>CM060976.1:7627500-8827500 GCA_030765065.1 Deroplatys truncata
CTTTGTTAAGAACCCTCCACTATCTTTTAGATTTCATAGGCTGAACACTTCCTGTGGCCTGAAATTTATTATAAAGTGAATGGATTGTTGTAAGGTCCAGAAGTCTTAAACCCAGAAATCTTTCTGCAAATTGCACTTTCACTTGCTAAGCTGACTGAGATAACACATACAAATCATAAATAAATTCATGCTGTGCAGTAGAAAATATATATTCAGCCAAAATATACTTGGTGACTAAATACAGAACAAAATAATAACTCATAACTGAACTACTTCATATTACTGTCCACTCAATACTACAGAGCTAGAGCAGAGCAGGGCTATGTCAGTAGCATGACCCTGATTGCAGCAGAAGCAGCGCAGAGTCATGTGTCCACATGCCCAGTGAAAACACTGTGCAGCCAGTTCTTAGTTTCTTGGCTCTCTCAGTAGAATACTGAACACATCATATTACTTGTGACATTCTACAATTCTCCACAGTACTCTCAGCCTTTTTTGCATACCCAGTTACTATGAGCAAGAATGCTCCTCAACCAGCCTTTCAGACAGACATTCCTATCATTGTGATGGTCCGGTTATTTTGCTGTATAAGATGGCAACATACTGGATATCTTATATTACATGGTTAATAATATATATAAAAGCCACTGTTTAAAGGGACATTTTAAATGGAATACAAATCAGATGTCTTTCTCTGGCCACATCGTTTATTTTTATACAGCTTCTGCAAACTACTGAGAGAATAAAAAGTAGTTATATTTTTTTTAGTGTAAATGGTAGTTTGGTATGGGGTATTTCTTGAAAAACCTTTGTATACCCCAGGGGCCTACAATGGTAGGTACAGGACTGGCAATCCCAGTATCCCAAGCCACACTCACGATTGGGTTCCTCTAAGATATGAGAGGATTTATGCCAAAAGCCGACCTACTTCAGTTCATAAGTGGGTTTCACCAACTATCAGTTACCTCCCTAAACACAGTCTGATGGATACTACTGCATAAAATGGAGGGGATGAAGGAGGGTGACTGCATAACGTGTAATCCCCAGCCCGTTTGTATTCACTGATAAAGGCCAGTCCTGGGAGGGTCCATTGCATGAGCTGTAATACTCCTGAAGGCGATTGAGTCCCTCTATCATTAAATTTGGAGGTGAGATCCTAAGGTGAGGAAGGTCCAGGCCAGGATTCTTACATAAGCCAGGGTGAAGCTCAGGATGTGAGCATCCCATTGGAGACATTTGCAATGGTGGAGGAATTTATTGCCATGGTAAATAAAACCTCTAACAAAACACCTCAAATTAATGAAAAAGAAGGCATCAGGTCATATGATCCTTGCTATTTAGCAATTAATAGATCAGAGGAAGAAAAGAAATTTACATCGATGAACCCATTTACAGTTTAAAAGTGTCTTCATAAAACTTCTGGTCCTGTTAAGTCATTCAGTAGAAGTTACAATGGCATGCTCCTGGTTGAAGCGCATTCAGCAACCTAGGAGTGAAAATATTCAGAGTAAATATGTTAGCCAGTTATCCTGTATGAGTTGAGATGCACAAGACCTTGAACTCCTCGCGCAGTGTGGTAAATACCCGTGCATTGGACAGTATGTCCAATTAGGAGATTTAAGAAAATCTTGAAGAACAAGGTGTGATATCCGTATATCGGATTCAGCAGAAAGACAGAGGTGAATTCATGCCCACTCGTACCCTGTTCCTCACCTTTGATTAGGTAGATTTCCCTCAAAGAATTAAAGGAGGGAATGAAGTCATTGAATTAGTCCATATATCCCGAACTCGCTGAGATGCTATAAGTGTCAACGTTTTGGACACACTAGTGATGTTTGTAACGTGAATCTACCTGCGTTAACTGTGGAGACGTGTCTCATGACGGAGCATCTACATCAGCTCCAATGTGGTTAACTACAGCGGTGAACGCCCGTAAAGTTCCCGAGAATGTCCCCGTTTTTTCAGAGGAAAGAACATATAGAAGAACCGGGTTACAGAGAAGGTGTCCTTCTCGGAAGCCCGGGAACTTCTGCGTATCCGCCAACCCTCTGTCCCGAAGTCCGCTACCTGTAGCTGGGTTGCAGCTAAACTGGTACCGAGTCGGGAAATCGCAACTCAAGCCAGCGATATTAACGGGTCGCCATATCAGAAAAGATTCCCTTAGCTAGATCACTTCCAGAGCCTTCAAAACCAATACCGATGTTTGCACCAACATCTGCCAAGTCTGTTACTGAAAGTGCTATATCAGTAAAATCACCATCAAAACCGTCTATCCCAACTAACAAGACTGGCAAGCTGGTGATATATAATATATATCCGCTAAGTTCAGGACCAGCTATGACAGAACCGACTGCTGGAACTAAGTGAAACTAAGTCTGTACCCAGAACATCAAGGGGACACAAAGAGCATGACAATCTCTTCGGTGATGCTCCTCTGAGGAGTCTTCTGGGAAGGACTCAGCTCAGCGATCTTTATCTTCGCTAATCTCCACTTCCATTCGGTTCGAGGTTCTCGAACCGAAGTTTTCTATTGGAAAAGGGTTCTCCCCTGTGGAGGAGATGCAGCAGGAAGTTTCTACTTACACTGCCAGAACATAGTGAAAAATAGTCAGATTGAACCCTGCGTAAAAGGTGTTAGCTTGGCACCAAAGAAAAAGGGTAAATTGATTCGACCACAGCTGTCCTCAACACAGTGAACTATTATGATTGAGAACTTATCCCATTCTAATTATTATAACCATCCTACAATGTAACATACGTGGAATTAGAACACATCGACCAGAGCTGGAACTTTTGTTCAACAAGAATAAGCATTTAGTCGTATGTTTGCAAGAGATTAAGCTCCATCCGCAGGACAGCTTTCAAATCAGGCGGTACACCCCAGTACGATGTGGTCTTAACCCGGAAGAGGATATCCCTGCTCACGGGGGCACTATAATGCTCATCAGAGATTATACATTCATGGAATCTATATCCATACAGTCTGACATCCAGCGAGTCTCTGTAAGGATTAAACTGCCATCCATCCAATTTACCATTTGTAAATTTATCTGCCTACATCTGACGTTTGATGACCTCTCGCTCACTGATTTAGAAGATCTAGTTTCCCAATCACAAACACCATTTTCTGTTGTTAGGAGACGTCAATGTCATCATCCTCTTTGGCGCTCACCTTGAGCTTGTACGACAGGCAAATTAATCGCTGATTTCTTGGACCACTATAACCTAGCTCTTCTGCACTCCAAGAGCCTACATTTGTCTCAGACTCCTTCAATAGTTTTTTCAGATTTTGATTTAGCAGTTTATTCACTTAGTTGGCAGTTTGCTTAAAATGCAATGCCATCTCTGATTTACACTTTAGTGACCACTTTCCATGCTTTATTAGTCTCTTAGCACAATATGTATGTTCCACACGTTTGCTCAGATGGCGGTTGGATCAAGCCAACTGAAGCCTTTATTCCCATTTGGCTGTGTTTAATTACAATGAGCACAACTCTGTGAATGTTTTAACCGAACACCCCACAGACGTTTCTTTCTGCTGCTGAGCAATTTATCCCTCGGTCCACTGTACACCCCGTCGATTTCCAATCCCTTCGTGGACGGATGAATGCCGAAATGTCATTCGTGCTCGCACACGTGCTCTCAGGGTTTTACAGCGTCACCTTACACCGGATAACCTGATTCACTACCAGAAAATGCGTGCCAAGTCTATAAAGTTATTAAGAATAGCAAAAGGACGTCATAGAGAAAGTTTGTAGCTTCGTTCAATCGGTGTACACCTTCCTCTGTCGTATGGGATAACTTAAGACGTGTGGCCGGAAAATTGACCCACAAGCCAATCTCCGGTGTCCAAGCAGTTGCAGGAGCGGTTGTTGATACATTTGACGTGGACAATACATTTGGCAGTGCTTGCGCTCAAATGTCTAACTCAGACAACAGTCCGCTTGAGTTCCTTCCAGCTAAGACTCAGGTGGGAGCTCAAGGTTTCTCGTTTCTTTCTGTAAACCTTGGGGATTACAATCGCCTTTTCATCATAACGGAACATGCTCTTTCTTCTTCGCGACTATCAGCACCATGACCAGGTCGTATCCACGTACAATGTTGCAACAGTTCTTTCCTGAAGGTAAGGTTTTTCTACTCGAGGTCTATATTCGTGTTTGAGTTGATCCCACTTTCCCAGAAAAGTGGCGAGAGGCCAGGGTCATACCCATTTTGAAAGCTGAAAGGGGCCGTTATCTTCCATTCAGCTACCATCCTATTTCCCTCACCAGTTGTGTTTGCAAGGCGATGGAACGTATGATCAATGGACAGTTGGTATGGGGACTGGAAATTCACAATTTACTGACCAACACTCGGTACGGTTTTCGACGATGCCGTTCAACGGTGAACCACCTGATATCTTATCGTCGCAGATCATGAACGGATTCACGAAGAATTGTCAAACCGTTCGGGATATTTTTCGACCTCGAGAAAGCTTATGATACGTGTTGGCGAGCAGGGATACTATATTCCCCACACACCTGGAACATACGTGAACGCTTACCACTGTTCATTCAGGAGCTTATGAAGGACTGCGTTTTCAGAGTAAGGGTCGGCTCGGCTTTTTCGAGCCTGTTTACATAGGAGAACGGAGTACCTCAGTGATCGGTACAATGCGTTGCACTGTTTACTGTAGCAATTAATTCCATCTCGAAATGTGTTCCTCCAGGTGTATCCTCATGTTTATTTGTAGATGATTTTGCCGTGTATTGTACTTCTCAGCGTACGCCGTTTTTGGAACGCTGTATGCAGTGATGTTTAGACAATTTTCGAGAATGGAGTTCTTAAAACGACTTTCCTTACTCAACTAAGAATCATTCTGTGTTCACTTCTTGCGCCGTAGGAGGCGATTACCACCTTCGCTCCGATTTGGTCCGGATGTACTTCCAATCGCAGATGAGACGAGGTTCCTGGGGTTAACCTTTGATAAGAAACGTAGCTGGTCACCGCATATAGCGCAGCTGAAAGCGTGGTGTAGACGTTCCGTGAAAATCATACGGGTATTAAATCGCAAATCTTGGGGAGCGGATTGGACCGTTTTGTGGCGAAGGTATCGCGTACTGATCCAAATCAAATTAAAAAATCTGGTGTGTTATACTCACATGACTTTCCATACTCTTGTACAAACTATTTTTACAAACGCTCATTCTCCGTATGCGTCATGTTAATCGAGATATAGAGATGTTAATCGTATTGCTAATTTTCTTGTAGATGCAAGGAGAATTGGTGGGCTTTAAGCTATGGTCAAATATTAAATTAAGTTATGCTGTTCACAGACACACACACGGACATGATTCCAAAAATACTTTTTACTTTCTCTAATACGTATAGTAAGTAGGGGAAGTATTGTATTCCACCCAAAAATTCGATATCGAGATTTCACCGGGAATACATGTGTTGAGACCCCCTGAATCCAAAAAAAAGCATTTTTGGAAACATGTTCGTGTGTGTGTCTGTGTGTCTGTGTGTGTGTCTGTCTGTGAACATCATAGCCCAAAAACGAACAGTCGTATAAACACCAAACTTGGTATTTAGGTTCAGTATCTTTTAGAGATGCGACACGAAGGTTTTCAAGAAAATCCCCCCACAATCCTTTACATGGAACATTTTTCGAAAATTTTAATTTTCTCAAACATGGCTCTAACGATTTTGATTAAAATATCATAAGTTTAAGATTTTACATGACCAATAAAACGTATATCTTCAATTTTCTGGAAATGTCTCCAAAGGTATCCTTCATTGTGAACGACTTTTGCATAACTGGTAAACCATAAGAGATAGACAAAATTTACTACACAAAAAATGTAGATCGCGGTAAAACACACAATTTATGTCATATACATTTTTTTTTTTGAGTAAACCGTTTTCGAGATATCGCTTGTTATTCCCTTAAATTTTTCAATACTGATTTTCTCAAATGGGAATTCGTTATTCATCTTTTTGTCTTGGATATGCAAAGAGTATTAATCTGTGGGAAAGGGAATGGTGCTGCACCTAGCAACCAGCTATTAAGAGATATGTATGTGCTTAAAGGCTACTGTATTTCTATATTGCCCTTGTAAATATATATTCCCCTTACCTCTACAAGAAAATTAGCAATAAGATAGAGTCGCAAATGTTTATCTCGATTAACATGAAGTAGATGGAGAATAAGCGTTTGTAAAAATAGTTTGTACAAGAGTAGAGAAAGTCATGCGAGTGTAACACATCAGATTTTTACTTTCTCTACTACGTATAGTAAGTAGGGGAAGTATTGCATTCCATCCAAAAATTCGATACCGAGATTTCACCGGAAATATATGTTTTGAGACCCCCTGAATCCAAAAAAAGTATTTTTGGAAACATGTCCGTGTGTGCGTCTGTGTATCTGTCTGTGTGTGTGTGTCTGTCTGTGAACATCATAACTCAGAAACGAACAGTCGGATAAACACCAAACTTGGTATTTAGGTTCAATATCTTCCAGGGATGCGACACGAAGGTTTTCAAAAAAAATCCCCCCACCCAAGGATACCCTTTACATGGAAGATTTTTCGAAAATTTTAATTTTCTCAAAAACGGCTCTAACGATTTTGATTAAAATATCATATGTTTAAGATATTTTCATGCCAAATAAAACGCATATCTTGAATTTTCTGGGAATGTCTCCAAAAGTGTTCTTCATTGTGAACGACTTTTGCATAACCGGTAAACCATAAGAGATAGACAAAAGTTTACTACACAAAAAATGTAGATCGCGTGAAAGTACACAATTCATGTCATATACATTTTTTTGTTGAGTGAACCATTTTCGAAATATTGCTTGTTATTCTCTTAAATTTTTCAATACTTATTTTCTTAAATGGGAATTCGTTATTCATTTTTACTTTCTCTACTACGTATAGTAAGTAGGGGAAGTATTGTATTCCACCCAAAATTTCATACCGAGATTTCACCGGAAATACATGTTTGAGACTCACTGAATCCAAAAAAAGCATTTTTGGAAACATGTCCGTGTGTGTGTCTGTCTGTGTGTCTGTGTGCCTGTGAACAGCATAACTCAAAAACGAAGTGTCGGATAAACACCAAACTTGGTATTTAGGTTTAGTATCTTTCAGAGATGCGACACGAAGGTTTTCAGGAAAATCCCCCCACCCCAGACTACCCTTTACATGGAACATTTTTCGAAAATTTTAATTTTCTCAAAAACGGCTCTAATGATTTTGATTAAAATATCATATGTTTAAGATATTGTCATGGCAAATAAAATGTATATCTCGAATTTTCTGGGAATGTCTCCAAAAGTATTCTTCATTATGAACGACGTTTTCATAACTGGTAAACCATAAGAGATAGACAAAATTTTACTACACGAAAAATGTAGATCGCGTTATAATACACAATTTATGTCATATACGTTTCTTTTGTTGAGTGAAGCGTTTGCGAGATATTGCTTGTTATTCCCTTAAATTTTCCAATACTTATACTTTTTCTCAAATTCGTTATTCATTTTTTTATGTTCTGGACATGCAAAGAGAATGGAATGCGCCACATAGCAACCAGCGTTAAAATATTTGACTATCGCTTAAAACCTACCATATTCCCCTTGCATCTACAAGAAAATTACCAATAAGATTGACATCTCGATATCTCCATTAACATGAAGCATATGGAGAATAAGCGTTTGTAAAAATAGTTTGTACAAGAGTAGGGAAAGTCATGTGAGTGTAACACATCAGATTTTTTTGTCTTTGATATGCAAAGGGAATGGTGCTGCACCTAGCAACCAGCTATTAAGAGATATGTATGTGCTTAAAGGCTACTGTATTTCTATATTGCCCTTGTAGATATATATTCCCCTTACATCTACAAGAAAATTAGCAATAAGATAGACTCTGCAAATGTTTATCTCGATTAAGATGAAGTAGATGGAGAATAAGCGTTTGTAAAAATAGTTTGTACAAGAGTAGAGAAAGTCATGTGAGTGTAACACATCAGATTTTTTGTCCTAGTAATGCAAAGAGAATGGAATACTCCACATAGCAACCACCTCTTACAATACTTGACTATCGCTTAAAGCCTAGTAACTCCCATTGCATCTACAAGAAAATTAGCAATATGATTAACATCTCGATATCTGGATTAACATGAAGCATGTGGAAAATAAGCGTTTGTAAAAATAGTATGTACAAGAGTAGAGAAAGTCATGTGAGTGTAACACATCAGTTTTTTTGGATTCAGGAGGCCTCAAAACATAGATTTCCTGTGAAATCTCGGTATCGAATTTTTGGGTGGAATGCAATACTTCCCCTACTTACTATACGTAGCAGAGGAAGTAAGAATGTGTGATTTTGGCTCGGTTGTGTATTGCCACTGAAATTTTATACATAGTTACCTTTGTAAGAGGAACTCGCTCCTCTTTGTCCGCTGTGTAGCGAAAGCCTGTCAATCCGTCATGTGTTGCTGGAGTGTATTCCTCTATCACATTTTGGGACTCTTTGTAACTGCCAGTCAGTCTTGCAGCGGTCTTAGCGGACGATAACCAAGTGGTCGAAGGAAGTCTTACATTTTTAAAAAAGGCAAATCTTCAAATGAGGATTTAGTTACATTCCTACCAAGCTTTTCATACCTTTCTACTTAATTTTGCATACCCATCCCTATAAGGTAAAAGAGAAGATGACGACCAGTAGCGTCGGGTATAAATCTAAGCTACGTAATTTCGACAAGAATTCAGTGAAAATTAATGGTAACGACAGTGTGATTTACTCCAGTGATAAGGAAAATCACCCAGCTCGACACACAAATGAAGGCAATGACGGGAAAAAATTTTCATACTCGGAAATATTCAAAATGAGATCGAAGCAAAACCATGTGACCAACATCGCGCCAGGTATCGGAGAGAAAGAAACAATATCCTCATTACAGCTGATAATTGATCTGCTAACTTGGAAGAGAAGAAACAATACAACTTAAAAAAACAACATTGGAGCAAATGTGGGAAATAGCAACAAGAGAAAAGCAAGAGTCATAGGGGATAGCATCAGACATGAAAGAAAAACGAAATCCATGGAAACTCTCGCGCAGGCAAACAATAATAAACAAAGCAGTTACTTAGAAACGGTAAATCGTTTTGAGTGCATCAGCAACCTAGATAAAGTGGAAGAAGAATTGAAACAACGGGGAACCGAAAAACCGGGCAATTCCACGTGGCTCCAGCAAGAAAGAAGATACGGATATTCCGCGATAGCCATGCCAGGGGCCGTAGTGCAAGGATAACAGAAACTCAACAAGAAACTCAAGCGGAAGGGATAGTGAAATCTGGTACACCTTTGGAAGAAATCTTCAAAGAAGTGGAAAATCTCAATCACAAGGAACATGCGGTATTAATGGCGGGAACAAATGATATAGGATTAGGAAAAAATGGGACAACAGTGGTAAATAACCTAGAAAAGGAATCTTTAAACTGTACAACATGAATGTGATAGTAGTGAACATTCCTAAGAGGCATGATTAGACATGAGTTCAGAGGTAAACCAAGAAATAATGAAATGCAATGTGAGCATAAACAACCTGTGCAGTAGGTTTAAGAATGTAAGGGTAGTAAATGTGAATGCAATATATAGATCTTATCATACACAACATGGGTTACATCTAAATGGGATGGGAAAAAAACTGGCTGGCGAGTAACGTATCGGAAGTCATTAAGAACAAAGATCTGCTAAGAGTAATGTTATTCCTCTACAAGATCATGCTTCAAAAGATGTGTTAAATCAGGGAAACTGAATACAATGACTGAGCCAACAACGACTCAGTCATGTAAGCCTAAAAATGCATGTTATACATCAAAATTTGCAGTACATAGGGAATAAAATAGACGAGCTCTCCATATTCTTGCATATTAATAAACCACAGATCGTTGCAATAACTGAACATGGTTACAAAGATAATGAAATTAATAGTTGCAATATAGAGGACTTCAAAAAAGTAATTTGTTACTGTAGACAAAAGCATAAGGGAGGGGAATCGGCAATATTTGTTCTAAACACAATAACTAATATCAAACGTCTAAATTGGGTAAAAGAAAAAAGCAATGAAAAAGTTTGTGAAATAGTGGCAATTGAAATCCAAATGGAAAACAGAAAGTCCATAATCATGTCATGCTACCGATCACCAAGTAGCTCAACAAAACATTTCTTCCAAAATTTATATATATACTAAATCAATTTAATAATGAAAATGTGGTATTAGGCAATTTGAATATAAATCAGAGTGACAATAGTGATTATAAACAACTAGTCAGTCTTGCAAATATGTACAAACTTCAAATACTAATAAATGAACCAAGAAGGGTAACCGATACTTCAGCAACAACTATAGATCAAATACTAACAAACCTTCTGCTCGATCAATATCATATGGATGTAATAAAAAATAACATACCAGACCACTATGCAGTGCAAATACAAATCATGCTTAGAATCTGGGAAATGCTAAATATAAGGAAAATAGTGAGGTGAATTAATAAACCTAAGCTTTTTGTACTATGTTACAAACAGATCAGTGGGTAGAAATATATAGTGAAGTAGATGTTAATAAGAAATGGGAACATTTTTGCACTATATTTAACTATTATCTTGATATTGCATGCCTATTAAAAATAAAAAAGCACAATTAATAAGGACATAATTATAGCTAAACAAAACTAAAAGATTATTATGATAGATATAGAATTACAAAACTAGATAAAGATAAAGAAACATTTATAAATCATAAAAGAAATTACAGAAAATTAATAAAATTATCCAAATCAGCATACTTGAATCATTTAACTGAAAAATCAGACAACGTTGCAAAACCCACCTGGAATCTTATAAATAATGAACATGGTAAAGACAGGAGTACACATGAAAATATTGAAGTAATTAATGGAAGTGAAATAATTACAGATCCTGCAGTGATAAGTAATGTATATAACACGGGTTTGACAGAACATATTAATACACTTCTATGTAAAACACGATACCACTGTAAGTAATCGTAACTCAATTAAACATAGCTTCCCTGATTCGATGTTTCTATCAGAGATTACAGAAGAGGAGCTATTAAAGGTAATAAGTAAAATGAAAAATAAGAATTTAACAGGCAAAGATAGAATCTCAACTTCACTTTTAAAACAATGTGCGTCTAGGATATTAAAACCATTAACTGAATTAATTAATTCAAGTATAAGTTCAGGAACTTATCCAACATATTTAAAAAGTGCCATAGTAAAACCACTGTACAAAAATGGCAGTTGAAGTATATATTCTTCAATGTTTTTGGTAGTATTTTTGGCTTACGTAAATATTTTATTACATAATATTTGCAAAAGTGTTGTTATGTAATTATTAAGCTCCACGTTGAGGAACGCCACTTTGAGAATGTTATTGAGCCTCGTTGTATTTATTGCCAACTTTGAAAAAAATTATTTAGCTGGATGCTGGATATGAGATGTGAGAATCCCCACGTATGTGCGTCACTTTAAAATGTATTTAGGTTACGTAATGAAGATACACTTTGATGTTATTTGATGCTTGGGACACCAAAACTTTATAGTGAAGATAATGCTTGTTTTACGTAATATTACTAAAGTTATTTTTGCCTCGGCTGCTTTCAGTCACACTATAGAAACACAAGTTCTTTTAAGGTTGTGATAAAACAAGAATTAAAATACGTCACAGAATTTATTTTTTAATTTCACTTCTTTTTATTTCTCTTTATACTTGCACATTTATAAACACAACACTTTATAAAAGAAAAACTTTGAGCACTATATATATATATTCTAGCGGAGAACACAATTTTTACCATCCGTACTTCACTGCATCTTACCCGCGACTTTTACGTCTACTCTCTATAACATCTTGCCCGCGACTGACTGAATTCAACATAAAAATCTTATAGTTTCGGTAATGCCAGTCTCTTATTGGCTAATTCTAGTCCAATAGAATTTAAGTATTCAAACTAAAAATCTTTCTTTACTGTTGATTGGCTAATTTCAAGCTCTAAGCGAAATTACGTTATTACCGATCTTTTCATAACCAGTATTTTTTTTAAAACTTCAGACACATTATTGTCACCAAAATTACATTATTACCTCATTATTAACATCCTAAAACATATTATTCTCACAGTTTTTGCACTATTAGAGTATATAAACATTTACATAATATTAATAAATACGTTTGCAATAAACGTAGGTATTTACAATGACTTTACATACAATTTATATAATAATTATATACATATTGTTTTCTAGGTGGGCTGTTATTAAATTTAATTAAAATAAAACGCAATTAATATCATTTAGGCATTAAAATACTGCCTCAGAATAAAGGATTAATAGAGAACTACCGCCCCAAACACTGGTATCATCACTCTCAAAAGTAATGGAAAAAAATCATTGCTAAACAAATCATATCATTTCTAGAGAAGAATAAGATTTTAAATAATTTTCAACACGGTTTTAGGAGTGGTAAATCTACTAAAGATGCAATAATAGAAATAATGGAATATCTCATTGATAGCCTAGAAAATAGAGAACATAATAATTGCATATTTTTGGACCTAAGTAAAACTTTCAATTGCATAAATCATGAAATATTAATAAACAAACTACAACAGTATGGGGTAAGAGGAGTACCACTTAAACTAGTAAGTTCATACTTAGACGGCAGAACACAACAAGTAAAAATCATTCATAAAGATAATCTGCAAATAAAGGAGTATTTTGCAAATATACAGAACGTTAAATACCTATGGCGTCCCACAGGGCTCAGTGTTAGGACCACTTTTATCCATAATTTATGTGAACAATATTCCATTTACTCGCAATGGAAAAATAATTGCTTATACAAACGATACTTGAATTGTGAACACTCGTAAAACACTAGACACTTGATACTTGCACAAAAAATAATGTAAAGCAAACAGTGGAATTTTTAAACAAAAAAATTTACATATTAATGTAAAGAAAACAGGATACATAAACTTTCAAACAATACAAAACAGGAATGAAATACATTTAAATATTAAAATAAATAATGAAGAAATTAATGAGGTAAACAATGCTAACGTTTTAGGAATAATACTAGATAAATGTTTTACGTGGGACAAGCAAATAGATGAAGTCTGTAAAAAAGTTAGTTCAAGTATTTATTTATTAAAAAGAATGGCAAAAATTGCTGATATAAACATATTAATGAAGATCTATTACGGATTAGTATTCCCACATTTATCATATGGAATTGCGGTCTGGGGACAATGTGCAATGAAGTATACTAAAAGGCTTTTTATATTACAGAAAAGAGGAATTAGAGTGGTGCTAGGACTAAAACCTCAAGAGTCCTGTAGAAATCATTTCAGAAAATTAAATGTTCTTACTCTGTACTCACTATATATATGAAGTAATAATGTATTTGAAACATAACAAAAATAATACAAAAATTAATAGCCAGATTCATGATCATTATACTAGAGGCAGGACACAATTTCACTTAATTTCATCCAGATTACAATTGTTTAAAATGAAACTCACTCTTGCTGCTTGTATGTATTATAATAAACTACCAATTCACCTACAACAAATACACGGTGTAAATAAATTTAAAATTGAACTGAAAAATCAATGGTACAAGGATACTTTTATTCAATTGAAGAATTTATGAACTGAATTTTCTCTGTATATATATATATATATTTTATCTGTAAACTGTACACAGTACTTTGTATTATATTGTACTATTTGACAATGATATGAATTCTTGTAATTTTAATCAGCAGCTAAAAAAGAATAAAGAATATATCTGCTTTTGCTATGACTTTTAATATTGACCTTTATCTTTGGTCTTTGCCAAGATTTTTTGTATTGATCTTTATCTCTGACCTTTGCCATGACTTTTTGTATGGATATTTATCCTTGGCCTTTGCCATGATCAGTTTTCTAAGGGTGCTAATGACCTTGTAGTTGCACGCCCTTAAACATAAATCAACTAATCAACAATTTTTGTATACTAACTTGCAACATGGTAAACTGAAGTATGAAATTTGCTATTTGTCAGACTTTTTGTTTTTACGTTTGTTGTTCAAAAGCATGCTTAACACACAAATACATACACACGCGTGCATATGTGCGCATACCTACACACCACACCTTTTATATAAATTTAGTATTTTGTATATAATACCTGAAATCATATTTCCTGTGAATTCTCCATACTGAGTGTTTGTGTGGAATAGAATACTTCCTCTAGCTGATGAACGAATTAATGTTTAAAAGCACAATTTTCGAGACCTAGAGCTGATACTTCTCAACCAATTAACCCCTTAGTTGGTCACCCAAAGTCCTAAAATGAAAAGCCCATACCTTCACTGTAAGAGAACTATAAGTTTTCACTCTGCAATAAGCTACACTACCACATCACCAAGAGAATGGTTAAGTCAGAGGATAGCTTATACTAAATGAGTTAAAATGCACATTCATATGCATAGATTTGTTAATATAGGTCAGTCTAGATAAACTAGTATATAATTCTATACGTTAGTATTATAAGACAAATTTATATGCTTATGAGTGCCTTATGGAATTGTTTTTAAATGTTAAGCGTTTAAAATATTGTTTATACTATATCTTTTACAGGAGCGTAATAAATTCAACCAATCTGGATGGGCACTAAGTTATGATTTCATGGAAATGGACTTCAGTTTATGTATTCATATTCTAAATGAATATCTCTCCAAGAGCAGCAATATAGAGAGAAATATTCCTTGGAATATGTTTAAATATTTGTATGGAGAGGTAGGTGAGCCCAAAATTAGCAGTAAATCAATATTCCATACTCTTTCTGTTTTATATTAATTTTGAATAAATCTTAAAAAACTTCAGTCAGAATAGTCAAGCTTGGCAGTTTGAACAAAGGACCTCCTGAATGCAGGCCACAGATATTACCATCTGAGCCTTTGCACTTTGTGGTTAAGTTAATAATTACAGTGCCAAAACCTAGTTTGGCTACTTCCTTTGTTTTTGTTTTCCTTTCTTTCTTGACAATTATGAATGGTCTCACACAAGTTGAGGGCAATCAACCAATATGGGGAGACCAGTTCCTCAACTGCTGATATAGGATGTGGATAATCTCTTACCAATACATGTAAGAGCTCTTATACCTCAGCACCATGGTGAGCCACAGTGTACCACAGGATCCTCTGGTTTTGGGATTTAACCCAGGGTTTGGCTAGGGTACATGTGAAATGGATCCAAGCTGGTTGTAAGGAAATCTGTTCAATTCAGCAACACTTATATGTGGCTTTAACACTAATGTTGAACTTCTTATACACTTTTTCACCCCTTCTCACCCCAATGCTGATGGGGCTGAACTTGTACATAGATGGAATTGGGTGTGTCAGTATTTATCTCAACAATTCTGAATACAATGGATTCAAATTCAATTGTAATATTGATAGCTTTTTATTATTTCTACATGTAACCTCTTTCCACCCCATAGCATTGTTTTCCAGATTTTAAGATATGTATGTAGTGAGTTTGGTTTGAGATTGCCCCAGGCATTCCAGAGCTATGCTGGAATTTACACACACACACACAGACGCACACAGGCACACACACGCACACACGAACACGCGCACACGCCCACACACGCACACGCACACACACATACATACATACCTTTTTACTTTCTCTACTAAATACTTACAGGAAATAGAGGAAGTATTGTATTCCACCCAAAAATTTGATATCAAGATTTCCCAGATATACATGTTTTGAGGCCCTCTGAACCCAAAAAAGCATTTTAGAAAAACATGCGGGTGTGTGCGTGTCTCTCTCTCCCTCTCCCTCTCTCTCTCTCTGTGAACATCATAACACAAAAACAAAATGCTAAAATTGGTATTTTAATTCAGTTTTCCAAAGACACAAGAAGATTTTCAAAACATCCCCCCACCCCAAACTATGAATTACATGATAAACTTTTCAAAAACTATGAATTTCTCAAAAATGGCTCTTAATAATTTTTAAAACTGCAGTATATTTAAGATATTTACATGACAAATAAGGTTTATACTAATGAAATATTAAGATTTTGTGATGAATGGGGTCTATAAAGATAAGTTGCAAGAAATAAAAGACAATAGTTTTCAAAAGGGGAATGAAACTAAGATGGAGAGCAGCTAGAGGCAGTAATGGAATTTGATTATTTGGGTGTAAGATTTTCCAGTAATATAAGCTGGGAGGCACAGGCTAAAGCTGTTCTAGTGAAAGAAAAATTAACCATGAAAGCAGCCAGAACATGTTTATACAAAATACCTACATTATTAATGAAATTCTTAGAAAGATTATATAAAATAGTAATGGAAGCAAAAGATGATGTATGCCATAGAAATCTGCAGAATGGTGAATTTGACATAGTGTACAAAATATTTTGAACAGAGGTTTTGTGTTTGCCAAAAAGAGTAAGTTTGGCTGAACTAGGAAGAGTAAGGAGGAAGGGTGTAATAGTTTAGAGAATTTTGAGATACTGGTGTATATGTCTGAAATTAGATAATGGTAATGCACTAAAAGAATGTGTAACATATCAAAAGAGATGTAATGGAGGGAAAGAGCCGGGCTTGTGAAGGTGAAGAAATTGGGAAAGGAGAAGTTGGGCTATAGTGTCAAACTAATTGCAATGGATTCTGGAAGGAGTAAAGGATATAGAGATACAGGAAATAAGGGCTGGTTATGAGGATAAATGCTTATTGGGGTTATATACAAAAATTAAAAGGAATTAGGATAGGGAGAAAGATGAGGATAATTCAGACAAAGCAGGAAAGATGGGCTACACTTGGATACAAACAAGTGTACCATTTCTTAAAGGATTAAGGTCAAATTTGACTGAAGATTGCAATATGTGTGGAAACAAGAGAACATTTACCACTGTATAATTGAATATGAAATGGTCAAAAGGTGGACGAATAGTATTCAGAATGACAAATGGAATAAATTAACAAAAGATGTAATAACAATTAAAATATTAGTGGACAATACAAGAGAAGAAATTATTAGAATGGGGGAATTCCTAGGAAGAGTGAAAAATAAATGAGCAAGCAGCTCTTCGTTGAGAAGGAGCAAGAGAGAGAAGGCAATTAGAATAGTGATAGCAATTTGTTGCAGAGGCTCTACACCAAACATACAACAAGGGGGTTAAAGTTTAAGGAGTCTAATTTACAGTGCTAGACTCTTAAATGTGCATTACTTATCAAGGATGTAATTTATGTAAAGAAAAAAATTAAATATATATATATAAATTATTTAAGACCTTTTCATACATGTCTATTGTATGCACTTGTGTATCTGTGTATATCCTCTATGAATATAAAAGCTCTAAAAGGAAATTTGTCTTAACACCACAAATAAATCAAATATCCTCTTAGGGTGAATAATTAAAGTAAAGTGTGCCCTGTAAAACAGGACAGTGCCACATTTTATACATTTTACATAAATACATTTTAAACTTTGCAACCCTGTAACAGTAAATTCTTAAAATGAATTTAATTATTTATTTATTTATGTATTTATTTCCTTGCATGTGGCAATAAATTATACTGCAACTAAATTAGATATATTGGTAAGAGCACATTAGCAGAGATCTGAATAATGAAGTTATAGTTACAGTCTGAAAATGGTTCTTGGGATCTACAGAGCAGTACTCCATAAGGTACTGCTTCCATCAGCTTATTATCTTTTTCTTCAAGGTTTGCTTTTTGTGATCAAAAAGCTTACATAACTATGCACTTTCTTTAGTTTTGCCAATAATAGACTTCTGAGGTTTAATTGTAAGTAACCTTCTTGTGGCCTATTACTTTTCTCCTAAAGGTACACTTTTCATGATCAAAAATGTTATACAACTTCGCACCTTCTAGTTTTGCCAGTAACAGAACTCTGTGACTTTAATTTCATATATTTGAATGATTCCATTTTATAATGAAGCAGATTAAATTGATTGTGTTGCAAACGTTACACTGTAAGGTTTAGGACTAAAAAGATAGGTAGGAATAGAGAGCAAAACAGATTCTCTTTTCATAATCCATGTGTAGATTACATGTTTTTGATACCTAAATAAGCAAGTTGTAAATTACATTCTATATTTATGACAAGCCATCAGAGCAGTATTCAAGGAAGGGATGCATATCATAACTCCACTACTGACGAATTATACAGAAAAAATCAGGTTACGGTATTGCATGCCTGAATGACACAAATGTACTAAACAATATGCATAGATGCTATACAAAGAAGAATAAATGAAAAACCTTGAGCTCTTCCTTACTCTCTGGTTTAGTTTCAAATTACTCTTATAACTTTTAGGTCATCTATGGAGGTCATATCATGAACATATATGATTTAAGAACCTTGAGAACATATTTAAATGAATTCCTTGGAGACTTCCTGTATGATCATCGCCAATCTTTTAGTTTCTACAAAGGATTGCAGTTTGACATATCAACTTCATGTTTTGAAGAAAAGGAACAATATATGGGTAAGTGATTTCATAACTAACTTATTATTATTATTATTATTATTATTATTATTATTATTATTATTATTATTATTATTATTATTATTATTATTATTATTATTATTATTATTATTATTAAATACTTGCTTTGAAACTGCACATATATAATCTGAGGTTACCCCACACACTTGATTTTTATTTATCTGCATAAAAGATGGATGATGGACGGGCGGATACTCATTGCAACATTAGCTACATAATTTGCTATTGTATACAATCTATTACAAAGTATAATCCAAATTAAGCTAATCTTACTTTCACCTAAAGCATTTCTTCTTGAGAGATGCTTGCTTACACTTATTGGTACCAATACCTGGAACTCCAAGTTATTAGTATATAATTTTTACGGCCATATACTACTCCTATGTATACTTGTCTAGACTAGTACTCTTCTAGTATGATTGCCTTATCCTCTACCTTCCCCTTGATGATTTTTATCCATTTCTCCCTAACTTTTCCCAAATAGTTGTTATAATTTTTATAGTTTTCTCTCATTTTACAGTTAATTATTCTTATTAATATTTCCCCATCTAAATTATTCCATTTATGTTGTGGTGCCTGCTCTCACAATAACTTTGTTTGACTGTGTTTATTTCCCGACACTTTGCACATTTTAATAAATCCTTGTCAAATGTATAACTGCGGCTCTATCCCATACAAATCTTTCTCAACCCTTTTTGTCACATATCTCTATGTATATTTCCATACCCCATTCTATTACTTCCTGTACTACGTATAGTAAGTAGGGGAAGAAGTGTATTCCACCCAAAAATTCGATACCGAGATTTCACCGGAAATACATGTTTTGAGACCCCCTGAATCCAAAAAAAGTATTTTTGGAAACATGTCCGTGTGTGTGTCTGTGTGTCTGTCGGTCTGTGTGTCTGTCTGTGTGTGTGTCTGTCTGTGAACAGCATAACTCAGAAACGAACAGTCGGATAAACACCAAACTTGGTATTTAGGTTCAGTATATTCCAGAGATGCGACACGAAGCTTTTCAAGAAAATCCCCCCACCCCAGATTACCCTTTACATGGAAGATTTTTCGATAATTTTAATTCTCTCAAAAATGACTAACGATTTTGTATAAATATCATATGTTTAAGATATTTTTATGACAAATAAAATGTATATCTTGAATTATCTGGGAATGTCTCCAAAAGTATTCTTCATTGTAAACAACTTTTGCATAACTGGTAAACCATAAGAGATAGACAAAATTTTACTACACAAAAAATGTAGATCGCGTTAAAATACACAATTTATGTCATATACATTTTTTTTGTTGAGTGAACCATTTTCGAGATATTACTTGTTATTCCCTTAAATTTTTCAATACTTATTTTCTCAAATGGGAATTCGTTATTCATTTTTTGTCTTGGATATGCAAAGAGTATTAATCTGTGTCAAAGGGAATGGTGCTGCACCTAGCAACCAGCTATTAAGAGATATGTATGTGCTTAAAGGCTACTGTATTTCTATATTGCCCTTGTAAATATACATTCCCCTTACATCTACAAGAAAATTAGCAATAAGATAGAGTCTGCAAATGTTTATCTCGATTAACATGAAGTAGATGGAGAATAAGTGCTTGTAAAAATAGTTTTACAAGAGTAGAGAAAGTCATGTGAGTGTAACATCAGATTTTTTTGTCTTGGATACACAAAGTGTATTAATCTGTGGCATAGAGAATTGAGCTGTGCATAGCAACCATCTATTAAGAGATATTGTAACACCCCACGGGATGGTTACCCCCGCAGTAGGTGATTACACAGGGGGGTTGGTAGCTCAGAGAAAGGGGGGATGCGTCGGTACTGGGATGGTAGGCAGGCCAAGGTGACGTTCCAGGATAGGGGGTATTTAAATGAAGCACAGGGGATGCATTGACCCAATAAGTTCTATTGTTACCTTAAGTGAGTACATTCGGTTTGGGGTGAAGCCCCGGCAAGTCAATAGAACTTAGATGAGACGCATGCTTACCTGGTTAACTGGTGGCGAGTCTGACAAATGATCTGACGACTCTTTGATAACTGCCTGGCAATTCTCTGGCAACTCTGATAACTCTCTCGTGGCAACTCTTGCGACCGAGTCAAAACCCTGTAGTATAAATACATACGGAAGCGCTGACTCGGCGTTGTGCAGCGTGGACGTGTTCTGTTAACCTGAATTCCACACTTGCGCTGGTTAACGAAATATGTTGCAATTCTCAATACTCAACCTGGTCCGCTACAATATGTCTATGCTTAAAGGCTACTGTATTTTTATATTGCCGTTGCAAATACAAAACAAGGGGAACATAGTACGCCTTAAGCGATAGTCAAATATTTTTAAAACTGGTCGATATGTGTAAAATGTCTTTGCATGTCAAAAGATCGTTTCTGCAAACGTTTATCTCGATTAATATGAAATAGATGGAGAATAAGATTTTGTAAAACTAGTTTGTACAAGAGTAGAGAAAGTCATGTGAGTGTAACACATGAGATTTATTTTTCGATATGGATAGCAGTCAGATATGCTACTTCAGACATGCACAACATTCATAGTAGTTTTTCCTTTTGCTATTGTCATTTTTCTCTGGTTACTCCAACTTCTATTAGAACTTAATCTTGTCCCTAAATAATCATATTTCTTTACGACCTCTATCTTTCTTCCACTCAACTACCGTTTCTCTTCCTTTTTCAGTTTATAGCCCCTTTTACAGACTATGATCTTTGATTTATTTTCAGTCCACATTTTATTGTTCAGATTAACATTGGGTGTACATATAACATTGCAACATTCTTCAACTATCTTACCTATTGCTATATTATTTTGTAGATTTATATTATAAATAATATTGTCTCCAATTCTTTTTCTTTTTTATTGTTTCCCGTAAACATTTCTGGGACTCCACAGGTAACTTTTGCTTCCAAAAGAACTCCATGGCTCAAAAAGTTTGGGAACTGCTGCTGTAGCCTATTGGTTAAAATTCCAATAATGACCTTTCCTAAAATGTAAAGAAGGCATCCTTATAGTTAACTTGGTTATTTACATCACCCTTTCCGTGTGTGTGTGTGTGTGTGCGTGCATGCGTGCGTGTGAGTGTATGGGCGTGTGTGCGGGGGTGTGTGGGGATGTGCGTGTGTTAAAATCATAGTTCTCCACATCTTGGGTATCTCCTCTACTTCCAATATTTTGTTAAACAATTTAATCATTAGTTTTCTCTTAGTATCATCTTTTTACCAGAACCTTCAAAATTCCCTAAGAATGTCACCATTACTTGCTTTTTTGCCTTTAACTTATTAATCTGATTACAAAATGTGCATTAGTGATTTCCATATCTAAATCATCAACAAACTGATTACCAAATAAATATATTTCCATTGTAATTATATTATCTTGTCCTGATAACGTATGAAAATGAATAGATACAATTTTTCTGGATCTATATTGTTTTCTCTCACCACCATTTCTATACATACTTTTCACCACTGACCATACTTTTTATAAGTCATGTAGTATTACTGCCTCATTCATTATTACACTTATTTTTGTGCTTCATTCCTTCTTTTCATTTGCACGACAAATGTCAGGAAGAATCCCCAAACTTAGGCCTGGAACATTTCCTTCCCAGATTTCCTTTCCTAATTATCATTCCATTTCATGTATCATCAGTATCCTTTGCTTCTTTGTTGTACACAGTAACAATAAAAACACCACTAAAATGCCCAAGAAATTCTTGATAATGCTTAATACTTTGGTAAGGTGCAATTGCTGCATTTGCGTATTAGTGTAGACCATGTTTAAAAATTGAAAGGAATTATGAACCCTGGGTAAGTGGCTTATAATGACATCTTTATTGAAATTACAGTGGGACATAGACCCGCATCAAAGATAAATTATAATTGATATGACTAATTAATTTGGCGAGCTGCTGTGCACTATATCGTCATTTACAAACTCATGCTATCAAAGTATGATTGTTATGCTAGCAAAATAGTGCAGGTTAACCAGAGTAGTGCTAGTACCTGTAAAGCCAAATATAATCCCAGTATCTAGAGGGATGTAGTAGCTACTGATAAGATTGTGTAATCTGATAAAGTTGAGTAATACCAGATGGTTAACCAGAGTAGTGCTAGCACCTATAAAACTAGGTATAATCCCAGTATCTAGAGGGATGTAGTAGCTACTGTTAAGATTGTGTAATCTGATAAATTTGAGCAATACCAGATGGTTAACCAGAGTATCGCTGTCATCTGTAAAGCTAGATATAATCCCAGTATCTAGAGGGATGTAGTAGCTACTGTTAAGATTGTGTAATTTGATAATGTTGAGCAACACCAGATGTTTAACCAGAGTAGTGCTAGCACCTGTAAAACTAGGTATGATCCCAGTATCTAGAGGGATGTAATAGCTACTGTTATGATTGTGTAATCTGATAAAGTTGAGCAATACCAGATGGTTAACCAGAGTAGTGCTAGCACCTGTAAAACTAGGTATAATCCCAGTATCTAGAGGGATGCAGTAGCTACTGTTAATATTGTGTAATCTGATAAATTTGAGCAATACCAGATGGTTAACCAGAGTATCGCTGTCATCTGTAAAGCTAGATATAATCCCAGTATCTAGAGGGATGTAGTAGCTACTGTTAAGATTGTGTAATCTGATAAATTTGAACAACACCAGATGATTAACCAGAGTAGTGCTAGCACCTGTAAAACTAGGTATAATCCCAGTATCTAGAGGGATGTAGTAGCTACTGTTAAGATTGTGTAATCTGACAAAGCTGAACAACACCAGATGGTTAACTAGAGTAATGCTAGTACCTGTAAAGCTAGGTATAATCCCAGTATCTAGAGGGATGTAGTAGCTACTGTTAAGATTGTGTAATCTGATAAAGTTGAGCAATACCAGATGGTTAACCAGAGTAGTGGTAGCATCTGTAAAACTAGGTATAATCCCAGTATCTAGAGGGATGTAGTAGCTACTCTTAAGATTGTGTAATCTGATAAAGTTGAGCAATACCAGATGGTTAACCAGAGTAGTGCTAGTACCTGTAAAGCTAGGTATAATCCCAGTATTTAGAGGGATGTAGTAGCTACTGTTAAGATTGTGTAATCTGATAAAGTTGAGTAACACCAGATGGTTAACCAGAGTAGTGCTAGCACCTGTAAAGCTAGGTACAATCCCAGTATCTAGAGGGATAGAGTAGCTACTGTTAAGATTGTGTAATCTGATAAAGTTGAGTAACACCAGATGGTTAACCAGAGTAGTGCTCGAATCTGTAAAGCTAGGTACAATCCCAGTATCTACAGGGATGTAGTAGCTACTGTTAAGATTGTGTAATCTGATAAAGTTGAGTAACACCAGATGGTTAACCAGAGTAGTGGTAGCATCTGTAAAGCTACATGTGATCCCAGTATCTAGAGGGATGTAGTAGCTACTGTTAAGATTGTGTAATCTGATAAAGTTGAGCAATACCAGATGGTTAACCAGAGTGGTGGTAGCAACTGTAAAGCTACGTATAATCCCAGTATCTAGAGCGATGTAGTCGCTACTGTTAAGATTGTGTAATCTGATAAAGCTGAGCAATACCAGATGGTTAACCAGAGTAGTGGTAGCATCTGTAAAGCTACGTATAATCCCAGTATGTAGAGGGATGTAGTAGCTACTGTTAAGATTGTGTAATCGGATAAAGTTGAGCAATACCAGATGGTTAACCAGAGTAGTGGTAGCATCTGTAAAGCTATGTATGATCCCAGTATCTAGAGGGATGTAGTAGCTACAGTTAAGATTGTGTAATCTGATAAAGTTGAGCAATACCAGATGGTTAACCAGAGTAGTGGTAGCATCTGTAAAGCTAGGTATAATCCCAGTATCTAGAGGGATGCAGTAGCTACTGTTAAGATTGTGTAATCTGATAAATTTGAGCAATACCAGATGGTTAACCAGAGTATCGCTATCATCTGTAAAGCTAGATATAATCCCAGTATCTAGAGGGATGTAGTAGCTACTGTTAAGATTGTGTAATCTGATAAATTTGAACAACACCAGATGGTTAACCAGAGTAGTGCTAGCACCTGTAAAACTAGGTATAATCCCAGTATCTAGAGGGATGTAGTAGCTACTGTTAAGATTGTGTAATCTGACAAAGCTGAACAACACCAGATGGTTAACTAGAGTAATGCTAGTACCTGTAAAGCTAGGTATAATCCCAGTATCTAGAGGGATGTAGTAGCTACTGTTAAGATTGTGTAATCTGATAAAGTTGAGCAATACCAGATGGTTAACCAGAGTAGTGGTAGCATCTGTAAAACTAGGTATAATCCCAGTATCTAGAGGGATGTAGTAGCTACTCTTAAGATTGTGTAATCTGATAAAGTTGAGCAATACCAGATGGTTAACCAGAGTAGTGCTAGTACCTGTAAAGCTAGGTATAATCCCAGTATTTAGAGGGATGTAGTAGCTACTGTTAAGATTGTGTAATCTGATAAAGTTGAGTAACACCAGATGGTTAACCAGAGTAGTGGTAGCATCTGTAAAGCTACGTACAATCCCAGTATCTAGAGGGATATAGTAGCTACAGTTAAGATTGTGTAATCTGATAAAGTTGAGCAATACCAGATGGTTAACCAGAGTAGTGGTAGCATCTGTAAAGCTACGTACAATCCCAGTATCTAGAGGGATGTAGTAGCTACAGTTCAGATTGTGTAATCTGATAAAGTTGAGCAATACCAGATGGTTAACCAGAGTAGTGGTAGCATCTGTAAAGCTACGTACAATCCCAGTATCTAGAGGGATGTAGTAGCTACAGTTAAGATTGTGTAATCTGATAAAGTTGAGCAACACCAGATGGTTAACCAGAGTAGTGGTAGCATCTGTAAAGCTACGTATGATCCCAGTATCTAGAGGGATATAGTAGCTACTGTTAAGATTGTGTAATCTGATAAAGATGAGCAATACCAGATGGTTAACCAGAGTAGTGCTAGCACCTGTAAAGCTACGTACAATCCCAGTATCTAGAGGGATGTAGTAGCTACTGTTAAGATTGTGTAATCTGATAAAGTTGAGCAATACCAGTTGGTTAACCAGAGTAGTGGTAGCATCTGTAAAGCTACGTATAATCCCAGTATCTAGAGGGATGTAGTAGCTACTGTTAAGATTGTGTAATCTGATAAAGTTGAGTAATACCAGATGGTTAACCAGAGTAGTGTTAGCATCTGTAAAGCTACGTATGATCCCAGTATATAGAGGGATGTAGTAGCTACTGTTAAGATTGTGTAATCTGATAAATTTGAGTAATACCAGATGGTTAACCAGAGTAGTGGTAGCATCTGTTAAGCTACGTATGATCCCAGTATCTAGAGGGATGTAGTAGCTACTGTTAAGATTGTGTAATCTGATAAATTTGAGTAATACCAGATGGTTAACCAGAGTAGTGGTAGCATCTGTAAAACTACGTATGATCCCAGTATCTAGAGGGATGTAGTAGCTACTGTTAAGATTGTGTAATCTGATAAAGTTGAGCAATACCAGATGGTTAACCAGAGTAGTGGTAGCATCTGTAAAGCTACGTATGATCCCAGTATCTAGAGGGATGTAGTAGCTACTGTTAAGATTGTGTAATCTGAAAAATTTGAGCAATACCAGATGGTTAACCAGAGTAGTGCTAGCATCTGTAAAACTAGGTATAATCCCAGTATCTAGAGGGATGTAGTAGCTACTGTTAAGATTGTGTAATCTGATAAATTTGAGTAATACCAGATGGTTAACCAGAGTAGTGGTAGCATCTGTAAAACTAGGTATAATCCCAGTATCTAGAGGGATGTAGTAGCTACTGCTAAGATTGTGTAATCTGATAAATTTGAGTAATACCAGATGGTTAACCAGAGTAGTGGTAGCATCTGTAAAGCTACGTATGATCCCAGTATCTAGAGGGATGTAGTAGCTACCGTTAAGATTGTGTAGTCTGATAAAGTTGAGCAGTACCAGATGGTTAACCAGAGTAGTGGTAGCATCTGTAAAGCTACGTATGATCCCAGTATCTAGAGGGATGTAGTAGCTACTGTTGAGATTGTGTGATCCGATAAATTTGAGTAATACCAGATGGTTAACCAGAGTAGTGCTAGCACCTGTAAAGCTAGGTATAATCCCAGTATCTAGGGGGATGTAGTACCTACTGTTAAAATTGTGTAATCTGATAAATTTGAGTAATACCAGATGGTTAACCAGAGTAGTGGTAGCATCTGTAAAACTAGGTATAATCCCAGTATCTAGAGGGATGTAGTAGCTACTGTTAAGATTGTGTAATCTGATAAATTTGAGTAATACCAGATGGTTAACCAGAGTAGTGCTAGCACCTGTAAAGCTAGGTATAATCCCAGTATCTAGGGGGATGTAGTAGCTACTGTTGAGATTGTGTGATCCGATAAATTTGAGTAATACCAGATGGTTAACCAGAGTAGTGCTAGCACCTGTAAAGCTAGGTATAATCCCAGTATCTAGGGGGATGTAGTACCTACTGTTAAAATTGTGTAATCTGATAAATTTGAGCAATACTAGATGGTTAACCAAAGTAGTTGTAGCATCTGTAAAGCTACGTATGATCCCAGTATCTAGAGGGATGTAGTAGCTACTGTTAAGATTGTGTAATCTGATAAATTTGAGTAATACCAGATGGTTAACCAGAGAAGCGGTAGCATCTGTAAAACTAGGTATAATCCCAGTATCTAGAGGGATGTAGTAGCTACTGTTAAGATTGTGTAATCTGATAAAGTTGAGCAGTACCAGATGGTTAACCAGAGTAGTGGTAGCATCTGTAAAGCTACATGTGATCCCAGTATCTAGAGGGATGTAGTAGCTACTGTTAAGATTGTGTAATCTGATAAATTTGAGCAATACCAGATGGTTAACCAAAGTAGTTATAGCATCTGTAAAGCTACTTATGATCCCAGTATGTAGAGGGATGTAGTAGCTACTGTTAAAATTGTGTAATCTGATAAATTTGAGTAATACCAGATGGTTAACCAAAGTAGTTGTAGCACCTGTAAAGCTACGTATGATCCCAGTATCTAGAGGGATGTAGTAGCTACTGTTAAGATTGTGTAATCTGATAAATTTGAGCAATACTAGATGGTTAACCAAAGTAGTTGTAGCATCTGTAAAGCTACGTATGATCCCAGTATCTAGAGGGATGTAGTACCTACTGTTAAAATTGTGTAATCTGATAAATTTGAGTAATACCAGATGGTTAACCAAAGTAGTTGTAGCACCTGTAAAGCTAGGTATAATCCCAGTATCTAGGGGGATGTAGTACCTACTGTTAAAATTGTGTAATCTGATAAATTTGAGTAATACCAGATGGTTAACCAAAGTAGTTGTAGCATCTGTAAAGCTACGTATGATCCCAGTATCTAGAGGGATGTAGTACCTACTGTTAAAATTGTGTAATCTGATAAATTTGAGTAATACCAGATGGTTAACCAAAGTAGTTGTAGCATCTGTAAAGCTACGTATGATCCCAGTATCTAGAGGGATGTAGTACCTACTGTTAAAATTGTGTAATCTGATAAATTTGAGTAATACCAGATGGTTAACCAAAGTAGTTGTAGCATCTGTAAAGCTACGTATGATCCCAGTATCTAGAGGGATGTAGTACCTACTGTTAAAATTGTGTAATCTGATAAATTTGAGTAATACCAGATGGTTAACCAAAGTAGTTGTAGCACCTGTAAAGCTACGTATGATCCCAGTATCTAGAGGGATGTAGTAGCTACTGTTAAGATTGTGTAATCTGATAAAGTTGAGCAGTACCAGATGGTTAACCAGAGTAGTGGTAGCATCTGTAAAGCTACATGTGATCCCAGTATCTAGAGGGATGTAGTAGCTACTGTTAAGATTGTGTAATCTGATAAATTTGAGCAATACCAGATGGTTAACCAAAGTAGTTGTAGCATCTGTAAAGCTACGTATGTTCCCAGTATCTAGAGGGATGTAGTAGCTACTGTTAAGATTGTGTAATCTGATAAATTTGAGTAATACCAGATGGTTAACCAGAGTAGTGGTAGCATCTGTAAAACTACGTATGATCCCAGTATCTAGAGGGATGTAGAAGCTACTGTTAAGATTGTGTAATCTGATAAAGTTGAGCAGTACCAGATGGTTAACCAGAGTAGTGGTAGCATCTGTAAAACTACGTATGATCCCAGTATCTAGAGGGATGTAGTAGCTACTGTTAAGATTGTGTAATCTGATAAATTTGAGCAATACTAGATGGTTAACCAAAGTAGTTGTAGCATCTGTAAAGCTACGTATGATCCCAGTATCTAGAGGGATGTAGTAGCTACTGTTAAGATTGTGTAATCTGATAAATTTGAGCAATACTAGATGGTTAACCAAAGTAGTTGTAGCATCTGTAAACCTAGGTATAATCCCAGTATCTAGAGGGATGTAGTAGCTACTGTTGAGATTGTGTAATCTGATAAAGTTGAGCAATACCAGATGGTTAACCGGAGTAGTGGTAGCATCTGTTAAGCTACGTATGATCCCAGTATCCAGAGGGATGTAGTAGCTACTGTTGAGATTGTGTAATCTGATAAAGTTGAGCAATACCAGATGGTTAACCAGAGTAGTGCTAGCATCTGTGAAGCTACGTATAATCCCAGTATCTAGAGGGATGTAGTAGCTACTGTTAAGATTGTGTAATCTGATAAAGTTGAGCAATGCCAGATGGTTAACCAGAGTAGTGGTAGCATCTGTAAAGCTAGGTATGATCCCAGTATCTAGAGGGATGTAGTAGCTACTGTTAAGATTGTGCAATCTGATAAAGTTGAGCAATGCCAGATGGTTAACCAGAGTAGTGGTAGCATCTGTAAAGCTACGTATGATCCCAGTATCTAGAGGGATGTAGTAGCTACTGTTAAGATTGTGCAATCTGATAAAGTTGAGCAATGCCAGATGGTTAACCAGAGTAGTGGTAGCATCTGTAAAGCTACGTATGATCCCAGTATCTAGAGGGATGTAGTAGCTACTGTTAAGATTGTGCAATCTGATAAAGTTGAGCAATGCCAGATGGTTAACCAGAGTAGTGGTAGCATCTGTAAAGCTATGTATGATCCCAGTATCTAGAGGGATGTAGTAGCTACCGTTAAGATTGTGTAGTCTGATAAAGTTGAGCAGTACCAGATGGTTAACCAGAGTAGTGCTAGCACCTGTAAAGCTACATATGATCCCAGTATCTAGAGGGATGTAGTAGCTACTGTTAAGATTGTGTAATCTGATAAAGTTGAGCAGTACCAGATGGTTAACCAGAGTAGTGGTAGCATCTGTAAAGCTACGTATGATCCCAGTATCTAGAGGGATGTAGTAGCTACTGTTAAGATTGTGTAATGTGATAAAGTTGAGCAGTACCAGATGGTTAACCAGAGTAGTGCTAGCACCTGTAAAGCTACGTATGATCCCAGTATCTAGAGGGATGTAGTAGCTACTGTTAAGATTGTGTAATGTGATAAAGTTGAGCAGTACCAGATGGTTAACCAGAGTAGTGGTAGCACCTGTAAAGCTACGTATGATCCCAGTATCTAGAGGGATGTAGTAGCTACTGTTAAGATTGTGTAATGTGATAAAGTTGAGCAGTACCAGATGGTTAACCAGAGTAGTGGTAGCACCTGTAAAGCTACGTATGATCCCAGTATCTAGAGGGATGTAGTAGCTACTGATAAGATTGTGTAATCTGATAAAGTTGAGCAGTACCAGATGGTTAACCAGAGTAGTGGTAGCACCTGTAAAGCTACGTATGATCCCAGTATCTAGAGGGATGTAGTAGCTACTGTTAAGATTGTGTAATGTGATAAAGTTGAGCAGTACCAGATGGTTAACCAGAGTAGTGCTAGCACCTGTAAAGCTACGTATGATCCCAGTATCTAGAGGGATGTAGTAGCTACTGTTAAGATTGTGTAATCTGATAAAGTTGAGCAGTACCAGATGGTTAACCAGAGTAGTGGTAGCATCTGTAAAGCTACGTATGATCCCAGTATCTAGAGGGATGTAGTTGCTACTGTTAAGATTGTGTAATCTGCTAAAGTTGAGCAATACCAGATGGTTAACCAGAGTAGTGTTAGCATCTGTAAAGCTACGTATGATCCCAGTATCTAGAGGGATGTAGTAGCTACTGTTAAGATTGTGTAATCTGATAAAGTTGAGCAATACTAGATGGTTAACCAGAGCAGTGCTAGCATCTGTAAAGCTAGGTATAATCCCAGTATCTAGAGGGATGTAGTAGCTACTGTTAAGATTGTGTAATCTGATAAAGTTGAGCAATACCAGATGGTTAACCAGAGTAGTGTTAGCATCTGTAAAGCTACGTATGATCCCAGTATCTAGAGGGATGTAGTAGCTACTGTTAAGATTGTGTAATGTGATAAAGTTGAGCAGTACCAGATGGTTAACCAGAGTAGTGGTAGCACCTGTAAAGCTACGTATGATCCCAGTATCTAGAGGGATGTAGTAGCTACTGTTAATATTGTGTAATCTGATAAAGTTGAGCGATACCAGATGGTTAACCAGAGTAGTGGTAGCACCTGTAAAGCTACGTATGATCCCAGTATCTAGAGGGATGTAGTAGCTGCTGTTGAGATTGTGTGATCCGATAAATTTGAGTAATACCAGATGGTTAACCAGAGTAGTGCTAGCACCTGTAAAGCTAGGTATGATCCCAGTATCTAGAGGGATGTAGTAGCTACTGTTAAGATTGTGTAATCTGATAAAGTTGAGCAGTACTAGATGGTTAACCGGAGTAGTGGTAGCATCTGTAAAGCTACGTATGATCCCAGTATCTAGAGGGATGTAGTAGCTACTGTTAAGATTGTGTAATCTGATAAAGTTGAGTAACACCAGATGGTTAACCAGAGCAGTGCTAGCATCTGTAAAGCTAGGTATGATCCCAGTATCTAGAGGGATGTAGTAGCTACTGTTAAGATTGTGTAATGTGATAAAGTTGAGCAATACCAGATGGTTAACCAGAGTAGTGGTAGCATCTGTAAAGCTACGTATGATCCCAGTATCTAGAGGGATGTAGTAGCTACTGTTGAGATTGTGTGATCCGATAAATTTGAGCAGTACTAGATGGTTAACCGGAGTAGTGGTAGCATCTGTAAAGCTACGTATGATCCCAGTATCTAGAGGGATGTAGTAGCTACTGTTAAGATTGTGTAATCTGATAAATTTGAGTAATACCAGATGGTTAACCAGAGTAGTGGTAGCATCTGTAAAACTACGTATGATCCCAGTATCTAGAGGGATGTAGAAGCTACTGTTAAGATTGTGTAATCTGATAAAGTTGAGCAGTACCAGATGGTTAACCAGAGTAGTGGTAGCATCTGTAAAACTACGTATGATCCCAGTATCTAGAGGGATGTAGTAGCTACTGTTAAGATTGTGTAATCTGATAAATTTGAGCAATACTAGATGGTTAACCAAAGTAGTTGTAGCATCTGTAAAGCTACGTATGATCCCAGTATCTAGAGGGATGTAGTAGCTACTGTTAAGATTGTGTAATCTGATAAATTTGAGCAATACTAGATGGTTAACCAAAGTAGTTGTAGCATCTGTAAACCTAGGTATAATCCCAGTATCTAGAGGGATGTAGTAGCTACTGTTGAGATTGTGTAATCTGATAAAGTTGAGCAATACCAGATGGTTAACCGGAGTAGTGGTAGCATCTGTTAAGCTACGTATGATCCCAGTATCCAGAGGGATGTAGTAGCTACTGTTGAGATTGTGTAATCTGATAAAGTTGAGCAATACCAGATGGTTAACCAGAGTAGTGCTAGCATCTGTGAAGCTACGTATAATCCCAGTATCTAGAGGGATGTAGTAGCTACTGTTAAGATTGTGTAATCTGATAAAGTTGAGCAATGCCAGATGGTTAACCAGAGTAGTGGTAGCATCTGTAAAGCTACGTATGATCCCAGTATCTAGAGGGATGTAGTAGCTACTGTTAAGATTGTGCAATCTGATAAAGTTGAGCAATGCCAGATGGTTAACCAGAGTAGTGGTAGCATCTGTAAAGCTACGTATGATCCCAGTATCTAGAGGGATGTAGTAGCTACTGTTAAGATTGTGCAATCTGATAAAGTTGAGCAATGCCAGATGGTTAACCAGAGTAGTGGTAGCATCTGTAAAGCTACGTATGATCCCAGTATCTAGAGGGATGTAGTAGCTACTGTTAAGATTGTGCAATCTGATAAAGTTGAGCAATGCCAGATGGTTAACCAGAGTAGTGGTAGCATCTGTAAAGCTATGTATGATCCCAGTATCTAGAGGGATGTAGTAGCTACCGTTAAGATTGTGTAGTCTGATAAAGTTGAGCAGTACCAGATGGTTAACCAGAGTAGTGCTAGCACCTGTAAAGCTACGTATGATCCCAGTATCTAGAGGGATGTAGTAGCTACTGTTAAGATTGTGTAATCTGATAAAGTTGAGCAGTACCAGATGGTTAACCAGAGTAGTGGTAGCATCTGTAAAGCTACGTATGATCCCAGTATCTAGAGGGATGTAGTAGCTACTGTTAAGATTGTGTAATGTGATAAAGTTGAGCAGTACCAGATGGTTAACCAGAGTAGTGCTAGCACCTGTAAAGCTACGTATGATCCCAGTATCTAGAGGGATGTAGTAGCTACTGTTAAGATTGTGTAATGTGATAAAGTTGAGCAGTACCAGATGGTTAACCAGAGTAGTGGTAGCACCTGTAAAGCTACGTATGATCCCAGTATCTAGAGGGATGTAGTAGCTACTGTTAAGATTGTGTAATGTGATAAAGTTGAGCAGTACCAGATGGTTAACCAGAGTAGTGGTAGCACCTGTAAAGCTACGTATGATCCCAGTATCTAGAGGGATGTAGTAGCTACTGATAAGATTGTGTAATCTGATAAAGTTGAGCAGTACCAGATGGTTAACCAGAGTAGTGGTAGCACCTGTAAAGCTACGTATGATCCCAGTATCTAGAGGGATGTAGTAGCTACTGTTAAGATTGTGTAATGTGATAAAGTTGAGCAGTACCAGATGGTTAACCAGAGTAGTGCTAGCACCTGTAAAGCTACGTATGATCCCAGTATCTAGAGGGATGTAGTAGCTACTGTTAAGATTGTGTAATCTGATAAAGTTGAGCAGTACCAGATGGTTAACCAGAGTAGTGGTAGCATCTGTAAAGCTACGTATGATCCCAGTATCTAGAGGGATGTAGTTGCTACTGTTAAGATTGTGTAATCTGCTAAAGTTGAGCAATACCAGATGGTTAACCAGAGTAGTGTTAGCATCTGTAAAGCTACGTATGATCCCAGTATCTAGAGGGATGTAGTAGCTACTGTTAAGATTGTGTAATCTGATAAAGTTGAGCAATACTAGATGGTTAACCAGAGCAGTGCTAGCATCTGTAAAGCTAGGTATAATCCCAGTATCTAGAGGGATGTAGTAGCTACTGTTAAGATTGTGTAATCTGATAAAGTTGAGCAATACCAGATGGTTAACCAGAGTAGTGTTAGCATCTGTAAAGCTACGTATGATCCCAGTATCTAGAGGGATGTAGTAGCTACTGTTAAGATTGTGTAATGTGATAAAGTTGAGCAGTACCAGATGGTTAACCAGAGTAGTGGTAGCACCTGTAAAGCTACGTATGATCCCAGTATCTAGAGGGATGTAGTAGCTACTGTTAATATTGTGTAATCTGATAAAGTTGAGCGATACCAGATGGTTAACCAGAGTAGTGGTAGCACCTGTAAAGCTACGTATGATCCCAGTATCTAGAGGGATGTAGTAGCTGCTGTTGAGATTGTGTGATCCGATAAATTTGAGTAATACCAGATGGTTAACCAGAGTAGTGCTAGCACCTGTAAAGCTAGGTATGATCCCAGTATCTAGAGGGATGTAGTAGCTACTGTTAAGATTGTGTAATCTGATAAAGTTGAGCAGTACTAGATGGTTAACCGGAGTAGTGGTAGCATCTGTAAAGCTACGTATGATCCCAGTATCTAGAGGGATGTAGTAGCTACTGTTAAGATTGTGTAATCTGATAAAGTTGAGTAACACCAGATGGTTAACCAGAGCAGTGCTAGCATCTGTAAAGCTAGGTATGATCCCAGTATCTAGAGGGATGTAGTAGCTACTGTTAAGATTGTGTAATGTGATAAAGTTGAGCAATACCAGATGGTTAACCAGAGTAGTGGTAGCATCTGTAAAGCTACGTATGATCCCAGTATCTAGAGGGATGTAGTAGCTACTGTTGAGATTGTGTGATCCGATAAATTTGAGCAGTACTAGATGGTTAACCGGAGTAGTGGTAGCATCTGTAAAGCTACGTATGATCCCAGTATCTAGAGGGATGTAGTAGCTACTGTTAAGATTGTGTAATCTGATAAAGTTGAGCAATACCAGATGGTTAACCAGAGTAGTGCTAGCACCTGTAAAGCAAGGTATGATCCCAGTATCTAGGGAGATGTAGTAGCTACTGTTAAGATTGTGTAATCTGATAAATTTGAGCAATACCAGATGGTTAACCAGAGTAGTGCTAGCACATGTAAAGCTAGGTATGATCCCAGTATCTAGGAAGATGTAGTAGCTACTGTTAAGATTGTGTAATCTGATAAATTTGAGCAATACCAGATGGTTAATCAGAGTAGTGCTAGCACCTGTAAAGCTAGGTATAATCCCAGTATCTAGAGGGATGTAGTAGCTACTGTTAAGATTGTGTAATCTGATAATGTTGAGCAATACCAGATGGTTAACGAGAGTAGTGCTAGCATCTGTAAAGCTAGGTATGATCCCAGTATCTAGGGAGATGTAGTAGCTACTGTTAAGATTGTGTAATCTGATAAAAATGAGCAATACCAGATGGTTAACCAGAGTAGTGCTAGCACCTGTAAAGCTAGGTATGATCCCAGTATCTAGGGAGATGTAGTAGCTACTGTTAAGATTGTGTAATCTGATAAATTTGAGCAATACCAGATGGTTAACCAGAGTGGTGCTAGCATCTGTAAAGCTGGTTATGATCCCAGTATCTAGGGAGATGTAGCAGCTACTGTTAAGATTGTGTAATCTGATAAATTTGAGCAATACCAGATGGTTATCCGGAGTAGTGCTAGCACCTGTAAAGCTAGGTATAATCCCAGTATCTAGAGGGATGTAGTAGCTACTGTTAAGATTGTGTAATCTGATAAAGTTGAGTAATACCAGATGGTTAACCAGAGTAGTGCTAGCATCTGTAAATCTAGGTATAATCCCAGTTTCTAGAGGGACGTAGTAGCTACTGTTAACATTGTGTAATCTGATAAATTTGAGCAATACCAGATGGTTAACCAGAGTAGTGCTAGCATCTGTAAAGCTAGGTATGATCCCAGTATCTAGGGAGATGTAGTAGCTACTGTTAAGATTGTGTAATCTGATAAAGTTGAGCAATACCAGATGGTTAGCCAGAGTAGTGCTAGCATCTGTAAAGCTAGGTATGATCCCAGTATCTAGAGGGATGTAGTAGCTACTGTTAAGATTGTGTAATCTGATAAATTTGAGCAATACCAGATGGTTAACCAGAGTAGTGCTAGCATCTGTAAAGCTAGGTATGATCCCAGTATCTAGGGAGATGTAGTAGCTACTGTTAAGATTGTGTAATCTGATAAAGTTGAGCAATACCAGATGGTTAACCAGAGCAGTGCTAGCATCTGTAAAGCTAGGTATGATCCCAGTACCTAGAGGGATGTAGTAGCTACTGTTAAGATTGTGTAATCTGATAAAGTTGAGTAATACCAGATGGTTAACCAGAGTAGTGCTAGCATCTGTAAAGCTAGGTATAATCCCAGTATCTAGAGGGATGTAGTAGCTACTGTTAAGATTTTGTAATCTGATAAAGTTGAGCAATACCAGATGGTTAACCAGAGTAGTGGTAGCATGTGTAAAGCTAGGTATGATCCCAGTATCTAGAGGGATGTAGTAGCTACTGTTAAGATTGTGTAATCTGATAAAGTTGAGCAATACCAGATGGTTAACCAGAGTAGTGCTAGCACCTGTAAAGCTAGGTATGATCCCAGTATCTAGGGAGATGTAGTAGCTACTGTTAAGATTGTGTAATCTGATAAAGTTGAGCAATACCAGATGGTTAGCCAGAGTAGTGCTAGCATCTGTAAAGCTAGGTATGATCCCAGTATCTAGAGGGATGTAGTAGCTACTGTTAAGATTGTGTAATCTGATAAATTTGAGCAATACCAGATGGTTAACCAGAGTAGTGCTAGCATCTGTAAAGCTAGGTATGATCCCAGTGTCTAGAGGGATGTAGTAGCTACTGTTAAAATTGTGTAATCTGATAAAGTTGAGTAATACCAGATGGTTAACCAGAGTAGTGCTAGCACCTGTAAAGCTAGGTATGATCCCAGTATCTAGGGAGATGTAGTAGCTACTGTTAAGATTGTGTAATCTGATAAAGTTGAGCAATACCAGATGGTTAACCAGAGTAGTGCTAGCATCTGTAAAGCTAGGTATGATCCCAGTGTCTAGAGGGATGTAGTAGCTACTGTTAAGATTGTGTAATCTGATAAAGTTGAGTAATACCAGATGGTTAACCAGAGTAGTGCTAGCACCTGTAAAGCTAGGTATGATCCCAGTATCTAGGGAGATGTAGTAGCTACTGTTAAGATTGTGTAATCTGATAAAGTTGAGCAACACCAGATGTTTAACCGAAGTAGTGCTAGCACCTGTAAAGCTAGGTATGATCCCAGTATCTAGGGAGATGTAGTAGCTACTGTTAAGATTGTGTAATCTGATAAAGTTGAGCAATACCAGATGGTTAACCAGAGTAGTGCTAGCATCTGTAAAGCTAGGTATAATCCCAGTATCTAGAGGGATGTAGTAGCTACTGTTAGGATTGTGTAATCTGATAAAGTTGAGCAATACCAGATGGTTAACCAGAGTAGTGCTAGCACCTGTAAAGCTAGGTATAATCCCAGTATCTAGAGGGATGTAGTAGCTACTGTTAGGATTGTGTAATCTGATAAAGTTGTGCAACACCAGATGTTTAACCGGAGTAGTGCTAGCATCCGTAAAGCTAGGTATGATCCCAGTATCTAGGGAGATGTAGTAGCTACTGTTAAGATTGTGTAATCTGATAAAGTTGAGCAACACCAGATGTTTAACCGAAGTAGTGCTAGCATCTGTAAAGCTAGGTATAATCCCAGTATCTAGAGGGATGTAGTAGCTACTGTTAAGATTGTGTAATCTGATAAAGTTGAGCAATACCAGATGGTTAACCAGAGTAGTGCTAGCATCTGTAAAGCTAGGTATGATCCCAGTATCTAGAGGGATGTAGTAGCTACTGTTAAGATTGTGTAATCTGATAAATTTGAGCAATACCAGATGGTTAACCAGAGTAGTGCTAGCATCTGTAAAGCTAGGTATGATCCCAGTTTCTAGACGGATGTAGTAGCTACTGTTAACATTGTGTAATCTGATAAATTTGAGCAATACCAGATGGTTAACCAGAGTAGTGCTAGCATCTGTAAAGCTACGTATGATACCAGTATCTAGGGAGATGTAGTAGCTACTGTTAAGATTGTGTAATCTGATAAAGTTGAGCAATACCAGATGGTTAACCAGAGCAGTGCTAGCATCTGTAAAGCTACGTATGATCCCAGTATCTAGAGGGATGTAGTAGCTACTGTTAAGATTGTGTAATCTGATAAAGTTGAGCAATACCAGATGGTTAACCAGAGTAGTGGTAGCATCTGTAAAGCTAGGTATGATCCCAGTATCTAGAGGGATGTAGTAGCTACTGTTAAGATTGTGTAATCTGATAAAGTTGAGTAATACCAGATGGTTAACCAGAGTAGTGCTAGCACCTGTAAAGCTAGGTATGATCCCAGTATCTAGAGGGATGTAGTAGTTACTGTTAAGATTGTGTAATCTGATAAAGTTGAGTAATACCAGATGGTTAACCAGAGTAGTGGTAGCATCTGTAAAGCTAGGTATGATCCCAGTATCTAGAGGGATGTAGTAGTTACTGTTAAGATTGTGTAATCTGATAAAGTTGAGTAATACCAGATGGTTAACCAGAGTAGTGCTAGCATCTGTAAAGCTAGTTATGATCCCAGTATCTAGGGAGATGTAGTAGTTACTGTTAAGATTGTGTAATCTGATAGAGTTGAGCAATACCAGATGGTTAACCAGAGTAGTGCTAGCACCTGTAAAGCTAGGTATGATCCCAGTATCTAGGGAGATGTAGTAGCTACTGTTAGGATTGTGTAATCTGATAAATTTAGGCAACACCAGATGTTTAACCGGAGTAGTGCTAGCATCTGTAAAGCTATGTATAATCCCAGTATCTAGAGGGATGTAGCAGCTACTGTTAAGATTGTGTAATCTGATAAAGTTGAGCAACACCAGATGTTTAACCGGAGTAGTGCTAGCATCTGTAAAGCTAGGTATAATCACAGTATCTAGAGGGATGTAGTAGCTACTGTTAAGATTGTGTAATCTGATAAATTTGAGCAATACCAGATGGTTAACCAGAGTAGTGCTAGCATCTGTAAAGCTATGTATAATCCCAGTATCTAGAGGGATGTAGTAGCTACTGTTAAGATTGTGTAATCTGATAAAGTTGAGCAATACCAGATGGTTAACCAGAGTAGTGCTAGCATCTGTAAAGCTAGGTATAATCCCAGTATTTAGAGGGATGTAGTAGCTACTGTTAAGATTGTGTAATCTGATAAATTTGAGCAATACCAGATGGTTAACCAGAGTAGTGCTAGCATCTGTAAAGCTATGTATAATCCCAGTATCTAGAGGGATGTAGTAGCTACTGTTAAGATTGTGTAATCTGATAAAGTTGAGCAATACCAGATGGTTAACCAGAGTAGTGCTAGCATCTGTAAAGCTAGGTATGATCCCAGTATCTAGAGGGATGTAGTAGCTACTGTTAAGATTGTGTAATCTGATAAAGTTGAGCAATGCCAGATGGTTAACCAGAGTAGTGCTAGCATCTGTAAAGCTAGGTATGATCCCAGTATCTAGGGAGATGTAGTAGCTACTGTTAAGATTGTGTAATCTGATAAAGTTAAACAACACCAGATGTTTAACCGAAGTAGTGCTAGCATCTGTAAAGCTAGGTATAATCCCAGTATCTAGAGGGATGTAGTAGCTACTGTTAAGATTGTGTAATCTGATAAAGTTGAGCAATACCAGATGGTTAACCAGAGTAGTGCTAGCATCTGTAAAGCTAGGTATGATCCCAGTATCTAGAGGGATGTAGTAGCTACTGTTAAGATTGTGTAATCTGATAAATTTGAGCAATACCAGATGGTTAACCAGAGTAGTGCTAGCATCTGTAAAGCTAGGTATGATCCCAGTTTCTAGACGGATGTAGTAGCTACTGTTAACATTGTGTAATCTGATAAAGTTGAGCAATACCAGATGGTTAACCAGAGTAGTGCTAGCATCTGTAAAGCTACGTATGATACCAGTATCTAGGGAGATGTAGTAGCTACTGTTAACACTGTAATCTGATAAAGTTGAGCAATACCAGATGGTTAACCAGAGTAGTGGTAGCATCTGTAAAGCTACGTATGATCCCAGTATCTAGAGGGATGTAGTAGCTACTGTTAAGATTGTGTAATCTGATAAAGTTGAGCAACACCAGATGTTTAACCGGAGTAGTGCTAGCATCTGTAAAGCTATGTATAATCCCAGTATCTAGAGGGATGTAGCAGCTACTGTTAAGATTGTGTAATCTGATAAAGTTGAGCAATACCAGATGGTTAACCAGAGCAGTGCTAGCATCTGTAAAGCTACGTATGATCCCAGTATCTAGAGGGATGTAGTAGCTACTGTTAGGATTGTGTAATCTGATAAAGTTGTGCAACACCAGATGTTTAACCGGAGTAGTGCTAGCATCCGTAAAGCTAGGTATGATCCCAGTATCTAGGGAGATGTAGTAGCTACTGTTAAGATTGTGTAATCTGATAAAGTTGAGCAACACCAGATGTTTAACCGAAGTAGTGCTAGCATCTGTAAAGCTAGGTATAATCCCAGTATCTAGAGGGATGTAGTAGCTACTGTTAAGATTGTGTAATCTGATAAAGTTGAGCAATACCAGATGGTTAACCAGAGTAGTGCTAGCATCTGTGAAGCTACGTATAATCCCAGTATCTAGAGGGATGTAGTAGCTACTGTTAAGATTGTGTAATCTGATAAAGTTGAGCAATGCCAGATGGTTAACCAGAGTAGTGGTAGCATCTGTAAAGCTACGTATGATCCCAGTATCTAGAGGGATGTAGTAGCTACTGTTAAGATTGTGCAATCTGATAAAGTTGAGCAATGCCAGATGGTTAACCAGAGTAGTGGTAGCATCTGTAAAGCTACGTATGATCCCAGTATCTAGAGGGATGTAGTAGCTACTGTTAAGATTGTGCAATCTGATAAAGTTGAGCAATGCCAGATGGTTAACCAGAGTAGTGGTAGCATCTGTAAAGCTACGTATGTCCCAGTATCTAGAGGGATGTAGTAGCTACTGTTAAGATTGTGCAATCTGATAAAGTTGAGCAATGCCAGATGGTTAACCAGAGTAGTGGTAGCATCTGTAAAGCTATGTATGATCCCAGTATCTAGAGGGATGTAGTAGCTACCGTTAAGATTGTGTAGTCTGATAAAGTTGAGCAGTACCAGATGGTTAACCAGAGTAGTGCTAGCACCTGTAAAGCTACGTATGATCCCAGTATCTAGAGGGATGTAGTAGCTACTGTTAAGATTGTGTAATCTGATAAAGTTGAGCAGTACCAGATGGTTAACCAGAGTAGTGGTAGCATCTGTAAAGCTACGTATGATCCCAGTATCTAGAGGGATGTAGTAGCTACTGTTAAGATTGTGTAATGTGATAAAGTTGAGCAGTACCAGATGGTTAACCAGAGTAGTGCTAGCACCTGTAAAGCTACGTATGATCCCAGTATCTAGAGGGATGTAGTAGCTACTGTTAAGATTGTGTAATGTGATAAAGTTGAGCAGTACCAGATGGTTAACCAGAGTAGTGGTAGCACCTGTAAAGCTACGTATGATCCCAGTATCTAGAGGGATGTAGTAGCTACTGTTAAGATTGTGTAATCTGATAAAGTTGAGCAGTACCAGATGGTTAACCAGAGTAGTGGTAGCACCTGTAAAGCTACGTATGATCCCAGTATCTAGAGGGATGTAGTAGCTACTGTTAAGATTGTGTAATGTGATAAAGTTGAGCAGTACCAGATGGTTAACCAGAGTAGTGCTAGCACCTGTAAAGCTACGTATGATCCCAGTATCTAGAGGGATGTAGTAGCTACTGTTAAGATTGTGTAATCTGATAAAGTTGAGCAGTACCAGATGGTTAACCAGAGTAGTGGTAGCATCTGTAAAGCTACGTATGATCCCAGTATCTAGAGGGATGTAGTTGCTACTGTTAAGATTGTGTAATCTGCTAAAGTTGAGCAATACCAGATGGTTAACCAGAGTAGTGTTAGCATCTGTAAAGCTACGTATGATCCCAGTATCTAGAGGGATGTAGTAGCTGCTGTTAAGATTGTGTAATCTGATAAAGTTGAGCAATACTAGATGGTTAACCAGAGCAGTGCTAGCATCTGTAAAGCTAGGTATAATCCCAGTATCTAGAGGGATGTAGTAGCTACTGTTAAGATTGTGTAATCTGATAAAGTTGAGCAATACCAGATGGTTAACCAGAGTAGTGTTAGCATCTGTAAAGCTACGTATGATCCCAGTATCTAGAGGGATGTAGTAGCTACTGTTAAGATTGTGTAATGTGATAAAGTTGAGCAGTACCAGATGGTTAACCAGAGTAGTGGTAGCACCTGTAAAGCTACGTATGATCCCAGTATCTAGAGGGATGTAGTAGCTACTGTTAATATTGTGTAATCTGATAAAGTTGAGCGATACCAGATGGTTAACCAGAGTAGTGGTAGCACCTGTAAAGCTACGTATGATCCCAGTATCTAGAGGGATGTAGTAGCTACTGTTGAGATTGTGTGATCCGATAAATTTGAGTAATACCAGATGGTTAACCAGAGTAGTGCTAGCACCTGTAAAGCTAGGTATGATCCCAGTATCTAGAGGGATGTAGTAGCTACTGTTAAGATTGTGTAATCTGATAAAGTTGAGCAGTACTAGATGGTTAACCGGAGTAGTGGTAGCATCTGTAAAGCTACGTATGATCCCAGTATCTAGAGGGATGTAGTAGCTACTGTTAAGATTGTGTAATCTGATAAAGTTGAGTAACACCAGATGGTTAACCAGAGCAGTGCTAGCATCTGTAAAGCTAGGTATGATCCCAGTATCTAGAGGGATGTAGTAGCTACTGTTAAGATTGTGCAATCTGATAAAGTTGAGCAATGCCAGATGGTTAACCAGAGTAGTGGTAGCATCTGTAAAGCTACGTATGATCCCAGTATCTAGAGGGATGTAGTAGCTACTGTTAAGATTGTGCAATCTGATAAAGTTGAGCAATGCCAGATGGTTAACCAGAGTAGTGGTAGCATCTGTAAAGCTACGTATGTCCCAGTATCTAGAGGGATGTAGTAGCTACTGTTAAGATTGTGCAATCTGATAAAGTTGAGCAATGCCAGATGGTTAACCAGAGTAGTGGTAGCATCTGTAAAGCTATGTATGATCCCAGTATCTAGAGGGATGTAGTAGCTACCGTTAAGATTGTGTAGTCTGATAAAGTTGAGCAGTACCAGATGGTTAACCAGAGTAGTGCTAGCACCTGTAAAGCTACGTATGATCCCAGTATCTAGAGGGATGTAGTAGCTACTGTTAAGATTGTGTAATCTGATAAAGTTGAGCAGTACCAGATGGTTAACCAGAGTAGTGGTAGCATCTGTAAAGCTACGTATGATCCCAGTATCTAGAGGGATGTAGTAGCTACTGTTAAGATTGTGTAATGTGATAAAGTTGAGCAGTACCAGATGGTTAACCAGAGTAGTGCTAGCACCTGTAAAGCTACGTATGATCCCAGTATCTAGAGGGATGTAGTAGCTACTGTTAAGATTGTGTAATGTGATAAAGTTGAGCAGTACCAGATGGTTAACCAGAGTAGTGGTAGCACCTGTAAAGCTACGTATGATCCCAGTATCTAGAGGGATGTAGTAGCTACTGTTAAGATTGTGTAATCTGATAAAGTTGAGCAGTACCAGATGGTTAACCAGAGTAGTGGTAGCACCTGTAAAGCTACGTATGATCCCAGTATCTAGAGGGATGTAGTAGCTACTGTTAAGATTGTGTAATGTGATAAAGTTGAGCAGTACCAGATGGTTAACCAGAGTAGTGCTAGCACCTGTAAAGCTACGTATGATCCCAGTATCTAGAGGGATGTAGTAGCTACTGTTAAGATTGTGTAATCTGATAAAGTTGAGCAGTACCAGATGGTTAACCAGAGTAGTGGTAGCATCTGTAAAGCTACGTATGATCCCAGTATCTAGAGGGATGTAGTTGCTACTGTTAAGATTGTGTAATCTGCTAAAGTTGAGCAATACCAGATGGTTAACCAGAGTAGTGTTAGCATCTGTAAAGCTACGTATGATCCCAGTATCTAGAGGGATGTAGTAGCTACTGTTAAGATTGTGTAATCTGATAAAGTTGAGCAATACTAGATGGTTAACCAGAGCAGTGCTAGCATCTGTAAAGCTAGGTATAATCCCAGTATCTAGAGGGATGTAGTAGCTACTGTTAAGATTGTGTAATCTGATAAAGTTGAGCAATACCAGATGGTTAACCAGAGTAGTGTTAGCATCTGTAAAGCTACGTATGATCCCAGTATCTAGAGGGATGTAGTAGCTACTGTTAAGATTGTGTAATGTGATAAAGTTGAGCAGTACTAGATGGTTAACCAGAGTAGTGGTAGCACCTGTAAAGCTACGTATGATCCCAGTATCTAGAGGGATGTAGTAGCTACTGTTAATATTGTGTAATCTGATAAAGTTGAGCGATACCAGATGGTTAACCAGAGTAGTGGTAGCACCTGTAAAGCTACGTATGATCCCAGTATCTAGAGGGATGTAGTAGCTACTGTTGAGATTGTGTGATCCGATAAATTTGAGTAATACCAGATGGTTAACCAGAGTAGTGCTAGCACCTGTAAAGCTAGGTATGATCCCAGTATCTAGAGGGATGTAGTAGCTACTGTTAAGATTGTGTAATCTGATAAAGTTGAGCAGTACTAGATGGTTAACCGGAGTAGTGGTAGCATCTGTAAAGCTACGTATGATCCCAGTATCTAGAGGGATGTAGTAGCTACTGTTAAGATTGTGTAATCTGATAAAGTTGAGTAACACCAGATGGTTAACCAGAGCAGTGCTAGCATCTGTAAAGCTAGGTATGATCCCAGTATCTAGAGGGATGTAGTAGCTACTGTTAAGATTGTGTAATGTGATAAAGTTGAGCAATACCAGATGGTTAACCAGAGTAGTGGTAGCATCTGTAAAGCTACGTATGATCCCAGTATCTAGAGGGATGTAGTAGCTACTGTTGAGATTGTGTGATCCGATAAATTTGAGCAGTACTAGATGGTTAACCGGAGTAGTGGTAGCATCTGTAAAGCTAGGTATAATCCCAGTATCTAGAGGGATGTAGTAGCTACTGTTAAGATTGTGTAATCTGATAAAGTTGATCAACACCAGATGGTTAACCAGAGGAGTGCTATTATCTGTAAAACTATGTATAATCCCAGTATCTAGAGGGATGTAGTAGCTACTGTTAAGATTGTGTAATCTGATAAAGTTGAGCAATACCAGATGGTTAACCAGAGTAGTGCTAGCACCTGTAAAGCAAGGTATGATCCCAGTATCTAGGGAGATGTAGTAGCTACTGTTAAGATTGTGTAATCTGATAAATTTGAGCAATACCAGATGGTTAACCAGAGTAGTGCTAGCACATGTAAAGCTAGGTATGATCCCAGTATCTAGGAAGATGTAGTAGCTACTGTTAAGATTGTGTAATCTGATAAATTTGAGCAATACCAGATGGTTAATCAGAGTAGTGCTAGCACCTGTAAAGCTAGGTATAATCCCAGTATCTAGAGGGATGTAGTAGCTACTGTTAAGATTGTGTATTCTGATAATGTTGAGCAATACCAGGTGGTTAACGAGAGTAGTGCTAGCATCTGTAAAGCTAGGTATGATCCCAGTATCTAGGGAGATGTAGTAGCTACTGTTAAGATTGTGTAATCTGATAAATTTGAGCAATACCAGATGGTTAACCAGAGTAGTGCTAGCACCTGTAAAGCTAGGTATGATCCCAGTATCTAGGGAGATGTAGTAGCTACTGTTAAGATTGTGTAATCTGATAAATTTGAGCAATACCAGATGGTTAACCAGAGTGGTGCTAGCATCTGTAAAGCTAGTTATGATCCCAGTATCTAGGGAGATGTAGCAGCTACTGTTAAGATTGTGTAATCTGATAAATTTGAGCAATACCAGATGGTTAACCGGAGTAGTGCTAGCACCTGTAAAGCTAGGTATAATCCCAGTATCTAGAGGGATGTAGTAGCTACTGTTAAGATTGTGTAATCTGATAAAGTTGAGTAATACCAGATGGTTAACCAGAGTAGTGCTAGCATCTGTAAAGCTAGGTATAATCCCAGTTTCTAGAGGGATGTAGTAGCTACTGTTAACATTGTGTAATCTGATAAATTTGAGCAATACCAGATGGTTAACCAGAGTAGTGCTAGCATCTGTAAAGCTAGGTATGATCCCAGTATCTAGGGAGATGTAGTAGCTACTGTTAAGATTGTGTAATCTGATAAAGTTGAGCAATACCAGATGGTTAACCAGAGTAGTGCTAGCATCTGTAAAGCTAGGTATGATCCCAGTATCTAGAGGGATGTAGTAGCTACTGTTAAGATTGTGTAATCTGATAAATTTGAGCAATACCAGATGGTTAACCAGAGTAGTGCTAGCATCTGTAAAGCTAGGTATGATCCCAGTATCTAGGGAGATGTAGTAGCTACTGTTAAGATTGTGTAATCTGATAAAGTTGAGCAATACCAGATGGTTAACCAGAGCAGTGCTAGCATCTGTAAAGCTAGGTATGATCCCAGTACCTAGAAAGATGTAGTAGCTACTGTTAAGATTGTGTAATCTGATAAAGTTGAGTAATACCAGATGGTTAACCAGAGTAGTGCTAGCATCTGTAAAGCTAGGTATAATCCCAGTATCTAGAGGGATGTAGTAGCTACTGTTAAGATTTTGTAATCTGATAAAGTTGAGCAATACCAGATGGTTAACCAGAGTAGTGGTAGCATGTGTAAAGCTAGGTATGATCCCAGTATCTAGAGGGATGTAGTAGCTACTGTTAAGATTGTGTAATCTGTTAAAGTTGAGCAATACCAGATGGTTAACCAGAGTAGTGCTAGCACCTGTAAAGCTAGGTATGATCCCAGTATCTAGGGAGTTGTAGTAGCTACTGTTAAGATTGTGTAATCTGATAAAGTTGAGCAATACCAGATGGTTAACCAGAGTAGTGCTAGCATCTGTAAAGCTAGGTATGATCCCAGTGTCTAGAGGGATGTAGTAGCTACTGTTAAGATTGTGTAATCTGATAAAGTTGAGTAATACCAGATGGTTAACCAGAGTAGTGCTAGCACCTGTAAAGCTAGGTATGATCCCAGTATCTAGGGAGATGTAGTAGCTACTGTTAAGATTGTGTAATCTGATAAAGTTGAGCAATACCAGATGGTTAACCAGAGTAGTGCTAGCATCTGTAAAGCTAGGTATGATCCCAGTGTCTAGAGGGATGTAGTAGCTACTGTTAAGATTGTGTAATCTGATAAAGTTGAGTAATACCAGATGGTTAACCAGAGTAGTGCTAGCACCTGTAAAGCTAGGTATGATCCCAGTATCTAGGGAGATGTAGTAGCTACTGTTAAGATTGTGTAATCTGATAAAGTTGAGCAACACCAGATGTATAACCGAAGTAGTGCTAGCACCTGTAAAGCTAGGTATGATCCCAGTATCTAGGGAGATGTAGTAGCTACTGTTAAGATTGTGTAATCTGATAAATTTGAGCAATACCAGATGGTTAACCAGAGTAGTGCTAGCATCTGTAAAGCTATGTATAATCCCAGTATCTAGAGGGATGTAGTAGCTACTGTTAAGATTGTGTAATCTGATAAAGTTGAGCAATACCAGATGGTTAACCAGAGTAGTGCTAGCATCTGTAAAGCTAGGTATAATCCCAGTATTTAGAGGGATGTAGTAGCTACTGTTAAGATTGTGTAATCTGATAAATTTGAGCAATACCAGATGGTTAACCAGAGTAGTGCTAGCATCTGTAAAGCTATGTATAATCCCAGTATCTAGAGGGATGTAGTAGCTACTGTTAAGATTGTGTAATCTGATAAAGTTGAGCAATACCAGATGGTTAACCAGAGAAGTGCTAGCATCTGTAAAGCTAGGTATGATCCCAGTATCTAGAGGGATGTAGTAGCTACTGTTAAGATTGTGTAATCTGATAAAGTTGAGCAATGCCAGATGGTTAACCAGAGTAGTGCTAGCATCTGTAAAGCTAGGTATGATCCCAGTATCTAGGGAGATGTAGTAGCTACTGTTAAGATTGTGTAATCTGATAAAGTTAAACAACACCAGATGTTTAACCGAAGTAGTGCTAGCATCTGTAAAGCTAGGTATAATCCCAGTATCTAGAGGGATGTAGTAGCTACTGTTAAGATTGTGTAATCTGATAAAGTTGAGCAATACCAGATGGTTAACCAGAGTAGTGCTAGCATCTGTAAAGCTAGGTATGATCCCAGTATCTAGAGGGATGTAGTAGCTACTGTTAAGATTGTGTAATCTGATAAATTTGAGCAATACCAGATGGTTAACCAGAGTAGTGCTAGCATCTGTAAAGCTAGGTATGATCCCAGTTTCTAGACGGATGTAGTAGCTACTGTTAACATTGTGTAATCTGATAAAGTTGAGCAATACCAGATGGTTAACCAGAGTAGTGCTAGCATCTGTAAAGCTACGTATGATACCAGTATCTAGGGAGATGTAGTAGCTACTGTTAACACTGTAATCTGATAAAGTTGAGCAATACCAGATGGTTAACCAGAGTAGTGGTAGCATCTGTAAAGCTACGTATGATCCCAGTATCTAGAGGGATGTAGTAGCTACTGTTAAGATTGTGTAATCTGATAAAGTTGAGCAACACCAGATGTTTAACCGGAGTAGTGCTAGCATCTGTAAAGCTATGTATAATCCCAGTATCTAGAGGGATGTAGCAGCTACTGTTAAGATTGTGTAATCTGATAAAGTTGAGCAATACCAGATGGTTAACCAGAGCAGTGCTAGCATCTGTAAAGCTACGTATGATCCCAGTATCTAGAGGGATGTAGTAGCTACTGTTAGGATTGTGTAATCTGATAAAGTTGTACAACACCAGATGTTTAACCGGAGTAGTGCTAGCATCCGTAAAGCTAGGTATGATCCCAGTATCTAGGGAGATGTAGTAGCTACTGTTAAGATTGTGTAATCTGATAAAGTTGAGCAACACCAGATGTTTAACCGAAGTAGTGCTAGCATCTGTAAAGCTAGGTATAATCCCAGTATCTAGAGGGATGTAGTAGCTACTGTTAAGATTGTGTAATCTGATAAAGTTGAGCAATACCAGATGGTTAACCAGAGTAGTGCTAGCATCTGTGAAGCTACGTATAATCCCAGTATCTAGAGGGATGTAGTAGCTACTGTTAAGATTGTGTAATCTGATAAAGTTGAGCAATGCCAGATGGTTAACCAGAGTAGTGGTAGCATCTGTAAAGCTACGTATGATCCCAGTATCTAGAGGGATGTAGTAGCTACTGTTAAGATTGTGCAATCTGATAAAGTTGAGCAATGCCAGATGGTTAACCAGAGTAGTGGTAGCATCTGTAAAGCTACGTATGATCCCAGTATCTAGAGGGATGTAGTAGCTACTGTTAAGATTGTGCAATCTGATAAAGTTGAGCAATGCCAGATGGTTAACCAGAGTAGTGGTAGCATCTGTAAAGCTACGTATGTCCCAGTATCTAGAGGGATGTAGTAGCTACTGTTAAGATTGTGCAATCTGATAAAGTTGAGCAATGCCAGATGGTTAACCAGAGTAGTGGTAGCATCTGTAAAGCTATGTATGATCCCAGTATCTAGAGGGATGTAGTAGCTACCGTTAAGATTGTGTAGTCTGATAAAGTTGAGCAGTACCAGATGGTTAACCAGAGTAGTGCTAGCACCTGTAAAGCTACGTATGATCCCAGTATCTAGAGGGATGTAGTAGCTACTGTTAAGATTGTGTAATCTGATAAAGTTGAGCAGTACCAGATGGTTAACCAGAGTAGTGGTAGCATCTGTAAAGCTACGTATGATCCCAGTATCTAGAGGGATGTAGTAGCTACTGTTAAGATTGTGTAATGTGATAAAGTTGAGCAGTACCAGATGGTTAACCAGAGTAGTGCTAGCACCTGTAAAGCTACGTATGATCCCAGTATCTAGAGGGATGTAGTAGCTACTGTTAAGATTGTGTAATGTGATAAAGTTGAGCAGTACCAGATGGTTAACCAGAGTAGTGGTAGCACCTGTAAAGCTACGTATGATCCCAGTATCTAGAGGGATGTAGTAGCTACTGTTAAGATTGTGTAATCTGATAAAGTTGAGCAGTACCAGATGGTTAACCAGAGTAGTGGTAGCACCTGTAAAGCTACGTATGATCCCAGTATCTAGAGGGATGTAGTAGCTACTGTTAAGATTGTGTAATGTGATAAAGTTGAGCAGTACCAGATGGTTAACCAGAGTAGTGCTAGCACCTGTAAAGCTACGTATGATCCCAGTATCTAGAGGGATGTAGTAGCTACTGTTAAGATTGTGTAATCTGATAAAGTTGAGCAGTACCAGATGGTTAACCAGAGTAGTGGTAGCATCTGTAAAGCTACGTATGATCCCAGTATCTAGAGGGATGTAGTTGCTACTGTTAAGATTGTGTAATCTGCTAAAGTTGAGCAATACCAGATGGTTAACCAGAGTAGTGTTAGCATCTGTAAAGCTACGTATGATCCCAGTATCTAGAGGGATGTAGTAGCTACTGTTAAGATTGTGTAATCTGATAAAGTTGAGCAATACTAGATGGTTAACCAGAGCAGTGCTAGCATCTGTAAAGCTAGGTATAATCCCAGTATCTAGAGGGATGTAGTAGCTACTGTTAAGATTGTGTAATCTGATAAAGTTGAGCAATACCAGATGGTTAACCAGAGTAGTGTTAGCATCTGTAAAGCTACGTATGATCCCAGTATCTAGAGGGATGTAGTAGCTACTGTTAAGATTGTGTAATGTGATAAAGTTGAGCAGTACCAGATGGTTAACCAGAGTAGTGGTAGCACCTGTAAAGCTACGTATGATCCCAGTATCTAGAGGGATGTAGTAGCTACTGTTAATATTGTGTAATCTGATAAAGTTGAGCGATACCAGATGGTTAACCAGAGTAGTGGTAGCACCTGTAAAGCTACGTATGATCCCAGTATCTAGAGGGATGTAGTAGCTACTGTTGAGATTGTGTGATCCGATAAATTTGAGTAATACCAGATGGTTAACCAGAGTTGTGCTAGCACCTGTAAAGCTAGGTATGATCCCAGTATCTAGAGGGATGTAGTAGCTACTGTTAAGATTGTGTAATCTGATAAAGTTGAGCAGTACTAGATGGTTAACCGGAGTAGTGGTAGCATCTGTAAAGCTACGTATGATCCCAGTATCTAGAGGGATGTAGTAGCTACTGTTAAGATTGTGTAATCTGATAAAGTTGAGTAACACCAGATGGTTAACCAGAGCAGTGCTAGCATCTGTAAAGCTAGGTATGATCCCAGTATCTAGAGGGATGTAGTAGCTACTGTTAAGATTGTGTAATGTGATAAAGTTGAGCAATACCAGATGGTTAACCAGAGTAGTGGTAGCATCTGTAAAGCTACGTATGATCCCAGTATCTAGAGGGATGTAGTAGCTACTGTTGAGATTGTGTGATCCGATAAATTTGAGCAGTACTAGATGGTTAACCGGAGTAGTGGTAGCATCTGTAAAGCTAGGTATAATCCCAGTATCTAGAGGGATGTAGTAGCTACCGTTAAGATTGTGTAATCTGATAAAGTTGAGCAACACCAGATGGTTAACCAGAGTAGTGCTAGCATCTGTAAAGCTAGGTATGATCCCAGTATCTAGAGGGATGTAATAGCTACTGTTATGATTGTGTAATCTGATAAAGTTGAGCAACACCAGATGGTTAACCAGAGTAATGCTAGCACCTGTAAAGCCAGATATAATCCCAGTATCTAGAGGGATTTAGTAGCTACTGTTAAGATTGTGTAATCTGATAAAGTTGAGTAATACCAGATGGTTAACCAGAGTAGTGCTAGCATCTGTAAAACTATGTATAATCCCAGTATCTAGAGGGATGTAGTAGCTACTGTTAAGATTGTGTAATCTGATAAAGTTGATCAACACCAGATGGTTAACCAGAGGAGTGCTATTATCTGTAAAGCTATGTATAATCCCAGTATCTAGAGGGATGTAGTAGCTACTGTTAAGATTGTGTAATCTGATAAAGTTGAGCAATACCAGATGGTTAACCAGAGTAGTGCTAGCACCTGTAAAGCAAGGTATGATCCCAGTATCTAGGGAGATGTAGTAGCTACTGTTAAGATTGTGTAATCTGATAAATTTGAGCAATACCAGATGGTTAACCAGAGTAGTGCTAGCACATGTAAAGCTAGGTATGATCCCAGTATCTAGGAAGATGTAGTAGCTACTGTTAAGATTGTGTAATCTGATAAATTTGAGCAATACCAGATGGTTAATCAGAGTAGTGCTAGCACCTGTAAAGCTAGGTATAATCCCAGTATCTAGAGGGATGTAGTAGCTACTGTTAAGATTGTGTATTCTGATAATGTTGAGCAATACCAGGTGGTTAACGAGAGTAGTGCTAGCATCTGTAAAGCTAGGTATGATCCCAGTATCTAGGGAGATGTAGTAGCTACTGTTAAGATTGTGTAATCTGATAAATTTGAGCAATACCAGATGGTTAACCAGAGTAGTGCTAGCACCTGTAAAGCTAGGTATGATCCCAGTATCTAGGGAGATGTAGTAGCTACTGTTAAGATTGTGTAATCTGATAAATTTGAGCAATACCAGATGGTTAACCAGAGTGGTGCTAGCATCTGTAAAGCTAGTTATGATCCCAGTATCTAGGGAGATGTAGCAGCTACTGTTAAGATTGTGTAATCTGATAAATTTGAGCAATACCAGATGGTTAACCGGAGTAGTGCTAGCACCTGTAAAGCTAGGTATAATCCCAGTATCTAGAGGGATGTAGTAGCTACTGTTAAGATTGTGTAATCTGATAAAGTTGAGTAATACCAGATGGTTAACCAGAGTAGTGCTAGCATCTGTAAAGCTAGGTATAATCCCAGTTTCTAGAGGGATGTAGTAGCTACTGTTAACATTGTGTAATCTGATAAATTTGAGCAATACCAGATGGTTAACCAGAGTAGTGCTAGCATCTGTAAAGCTAGGTATGATCCCAGTATCTAGGGAGATGTAGTAGCTACTGTTAAGATTGTGTAATCTGATAAAGTTGAGCAATACCAGATGGTTAACCAGAGTAGTGCTAGCATCTGTAAAGCTAGGTATGATCCCAGTATCTAGAGGGATGTAGTAGCTACTGTTAAGATTGTGTAATCTGATAAATTTGAGCAATACCAGATGGTTAACCAGAGTAGTGCTAGCATCTGTAAAGCTAGGTATGATCCCAGTATCTAGGGAGATGTAGTAGCTACTGTTAAGATTGTGTAATCTGATAAAGTTGAGCAATACCAGATGGTTAACCAGAGCAGTGCTAGCATCTGTAAAGCTACGTATGATCCCAGTATCTAGAGGGATGTAGTAGCTACTGTTAAGATTGTGTAATCTGATAAAGTTGAGTAATACCAGATGGTTAACCAGAGTAGTGCTAGCATCTGTAAAGCTAGGTATAATCCCAGTATCTAGAGGGATGTAGTAGCTACTGTTAAGATTTTGTAATCTGATAAAGTTGAGCAATACCAGATGGTTAACCAGAGTAGTGGTAGCATGTGTAAAGCTAGGTATGATCCCAGTATCTAGAGGGATGTAGTAGCTACTGTTAAGATTGTGTAATCTGATAAAGTTGAGCAATACCAGATGGTTAACCAGAGTAGTGCTAGCACCTGTAAAGCTAGGTATGATCCCAGTATCTAGGGAGTTGTAGTAGCTACTGTTAAGATTGTGTAATCTGATAAAGTTGAGCAATACCAGATGGTTAACCAGAGTAGTGCTAGCATCTGTAAAGCTAGGTATGATCCCAGTGTCTAGAGGGATGTAGTAGCTACTGTTAAGATTGTGTAATCTGATAAAGTTGAGTAATACCAGATGGTTAACCAGAGTAGTGCTAGCACCTGTAAAGCTAGGTATGATCCCAGTATCTAGGGAGATGTAGTAGCTACTGTTAAGATTGTGTAATCTGATAAAGTTGAGCAATACCAGATGGTTAACCAGAGTAGTGCTAGCATCTGTAAAGCTAGGTATGATCCCAGTGTCTAGAGGGATGTAGTAGCTACTGTTAAGATTGTGTAATCTGATAAAGTTGAGTAATACCAGATGGTTAACCAGAGTAGTGCTAGCACCTGTAAAGCTAGGTATGATCCCAGTATCTAGGGAGATGTAGTAGCTACTGTTAAGATTGTGTAATCTGATAAAGTTGAGCAACACCAGATGTATAACCGAAGTAGTGCTAGCACCTGTAAAGCTAGGTATGATCCCAGTATCTAGGGAGATGTAGTAGCTACTGTTAAGATTGTGTAATCTGATAAAGTTGAGCAATACCAGATGGTTAACCAGAGTAGTGCTAGCATCTGTAAAGCTAGGTATAATCCCAGTATCTAGAGGGATGTAGTAGCTACTGTTAGGATTGTGTAATCTGATAAAGTTGAGCAATACCAGATGGTTAACCAGAGTAGTGCTAGCACCTGTAAAGCTAGGTATAATCCCAGTATCTAGAGGGATGTAGTAGCTACTGTTAGGATTGTGTAATCTGATAAAGTTGTGCAACACCAGATGTTTAACCGGAGTAGTGCTAGCATCCGTAAAGCTAGGTATGATCCCAGTATCTAGGGAGATGTAGTAGCTACTGTTAAGATTGTGTAATCTGATAAAGTTGAGCAACACCAGATGTTTAACCGAAGTAGTGCTAGCATCTGTAAAGCTAGGTATAATCCCAGTATCTAGAGGGATGTAGTAGCTACTGTTAAGATTGTGTAATCTGATAAAGTTGAGCAATACCAGATGGTTAACCAGAGTAGTGCTAGCATCTGTAAAGCTAGGTATGATCCCAGTATCTAGAGGGATGAAGTAGCTACTGTTAAGATTGTGTAATCTGATAAAGTTGAGCAATACCAGATGGTTAACCAGAGTAGTGCTAGCATCTGTAAAGCTAGGTATGATCCCAGTTTCTAGACGGATGTAGTAGCTACTGTTAACATTGTGTAATCTGATAAATTTGAGCAATACCAGATGGTTAACCAGAGTAGTGCTAGCATCTGTAAAGCTACGTATGATACCAGTATCTAGGGAGATGTAGTAGCTACTGTTAAGATTGTGTAATCTGATAAAGTTGAGCAATACCAGATGGTTAACCAGAGCAGTGCTAGCATCTGTAAAGCTACGTATGATCCCAGTATCTAGAGGGATGTAGTAGCTACTGTTAAGATTGTGTAATCTGATAAAGTTGAGCAATACCAGATGGTTAACCAGAGTAGTGGTAGCATCTGTAAAGCTAGGTATGATCCCAGTATCTAGAGGGATGTAGTAGCTACTGTTAAGATTGTGTAATCTGATAAAGTTGAGTAATACCAGATGGTTAACCAGAGTAGTGCTAGCACCTGTAAAGCTAGGTATGATCCCAGTATCTAGAGGGATGTAGTAGTTACTGTTAAGATTGTGTAATCTGATAAAGTTGAGTAATACCAGATGGTTAACCAGAGTAGTGGTAGCATCTGTAAAGCTAGGTATGATCCCAGTATCTAGAGGGATGTAGTAGTTACTGTTAAGATTGTGTAATCTGATAAAGTTGAGTAATACCAGATGGTTAACCAGAGTAGTGCTAGCATCTCTAAAGCTAGTTATGATCCCAGTATCTAGGGAGATGTAGTAGTTACTGTTAAGATTGTGTAATCTGATAAAGTTGAGCAATACCAGATGGTTAACCAGAGTAGTGCTAGCACCTGTAAAGCTAGGTATGATACCAGTATCTAGGGAGATGTAGTAGCTACTGTTAAGATTGTGTAATCTGATAAAGTTGAGCAATACCAGATGGTTAACCAGAGCAGTGCTAGCATCTGTAAAGCTACGTATGATCCCAGTATCTAGAGGGATGTAGCAGCTACTGTTAAGATTGTGTAATCTGATAAAGTTGAGAAACACCAGATGTTTAACCGGAGTAGTGCTAGCATCTGTAAAGCTAGGTATAATCACAGTATCTAGAGGGATGTAGTAGCTACTGTTAAGATTGTGTAATCTGATAAATTTGAGCAATACCAGATGGTTAACCAGAGTAGTGCTAGCATCTGTAAAGCTATGTATAATCCCAGTATCTAGAGGGATGTAGTAGCTACTGTTAAGATTGTGTAATCTGATAAAGTTGAGCAATACCAGATGGTTAACCAGAGTAGTGCTAGCATCTGTAAAGCTAGGTATAATCCCAGTATCTAGAGGGATGTAGTAGCTACTGTTAAGATTGTGTAATGTGATAAAGTTGAGCAGTACCAGATGGTTAACCAGAGTAGTGCTAGCACCTGTAAAGCTACGTATGATCCCAGTATCTAGAGGGATGTAGTAGCTACTGTTAAGATTGTGTAATCTGATAAAGTTGAGCAGTACCAGATGGTTAACCAGAGTAGTGGTAGCATCTGTAAAGCTACGTATGATCCCAGTATCTAGAGGGATGTAGTTGCTACTGTTAAGATTGTGTAATCTACTAAAGTTGAGCAATACCAGATGGTTAACCAGAGTAGTGTTAGCATCTGTAAAGCTACGTATGATCCCAGTATCTAGAGGGATGTAGTAGCTACTGTTAAGATTGTGTAATCTGATAAAGTTGAGCAATACTAGATGGTTAACCAGAGCAGTGCTAGCATCTGTAAAGCTAGGTATAATCCCAGTATCTAGAGGGATGTAGTAGCTACTGTTAAGATTGTGTAATCTGATAAAGTTGAGCAATACCAGATGGTTAACCAGAGTAGTGTTAGCATCTGTAAAGCTACGTATGATCCCAGTATCTAGAGGGATGTAGTAGCTACTGTTAAGATTGTGTAATGTGATAAAGTTGAGCAGTACCAGATGGTTAACCAGAGTAGTGGTAGCACCTGTAAAGCTACGTATGATCCCAGTATCTAGAGGGATGTAGTAGCTACTGTTAATATTGTGTAATCTGATAAAGTTGAGCGATACCAGATGGTTAACCAGAGTAGTGGTAGCACCTGTAAAGCTACGTATGATCCCAGTATCTAGAGGGATGTAGTAGCTACTGTTGAGATTGTGTGATCCGATAAATTTGAGTAATACCAGATGGTTAACCAGAGTAGTGCTAGCACCTGTAAAGCTAGGTATGATCCCAGTATCTAGAGGGATGTAGTAGCTACTGTTAAGATTGTGTAATCTGATAAAGTTGAGCAGTACTAGATGGTTAACCGGAGTAGTGGTAGCATCTGTAAAGCTACGTATGATCCCAGTATCTAGAGGGATGTAGTAGCTACTGTTAAGATTGTGTAATCTGATAAAGTTGAGTAACACCAGATGGTTAACCAGAGCAGTGCTAGCATCTGTAAAGCTAGGTATGATCCCAGTATCTAGAGGGATGTAGTAGCTACTATTAAGATTGTGTAATGTGATAAAGTTGAGCAATACCAGATGGTTAACCAGAGTAGTGGTAGCATCTGTAAAGCTACGTATGATCCCAGTATCTAGAGGGATGTAGTAGCTACTGTTGAGATTGTGTGATCCGATAAATTTTAGCAGTACTAGATGGTTAACCGGAGTAGTGGTAGCATCTGTAAAGCTAGGTATAATCCCAGTATCTAGAGGGATGTAATAGCTACTGTTATGATTGTGTAATCTGATAAAGTTGAGCAACACCAGATGGTTAACCAGAGTAATGCTAGCACCTGTAAAGCCAGATATAATCCCAGTATCTAGAGGGATTTAGTAGCTACTGTTAAGATTGTGTAATCTGATAAAGTTGAGTAATACCAGATGGTTAACCAGAGTAGTGCTAGCATCTGTAAAACTATGTATAATCCCAGTATCTAGAGGGATGTAGTAGCTACTGTTAAGATTGTGTAATCTGATAAATTTGAGCAATACCAGATGGTTAACCAGAGTAGTGCTAGCACATGTAAAGCTAGGTATGATCCCAGTATCTAGGAAGATGTAGTAGCTACTGTTAAGATTGTGTAATCTGATAAATTTGAGCAATACCAGATGGTTAATCAGAGTAGTGCTAGCACCTGTAAAGCTAGGTATAATCCCAGTATCTAGAGGGATGTAGTAGCTACTGTTAAGATTGTGTAATCTGATAATGTTGAGCAATACCAGATGGTTAACGAGAGTAGTGCTAGCATCTGTAAAGCTAGGTATGATCCCAGTATCTAGGGAGATGTAGTAGCTACTGTTAAGATTGTGTAATCTGATAAATTTGAGCAATACCAGATGGTTAACCAGAGTAGTGCTAGCACCTGTAAAGCTAGGTATGATCCCAGTATCTAGGGAGATGTAGTAGCTACTGTTACGATTGTGTAATCTGATAAATTTGAGCAATACCAGATGGTTAACCAGAGTGGTGCTAGCATCTGTAAAGCTAGTTATGATCCCAGTATCTAGGGAGATGTAGCAGCTACTGTTAAGATTGTGTAATCTGATAAATTTGAGCAATACCAGATGGTTAACCGGAGTAGTGCTAGCACCTGTAAAGCTAGGTATAATCCCAGTATCTAGAGGGATGTAGTAGCTACTGTTAAGATTGTGTAATCTGATAAAGTTGAGTAATACCAGATGGTTAACCAGAGTAGTGCTAGCATCTGTAAAGCTAGGTATAATCCCAGTTTCTAGAGGGATGTAGTAGCTACTGTTAACATTGTGTAATCTGATAAATTTGAGCAATACCAGATGGTTAACCAGAGTAGTGCTAGCATCTGTAAAGCTAGGTATGATCCCAGTATCTAGGGAGATGTAGTAGCTACTGTTAAGATTGTGTAATCTGAAAAAGTTGAGCAATACCAGATGGTTAACCAGAGTAGTGCTAGCATCTGTAAAGCTAGGTATGATCCCAGTATCTAGAGGGATGTAGTAGCTACTGTTAAGATTGTGTAATCTGATAAATTTGAGCAATACCAGATGGTTAACCAGAGTAGTGCTAGCATCTGTAAAGCTAGGTATGATCCCAGTATCTAGGGAGATGTAGTAGCTACTGTTAAGATTGTGTAATCTGATAAAGTTGAGCAATACCAGATGGTTAACCAGAGCAGTGCTAGCATCTGTAAAGCTAGGTATGATCCCAGTACCTAGAGGGATGTAGTAGCTACTGTTAAGATTGTGTAATCTGATAAAGTTGAGTAATACCAGATGGTTAACCAGAGTAGTGGTAGCATGTGTAAAGCTAGGTATGATCCCAGTATCTAGAGGGATGTAGTAGCTACTGTTAAGATTGTGTAATCTGATAAAGTTGAGCAATACCAGATGGTTAACCAGAGTAGTGCTAGCACCTGTAAAGCTAGGTATGATCCCAGTATCTAGGGAGTTGTAGTAGCTACTGTTAAGATTGTGTAATCTGATAAAGTTGAGCAATACCAGATGGTTAACCAGAGTAGTGCTAGCATCTGTAAAGCTAGGTATGATCCCAGTGTCTAGAGGGATGTAGTAGCTACTGTTAAGATTGTGTAATCTGATAAAGTTGAGTAATACCAGATGGTTAACCAGAGTAGTGCTAGCACCTGTAAAGCTAGGTATGATCCCAGTATCTAGGGAGATGTAGTAGCTACTGTTAAGATTGTGTAATCTGATAAAGTTGAGCAATACCAGATGGTTAACCAGAGTAGTGCTAGCATCTGTAAAGCTAGGTATGATCCCAGTGTCTAGAGGGATGTAGTAGCTACTGTTAAGATTGTGTAATCTGATAAAGTTGAGTAATACCAGATGGTTAACCAGAGTAGTGCTAGCACCTGTAAAGCTAGGTATGATCCCAGTATCTAGGGAGATGTAGTAGCTACTGTTAAGATTGTGTAATCTGATAAAGTTGAGCAACACCAGATGTTTAACCGAAGTAGTGCTAGCACCTGTAAAGCTAGGTATGATCCCAGTATCTAGGGAGATGTAGTAGCTACTGTTAAGATTGTGTAATCTGATAAAGTTGAGCAATACCAGATGGTTAACCAGAGTAGTGCTAGCATCTGTAAAGCTAGGTATAATCCCAGTATCTAGAGGGATGTAGTAGCTACTGTTAGGATTGTGTAATCTGATAAAGTTGAGCAATACCAGATGGTTAACCAGAGTAGTGCTAGCACCTGTAAAGCTAGGTATAATCCCAGTATCTAGAGGGATGTAGTAGCTACTGTTAGGATTGTGTAATCTGATAAAGTTGTGCAACACCAGATGTTTAACCGGAGTAGTGCTAGCATCCGTAAAGCTAGGTATGATCCCAGTATCTAGGGAGATGTAGTAGCTACTGTTAAGATTGTGTAATCTGATAAAGTTGAGCAACACCAGATGTTTAACCGAAGTAGTGCTAGCATCTGTAAAGCTAGGTATAATCCCAGTATCTAGAGGGATGTAGTAGCTACTGTTAAGATTGTGTAATCTGATAAAGTTGAGCAATACCAGATGGTTAACCAGAGTAGTGCTAGCATCTGTAAAGCTAGGTATGATCCCAGTATCTAGAGGGATGTAGTAGCTACTGTTAAGATTGTGTAATCTGATAAATTTGAGCAATACCAGATGGTTAACCAGAGTAGTGCTAGCATCTGTAAAGCTAGGTATGATCCCAGTTTCTAGACGGATGTAGTAGCTACTGTTAACATTGTGTAATCTGATAAATTTGAGCAATACTAGATGGTTAACCAGAGTAGTGCTAGCATCTGTAAAGCTACGTATGATACCAGTATCTAGGGAGATGTAGTAGCTACTGTTAAGATTGTGTAATCTGATAAAGTTGAGCAATACCAGATGGTTAACCAGAGCAGTGCTAGCATCTGTAAAGCTACGTATGATCCCAGTATCTAGAGGGATGTAGTAGCTACTGTTAAGATTGTGTAATCTGATAAAGTTGAGCAATACCAGATGGTTAACCAGAGTAGTGGTAGCATCTGTAAAGCTAGGTATGATCCCAGTATCTAGAGGGATGTAGTAACTACTGTTAAGATTGTGTAATCTGATAAAGTTGAGTAATACCAGATGGTTAACCAGAGTAGTGCTAGCACCTGTAAAGCTAGGTATGATCCCAGTATCTAGAGGGATGTAGTAGTTACTGTTAAGATTGTGTAATCTGATAAAGTTGAGTAATACCAGATGGTTAACCAGAGTAGTGGTAGCATCTGTAAAGCTAGGTATGATCCCAGTATCTAGAGGGATGTAGTAGTTACTGTTAAGATTGTGTAATCTGATAAAGTTGAGTAATACCAGATGGTTAACCAGAGTAGTGGTAGCATCTGTAAAGCTAGGTATGATCCCAGTATCTAGGGAGATGTAGTAGCTACTGTTAGGATTGTGTAATCTGATAAATTTGAGCAACACCAGATGTTTAACCGGAGTAGTGCTAGCATCTGTAAAGCTATGTATAATCCCAGTATCTAGAGGGATGTAGCAGCTACTGTTAAGATTGTGTAATCTGATAAAGTTGAGCAACACCAGATGTTTAACCGGAGTAGTGCTAGCATCTGTAAAGCTAGGTATAATCACAGTATCTAGAGGGATGTAGTAGCTACTGTTAAGATTGTGTAATCTGATAAATTTTTAGCAATACCAGATGGTTAACCAGAGTAGTGCTAGCATCTGTAAAGCTATGTATAATCCCAGTATCTAGAGGGATGTAGTAGCTACTGTTAAGATTGTGTAATCTGATAAAGTTGAGCAATACCAGATGGTTAACCAGAGTAGTGCTAGCATCTGTAAAGCTAGGTATGATCCCAGTATCTAGGGAGATGTAGTAGCTACTGTTAAGATTGTGTAATCTGATAAAGTTGAGCAACACCAGATGTTTAACCGAAGTAGTGCTAGCATCTGTAAAGCTAGGTATAATCCCAGTATCTAGAGGGATGTAGTAGCTACTGTTAAGATTGTGTAATCTGATAAAGTTGAGCAATACCAGATGGTTAACCAGAGTAGTGCTAGCATCTGTAAAGCTAGGTATGATCCCAGTATCTAGAGGGATGTAGTAGCTACTGTTAAGATTGTGTAATCTGATAAATTTGAGCAATACCAGATGGTTAACCAGAGTAGTGCTAGCATCTGTAAAGCTAGGTATGATCCCAGTTTCTAGACGGATGTAGTAGCTACCGTTAACATTGTGTAATCTGATAAAGTTGAGCAATACCAGATGGTTAACCAGAGTAGTGCTAGCATCTGTAAAGCTACGTATGATACCAGTATCTAGGGAGATGTAGTAGCTACTGTTAACATTGTGTAATCTGATAAAGTTGAGCAATACCAGATGGTTAACCAGAGTAGTGGTAGCATCTGTAAAGCTACGTATGATCCCAGTATCTAGAGGGATGTAGTAGCTACTGTTAAGATTGTGTAATCTGATAAAGTTGAGCAATACCAGATGGTTAACCAGAGCAGTGCTAGCATCTGTAAAGCTACGTATGATCCCAGTATCTAGGGAGATGTAGTAGCTACTGTTAAGATTGTGTAATCTGATAAAGTTGAGCAATACCAGATGGTTAACCAGAGCAGTGCTAGCATCTGTAAAGCTACGTATGATCCCAGTATCTAGAGGGATGTAGTAGCTACTGTTAAGATTGTGTAATCTGATAAAGTTGAGCAACACCAGATGTTTAACCGGAGTAGTGCTAGCATCTGTAAAGCTATGTATAATCCCAGTATCTAGAGGGATGTAGCAGCTACTGTTAAGATTGTGTAATCTGATAATGTTGAGCAATACCAGATGGTTAACCAGAGCAGTGCTAGCATCTGTAAAGCTACGTATGATCCCAGTATCTAGAGGGATGTAGTAGCTACTGTTAGGATTGTGTAATCTGATAAAGTTGTGCAACACCAGATGTTTAACCGGAGTAGTGCTAGCATCCGTAAAGCTAGGTATGATCCCAGTATCTAGGGAGATGTAGTAGCTACTGTTAAGATTGTGTAATCTGATAAAGTGTAGCAACACCAGATGTTTAACCGAAGTAGTGCTAGCATCTGTAAAGCTAGGTATAATCCCAGTATCTAGAGGGATGTAGTAGCTACTGTTAAGATTGTGTAATCTGATAAAGTTGAGCAATACCAGATGGTTAACCAGAGTAGTGCTAGCATCTGTAAAGCTAGGTATGATCCCAGTATCTAGAGGGATGTAGTAGCTACTGTTAAGATTGTGTAATCTGATAAATTTGAGCAATACCAGATGGTTGACCAGAGTAGTGCTAGCATCTGTAAAGCTAGGTATGATCCCAGTTTCTAGACGGATGTAGTAGCTACTGTTAACATTGTGTAATCTGATAAATTTGAGCAATACCAGATGGTTAACCAGAGTAGTGCTAGCATCTGTAAAGCTACGTATGATACCAGTATCTAGGGAGATGTAGTAGCTACTGTTAAGATTGTGTAATCTGATAAAGTTGAGCAATACCAGATGGTTAACCAGAGCAGTGCTAGCATCTGTAAAGCTACGTATGATCCCAGTATCTAGAGGGATGTAGTAGCTACTGTTAAGATTGTGTAATCTGATAAAGTTGAGCAATACCAGATGGTTAACCAGAGTAGTGGTAGCATCTGTAAAGCTAGGTATGATCCCAGTATCTAGAGGGATGTAGTAGCTACTGTTAAGATTGTGTAATCTGATAAAGTTGAGTAATACCAGATGGTTAACCAGAGTAGTGCTAGCACCTGTAAAGCTAGGTATGATCCCAGTATCTAGAGGGATGTAGTAGTTACTGTTAAGATTGTGTAATCTGATAAAGTTGAGTAATACCAGATGGTTAACCAGAGTAGTGGTAGCATCTGTAAAGCTAGGTATGATCCCAGTATCTAGAGGGATGTAGTAGTTACTGTTAAGATTGTGTAATCTGATAAAGTTGAGTAATACCAGATGGTTAACCAGAGTAGTGCTAGCATCTGTAAAGCTAGTTATGATCCCAGTATCTAGGGAGATGTAGCAGTTACTGTTAAGATTGTGTAATCTGATAAAGTTGAGCAATACCAGATGGTTAACCAGAGTAGTGCTAGCACCTGTAAAGCTAGGTATGATCCCAGTATCTAGGGAGATGTAGTAGCTACTGTTAGGATTGTGTAATCTGATAAATTTGAGCAACACCAGATGTTTAGCCGGAGTAGTGCTAGCATCTGTAAAGCTATGTATAATCCCAGTATCTAGAGGGATGTAGCAGCTACTGTTAAGATTGTGTAATCTGATAAAGTTGAGCAACACCAGATGTTTAACCGGAGTAGTGCTAGCATCTGTAAAGCTAGGTATAATCACAGTATCTAGAGGGATGTAGTAGCTACTGTTAAGATTGTGTAATCTGATAAATTTGAGCAATACCAGATGGTTAACCAGAGTAGTGCTAGCATCTGTAAAGCTATGTATAATCCCAGTATCTAGAGGGATGTAGTAGCTACTGTTAAGATTGTGTAATCTGATAAAGTTGAGCAATACCAGATGGTTAACCAGAGTAGTGCTAGCATCTGTAAAGCTAGGTATGATCCCAGTATCTAGAGGGATGTAGTAGCTACTGTTAAGATTGTGTAATCTGATAAATTTGAGCAATACCAGATGGTTAACCAGAGTAGTGATAGCATCTGTAAAGCTATGTATAATCCCAGTATCTAGAGGGATGTAGTAGCTACTGTTAAGATTGTGTAATCTGATAAAGTTGAGCAATACCAGATGGTTAACCAGAGTAGTGCTAGCATCTGTAAAGCTAGGTATGATCCCAGTATCTAGAGGGATGTAGTAGCTACTGTTAAGATTGTGTAATCTGATAAAGTTGAGCAATGCCAGATGGTTAACCAGAGTAGTGCTAGCATCTGTAAAGCTAGGTATGATCCCAGTATCTAGGGAGATGTAGTAGCTACTGTTAAGATTGTGTAATCTGATAAAGTTGAGCAACACCAGATGTTTAACCGAAGTAGTGCTAGCATCTGTAAAGCTAGGTATAATCCCAGTATCTAGAGGGATGTAGTAGCTACTGTTAAGATTGTGTAATCTGATAAAGTTGAGCAATACCAGATGGTTAACCAGAGTAGTGCTAGCATCTGTAAAGCTAGGTATGATCCCAGTATCTAGAGGGATGTAGTAGCTACTGTTAAGATTGTGTAATCTGATAAATTTGAGCAATACCAGATGGTTAACCAGAGTAGTGCTAGCATCTGTAAAGCTAGGTATGATCCCAGTTTCTAGACGGATGTAGTAGCTACTGTTAACATTGTGTAATCTGATAAAGTTGAGCAATACCAGATGGTTAACCAGAGTAGTGCTAGCATCTGTAAAGCTACGTATGATACCAGTATCTAGGGAGATGTAGTAGCTACTGTTAACATTGTGTAATCTGATAAAGTTGAGCAATACCAGATGGTTAACCAGAGTAGTGGTAGCATCTGTAAAGCTACGTATGATCCCAGTATCTAGAGGGATGTAGTAGCTACTGTTAAGATTGTGTAATCTGATAAAGTTGAGCAATACCAGATGGTTAACCAGAGCAGTGCTAGCATCTGTAAAGCTACGTATGATCCCAGTATCTAGGGAGATGTAGTAGCTACTGTTAAGATTGTGTAATCTGATAAAGTTGAGCAATACCAGATGGTTAACCAGAGCAGTGCTAGCATCTGTAAAGCTACGTATGATCCCAGTATCTAGAGGAATGTAGTAGCTACTGTTAAGATTGTGTAATCTGATAAAGTTGAGCAACACCAGATGTTTAACCGGAGTAGTGCTAGCATCTGTAAAGCTATGTATAATCCCAGTATCTAGAGGGATGTAGCAGCTACTGTTAAGATTGTGTAATCTGATAAAGTTGAGCAATACCAGATGGTTAACCAGAGCAGTGCTAGCATCTGTAAAGCTACGTATGATCCCAGTATCTAGAGGGATGTAGTAGCTACTGTTAAGATTGTGTAATCTGATAAATTTGAGTAATACCAGATGGTTAACCAGAGTAGTGGTAGCATCTGTAAAACTACGTATGATCCCAGTATCTGGAGGGATGTAGTAGCTACTGTTAAGATTGTGTAATCTGATAAAGTTGAGCAATACCAGATGCTTAACCAGAGTAGTGGTAGCATCTGTAAAGCTACGTATGATCCCAGTATCTAGAGGGATGTAGTAGCTACTGTTAAGATTGTGTAATCTGATAAAGTTGAGCAATACCAGATGGTTAACCAGAGTAGTGGTAGCATCTGGAAAGCTAGGTATGATCCCAGTATCTAGAGGGATGTAGTAGCTACTGTTAAGATTGTGTAATCTGATAAAGTTGAGTAATACCAGATGGTTAACCAGAGTAGTGCTAGCATCTGTAAAGCTAGGTATGATCCCAGTATCTAGGGAGATGTAGTAGCTACTGTTAACATTGTGTAATCTGATAAAGTTGAGCAACACCAGATGTTTAACCGAAGTAGTGCTAGCATCTGTAAAGCTAGGTATAATCCCAGTATCTAGAGGGATGTAGTAGCTACTGTTAAGATTGTGTAATCTGATAAAGTTGAGCAATACCAGATGGTTAACCAGAGTAGTGCTAGCATCTGTAAAGCTAGGTATGATCCCAGTATCTAGAGGGATGTAGTAGCTACTGTTAAGATTGTGTAATCTGATAAATTTGAGCAATACCAGATGGTTAACCAGAGTAGTGCTAGCATCTGTAAAGCTAGGTATGATCCCAGTTTCTAGACGGATGTAGTAGCTACTGTTAACATTGTGTAATCTGATAAATTTGAGCAACACCAGATGTTTAACCAGAGTAGTGCTAGCATCTGTAAAGCTAGGTATGATCCCAGTTTCTAGACGGATGTAGTAGCTACTGTTAAGATTGTGTAATCTGATAAATTTGAGCAATACCAGATGGTTAACCAGAGTAGTGCTAGCATCTGTAAAGCTAGGTATGATCCCAGTATCTAGGGAGATGTAGTAGCTACTGTTAAGATTGTGTAATCTGATAAAGTTGAGCAATACCAGATGGTTAACCAGAGCAGTGCTAGCATCTGTAAAGCTACGTATGATCCCAGTATCTAGAGGGATGTAGTAGCTACTGTTAAGATTGTGTAATCTGATAAAGTTGAGCAATACCAGATGGTTAACCAGAGCAGTGCTAGCATCTGTAAAGCTACGTATGATCCCAGTATCTAGAGGGATGTAGTAGCTACTGTTAAGATTGTGTAATCTGATAAAGTTGAGCAATACCAGATGGTTAACCAGAGTAGTGGTAGCATCTGTAAAGCTAGGTATGATCCCAGTATCTAGAGGGATGTAGTAGCTACTGTTAAGATTGTGTAATCTGATAAAGTTGAGTAATACCAGATGGTTAACCAGAGTAGTGCTAGCACCTGTAAAGCTAGGTATGATCCCAGTATCTAGAGGGATGTAGTAGTTACTGTTAAGATTGTGTAATCTGATAAAGTTGAGTAATACCAGATGGTTAACCAGAGTAGTGCTAGCATCTGTAAAGCTAGGTATAATCCCAGTTTCTAGAGGGATGTAGTAGCTACTGTTAACATTGTGTAATCTGATAAATTTGAGCAATACCAGATGGTTAACCAGAGTAGTGCTAGCATCTGTAAAGCTAGGTATGATCCCAGTATCTAGGGAGATGTAGTAGCTACTGTTAAGATTGTGTAATCTGATAAATTTGAGCAATACCAGATGGTTAACCAGAGTAGTGCTAGCATCTGTAAAGCTAGGTATGATCCCAGTATCTAGGGAGATGTAGTAGCTACTGTTAAGATTGTGTAATCTGATAAAGTTGAGCAATACCAGATGGTTAACCAGAGCAGTGCTAGCATCTGTAAAGCTAGGTATGATCCCAGTACCTAGAGGGATGTAGTAGCTACTGTTAAGATTGTGTAATCTGATAAAGTTGAGTAATACCAGATGGTTAACCAGAGTAGTGCTAGCATCTGTAAAGCTAGGTATAATCCCAGTATCTAGAGGGATGTAGTAGCTACTGTTAAGATTTTGTAATCTGATAAAGTTGAGCAATACCAGATGGTTAACCAGAGTAGTGGTAGCATGTGTAAAGCTAGGTATGATCCCAGTATCTAGAGGGATGTAGTAGCTACTGTTAAGATTGTGTAATCTGATAAAGTTGAGCAATACCAGATGGTTAACCAGAGTAGTGCTAGCACCTGTAAAGCTAGGTATGATCCCAGTATCTAGGGAGTTGTAGTAGCTACTGTTAAGATTGTGTAATCTGATAAAGTTGAGCAATACCAGATGGTTAACCAGAGTAGTGCTAGCATCTGTAAAGCTAGGTATGATCCCAGTGTCTAGAGGGATGTAGTAGCTACTGTTAAGATTGTGTAATCTGATAAAGTTGAGTAATACCAGATGGTTAACCAGAGTAGTGCTAGCACCTGTAAAGCTAGGTATGATCCCAGTATCTAGGGAGATGTAGTAGCTACTGTTAAGATTGTGTAATCTGATAAAGTTGAGCAATACCAGATGGTTAACCAGAGTAGTGCTAGCATCTGTAAAGCTAGGTATGATCCCAGTGTCTAGAGGGATGTAGTAGCTACTGTTAAGATTGTGTAATCTGATAAAGTTGAGTAATACCAGATGGTTAACCAGAGTAGTGCTAGCACCTGTAAAGCTAGGTATGATCCCAGTATCTAGGGAGATGTAGTAGCTACCGTTAAGATTGTGTAATCTGATAAATTTGAGCAACACCAGATGTTTAACCGAAGTAGTGCTAGCACCTGTAAAGCTAGGTATGATCCCAGTATCTAGGGAGATGTAGTAGCTACTGTTAAGATTGTGTAATCTGATAAAGTTGAGCAATACCAGATGGTTAACCAGAGTAGTGCTAGCATCTGTAAAGCTAGGTATAATCCCAGTATCTAGAGGGATGTAGTAGCAACTGTTAGGATTGTGTAATCTGATAAAGTTGAGCAATACCAGATGGTTAACCAGAGTAGTGCTAGCACCTGTAAAGCTAGGTATAATCCCAGTATCTAGAGGGATGTAGTAGCTACTGTTAGGATTGTGTAATCTGATAAAGTTGTGCAACACCAGATGTTTAACCGGAGTAGTGCTAGCATCCGTAAAGCTAGGTATGATCCCAGTATCTAGGGAGATGTAGTAGCTACTGTTAAGATTGTGTAATCTGATAAAGTTGAGCAACACCAGATGGTTAACCAGAGTAGTGCTAGCATCTGTAGAGCTAGGTATGATCCCAGTATCTAGAGGGATGTAGTAGCTACTGTTAAGATTGTGTAATCTGATAAATTTGAGCAATACCAGATGGTTAACCAGAGTAGTGCTAGCATCTGTAAAGCTAGGTATGATCCCAGTTTCTAGACGGATGTAGTAGCTACTGTTAACATTGTGTAATCTGATAAATTTGAGCAATACCAGATGGTTAACCAGAGTAGTGCTAGCATCTGTAAAGCTACGTATGATACCAGTATCTAGGGATATGTAGTAGCTACTGTTAAGATTGTGTAATCTGATAAAGTTGAGCAATACTAGATGGTTAACCAGCGCAGTGCTAGCATCTGTAAAGCTACGTATGATCCCAGTATCTAGAGGGATGTAGTAGCTACTGTTAAGATTGTGTAATCTGATAAAGTTGAGCAATACCAGATGGTTAACCAGAGTAGTGTTAGCATCTGTAAAGCTAGGTATGATCCCAGTATCTAGAGGGATGTAGTAGCTACTGTTAAGATTGTGTAATCTGATAAAGTTGAGTAATACCAGATGGTTAACCAGAGTAGTGCTAGCACCTGTAAAGCTAGGTATGATCCCAGTATCTAGAGGGATGTAGTAGTTACTGTTAAGATTGTGTAATCTGATAAAGTTGAGTAATACCAGATGGTTAACCAGAGTAGTGGTAGCATCTGTAAAGCTAGGTATGATCCCAGTATCTAGAGGGATGTAGTAGTTACTGTTAAGATTGTGTAATCTGATAAAGTTGAGTAATACCAGATGGTTAACCAGAGTAGTGCTAGCATCTGTAAAGCTAGTTATGATCCCAGTATCTAGGGAGATGTAGTAGTTACTGTTAAGATTGTGTAATCTGATAAAGTTGAGCAATACCAGATGGTTAACCAGAGTAGTGCTAGCACCTGTAAAGCTAGGTATGATCCCAGTATCTAGGGAGATGTAGTAGCTACTGTTAGGATTGTGTAATCTGATAAATTTGAGCAACACCAGATGTTTAACCGGAGTAGTGCTAGCATCTGTAAAGCTATGTATAATCCCAGTATCTAGAGGGATGTAGCAGCTACTGTTAAGATTGTGTAATCTGATAAAGTTGAGCAACACCAGATGTTTAACCGGAGTAGTGCTAGCATCTGTAAAGCTAGGTATAATCACAGTATCTAGAGGGATGTAGTAGCTACTGTTAAGATTGTGTAATCTGATAAATTTGAGCAATACCAGATGGTTAACCAGAGTAGTGCTAGCATCTGTAAAGCTATGTATAATCCCAGTATCTAGAGGGATGTAGTAGCTACTGTTAAGATTGTGTAATCTGATAAAGTTGAGCAATACCAGATGGTTAACCAGAGTAGTGCTAGCATCTGTAAAGCTAGGTATAATCCCAGTATCTAGAGGGATGTAGTAGCTACTGTTAAGATTGTGTAATCTGATAAATTTGAGCAATACCAGATGGTTAACCAGAGTAGTGCTAGCATCTGTAAAGCTATGTATAATCCCAGTATCTAGAGGGATGTAGTAGCTACTGTTAAGATTGTGTAATCTGATAAAGTTGAGCAATACCAGATGGTTAACCAGAGTAGTGCTAGCATCTGTAAAGCTAGGTATGATCCCAGTATCTAGAGGGATGTAGTAGCTACTGTTAAGATTGTGTAATCTGATAAAGTTGAGCAATGCCAGATGGTTAACCAGAGTAGTGCTAGCATCTGTAAAGCTAGGTATGATCCCAGTATCTAGGGAGATGTAGTAGCTACTGTTAAGATTGTGTAATCTGATAAAGTTGAGCAACACCAGATGTTTAACCGAAGTAGTGCTAGCATCTGTAAAGCTAGGTATAATCCCAGTATCTAGAGGGATGTAGTAGCTACTGTTAAGATTGTGTAATCTGATAAAGTTGAGCAATACCAGATGGTTAACCAGAGTAGTGCTAGCATCTGTAAAGCTAGGTATGATCCCAGTATCTAGAGGGATGTAGTAGCTACTGTTAAGATTGTGTAATCTGATAAATTTGAGCAATACCAGATGGTTAACCAGAGTAGTGCTAGCATCTGTAAAGCTAGGTATGATCCCAGTTTCTAGACGGATGTAGTAGCTACTGTTAACATTGTGTAATCTGATAAAGTTGAGCAATACCAGATGGTTAACCAGAGTAGTGCTAGCATCTGTAAAGCTACGTATGATACCAGTATCTAGGGAGATGTAGTAGCTACTGTTAACATTGTGTAATCTGATAAAGTTGAGCAATACCAGATGGTTAACCAGAGTAGTGGTAGCATCTGTAAAGCTACGTATGATCCCAGTATCTAGAGGGATGTAGTAGCTACTGTTAAGATTGTGTAATCTGATAAAGTTGAGCAATACCAGATGGTTAACCAGAGCAGTGCTAGCATCTGTAAAGCTACGTATGATCCCAGTATCTAGGGAGATGTAGTAGCTACTGTTAAGATTGTGTAATCTGATAAAGTTGAGCAATACCAGATGGTTAACCAGAGCAGTGCTAGCATCTGTAAAGCTACGTATGATCCCAGTATCTAGAGGGATGTAGTAGCTACTGTTAAGATTGTGTAATCTGATAAAGTTGAGCAACACCAGATGTTTAACCGGAGTAGTGCTAGCATCTGTAAAGCTATGTATAATCCCAGTATCTAGAGGGATGTAGCAGCTACTGTTAAGATTGTGTAATCTGATAAAGTTGAGCAATACCAGATGGTTAACCAGAGCAGTGCTAGCATCTGTAAAGCTACGTATGATCCCAGTATCTAGAGGGATGTAGTAGCTACTGTTAGGATTGTGTAATCTGATAAAGTTGTGCAACACCAGATGTTTAACCGGAGTAGTGCTAGCATCCGTAAAGCTAGGTATGATCCCAGTATCTAGGGAGATGTAGTAGCTACTGTTAAGATTGTGTAATCTGATAAAGTTGAGCAACACCAGATGTTTAACCGAAGTAGTGCTAGCATCTGTAAAGCTAGGTATAATCCCAGTATCTAGAGGGATGTAGTAGCTACTGTTAAGATTGTGTAATCTGATAAAGTTGAGCAATACCAGATGGTTAACCAGAGTAGTGCTAGCATCTGTAAAGCTAGGTATGATCCCAGTATCTAGAGGGATGTAGTAGCTACTGTTAAGATTGTGTAATCTGATAAATTTGAGCAATACCAGATGGTTAACCAGAGTAGTGCTAGCATCTGTAAAGCTAGGTATGATCCCAGTTTCTAGACGGATGTAGTAGCTACTGTTAACATTGTGTAATCTGATAAATTTGAGCAATACCAGATGGTTAACCAGAGTAGTGCTAGCATCTGTAAAGCTACGTATGATACCAGTATCTAGGGAGATGTAGTAGCTACTGTTAAGATTGTGTAATCTGATAAAGTTGAGCAATACCAGATGGTTAACCAGAGCAGTGCTAGCATCTGTAAAGCTACGTATGATCCCAGTATCTAGAGGGATGTAGTAGCTACTGTTAAGATTGTGTAATCTGATAAAGTTGAGCAATACCAGATGGTTAACCAGAGTAGTGGTAGCATCTGTAAAGCTAGGTATGATCCCAGTATCTAGAGGGATGTAGTAGCTACTGTTAAGATTGTGTAATCTGATAAAGTTGAGTAATACCAGATGGTTAACCAGAGTAGTGCTAGCACCTGTAAAGCTAGGTATGATCCCAGTATCTAGAGGGATGTAGTAGTTACTGTTAAGATTGTGTAATCTGATAAAGTTGAGTAATACCAGATGGTTAACCAGAGTAGTGGTAGCATCTGTAAAGCTAGGTATGATCCCAGTATCTAGAGGGATGTAGTAGTTACTGTTAAGATTGTGTAATCTGATAAAGTTGAGTAATACCAGATGGTTAACCAGAGTAGTGCTAGCATCTGTAAAGCTAGTTATGATCCCAGTATCTAGGGAGATGTAGTAGTTACTGTTAAGATTGTGTAATCTGATAAAGTTGAGCAATACCAGATGGTTAACCAGAGTAGTGCTAGCACCTGTAAAGCTAGGTATGATCCCAGTATCTAGGGAGATGTAGTAGCTACTGTTAGGATTGTGTAATCTGATAAATTTGAGCAACACTAGATGTTTAACCGGAGTAGTGCTAGCATCTGTAAAGCTATGTATAATCCCAGTATCTAGAGGGATGTAGCAGCTACTGTTAAGATTGTGTAATCTGATAAAGTTGAGCAACACCAGATGTTTAACCGGAGTAGTGCTAGCATCTGTAAAGCTAGGTATAATCACAGTATCTAGAGGGATGTAGTAGCTACTGTTAAGATTGTGTAATCTGATAAATTTGAGCAATACCAGATGGTTAACCAGAGTAGTGCTAGCATCTGTAAAGCTATGTATAATCCCAGTATCTAGAGGGATGTAGTAGCTACTGTTAAGATTGTGTAATCTGATAAAGTTGAGCAATACCAGATGGTTAACCAGAGTAGTGCTAGCATCTGTAAAGCTAGGTATAATCCCAGTATCTAGAGGGATGTAGTAGCTACTGTTAAGATTGTGTAATCTGATAAATTTGAGCAATACCAGATGGTTAACCAGAGTAGTGCTAGCATCTGTAAAGCTATGTATAATCCCAGTATCTAGAGGGATGTAGTAGCTACTGTTAAGATTGTGTAATCTGATAAAGTTGAGCAATACCAGATGGTTAACCAGAGTAGTGCTAGCATCTGTAAAGCTAGGTATGATCCCAGTATCTAGAGGGATGTAGTAGCTACTGTTAAGATTGTGTAATCTGATAAAGTTGAGCAATGCCAGATGGTTAACCAGAGTAGTGCTAGCATCTGTAAAGCTAGGTATGATCCCAGTATCTAGGGAGATGTAGTAGCTACTGTTAAGATTGTGTAATCTGATAAAGTTGAGCAACACCAGATGTTTAACCGAAGTAGTGCTAGCATCTGTAAAGCTAGGTATAATCCCAGTATCTAGAGGGATGTAGTAGCTACTGTTAAGATTGTGTAATCTGATAAATTTGAGCAATACCAGATGGTTAACCAGAGTAGTGCTAGCATCTGTAAAGCTAGGTATGATCCCAGTTTCTAGACGGATGTAGTAGCTACTGTTAACATTGTGTAATCTGATAAAGTTGAGCAATACCAGATGGTTAACCAGAGTAGTGCTAGCATCTGTAAAGCTACGTATGATACCAGTATCTAGGGAGATGTAGTAGCTACTGTTAACATTGTGTAATCTGATAAAGTTGAGCAATACCAGATGGTTAACCAGAGTAGTGGTAGCATCTGTAAAGCTACGTATGATCCCAGTATCTAGAGGGATGTAGTAGCTACTGTTAAGATTGTGTAATCTGATAAAGTTGAGCAATACCAGATGGTTAACCAGAGCAGTGCTAGCATCTGTAAAGCTACGTATGATCCCAGTATCTAGGGAGATGTAGTAGCTACTGTTAAGATTGTGTAATCTGATAAAGTTGAGCAATACCAGATGGTTAACCAGAGCAGTGCTAGCATCTGTAAAGCTACGTATGATCCCAGTATCTAGAGGGATGTAGTAGCTACTGTTAAGATTGTGTAATCTGATAAAGTTGAGCAACACCAGATGTTTAACCGGAGTAGTGCTAGCATCTGTAAAGCTATGTATAATCCCAGTATCTAGAGGGATGTAGCAGCAACTGTTAAGATTGTGTAATCTGATAAAGTTGAGCAATACCAGATGGTTAACCAGAGCAGTGCTAGCATCTGTAAAGCTACGTATGATCCCAGTATCTAGAGGGATGTAGTAGCTACTGTTAAGATTGTGTAATCTGATAAATTTGAGTAATACCAGATGGTTAACCAGAGTAGTGGTAGCATCTGTAAAACTACGTATGATCCCAGTATCTAGAGGGATGTAGTAGCTACTGTTAAGATTGTGTAATCTGATAAAGTTGAGCAATACCAGATGCTTAACCAGAGTAGTGGTAGCATCTGTAAAGCTACGTATGATCCCAGTATCTAGAGGGATGTAGTAGCTACTGTTAAGATTGTGTAATCTGATAAAGTTGAGCAATACCAGATGGTTAACCAGAGTAGTGGTAGCATCTGGAAAGCTAGGTATGATCCCAGTATCTAGAGGGATGTAGTAGCTACTGTTAAGATTGTGTAATCTGATAAAGTTGAGTAATACCAGATGGTTAACCAGAGTAGTGCTAGCATCTGTAAAGCTAGGTATGATCCCAGTATCTAGGGAGATGTAGTAGCTACTGTTAACATTGTGTAATCTGATAAAGTTGAGCAACACCAGATGTTTAACCGAAGTAGTGCTAGCATCTGTAAAGCTAGGTATAATCCCAGTATCTAGAGGGATGTAGTAGCTACTGTTAAGATTGTGTAATCTGATAAAGTTGAGCAATACCAGATGGTTAACCAGAGTAGTGCTAGCATCTGTAAAGCTAGGTATGATCCCAGTATCTAGAGGGATGTAGTAGCTACTGTTAAGATTGTGTAATCTGATAAATTTGAGCAATACCAGATGGTTAACCAGAGTAGTGCTAGCATCTGTAAAGCTAGGTATGATCCCAGTTTCTAGACGGATGTAGTAGCTACTGTTAACATTGTGTAATCTGATAAATTTGAGCAACACCAGATGTTTAACCAGAGTAGTGCTAGCATCTGTAAAGCTAGGTATGATCCCAGTTTCTAGACGGATGTAGTAGCTACTGTTAAGATTGTGTAATCTGATAAATTTGAGCAATACCAGATGGTTAACCAGAGTAGTGCTAGCATCTGTAAAGCTAGGTATGATCCCAGTATCTAGGGAGATGTAGTAGCTACTGTTAAGATTGTGTAATCTGATAAAGTTGAGCAATACCAGATGGTTAACCAGAGCAGTGCTAGCATCTGTAAAGCTACGTATGATCCCAGTATCTAGAGGGATGTAGTAGCTACTGTTAAGATTGTGTAATCTGATAAAGTTGAGCAATACCAGATGGTTAACCAGAGCAGTGCTAGCATCTGTAAAGCTACGTATGATCCCAGTATCTAGAGGGATGTAGTAGCTACTGTTAAGATTGTGTAATCTGATAAAGTTGAGCAATACCAGATGGTTAACCAGAGTAGTGGTAGCATCTGTAAAGCTAGGTATGATCCCAGTATCTAGAGGGATGTAGTAGCTACTGTTAAGATTGTGTAATGTGATAAAGTTGAGTAATACCAGATGGTTAACCAGAGTAGTGCTAGCACCTGTAAAGCTAGGTATGATCCCAGTATCTAGAGGGATGTAGTAGTTACTGTTAAGATTGTGTAATCTGATAAAGTTGAGTAATACCAGATGGTTAACCAGAGTAGTGGTAGCATCTGTAAAGCTAGGTATGATCCCAGTATCTAGAGGGATGTAGTAGTTACTGTTAAGATTGTGTAATCTGATAAAGTTGAGTAATACCAGATGGTTAACCAGAGTAGTGCTAGCATCTGTAAAGCTAGTTATGATCCCAGTATCTAGGGAGATGTATTAGTTACTGTTAAGATTGTGTAATCTGATAAAATTGAGCAATACCAGATGGTTAACCAGAGTAGTGCTAGCACCTGTAAAGCTAGGTATGATCCCAGTATCTAGGGAGATGTAGTAGCTACTGTTAGGATTGTGTAATCTGATAAATTTGAGCAACACCAGATGTTTAACCGGAGTAGTGCTAGCATCTGTAAAGCTATGTATAATCCCAGTATCTAGAGGGATGTAGCAGCTACTGTTAAGATTGTGTAATCTGATAAAGTTGAGCAACACCAGATGTTTAACCGGAGTAGTGCTAGCATCTGTAAAGCTAGGTATAATCCCAGTATCTAGAGGGATGTAGCAGCTACTGTTAAGATTGTGTAATCTGATAAAGTTGAGCAACACCAGATGTTTAACCGGAGTAGTGCTAGCATCTGTAAAGCTAGGTATAATCACAGTATCTAGAGGGATGTAGTAGCTACTGTTAAGATTGTGTAATCTGATAAATTTGAGCAATACCAGATGGTTAACCAGAGTAGTGCTAGCATCTGTAAAGCTATGTATAATCCCAGTATCTAGAGGGATGTAGTAGCTACTGTTAAGATTGTGTAATCTGATAAAGTTGAGCAATACCAGATGGTTAACCAGAGTAGTGCTAGCATCTGTAAAGCTAGGTATAATCCCAGTATCTAGAGGGATGTAGTAGCTACTGTTAAGATTGTGTAATCTGATAAATTTGAGCAATACCAGATGGTTAACCAGAGTAGTGCTAGCATCTGTAAAGCTATGTATAATCCCAGTATCTAGAGGGATGTAGTAGCTACTGTTAAGATTGTGTAATCTGATAAATTTGAGCAATACCAGATGGTTAACCAGAGTAGTGCTAGCATCTGTAAAGCTAGGTATGATCCCAGTATCTAGAGGGATGTAGTAGCTACTGTTAAGATTGTGTAATCTGATAAATTTGAGCAATACCAGATGGTTAACCAGAGTAATGCTAGCACCTGTAAAGCTACGTATGATCCCAGTATCTAGGGAGATGTAGTAGCTACTGTTAAGATTGTGTAATCTGATAAAGTTGAGCAATACCAGATGGTTAACCAGAGTAATGCTAGCACCTGTAAAGCTACGTATGATCCCAGTATCTAGGGAGATGTAGTAGCTACTGTTAAGATTGTGTAATCTGATAAAGTTGAGCAATACCAGATGGTTAACCAGAGTAATGCTAGCACCTGTAAAGCTACGTATGATCCCAGTATCTAGAGGGATGTAGTAGTTACTGTTAAGATTGTGTAATCTGATAAAGTTGAGCAATACCAGATGGTTAACCAGAGTAATGCTAGCACCTGTAAAGCTACGTATGATCCCAGTATATAAAGGGATGTAGTAGCTACTGTTAGGATTGTGTAATCTGATAAAGTTGAGCAATACCAGATGGTTAACCAGAGTAGTGCTAGCATCTGTAAAGCTAGGTATGATCCCAGTTTCTAGACGGATGTAGTAGCTACTGTTAACATTGTGTAATCTGATAAATTTGAGCAACACCAGATGTTTAACCAGAGTAGTGCTAGCATCTGTAAAGCTAGGTATGATCCCAGTTTCTAGACGGATGTAGTAGCTACTGTTAAGATTGTGTAATCTGATAAAGTTGAGCAATACCAGATGGTTAACCAGAGTAGTGCTAGCATCTGTAAAGCTAGGTATGATCCCAGTTTCTAGACGGATGTAGTAGCTACTGTTAGGATTGTGTAATCTGATAAAGTTGAGCAATACCAGATGGTTAACCAGAGCAGTGCTAGCACCTGTAAAGCTACGTATGATCCCAGTATATAAAGGGATGTAGTAGCTACTGTTAGGATTGTGTAATCTGATAAAGTTGAGCAATACCAGATGGTTAACCAGAGTAGTGCTAGCATCTGTAAAGCTAGGTATGATCCCAGTATCTAGGGAGATGTAGTAGCTACTGTTAAGATTGTGTAATCTGATAAAGTTGAGCAATACCAGATGGTTAACCAGAGTAATGCTAGCATCTGTAAAGCTATGTATAATCCCAGTATCTAGAGGGATGTAGTAGCTACTGTTAAGATTGTTTAATCCAACAAAGCTTTTCTTAGTTTGTTAAATCAGCTGCTGCTAAAATATTAAGAAAGTAAAAATGAATTCATTCCTTTGTTATTCATTTATTTATTCATTCACACCTTAAGATGAAAAAATCATAGTTATTTGCAATAATTAATATTTCACATTATTTTAGTTTGAGAGTTTTACCTCTGTGACACATATGAGCCCATCTGGACTTTGGGTACTTACATATTTAGCTGATCCTACATCATATGAATATGAAACCAAACCATTCAGCTTATTTAAAACAAAACTATCTCGATTACATTCAAAAGTTCAATTATTTAGTACAGCAGCTACTTCAGTATGAGGTGATGTCAGGTAATATTTCAAATTATTAAGTAACAAAGGGTTTTTTTTTTACTTAAACATACTTCAGTATCTATAAGCTTACTTTTGCTTCTATTTGCAGAATATGTTACAAGTTTCCTAACACTGGATTCCTCTGAGGTATATGGCCTCCCTTTGAATGTAGACATAAAGTATTACACTAAGGAAATTGATCGCATTTGGCTTCATCTGAACAAATTGCAACAGAATGCAGGTATTTATGTATTTATTTGTATGTAGATGCTGGTAGTGGTATTGTCAGATCTGTAAAGAAATACACGAGGACACTTTTTCCTCTGATAGGATGTTTTAATATGCCAAAAGTGGTAAACATATTACTGTATTAAACAATAGTGTTTTCAGAAATGATAATTAAAATAAATGTAAATTTAGGGTATTATTTAATTTTGCGTGTTTTGTAATTAATTTTCGAAATAAATTAATAATATAATGTGATATATGAACCAATAACAGCAGCCAGAAGCATAGTAGTGGTCTAGTGTTATTGGCCAATGGTGCTTCTTGTCTCTGAGCTGTTTCCAACAGTCTCTTGACATTTAAGCATTTCTTGTACATTGAAGAACACAAAAATATTTTATCATTGTTACTATTCATACTTAATCCAGATATGATGTTCAGCTTTCACTATATCAACATTCAATGTATTCCTAACATATATTCAGAGAGAATTCATTCCTGAGCACATTCTTCCACCCTCTGCATCGAAATTTGATATAGAAAGTTATAACTTCTTAATTTGGTAAGACATGTACATCTGTTGTTAATGATTCATTGTATGCTCATATACCTAGCCTTTCGGATTAAACTTCATCTGTAATGTAATAAAATGCATCCATGTCATTAATTTTCAGTTTTTCTACTGCAGGACATAAAGTATCAAAACAAAGAAGCTAGCCTGCTGATGAAAAGGTTTAAAACTCTCTGAAAATATTGATTTCACCACAGTTATATCTCTAAACAAAGTGTTTTACTGTGTTATGCAATAAAATTAAAAAGTTTTTTTGCATATAGCTGCTGCTCTAATCAAGTTAAACCTTGGAATGTTAAATTAGACTTCAACAATTCAATTCTACTGCCAGGACTCTTATTATGGAGCTCTTTGTGGCAATGTTCTTTCTGCCTGAATTTCCATAGGGACTTGCATATACATGTATTAAACCATTTAACATATCTCCAGTTGAGTTGGTTTCCTCCTCGTAGTGATCAAGATAGGCTCTCATGCATTCCATACTATTTTGTTTCATGTTGCGCCTCATTGTTCATTGTTTTTCCTTCTCTAGTGGTTTCCTGCCCATGTCAATGATGTGCACCTTCTTGCCATCATTTTTGTAACCTTCCCAATCTTATTTGTGTACAAAACGCCCACACATTGGGCTGTATCATGTGTTTGACAACTTTTTGTTTCATTTTTTCTTTCTTTTTGTTTCACCTCCATTCTGTGCAATCTGTGGACCAACCGCACACCTTAGGGTGCAGCCAGTGACTGGGTAAAGGGTAACCTCAGATGGAGATTGGGTCCCTCAGTCGTTACATCGGGACGTGTGACCCTGAGGTGACATTGACATAAATAGGCCATTCACCAAGCTAGGGTAGCGCACAGGGAATTAGAGCCGAGAGCAGAGAAGTTGCAATGCTGGAGCACTTTCTCTGTCATGGAGACGTGTTTCTCCAATACCCTAAACCGAGCGCCGTAGAATTTTTGACAAGGAAATAATACCATCGTCATTGAGTTCTTAGTAATTCCCCATACGGAAGAGTGTCAATCCTTAATTAAGGCGAACTCCGTTATAATTCAGAAGGGTATAGAGCGGTGAAATCGTGTAATCGTTTACGGAGTAGTAGGGATTACCTCTGTTTTTTAAACTAAACCCTTGCTGCTCTCCACGAATACCCTGTACGTGCAGAGAAACATCGTATACTGAACACTTCGAGAGGCGTCGGCACTACCCATCTTCTTGATATGTCGGACGAAGAGATACTCGGTTATTTTTTCCACCAAAGGGTTACGTGTGCGTCGCGTGCAGGTGAACCGTGTGGTCATGTTAGTAGTCACACGCACCCTATTCCTCAGGTTTGAAGGCGTGTACTACCCAAGGTGATTAAGGCAGTGCATTAATGGTTGATGTGCGACCTTATAACCCACGTCCATTCCGACGCTTTAAATGCCAACACTTCTGTCACATATGGTTTGTTGTAAGAGCACTGTTCCGATCTGTACCTCATGTGCTAAGCCTTGTAATGAGGATGGTTCTACCTCCGTATTTGTGCGTTGAAAGTTATCAGAATTACTGAAAATTCAGTCCCGTTCCTTAACTGTCCGCGTTACCTGAAAATCTCATCTAATGAGCTCCAGATTAAAGAGAAACTCCTTCATGGAAACCCAAAAATTGCATCATGCTCGTCAGTCATTATTGCTCCTATCCGAAACTTGGAGTTCTTTTCACACTGCGCCTTTACCACCAGGATCGTTATTTACCTTCCAGTTACCGATCATCTCCCTCAGCAGCTTCATTTGTAAGTGATGGAGCGCATGATAAACGGGCTGTTGAGATGGAGGCTTGAGTCTCAGAAGTCTCTGTCGAACGTCCAATCAGGATTTCATTGCCACGTTATATGGTCGACCACTTAGCCTCGTTATCCGTTAACGCATTTCTGAGACGGTTGCTGTATTTTTCCATCTCGAGAAAGCGTTGCTGGAGGGCAGGTAATCTTAGTACGCTCCATAATCGGAGCTTTAGTGATCGTCATTTCCTCTTTATTCGGAAGTGATTGAAGGATCGGGTACAGGTGTACTCCATTTTTATCTTGTGTGTTTACTCAGGGAAATGGAGTACCGCAGCGCACAGTATCACACTTTCTGCTGTTGCTATTAATCATATTTTGGAGTGTGTTTGACCTGTGTGTTTACTCAGGGAAACGGAGTACCGCAGCGCACAGTGTCACACTTTTTGCTGTTGCTATTAATCATATTTTGGAGTGTGTTTGACCTGTGTGTTTACTCAGGGAAACGGAGTACCGCAGCGCACAGTATCACACTTTTTGCTGTTGCTATTAATCATATTTTGGAGTGTGTTTGACCTGTGTGTTTACTCAGGGAAACGGAGTACCGCAGCGCACAGTATCACACTTTTTGCTGTTGCTATTAATCATATTTTGGAGTGTGTTTGACCTGTGTGTTTACTCAGGGAAACGGAGTACCGCAGCGCTTCGTACACAGTATCACACTTTTTGCTGTTGCTATTAATCATATTTTGGAGTGTGTTTGACCTGTGTGTTTACTCAGGGAAACGGAGTACCGCAGCGCACAGTATCACACTTTTTGCTGTTGCTATTAATCATATTTTGGAGTGTGTTTGACCTGTGTGTTTACTCAGGGAAACGGAGTACCGCAGCGCACAGTATCACACTTTTTGCTGTTGCTATTAATCATATTTTGGAGTGTGTTTGACCTGTGTGTTTACTCAGGGAAACGGAGTACCGCAGCGCTTCGTACACAGTATCACACTTTTTGCTGTTGCTATTAATCATATTTTGGAGTGTGTTTGACCTGTGTGTTTACTCAGGGAAACGGAGTACCGCAGCGCACAGTATCACACTTTTTGCTGTTGCTATTAATCATATTTTGGAGCGTGTTTGACCTGTGTGTTTACTCAGGGAAACGGAGTACCGCAGCGCTTCGTACACAGTATCACACTTTTTGCTGTTGCTATTAATCATATTTTGGAGTGTGTTTGACCTGTGTGTTTACTCAGGGAAACGGAGTACCGCAGCGCACAGTATCACACTTTCTGCTGTTGCTATTAATCATATTTTGGAGTGTGTTTGACCTGTGTGTTTACTCAGGGAAACGGAGTACCGCAGCGCACAGTATCACACTTTTTGCTGTTGCTATTAATCATATTTTGGAGTGTGTTTGACCTGTGTGTTTACTCAGGGAAACGGAGTATGCAGCGCTTGGTACTCAGTATCACACTTTTTGCTGTTGCTATTAATCATATTTTGGAGTGTGTTTGACCTGTGTGTTTACTCAGGGAAACGGAGTACCGCAGCGCACAGTATCACACTTTTTGCTGTTGCTATTAATCATATTTTGGAGTGTGTTTGACCTGTGTGTTTACTCAGGGAAACGGAGTACCGCAGCGCTTGGTACTCAGTATCACACTTTTTGCTGTTGCTATTAATCATATTTTGGAGTGTGTTTGACCTGTGTGTTTACTCAGGGAAACGGAGTACCGCAGCGCACAGTATCACACTCTTTGCTGTTGCTATTAATCATATTTTGTAGTGTGTTTGACCTGTGTGTTTACTCAGGGAAACGGAGTACCGCAGCGCTTGGTACTCAGTATCACACTTTTTGCTGTTGCTATTAATCATATTTTGTAGTGTGTTTGACCTGTGTGTTTACTCAGGGAAACGGAGTACCGCAGCGCTTGGTACTCAGTATCACACTTTTTGCTGTTGCTATTAATCATATTTTGTAGTGTGTTTGACCTGTGTGTTTACTCAGGGAAACGGAGTACCGCAGCGCACAGTATCACACTTTTTGCTGTTGCTACTAATCATATTTTGTAGTGTGTTTGACCTGTGTGGTTACTCAGGGAAACGGAGTACCGCAGCGCACAGTATCACACTTTTTGCTGTTGCTATTAATCATATTTTGGAGTGTGTTTGACCTGTGTGGTTACTCAGCGAAATGGAGTACCGCAGCGCACAGTATCACACTTTTTGCTGTTGCTATTAATCATATTTTGGAGTGTGTTTGACCTGTGTGTTTACTCAGGGAAACGGAGTACCGCAGTGCACAGTATCACACTTTTTGCTGTTGCTATTAATCATATTTTGGAGTGTGTTTGACCTGTGTGTTTACTCAGGGAAACGGAGTACCGCAGCGCACAGTATCACACTTTTTGCTGTTGCTATTAATCATATTTTGGAGTGTGTTTGACCTGTGTGTTTACTCAGGGAAACGGAGTACCGCAGCGCACAGTATCACACTTTCTGCTGTTGCTATTAATCATATTTTGGAGTGTGTTTGACCTGTGTGTTTACTCAGGGAAACGGAGTACCGCAGCGCTTGGTACTCAGTATCACACTTTTTGCTGTTGCTATTAATCATATTTTGGAGTGTGTTTGACCTGTGTGTTTACTCAGGGAAACGGAGTACCGCAGCGCTTGGTACTCAGTATCACACTTTTTGCTGTTGCTATTAATCATATTTTGGAGTGTGTTTGACCTGTGTGTCTACTCAGGGAAACGGAGTACCGCAGCGCACAGTATCACACTTTTTGCTGTTGCTATTAATCATATTTTGGAGTGTGTTTGACCTGTGTGGTTACTCAGGGAAACGGAGTACCGCAGCGCACTGTATCACACTTTTTGCTGTTGCTATTAATCATATTTTGGAGTGTGTTTGACCTGTGTGGTTACTCAGGGAAACGGAGTACCGCAGTGCACAGTATCACAATTTTTGCTCTTGCTATTAATCATATTTTGGAGTGTGTTTGACCTGCTATTTCGTCTTCATGGTTCGTGAATGATTACGCCATTTACTGCTGTGTACGGCGGACTTGTCTCTTAAAACGCCGATTTAACGGTGTTTTGACTGTCTGTACAAAGTGAGTGTAGAAGGCGCCCTTAACTTATTCGCAGAGATAACCAACTATACGAATGTCTGGTGCCGGAAGGCGTTTTCTTCGCCTTCTTTACATGTCTGGACAGATCTTCTTCAGTTTGCATACGAGACAAACTTTAAGATTGATTTTCGACAGTAAGCTTAGTCGTCTTCTCTATATCCTACTTAAAAGCGAAGTGTCAGTATACTCTTAATCTTTTATGCGTTTTAAATGGCACATCCCAGAGAGCTGACCGAACGCTACTTTTAAGATTGTCTCGGTCACTGATCTAAGGAAGTTTGAATACGGATGCCTTGTGTATTCTTAATCGTGAAATTGTATTTTAAGTTCCATAAATTCAATTCATCATTAATGTATAAGCCTGAGTTTTTGGTGCGTTTCCCACGAGTCCAGTCATCAGTCTCTGTGAAGAACCTGCTAAACCTCCGTTGTCATATCAGAGCAAAGCTCTTCTTTGTTACACGCATGTGGACCCTCTAGTCCATCTGGACCTTCGGCGTTTAATTTGTTTTTAGCGGTTTACTGGACATTGAGTACGCAATGAACTATGGCTTTACTCCTGTTGGTGTACATTTACTTCTTCGGCCCTTTGAGACCACGTTTACCAGAGGGGAAACTTGTCCTCCATGTCTCCGCCCGATACCTACTTCGAACTAGGGTTGACGTCAACGCCGAAATCAAAAATCCCAAATTCAGTTTTTGGTTCGGAAATATAGAGCTTAAGGAGCAGTGGGAAACTGCTATTTTCCTTATAGTAATTGTTCAAAGAACGATCAGGGAGTACGCTGTGCTTTTAGTTATGACCAAGAGAGCTTTAGATTATGCCGCTAACAGCAGTATTCTATTTTTTCGGCTGAAATCTTTAGTATTAATCGTACACTTTTATATGTTCAGCGGCCAACCCTAAAGCAATGAGTTTTTTTCTTGAGTGCATTTCACGAGCTTCAGTCACCATATTTTCGTACACCGAATCCAGGATAGCATTCACTCGCTCAATGGTGCCGACATTAGCGTGGCCTTCGTGAGGGTTCCTGTGCCAAGGAATGAGGGTACTGATGCTGCTACCAAGACTACAATTTTATTCTCTTGCAATGACTTTAGTGCTGTTTTTATTGTTCTATTCTATAGTGCTGGCACGAAGAATGGGCTGGTGTTCATGGAACAACATTTGAGAGGTTAAATCCATCTGTATTACCTAGAGTAACCTTCGTCCGTCTCCCGTCGGGGGAGGGGGTCATTTTAACCGGACTGCGTCTCGGCCACTATATGTTTTAGCTACAGTTAGTTATTCTGTTCCTCCCCTGCATGTCTCTGTGCTAATTGTAAAGAGCCATTGACAGTGCATCATATTTTAATACAGTGCCGATTTTAGCTCAGTTACGCGTGTGTTTGCGTTTGTCTGTAAATATCCCAGATGTTGACCGACACCTTATGTGCTTTAGAGCGTGAACTATGTTTTATTCGTTGCAGTTGTATGGGCCGCCGGGTATAATTTGCGCCATTCTTTTAAATTTTGTCTGCAGCATGTCTCTGTTTACTCTCCCTTAAGTGTCTCATACTACGCATATATTTTAATTACATCTTCTGCAGTTACTTAAACTGTTTTCTGATTTTTGTTTGTATGGGTCTAGTGATTTATCTGAGACGTTCTCACACATTTTATTTTAGGGCCGCCTGCAAAGTCGATGTTTAGACAACGTTTAACATTAGATGTTGTATAACTCATTCCAGAAACGATTCATTCCTCCTTTCTTCAATAAGGGTTTTTAAACAGGTATTTTGAAACTGTACACTTTAACGCATGTGACTTAATACAGTGTATTAAAATAGGAGCATTCAATCTTACCCACACTCCGTGCTTATAACATGTAAATATGTTATTTTCAATGTACATCTGCTCTCGCATTAATACGAGTGTACATACGAGTTAGTTTCTTACAGGCGCAGAATTTTAATAAGAAAAACTCATGCTCAGCAATTTGGTAAGACAGAGATTAAGTAATAACTTCTCATTTACATTTCATAAAGTGAAAGCAAACCTAATGTGAAGGTTATTATCCATTGATTGATTTACCGCTTTAATAGTGGTGCTGTTTAGAACTTTGAATTGATATAAGCCTGTGACTGTGACTGTGCATGCTGCCTTATGTAAAATACGTATATACTACTGCACACATAGCATATTCGTTTGTTCCTGGATTAAAGTGAAACTACTCTATATTTTGGGCATCAAGTATGATGCACTTCAAGAATATTTCTTATGCACATCCATAGCATGTTTAGGCTTTATGAATCTAGCGTTATTACAAAAAAAAATTGGAATATGCTGACGTAATTGTTTTTACTTGCTTTGATCACCAGATATTTAAGTGAAAGTACAAAAAATAAGTGTATAAATTACATGCTTAAGTTAGTGTGAGTGTCAGATGGCAGAATGCTGAAGCTCATCACACCCGATGTGCTTATTGCCAAGCTACAGAAATTGAACTTTTGTTTACGCGCTGCTGATAGAAAAAAGACTATCGAAATTTCCCAAACCTCTCTTCCCTTACTTTCGGGAACTACCATGCTGTATGGTGTCCAAATATGGTGTTACCATATCCATTTTCAAATTAATGACGCTTTAAACAGTGGACTTAGCAATGCAAAGTTAGACTATATTTAGACGATGTTTAGCTGAACAATGCTTAAGTGCTTAAGCAGCGCTTCGTTTTGCAGGTGGCCCTAAGGGTTTGTAGTGTATTTCAGTTACAGTAGTAGCAGCTCTCGATGTTAAGAACACTAAAGCCCCATTTTACTTCTATTATCTTAAGGTATCGTATAAGTCAATCTTCTCCCGGGGTCCCTAGCCACGTCCTCGATTGGGTTCCTCTAAGGGTTGGGAGCAGTATGTCAAGCGTTCAATCAACTTTGGCCCACAATTATGTTTGACCAACTATGTGTACCTCCCTGAACACAGTCTGGCGGATACCGCTGCGCGGGACGGAGGAGGGGAGTCGCATAGAGTGACTGGGTAACACGTAACTACCAGTCCCTAAGTATCATGTAGGACGTGTGTTCGCATCCACTGATAAAGGTCAATAAAGGGGATGGGCCATTACATGACCACACCTAAAGGCGAGTGGGTCCTTCTGTCTATAAATTGGTAGGTGAGACCCTAAGGTGAGCAAGGTCCGGACCAGGACCCTCACCTAAACTTGGATGGCGTTCAGGATGCGAGCATGTCATCGAAACATTTGTAATAGTGGAGCATTAAATTGATATGTATAAAAAAACTAAAAACATAAACAACAAAGGTTAATGGAAAAGAGGTAGTTGAGTCTTGTGATCCTCGCTAATTGGTCATAAGTAGAGCAGCGGAAGTAAAGAAAGTTTATTCGGTGAATTCATTTGTGATTAAAAAGGGTCCATACAACATTACTGATTCACTTAAATGGTACATTAGATCTCGCAATGGCACGCTCCTGGTTGAAGCACAGTCAGCATCCCAGGCAGCGAGATTACTGACAGCAAGTATGTTAGCAAGCCACTCTATACGGATTGAGATGCACAGGACTTTAACTCCTCGCGCGGTATGGTAAACACCCGTGAATTCGATGGTATGTCCAATGATGAGATTAAAGAAAATCTTGAAAATCAAGGTGTGACATTTGTATATTGGATCCAACGAAAGGAAAGAGATGAATTCGTACCCTGTTCCTTACATTTGATCAGGTAGATCTCCCTTAAAGGATTAAGGCTGAATGAAATCATTGAAGTCAAGCCGCATATCCCGAGCCTACTCAGATGCTATAAGTGTTAGCGCTTTGAACATACCAGTGATTTTTGTAACAAGCTACGTGTGTTAATTGGGAGACATCTAACACGATGGAGGTTGTAAAATGTACAAATACCATCAGCTCCAACGTGCGTCAACTGCTATGGTGAACATCCATCAATTTCCCGAGAATGCTCCCGTTTTACGGAGGAAAGTGTGATACAAGAGATCCGGTATCCAGGAGAAGGTATCCCTCTCGGAAATGCGAAAACTTCTGCGTACTCTCAGTCCCGAAGTTTACCTATAGCTCAGTTGCAGCTAACTGGTACCGAGTAGAGAAACCGCAACTCAGACCAGCGATATTAACTGAACCGCAATTTCAGAAAAGGTTCCTGTAGCCAGATCACTTCCAAAGCCTTCGAAATCAACACCTGCATAAACATCTCCCCAGTCCATTACTGGCAAGATCACTTCAGTAAAATCAATATCCAAACGTTCGACCTCAACGAACAAGATGGTGTCCGCGTATAAATGTTGCAATAGCTCTCTCCTGATGGTAAGGCTTTCCTGCTCGAGGTCTATATTCGTTTTTGGGTTGACGCCACTTTTCCAGAAAAGTGGTAGGAGTACAACGCCATACCCATTTTCAAAGCTGGAAAAAACCGTCATCTTTCGTCCAGCTACTGTTCTATTTCCCTCACCAGTTGTGTTTGCAAGGTGATGGAACACATCATCAACGGAGGTTGGTATGGTGGCTCAAAACTCAAAACAAGCTGACCAACACCCAGTCGGTATTCGACGATGCCTTTCAACAATGAATCACCTTGTGTAACTATTGACGCAAATAATGAACGGATTCATGAACAGTTATCAAACCGTTGCGACATGTTTTACCTTGAGAATGCTTATGATACCTGTTGGCGAGCAGGGATACTACATTCCCTATACACATGGAACATATGTGTGCACTTACCACTGTTCATTCAGGAGCTTATGAAGGACCCCGTTTTCCGGGTAAGGATGGGCTGGGTTTTTTTTTCAATCTTTTTGTTTAAGAAAACAGAGCGCCTCAGGGATCGGTACTAAACCTTACACCTTTGCTAGTGCAATTAATTCCCTCTCGAATTGTGTTCCCCTGGGATATTGCCAGTTTATTCATAGAAGGCTTTACCAGTCTATAGTACTTCTCGGCGTACGCCGTTTTTGCAACGTCATGTGCAGCAATCCTTTGACAATCTGCAAGAACGGAGTTCCAAAAATGGCTTTAGTTTCTCAACTCCGTTAATTTCTGGCGCCGTAAGAGATGATCACCACGTTTACTCCGATTCGGTTCAGATGCATTTCCGTTCGCAGATTCGACTAGATTCCTGGGATTGGCTTTTCATAGGAAACTCAGCTGGTTATCGCATACAGCGCAGCTGAAAGCGCGATGTGACAGTTCGCTGATATCTTGCAGGTATTAAATGGCAAATCTTGGGGAGCGATCGAACAGTTTTGCTGTGACCATATCGCACACTCATCCGATTCATGTTGGACTATGGACACCATTTGTGCTGAAAAGATTAGACAGTCCACAATCGGGGCATACGTGTGGCTATTGCTGCTTTTCCAACTAGCTGTTATGAGCCTCTACGCCAAATTGGCAAAACGTCCTCCTAAGGGTGAGAGGTTTTACCCCTCTTGGCTACGTACTACATCTCACGTAGATCTTGGGATAACGGCATAGCGGAAGTCTACAACGCCTACGTTTAGTATCCGCACTAGGTTTTTGGAATTTTTGTCAGGTTACAATGACCGAATTTTTTCCACACCAACGGATTTAAGTGCTCTAACGGTGTTGGATGTGCTTATGTTCATGCAAGCGAACTCCATACATTCGGTTATAGCGCAGAGTTGTATGCCTTATACCGAGCCTTTGTGTACGTGCGCCGACGAAGATTGGGAGTGCATCCCTTAGTGCACTTCAGAGTCTTCCTGAGTTGTAGAACTATCATCCAATTATTCAAAGAATCCAGGATGCCCTCCACGTTTTATACCTTCTGTCAATAATGTAGAGAGTGCTCGATACCGGGTCACATTGGCTTGCCAGGAAATGAACGGTCGGATTTGGCTGTTAAGGCGGCGACCACAGTACCGAATGTTGCAATATCTTGCGCGGCGTCGAAAGACTTTAGGCTTGTTGTGTGGAGAGCGATACTATCGTACTGGCGTGAGGAACTCTCCGCGGAAATAAGCTTAGAGTAGTGTAGCGCATTCCGATAAACTGGGTAATTTCCTCTCGTGTATCTCGTCGTGACGTGGTGATTTTGGCTCGGTTTTTAAAGTGGACGCTGCTCCTCTTTGTCCGCTGTGTAAGGAAAATCTGTCTCTCCGTTATGTGCTACTAGAGTGTATTCCTCTAGCACTAATTCGTGGGCCTCTGCAACTGCCGACCAGTCTTGCAGAGGTCTTAGCTGACGATTATAAAGCGGTTGATAAGGTTTTAAATTTGTATCAAGGGTAAATTTTCAAATTCATTCATTCATTCATTCATTCATTATCTGTTTACCCTCCTCTTATGTAGGACTGACACCCCCCAGGACTTACAGGCGGGTGCCTGGGGTCAGAGGCCCGTCGAGGAGCAGACACTCATGGATCAACAGAGCATCCAGGATGGGTGATCAGCCCGATGCCTGGTATGGGATGAAGGAAGTAGATGAAACGAAATGTTGGTGAAATGGATGAAAGGAAAGGTGATGATGGAGCAGTTGGTGGAATGAATGGCGGGGGAAACCGGAGAACCCGGAGAAAACCCGCCCAGACGCCGCTTCGTCCACCACAAATCCCACATGCAGGTCCCTGGTATTGAACCCGGGCCGCCTAGATGGGAGGCGAGCGGTCTAACCACTCGGCCACGGCGCCGCCCAAATTTTCAAATGCAGATTTAATATTGATGTCAGGTGTTTCGTACTTCTCGGTTTAGTTTTATATATTCATATTTATTTCTCACTTTTGCCATAATTTTTATATTGATCATTATCTCTGGCTTTTGCTATGATTTTATATTCACCTTTATCTCTGGTCTTTGCCATGATTTTTGTAATCTATTTTTATCTCTGTGCTTTGCGTGATCTCTTTTACTAGGGCTCTAATGACCTTGAAGCGGAGTGCATTTAAGCACAAATCATCACCATCATCGTAGGTCAGTCTCTTAATGCTCAAGACAGGGTAATTCAAAGGTGATTGCAATGTTGGTACTGTTTTTATTTCACGACTTAATTTCTATTAGAACTAATTTATAAGTAATCATGTTTCTATCACACTAGCCTGAAAAATTCAACGGTTCCGAAAATCCGTAGGTTGTGTCCCGATCATGACAGTGAAGCTTAAGGATTCTAGTTCAAATTTTCAATCTATTATCTACACACAGCTACTCTAATGGAACAATAATAACAAGTTCATACCACTGTTTGCATAGAAACAAGAAATTAATTGCTTCACTTATAGTTTATCTTGCTATTCATGTCCTAATGCGCTTAAGCCGAATAAAAAACGTTTTACTTCATGATGATTCAATTGCATCGAGGTACATCTTCATTGTGGGGTTTAGAAATGAACACTATTGTAATGTTTTCATGGATCAGGCATTTTCCTTCCCACGCGCATGCCATATAATTTTTGGGCCGTTATAATAAATTTCTTAAAGATCTTTTAAGAACAGGCAAGAAATTCAGTCAGCTTGTAGGTGTTCTCAGCTTCCGGAGAAGGCTGCGTCACCTTGTGGTTTGCTGTCAACGTTGCGCTCATCATGTCGTGAGTTTCTTCTGTGCTCTTGTCGCTTTCTATTTTTAAGGCCATTTATGCTATAAATATGGTAATACTCTGGGGATACAGCTTATTCAGAATTGGTGTGCTACATAAAATTTGTATGAGGTGGTGTGTCGAGGCCCTGAAAACGATCTTTTTTAGGCTTAGATTCTTTATTGTCTTGTGATGTCAGAAGGTGGGAGGAGGTGAAGGTAATTTAGGCTGAGTCTCATCGGCCGGATCTAGTAGCTCTGCTATCTTGTTGGGGCTGTGAGTATTGAGTCTCTGTGTCTGTGGAGCCACTTATCTATCTGCGTGTTTACAGCTGTAATTCTGAGATCGTTCTATGTAATTGATATCCTGTTCAGTTTCTTCTTGAGGAGATCCCTCAAGGGATCGTTCACTGTTTGGACGGTCTCCGGCAGAGTGCGTATAACATGTGGGTGGTCTTCCTGACGTCATCTGGGTTACGGCAAAGGGTTTACTTCCACGTTGCAACGCGTTGTATGAGTCCCTGGAAAGTCACCCTTAGTTAGAAGTCCGATGTACTTCCACATTGTGTGTGCGGATGCTTTGAAGGTCGGCATTATGGTGAGCGTTGTCAAGGTTAAGCCTAAGTCGGGAAGTGTGGATTGGCTGTGACTGATCGGCGATAGCTCTCATGAGTGGCATATGTGCTGGGTGATGTGGAGGCTGCGGTTTTTCAATGATGTGCTGTTTTCTGGGGCTACCTGGGAACACCGCTTGTCCCGTGAAGTGTCCCATACTGTCTCACAAGTAGCATAGTATAACGGACGCTGCATGAAGTCATGGCTGGAGCAATTGGTAGTTGTAGTTCCAGCAGCACTTCCTGTGGGAGAAATTTCTGCATGTTCATACTAGTTGTATCTTGTCAAAATCAATGTGGTGGGTGTTTGAAATTCTCCTAGGACGAATTTCCCGGATTTTTTAGTTTTAGGTTCCCTGTGTTTTCTTTCCTTCGCGTTCTAACGGACCGGTCAATGTATGCTTTACCACAATCACACCAGATTTTGTATGTGCCGCGTTTAGGATTGGATTGCTGGAATCTTGCTAGCTGGTCGCAGAAATGATCTCAGTTTCTTGGAAGATCTTGTTCTTATATTGTAATTTCTGAGAATGCCCGAAATCCTGTCACTTCGGTCTCGGATGTATGGTAGGCTGGTCCATTTTGTATCGCTTTTGTGTGTGTCCTGTCTGTTATTGTCACAGTTTTGGCTGTTGCTGTTCTGCATTCCTCATATTTCTCTGTGGGAGTAATCATTTGCACTTAGCATACTATTCAAATGCCTGTGTTCGTCTCTGAGCAACTCATGAGCGCATATGCGATTCGCTGGAAATGACATTTATCGTCCCTCTTTACAGCAGACGGGTAATAAGAAGAGGCGTCTAGATGTTGGTTTCTGTGGGTGGATGTTCTGTAAATGGAACAATGAACCGTGCCGTTGATTGTGTCACGTTGTACCATGACATTCAGGAATGCCATTCTCCTCTATTTCCATCGTAAATTGTACTTTGGAATGCACACCGTTGATGTGTTTCCGCAAATCGTCTATGATGCCTACATTATACGTCCAATACTATGAAGGTGTCGTCCACATATCTGAGCCAGAATTCTGGCTTGATATTATATGTACCTATTGCGGCGTTTTTAATATCTTGCATAAACAGGTTTGCAATCACAGATAGAGAGAGGCTCTCATTTCTGTCCCTTCATTAATTTTGCAGATATCCCCCTGTAAATAGGTGGATATTAGGCAGTACTCCAATAAATGCGTCCAGTCTGCAGGAAATCCATTGTTTTCAAATTTGGCTGTGACCATGTTTAGAGCATTATTTATAGAAATCTTGGTGAACAGCGATTGCACATCGAATCTGGCGAGAAGGTGGTTGTGTACAAAGGGTAATTTTGTTATTGTGTATACGAATTGAGCTGAATCACGAACAACCTTTCGATTTTTCCTACCAACCTTTTTTAGATTTTAGCTAGAAGATTCGCAAGAGTTTGTGTTGGAGAATCAATGGCAGGCACTATTGGTCTCAGAGGCGTACCGTCCTTATGAACCTTTAGTAGATCATATATTGATGGTGTTCGAGATTCATGTGGGATAAGCTCTCTCTCTTTTTGTCTTTTGGAATGGAATACGTTTTACCAGAAGTGTTGTGATTCTTTCTGTAGTGGGCGTGAGATTCTTCTCTATTCGTTTTTAGGCGGAATCTCCAGTAGGCGGAGACCTTTCTCGTGGTAGTCCTAGGTGTTCATTATGACAGTCGCATTTACCTTTGTCCGCTGGTAGAGTTGTAACGTCCAAACTTGAAGCCATCACCCAGAGTGCGTTGCGTTGTGCGCATGTTTTGAGGCTTTCGGTGGTTTAGTCTTCCTAAGAATTCCGTAGATTTTCAGCTGGCTGTTGATCTCGGAGGCCTACTATAAACCATTTACACTCCTGATATGACTTCTTCGGTGAAGATCTGCTGTGCTGAAGCTGCACATTTGAGAACATTTGCCAGGATGGACTTCGTGGGCTCCTCCATGACTGTATCGAATAGGTCCACTACGAGTTTATCATTGTTTAATTCGGATGTCGATGGCTGCTGTCAATGATGTGTTGAAAGTTCTTCTGTAGCCTTTCTGTATTTATTTCGCTGGTGAGACTTACTATCGTGGCTGAGGCGCGTTCAAGTTTGTCCCATTCCGATGGCTGCAGTTCTGTAGCTAGCTTCATTTGGAGCTCGTGTAATCCAGTTTTTACGTTGTGGAGGTCTCTCCTAGTGTAGGCGAACCTTTCCCGTAGTAGTCTAAAAGATGTTGAGCGTAGGATCCACCGTCACGATGAGGAGTCCACATTATATTTTATCTTGAAAATGTTCCTTGTAGTTTGGTGATCTCTGCATTATTTCACGAGAGCTAGTTGGAAGAGAAACAAACCTTTCTTCTTTCGTAACTTTGTAAACTTTTGTATATTATAGAAAATAGCTCCCCATAAATTCGTGTCAAGTAAATGCGTAGGCCTCCATGGCCTGGGTCGTCATAGGTCTTCCGGGGAAGACCGCGTCATTTTGTGGGTTGTTGCCGACGTCTCGCTCATCATGCCCTGAGCCTCTTCTGGGCTCTCGTCTACACTCTGCTTCATTTATATTACATTAAATCCCGAAGGAAAGAACCCATATGGATCCTAAAGCTAAAGCAATCCGAAACATCCGCCCTAAAAGAACACGCAGTCACAACCGGCCACCACATTGAATGAACGAGTAGCAACATGCACAATTTTCACCCGCAGATGATACGAGAAGGTATCGATAGTTCCACAGAAATTAACAACACAAACAGAACAGCTGAAAACAACTCCTTAATACCTGTATCGCTCTTCTTGCACAAAGCGTAGCTGTTGGCCGTCACCGATCAATGAAAGACAAGGAGAAGGGCCAGGAGGCCTTCTCGGGACTTACAATAAACACAGCAATTGCTGCCACAGGAAGTCAAAAAATGCATACCAAAAGACACCAATATACCCATAAAGTAGGCAATAACTCCAAAGGAGGCGAAAGAAAACTCCACTACCAACAATAAAGACCATTATCAGAATCAGAAAATTATTGGCATACTAACAGTCAATCAGGAACAAGGGGCGAAACCAAGTGGCAACTCAGGCATATAAGCGACGTAAAGGGAACAGATAACGGTGGTCATTTGCTCGAGGGATGGGATGGAAGGTACATCGCGGAGCTCCTCGACAGAGCACTACAAAGGGCTTGGGGCCCCGACTCACTGACGGTCAAACTCTATTGATGGACCAATTACAGTAAATGGCTGCAATGCTATTCTGAAGCAAGACACCGCCATATCAAGCCACGCTTCCAGCGTCATCTGCCGGTCTCCACTGCCACCACAGCTCTGCCGGCTCGCCGTCGCAGTCGCGGCGACAGTGCCCGGGCAGTCCTGCATTATCACCCACAAGCAACAGTGACCTTCAGCGCCACACAACCGGTAACTGCGACTGCCGCTGACACCGCCAGCGCTTAGAGCACCCGTTCAACAACGCCACCTTCACAGCCGCCTGCTAGCCTCTCGGTTACTCGCGATACCGCCATCGCCTAAGCTTTTCATGACGACACCACCGGTCAGCACAGCCAATTTAACGCCGTCGCGGTTAGTGTTCATCGCCACCCACCTATGTAAATCCTCCTGGAACAACGCCGCCAGTGCTGCTCTTCCCTGGCGAAGGCCACCAGGTTCTTGTGCAGGAATGGACCTCCTCCTCTGTGCGCCTTTTCTTTGTGGGCAAGCCTCACTATAACGCAGCCCTGAAGACAGGTGGACCTTCTCGGCCACCTTCTTCGCTTCGAAACCAGCCACACCAATTAGGTATCGCCGTACTGCCGATGCTGCCTGTGTCGTAGTGTGATGTAGTGGTTACCATGCTACCCTCTAGTTCCCGAGGTCGCGGGTTCAAACCGGGCGGAGAGCAGTGAATTTTTCGGGCGTAAAAATCCTTAGCACGGCTTCCTTCGGAAGGGAAGTAAAGCCGGTCGTCTCGTGTCGTTGATTTACGGCACGTAAAAGAACCTCAACCTGATAAAGAGGCCTCTGAGAAAATTACCGGTCTTTCACGCCCAATATAGAATGGGACAGGACCACCAGGTTCTCTGGGGTTGCAGGAGATTTTGCGCACCTGCTGCAGGATGGAGCACTTCACCGGGCAGGGCTGCTGCCCGCTATATCCTGGGCGAGCTGCTCCACAGCAGTCATCATAGACTGCTCCACTGTCAGCGCCCAGCTCATGCTGGTCCAGAACTACACAACATACCACACCGATAAAGTAGCCACATTCAGTACGGATGCCGCAGTTTCTACTTTAGCAGATTTAGAAGCTTCAATCGTCGATCACAGTCTCCACCACCATACATATAGAAGTCAACATCCTCAATTAACAACTTACGGCACTCTGGCCAACCGCCAACAGGCCGTTATCTGCCATACAAGTCAGACACCGCACCTCAAACAGCAACTACGCTACAGCCTCAGGTAACCTCAACAACTCCTAGCTTCAATCCAGAACTCACACTTCACGAAGATCCGGATCTATTCACCGCGATACAGTTGTAGCAAAAGCAGAACTATTTCAAAGAACGCAACATACCGGAACTGATTCAAACGACGGCTGCTCTGTTATGCCGTGTACTCTCGAAGCCTCAGTCGCCGCCATGCGCTAACTATAGCAGCAAACACACACCGATATAGCCACATGCCTCCGCTAACTACAAGACAGCCACCACAAACTATACGAGTTATATATTCTTATCAGGAACTTCATTCAAGAGTATAATACTAATGTCACCAACAACACAGCACAACAGACCCCGCAACCAGTAGACAACTACCTCACCCCCACAAAGTCAAACTACCTGCAAGAACAACATGCACCCACAATCCGGCTGGCTAGGTATCTGAAATTCAGCGAAAGCGCTAACCTACACTCTACTGGCCTGTCATCTCCACAGCGGTCACCCACAAATCCCCCGAGTGCGTCAACGGTACTGGCAACTCCAAGTAATAAGTTTAATGAACAGAGTAATTACAGAATAAGATTAAAGCGTTACATACTAAGCCTGCTAAAAATATAAAAATACAGCGGACAAGCTCCCAGAAGAAGCTCACGACATGGTGAACATTTTTCATTATCAAAGAGGCTGTCGTCAAAATGGAAGTTGGGAGACAGGACCCCAATCGGCTCTATTCATTTGCAAAGTAGGGAGCCGCGAAGCAGATAAGCGTGAGAAAGTCAACTAATGAAGCACGGAGAATGATTGCTAGAGCAAGGTGAGCAATTTGACTTTACTCTGAAAGCAGTCAGCAAACTACTGTGGGCAAATAGAGAGACTCGGTAGGATATTGTACCAGAGTACTCAGCGATAGATGTTGGTTTAATGTTACAGGAATGAACTCAAGTAAAATATCGGAGATCACATCCTTCCCTTCCTGCAACAGCTGGGTGAACTCCATAGAGGCTGATGATGCCTCCCACAGCGGACAAGTTCAGGAAGCTGATCTACTAATCAGATAAATTAAATGACAGAAAGGTGATATATATTTGGTTTACGTGTTCGATGAAGTCTTCTACTTCCACACTTTCAGAAGTTTTCCACTAACATTGAGAGATGTCTGTGACTAGCCGGTATTTAAACAATACTTTTGTTCCCCAATGGAAAGCAACCTTAAAGAGTGGGTTCGTCAGTGCATGATTGTCAACTAGGGAATGCCCATATCTACTGAAAATCTCCCCATTCCATTTCTTATTCCAGCTAACCAGTTCTCGCATGTACAGTGTTGTGCAGTTGGAACTATATCTTCGAGTGACGAATATTTTTATAATTTACATCGAAAATTTCGCAAATATAAATAAAAGCTCTCCCAAATGCACATCATACGACTGACAGAATCCCAAAATCGACCCATGAAGGTTGGTTTACAATCACTCCTCTTCACGTTACTCTCAAACCCAGTTCAAAAAATGACTAAGTCGTGGTTGTGGGGGTGGGGTGGCAGCGGCGGTGGTAGTATGGCTTTAGGGCGCATAACCCTTTGGGTCATTAGCGCCCTGACAAAATCATACAACTTAATATTAGGCACTACTGCTGCCTAAAATATATGAAAAGATTAAAACTCTAGCTACAACCTGATAACAGAAGTAAGAGCAATACAGCTAAAAAAGGGGCAACTAAAAAGGGTAAAGACTCGAACAAGCACAGAAGGTAAAATGACTAAATTCTGCCAACTAACTTATAAGCCTGAAGGTAATAAAAACCTACTAACTTCAGGTGCAACTTCCGCAAGAATAGCAGAGAGGGTACAGACCAACTGAATACAATCTCCTCTGTGATATCGGCGTGATGTCCTCATAGGAAATTATGGCTATGCGCTTAAATGTATGCCAAAATATCCAAAATTCGCTTCTTTTTTCACATCGCGCTTACGAACGTTATAGGAATAGCTTCATTAACGCAAAGCCTGCAGATGTTCGTTTCCGGGAGCTTTTAAGAAAGCACGACATGTTTGCTAAGGCAGAGACGGTGCTGCCCCTTTGGTTAAGTGTAACATCTCACGTAGATCATAGGATGACGGTGTACCAGAAGTCTACGATGTCTACGTTTAGTATCCGCACCTGATTTTTGGAATTTCTGTCTGGTTACAGTGACCGAAGTTGATCTACACCAATGAATCTAAGTGCACCATCAGCGTTGAATGTGCTTATGTTTATGCAACCGAACCCCATACATTCGGTTTTCATGATAGCATATCGATTTTTAGTGCAGAGCTGTATGCCATATACCGAGCCATTTTGTATGCGCGTCATCGAAAATTGGGACTGTCTCATTTTGAGTGATTCTCATAGTGCACTTCAGAGCCTTGGTAAGTTTTACAACTACCACCCGATTTTTCAGCGAATCCAAGATGCCTTCCATGTTTTATACGCTTCTGGAGTTAATGTGAAGTGTGCCTGGATAGCTGGTTACGTTGGCTTGCCGGGGAATGAACTTACGGCTTTGGCAGCTAAGGCGGCAACCATAGAACCCAGTGTTACGGTATCTCGAGTAACGTCGGAAGACTTTAAGCTTGTTGTGTGGAGAGCGGTGCTGTCGTGATGCCGCGAGAAATGGTTAGCTCTCCGCAGAAATAAACTTGGAGTAGTGAAGTACATTCCGACAACCTCGGTAACTTCCGCTCGTTTATCTCGTCGTGAGAAAGTGATTTTTACTTGGTTGCGTATTGGCCACTGCGATTTTATTCAGGGTTACCTTTTTAAGGGTGACCCTGCTCCTATTTGCCCGATTTGTAGCGAAGGGCTGTCGGTCCGTTACGTGTTGCTAGATTGTATTCCCCTAGCACATCTTCGGGGCTCTCTGCAACCGACGGCCAGTCTTGCAGTTTTCTTAGCTGATAAGCAAGCGGTTGATAGAATTTTTAATTTTGTGTCAAAGGTACATTTCCAAATGCGGATTTAGCCATGTTGAATTCAGTTGTTTCATACTTCTTGGTTTAATTTTATATGTTCATTTTTATTTCTAACGTTTCCTATGATTTTATATTGAACTTTATCTTTGGTTTTGCTATGATTTTTAGATTCATCTTTATCTCTGGCCGTTTCCATAATCAGTTTTAAAAGGGCGCTAATGACCTAGCAGTTGAACGCCCTTAAACACAAAAGAAAGCCAACTGAATACAATTACGAAGAGCACTCAAGATGTGCCATTGCAATAGACAGTTGTAGACTGCGACAGTTTCACCACAAACGCTACAGACGGAGATTTCGATGACCAAACCTACAGTACTCGGTAGGAATTCGTGCCAAACAATCTCCTTCCACCGACATTACTTGAAGCGGGATTTAATGTCCCGTAATACCTTATCGTAAAGTAGGACCATTCTACGTGCCTACATGGGCAGCGTATTCCCTGACACACCCACATGATCGAGAACAAAAATGAAAATAAGCTCCTTCAAGAACCCTGCGGAGCTTTACTGAGGTTTTGGAAGAATGCATGTCCATAACGGGCAACATCCTCTACCATTATAACCATCGCTGACCTCGGATAAGTGGCATATCTATTTCAGTGTCACGCCAGATCTCAGTGCAATGAAAGAAGGACCCATTTTCTGTCATGAGTTGAAGCTTACGTGGGATGCAGTTGATTGGCGGATACAAAAGCAGGCCTAAATTATGACTGAGGTTCCAGAATGATAACATTTCCCTATCCGCAGTTGGACAGTAAGGTATGCCGGTGTCCCTAAGAGTTTCCGTAAGGGGGGGTCCAATCCCTTCAGCTGCCGTGGTGCGGCGCTGCGTACCCTGAGTACTCGTGGTACTTCTGGCGTTACTAGAAGTACGTTGGGCCGAGCATTCGAGTCCCCCCCCCGTTCGGGAGTTGTTTGAATTGGGTTAGACTCGGTGGGGCAGTGGTTCCCGAGACCGAGGGAGATTGGGTACGTCTGTGCGGGTTTCCGTACAGGCGGGGTTGTGAGACGCCTCAATGTCCTCCGGTACCGCCCTGGATGACCGGTAGACTTCCCTACCGAGGCTTTCGGTAGTCACCCTTTTGGGATGATGCGCGTGAGTGGCGCATCCACGTCCATCCTCTCGCAAGCAGAGGGGCCGTTTTAGACTCGAGGTATTGGCCTCATGGGAAACCCCCGGTTGGAGAGCCACTCGGATGGCGCTTGTCCTGGTAGACCTTCGCTCAACATTGTCCTTAAGAGAGTGCACGGAGCGCCGGCAAAAAGTACTAAGTATGAGGGCAAAGAGTACGCATGAATGAATGGCAAGAATAGACAACAAGCGATAACGGCGAGAGGCTGAAGATGAAACGAAATGGCATAGAAAGCATGAGAAGGTTAAGTTAAAATTGGTTGATTTTTATTTATGGAAGCTCTTTAACTACTGTGGTTCTTAGCGTCCTATCCAATATTGGGCGCGAAAGACTTGAAATTTTGCTCAGAGGCCTCTTTATTAGGTTTCGGGTTCTTTTAAGTGCCGGACATGGACTGCAAGGAACCACCGGCTTTACTTCCTTTCCGAAGGAAGCCATGCTAAGGATTGTATACCCGAAAAAAATTCATTGCCCTTCACCGGGTTTGAACCCGCGACCTTGGGAACTAGAGACTAGCATGGTACCGCTATACAACGACACAGAAACGTTCCTTGCGTCTTCCGGTCACTCAGAAGTATAGTACGGTGGATCCGCTCAACGTTCCTGCCACAGATATTAGGAGAGCACACATATAGGAAGCTGTGCGGAACACCGTGGGACAACAAATATCCCTCTTGGTGAGACAGGAGCTAATAATTATGTGACAAAACCTATAAAAGTAATATCCCTAGAAAATGGAGATATAACAACAACGTATGTAAACGTCACTGTAATGAAAACTGAGGCGGAACGAAAATGACGACGGGTGGCTCAGTACCTCGGGCACTACACACTTGTATCTAAAATGGTGGGCCCCTGGGAGAAAGGAAAATGGGTTTATGCAACGTTTTCATCTCCCTTAAACATCCTAGCTAACGAATCATACATGTTCAGTACGCCATTTATGGCACGTGGAGCTTCCCAGAGTGCTATTTAATCTGCCCTATGGATACATGGAGACTGTCGGAGCCAGCGGATCTCAATTTGTGTATGCAATTACACTTCGTTAAACTGTAATTTTTATGAGTGGGCACACTAGGATTTCTCACCTAGACATGACTATTACCAACTTCTGCAATAAATATATGACCACATTTGACCCATGGATACTGCATGGCATATATCTCGTGCATTTTCGTTTATTCACAAACTCGAAATCTCTACAATTTCATCAAACTATTGTTATATTTGGTTCTTAAATTAGGAAGATGGCAAACTTCAATGCCTTTAATGTGATTTTATGTACGTAATATTTTTAATTCGACTCCATTAGATACATCACTTCTAGCCTTCGATTTTCTTTATAGCTGTCTAATTTTTGCACTCAATTATTACTTGCCATTGATTTAGTGCCTAAAGGATCTGTTCATGCTTTCAGATGTTAGTGAAGTGAAGTCAATAGAATTAATGGAATGTCCTCTTTTATGTCCAGATGCGTACTGTTATATTAGGTGGGGACGCGACATAATGACTAACCCATTGGTTTTGTATATGTCCGAGCTTTTTTCATACCTTCCACTTTTCTGCTCCCTGAGGTAAAGTATTAAAGAACTGAGATCGCAAACTAATTGCATTGTCACTTAAAATAAGCATTATTTATAAGCAAGAATCTTCTTCAATGAAGGATAGTACAAAATACATAGATGATTATCTGGAACCAGTTGCACTGTTATATGGAATCTATGTTTGCATAAAACATTGATGTCCTTGTTTTTTGGAAATGGAGAATTGTATAGAACAATGTGTTAAATACTTTCCTTTTTTTAGATTTGGTTTCCCAGAATGCCGATCAATATGGAATTATCTGCAACAAGGCCAAGGATATAAGAGCGCAAATTCCAAATCTATACAACATACATAAGATAAAAAATAATTTCTTAACGAAGACTACGCCAGTAGTTGCTGTATTGATTCAAGAGCTAGAGAGATTTAATGTTCTTCTAGACTGCATGAACAGCAGCTTGTATCACTTACTAAAGGTATGTAAAACAGTGCCTAACATATGTCTTCTTACTTTATTATGCTTTTTTACGTTCTCAATGGTAGCTGTTATTTTATTTTAACGGATTGCAAAAATATATTTAATACAGCAAATATCTATGACATAAAGTAGTATACTAGAAAACGCGTATTATATAACTCAAATGGAAGTCCGGCTGTACAATCGCGTTCCGCTTGCCGCTTCCCAGACATACTTTTATTATCTTGCTCACGACACATTTCCTATGCTTCGCTATCCAGAATGCTTTATTCAAAGAAGTGCCAACAGTGATAATCGTTTTACATAAGTACAGACTTAGTGGCAAAAAATCAACAGTAATGTGACTTTGTTATTAACCATGATGCAGTAATTTGTATCACAAATTACTTAAATGTAAATAATGATTGTAATATGAATATGCATTTTTATGTGACATTGATTTCAGATGTTTATTGATTGAAAATATTGTTGGAAAGTAAATTTATAAGGCTTTACTGAAACTGTCAATAATAGCGCAATAATGCAGAAAAGGGGGGTGAGCTGTTTATCATTATTGGAAACAAGGAAGTTACGTAATGTTGGCGCGTTTTCGGTAGAAACTTCTGGAATATTTTCTCCCTAAAAGCAATATGTATTCGTGGTTTTCATTGGATATTAAAATAGACGCTAATGTTGGCGCGTTTTCTTAGCCAATAGCAGCTCAGTTATAATCTTTAGGCGTATCTTGATGCAGGCGTATAAATAGGGTAGGTTTGAGGTAGCTTGTGTGCAGTTCATCAAAATTCTTAGTGCAATACACGTCGTCTTAAGTTCGTCAGTTCGTCAAAAATATTTGTATGAGATACGTCGACTATAGATTCACAAGTTACGAAAATCTAAAGTATTATAAAGTTAATTATACACAAAGTTGAAATACGTGAATTAAAAGTGATCAGTAAGAAGTATTATAACAGTTTCAGTTTGGCGAGTATCTAGATCAATATGTAAAAGTGATAGTGAACGTGTTCGACAATAAAAATTATAAAACAAATTTCTTCATCAGTGTAATTTTTGGATAAAAGATTCCTTTCCGTTTCACAACCTGTATTGAGACACATGTTCGACCCAAGATAAGATAATAGCTAGCCGGAGGACATTTGAAATGAATTATTTCAAAAACTGATACTAAGAACCGCAAATTGCTACGCCAGATGGAGCTACAAACCAAACAAATGAATGACGTCACAAGATGGCTTCAACACTGATGTAAACAAACATTTGCAAGTACATCGCAAATTGGCTACCATACGTGGGGCAGTTAAAATTATGTAACCAAACAAAACAAAAGCAGCACAATATAAGATCTTCAAGTTTTAACAACATTACGTAAAAACATATTACGTAAGCAATGATAATACACTCGCAACGAAGAGAGCAATTCCTGATTTGTAGCTTGTTCACTTTGTAGATTACTGTACTAGTAATCAAAACCGCAACTCTGCTTACAAACGAGTAATGAAAATTGCAACTGTTCACTCTAGTAAAGTTAGACCAAAAGTTTTGAAACATGAGAATACAACATTGAATTATATTTATAGTTTATGAAGCAGTATTGAAACCTACAGAAAATATTTCTACAACGCTCGTGGACCGTGATCTCAGTTTTAAGACTTCCGAAGACGACGTTTCGCTCGGCATTCTGACGGCGAGTTAAATGGGTTTCAACTCCAAAGTCTGACTGAATTTACCGCTCTTGGTAACGATCGTCCCCAGAGGTTACAGACCTCCCTATGTGCATACATGCTGTTAGTGAACTAAAAGTGCAATTCACATGAGTGCCTGGTAGTAGAGATTAGTATAATAATAATAATAATAATAATAATAATAATACTTATTCAGTCCGAAGTCCAATACATAATGGAGTCTATGGGAAATGGCCCTAGTCACTTACCACATATACATCCAAATATTACAGCTTAATTTACACCTTACTCTTTATATACTATTTTCAATGACTTCCTATTTACAGTAATGAAATTGACAAATTAATATTTCTCGACAGCCCGTTTCTATTTCAACCTAGACTTTGAAAGAAATGCTAATTTCTTTGGCTGTGATTGATCTGTGAACATTTTCTTAATCACTACAGCTTTATTACATGTAAGCCATTTTTCTTTGATTAGTTTTTTCCTCTACTCACTAGTTCCTTTACATTCCATAAAAATATGCACTCTATCTCCATTATCCCCACAGATTGGGAATATACCTTTCATAGCATTATCCCTTTATCCCCTTAATTTTCACACCCCTAGGTGGAACTATGAAATGGCTTCCCTCTCCTTTTTATTACTCATATCTACATACGTTTTCTTTTTATAAAAGGCTAATGACCTCTTCTCATTCTCTCAGCCCAAATGTTTTGACCACCCATATCCGCAAACCTAGTTCGGGCGTATTTTCAAAAACCCTGTACCATTTCATGCTTTTCCCCTCATATACCTCCTAAACCATCCTTCTCCAACTGGTTCTTAATTTTACTTTCCCAGTTATCAGTAATTTGGTGCTCTTCCTGGTAATTAAGGCAACACTTTAAAATATTTTCTTCTGATAATTGACTTATCCGGTACCAACAATTTAACACTCTTTCCATTACCAAAACTTTCTATTTCTAAAAGTGATCCTGCATTATCTGTGTGTTTACGGACCCCCAACATAAGTTTGTGGAAGGATCTTAATATGAAGTTCATTTTTCTGAAGTCCCACCAAGTCATGAAGTCAACCTTCATTCAACAAGGACTGCATACAGCATTTCAAACCACATCACTGGAGCAGTGTATAAATATTTTCTCAATAATCCAATTGCTGATCTCCTTTTGTGTACTCCCCTTTTTTCTGTTTTTACCAGTCCCCTTTACTGTTTAGTTTGATGCGCAAAAAATGAAGTCCTCCACTGCTTGAATCTCTTTTCTCCATGAACCTTTTTTCTGGTTTTCTTTTAGCTTCTGTGATAAAGATTATTACCAAGGCTCGGTATTATTCCACTGGAACACCCCAATTAGTCAGCTACTGATTATGTGCTGGCACTCTTAACACCTGTGTACCCCAGGGATTAGCGCATGCAGATGAAGAGATGAGTAGTTATAAGGTTACTTTCTTAAGGATTAGTAAAGATAACGAACTGCTTTTGCGAGCGGTCAAGAGCACATGTGGTGAAATAAAATGTGGTAATAGGGTGGAATGTGTAACATCCATATTGGTTATCGATAATGATTGCAGTGTCAGATCTTTAATGGGGACTTTTATGTTGGGTCATGTATCGAATATAACATAAATTAGAATTAAATGAAAATACGAGTATATAGTAGTTCTAGTTAGCAGATGTACTGTTATATGCGTAGCAAGCGCGTCAGATGAATCCTACATCAATGGGATTGATGTCAACGAAGCGGGTTGCTGTCAGAGAAATAAATTGGGCCTTTGTGTTGTCAGTGTCATTTCATAATCGCCGGAGTAGTGTATAAGGGGCTATGATTAAATGAGTTTTTCGTACATATCACAGGCTATTTTTTTATCTTTCTTTGTATATGAAATCTTCAATTACGTGGAACCTGAGTTCGGCATATAGGCGAGCAGAGTGTACAGTTCTCGGGACTTTAAATATTTCACTTATCTTGTTTTGAAAGGATGAAGTTGACAAAAGTATGTCCGTGAGTCATAGTCCCACACCAGCGCAGCATACGTATTCGAGTTTTGTAAGTGGTAAAGCACGTTTTTAGTGCTAGGCAGCTGTTGATGATAATGAGTTGCTGACTTTGATTCTCCAGTTGGTTATCCACGCGGTTAGGTTATCAAGGGACCGTTGGAGATAGCGATGAAGGAGTTGAGTCTGGCTGAATTGGGTGCTATGGCTGCCATCTGCATTCAGAAAATGAAAGGCTATGTCCATATTTTGGTAAATTCTGAATATAAATGTTAAACAGCACCGGTCCTAGTAGACTGTATTTTGGAAATCTTGTAAGAATAGGCGCGTCAGTGAAGCTGGTTGCATTGGCTATACTTTTAGAGAGCGGTTGTTTAAGTAGTTGTCAATGAGATATAACTATGTCGGAGAATTAGACTGCGTGTATTTTTTTGGAGTAGCACGTTATGCCAGACGCAGTTTAAGGCATACTCACTACCTAAAAATATGACATATGTCGATATTTTGTGATAGAAGCACCATGGGGTGCTCTCAATGGTCCATAATAGATGTAGTATGTAGGAGCGGTAGCGACGAAAGCAGAAATTTCCGAATATGAACATATGTGTTTCATTATGTCTACATTTATTCGCATGAGTATGATTCTCTCCAGTAATTTGCTTAGAGAATTCAGTACAACTGTTAGATGGTAGTTTTGGGGGACATTAAAACCCTTTCTGTATGAGGTACACAATATTTTGCAGGTTTTTGGAAATAGTCATGAAGTAAGACGAAGATGCAGGATAGTTGCAAGTGCTGAGGGTTAGCAACGTGGTAGCTGTTTGATTGCAATGCTTGCAGCTTTATCAGGAGCTAGTGTTTTCTGTCGTCCTCCGTGGACTAGTGGTATCGTGCTAGTCTCTAGTTCCTGAGGTCGCGGGTTCAAATCCGGCGGAGGGCGATAGATTTTTTTCGGGCGTAGAAATCCTTAGCATGGCTTCCTTTGGAAGGGACCTACAGCCGGTGTGCCGTGTCGTAAAGGAACCTCAAGCCTAATAAGAGACCTCAGAGCAAACGTTCCGGTCTGTCACGCCCAATATCGAATGGGACGCTAAGAATCATAGTAGATAAAGAGCATCCATAAATAAAACTCGATTTTTCCCCTGTGTTTTCTTACTGCGGAGATAGCGAATTACGAATTTCGGATGAATGGGTTTTGGGCATGCAGTTGTATGTGGGCCTGAAAACAAAGTTACTGGTAATTTAATTAGTTTCTCTTATGATCAGCAATTCTCATTCGGGGATAGTTTTTCGAAGGTATAGGTTTACAAGAGGTCGGTTACCAAAGCCTTAAGCACCACGACCATTGCTGACCCATTGTACACCTTGTTAATATTGTCTAGGCTCTCAGAATGCGTGCCCTCTAGTTTCTCATGTCGCGGGTTCATACCCGACAGAGGGCAATGGATTTTTCCGACATAAAAATCCTTAGCATGGCTTCCTTCGGAAGGGAAGTAAAGCCGGTGATCCCGTGTTGTAGATCTACGGCGCGTGAAAGAACATCAAGTCTGATAAAGAGGCCTCTGAGCAAAATTACCGGTCGTTCACGTCCGATATAGAATGGGACGTTAAGGACCACAGCAGTTAAAGAACATCCATAAATAAAACAAGAAAAGCTGGATCCTTTATAAATGAGACTAGCTTTCTCACTCATACTTTATTAAGCTCATGTAATTGCATAAACCCTTGTTTAAAATGTTTAATCCTTTGACCTGCAAGTAACTCGAAGATATTTAAGAGATGACTCGGTATTTCCTGTGCCTTTTGGCATCTCATACAGGTTGGTTCCATTTCTTTACCACTTAGACAAAAGTATTTAACCGGATGGAGAATTGTACCGTTGTTCCTCTTATGCTGTGTTTCTGCAGGTTGCGTTGCCTTATGAAGAGTACATTCCAAGTACACATCACGTTACTGGGGTTGAATGATAATTCGCAACCTAAGCAGCAGCTGATTAATCTTTCTAGAGTTGTTTGCAGCACCTTTAGAAGCAATTCCAGAAAATTTCCCTCTAACAACGCTTGCCAAATTATCAGATATACGATGGCGAAATATCCACCATTGTTGGATCCCCAGTCACATCATGTGCTACAAGGCAGCAAAGCAGTGGCAAGAGAATGCCACCTTGAGGACAGCTCTTTGCCAGGGAGACATCTATGGTCTCCTTGTATAAAGTGGAAATTATATTTCGTTTATTAATATAGAGTTGATTCATCTATAGATGATATAAGTTATCGCATGTTGTGTGACACTCTTCATGATAACCATAGTAAGGCACACTAAGCATATGCAAATGCTTCGTAACCAATTTCCTCATGGCGCAACGCCCCAGGGCCTGCAACTGCACGTGCAGGTTTTGCACGCTCAGGGTCTCGAGCCATCCTAACTTACTCTGTGTGGGCTCCTCCATATATTGAGGGAGTGAGCTAAAACGTCCACCCACGTGTAGGCCATGCATGGAGACTCGTGTCCGTGGAAAGGAATATCATGGATGGTTGAGGCATGCGTGTCTGAGCGTGGTTTGTTCTATTTTGCAGCAAGGAGGATGCGCATTCCCAATACACCCCTTTGGTTTCTGATTAACCTAAACGGGAGGTTAGGGACTTACCCAACCCCAGCCAATCGACCGGGACTAGGTTTTATACCGAACTCCAGGGTCAGTGGGACTTTGCGCCGATATATCCCGCGTGTTGCCCTGTCATCCCAGTGGGAATACTCGTTGCTGTGCTCCGCGGTGGCTGGAGAGCATTACGGGACGATATTCATTCATCTCTTTCATGACTAATACTACAATTTCACCTAAACTGAAAGTAAAAGGAAAAGAAGTATTTGAGTCAAGTGGTCCTCGCTACTTAGTTATTTCAAGAACTGAAGAGGGTTAGAAATTTTTACGGTGAATCCGTTTAACATTAAAATGGGTCTGGATAGCATTGCTGGTCCTGTTAAGTCCTGTAACAACTCCTAATGGCACGCTCCTAGTTGAAGCACTTTCTACATCCCAGGCAGCGAAAGCCCTTAAAGCCAAAATGTTAGCCACCTATTCCGTACGTTTTGAGCTGCACAGGACCTTGAACTCTTGGCGCGGTGTGGTGAACACACGTGCATTGGATAGTATATCCAATGAGGAGATTCAGGAAGCTCTTACTAATCCAGGAGTTACAGCTGTATGTGGCGTGCAGCAGAAGGACAGAGGTGCATTCGTGTCCACTCGTGCCTTTGATCGGGTAGATCCCCTCAAAGCATTAAGACAAGGTATGACGTCATTGCAGTCAGGCCGTATATCCCTAACCCGCTGAGATGCTACAAGTGTCAGCCCTTTGGACACTAATGATTTCTGCAATGGTAACTCAACCTGCGTTAACTGTGGAGACATCACATAGGATGGAGAATGCACAACCACTCCCACATGCGTAAACTACAGCGATGAACATCCACCGAGTTCAGAGATTACCTTTGTTTTACAGAGGAACGAGCGATCCAGGAGGTCCGGGTTAGGGAGAAGGTCTGCTCGTAAGTCCGGAAACTCCTGTGCACCGCCAACCCTCTGTCTCGCGGCCCGGTACCTATAGCTCCGTTGCAGCTAAACCGGTACCTAGGCGCGAAATCGCAACTCAGTCCAGCGAAATACACGAGGCATCCATTTCAAATACGATTCTTGTAGCCCGCGCGTTTCCAAAGCCCTCAACATCACCACCTGAGTCAACATCTCCCAGGACTGTAATAGCCAAGCTTCCTCCAGTCCGATCACATTCTCAAACATCGACATCACATAGGACTGGAAAGCCCGTTAACAGCTTTGCTTCATCGGCAAGGTTCAAGACTCGCTATACGAGATCTCACTTCCTGAAAGACACTGCACAGACTGTACCCGCAACGTCGAAAGGGAAGTCTAGTCCAAGATCCTCTTCCCCTAAAATTCAAGTATGTGGCCGGTAAATCGTCCCACATGCCCATCGCTAGTCTTCACACATCTGCAGCAGCTGTTGTTGATTCCTTTAACGTGGCTAATTCAATGTGTAGGGTTTTCGCTTCAGTGTCCAGCTCAGACAAATATTCGCCCGAGTTTCTTCTGGGTAAAGATCGGGTAAAATCTCACAGTTTTTCGTTTCTTTCTCGAAACCTTGAAGATTTAATCGCTTTTTCACCATGGCGGACTTGAACATGCCCTTTCGACTTCAGGCCTATCAGCGCCAGGACCAGATCGTACCCATTTACGAATGTTGTAACAGCTCTCTCTGAGGGTAAGGCATTCCTGCTCGACGTCTATAATCGTGTTTGGATTGATGCCACTTTTCCAGATTAGTGGCCGGAGGCCACCTTCGTACCCTTTTTGAACCCCGGAAAGGACCATCATCTTCGGTCCAGCTACCGTCATATTTCCCCTACCTGTTGCGTTTGCAAGGTGATGGAACACAATCAATGCGCGGTTGGTATGGTGGTTGGAAGAAAAACCTTGTGACCAATACACAGTGCGGTTTTTGACGACACTGTTCAACCATGCACCACCTTATGTCACTATCGACGCAGCTCATGAACGGATTCCTGAAGAATTGTCAAACCATTGGCATCTTTTTTGACCTTGAGAAGGCTTATGATACGTGTTGGCGAGCATGAATACTTCATTCCCTACACGCCTGGGATATCCGTGAACGCTTACCACTTTTCCTTTAGGAGTCAATGACGGACCACGTTTTCCGAGTAAGGGACGACTCGGCTTTTTCGAACGTTTTTATTCAAGTAACGACGTGCCTCAGGGCTCGGTACTAAGCTTTACACTGTTTGCTATAATAGTTAATTCTATCTCGGAATGGGTTCCTCCTGTGGTGTCTTCATGTTTATTCGTAGACAACTTTGCTGTCTATTGTACTATTGAACGCCGCCTGCAGCAATGTTTGGACAATATTCAGGGTTAGAGTTCTAAAAACGGCTTTCGTTTCTCCACCGAGAAGTCCATCTGCGTTAACTTATGGCGTCGTGTGAGGCAATTTCCGCCTTCGGTCCAGATTTTCTGCCCTTCGCTGGTGAAGGTTGACCTTCCTGGAGTTGACATTTGATAGGAAGCTTAGCTGAACATCATATTTAGCACAGTTGAAAGCACGATGTGGCCGTTCTGTAAATCTGTTGCGTGTATTAAAAGGCACATCTTGGGGAGCGGATTGGATGGTTTTGCTGCGACTGTATCGCGCGCTAGTCGGATTCAAGGTAGACTATGGGTTTATCGTTTATTCCTCAGGGCGTCCATCTGTGCTGAGAAAATTAGACGCAGTCCATAATCGTAGCTATTGGTGCGTTTCCAACTAGCCCAGTTCTGAGCATTTAATCCGAATCGACAGAACCTCCTCTGAGTTTTCGGCGTGATGTTCTGCTAGACAATTATGATTGTGTACTAAAATGTATGCCAACTCATCCAACGTTTATCCACACCGTGCTGGGCAAACGTTACCAGAGCCGCTCAATTTATCCAAGGTCTGCAGATGTTCGCTTCCGGGAGCTTCTTAGACAGCACGGTATTGAAATGCCTAGCATGTTTCCTAAGGGAGAGAGAGTGTTTCATTCTTAGTTTCGAGCTATACCTTCGGTTTTCCTGGTAGCACATCCATTTATAGTGCTGAACTGCATGCCATATACCGAACGATTTTGTATGTGCGTCGTCGAAACTTGGGAGCTTATCTCATTTTGAGCGATTCTCATAGTGCACTTTGGTGCACTTTGGAGTTTTGGTGAGGTGAACAACTACCACCCCATGGTTCAGCGAATCCAGGATGCCTGCATGTTTTATACGCTTCTGGCGTTAATGTGGAGTGTGCTTGGTTACCTGCACGTTGGCTTGCCGGGGAATGAACTTGTAGATTTGGCAGCTAAGGCGCCAACCACAGAAGCCAGTGTTACAATACCTTGAGTAACATCGGAAAACTTTAGGCTTGTTGTGCGTAGAATGGTGCTGTGGTGCTGGCGCGGGGAGTGGTTAGCACTCCGCGGAAATAAGCTTAGAGTAGTGAAGTTTTTCCGATAAACTGGGTAACTTCCTCTCGCCTATCTCGTCGTGAGGATGTGATTTTTACTCGGTTGCGTATTGCCCACTGCAATTTTACACACGCCTATATTTTTAAGGGTGACTCCCTTCCTCTTTGTGCCGTGTGCAGCAAATGTCTATCGGTCCACCACGTGTTGTTGGAGTGCACGTGTTTTTGCACATTTTTGGGACTCTCTGCAACTATCGGCCAGTCTGGCAGAGGTCTTAACGGACACTACTCACGCAGTTGATGGTGTATTTAAATTTGTGTCAGAGGTACATTTTCAGTTGCGTTTTTAATCATATTGATCTCAGGTGCTGCATTGTTCCCTCTTTAGTTTTTTATATCTTGCTATTTACCTCTGACTTTTACTATGATTTCATTTGAAGCATTTGCTATGATTTTTAACTTTCATCTTTATCTCTGGCCTTTGCCTTAATCTGTTTTCAAGAAGACCGCTTATGACTCAGTAGTTGAACGCCCTAAAACAATATTTATCTTCATCTCACCTCATAGTGCAAAGACGATTCTGTCAGTTACAACATAATACAATGGAGCTTCTATAGGCCTTACAGGCAGATATGGGCATTGTAATGTATGTAAGAGATTATTCTTTAATACGCATTCCCTAACGGATCTCTGTAAGCTTCTCCATCGCATCTCCATTGTTATATTAACATGCTAATTATTGTCTTTGTAGTGTACATGTTATTCCTATGTTTCATTGTTGAGGGCTACAATATACTGAATCCAACCATAATATGCCACACTATTAAAATATCATACATAAAATAACTGTACATGATAATGAATATCTATGGACGCTCTTTAACTCCTGTGGTCCTTAGCGTTCTATACGGACGTGAAAGACCAGTAATTTTGCTCAGAGGCCTCCTTATCAGGCTTGGAGTTCTTTTGCGTGACGTAATTCTACGGCACGGGGACACCGGCTTTACTTCTCTTCCGAAGGAAACCATACTAAGGGCTTTTACGCCCGAAAAAATCCATCGCACTCCGCCGGGTTTGAACTCGCAACCTCGGGAACCGGAGGCCAGCATTGTAACCACTACACTACAGAGGACGACAAAAAAGAAACATATAAGGGAAGCAGCTCACGCCGGGTATTCAGTATTGAATTTAGTCGAGTGTTGAGTTCTGTTAGAAGTGACGGTGCAAGAGGACAGTGGAGTTTAATTGTGAGTTTTGCAGTTCAGTTGTGGTTTGGAACGAAGGACCAGTTGTGTTGTATTCCTGTGTGTACCAAAGTGATTCAAGTGTAACGCTTGTGTTACGTTGAGCACCTTGTGGTAAATAAGGTGTGTTTTCACAGTAAGTGGTGTTCTTATTTGTTACACTAGATTGAGGGTTCTATTGCTAAACCTAATGACGCAACTCTTATTGCAAAGCTTACAAATGATATTGTGTTTTTGTTTGGCAAGATTCGCCTGGATATGATTAGATCAACTATACACAGAACAAGAAATCCCGGAATTACATAAACCATGCACAACCATGTTACCCTCAACCAGAAGGAATCCAACCGTTGGATGAATGCTGAATGGAGGATCCTGGAGAACACGTGGACTTGTACATTCTGCGAGTGGAGCTTTCACTACTATAGTCCCTCTGTCAACGCTTCTGGAATTTGCTGATGATCACAAGGATTTCATACTCAATATAAGTTTGGTTGGTGCATATTCGATCCAAGGATTCTAAAAAGTGCCTTCTGGCGTTTGCACGAGAAGACGCTATTTCTAACCAGAACAGAATGGAGAGTGGCTGTAATAACACCTTTCTGATGCTGAAAGGACAGAGATTATCAAGATTGTCAAGTCAGACAGATCTATACATATCGTCTTACCCAACCTACTATGCTGCAGACTAGTTCCCCCACATGGAACGTCGCAGCAACATCGAAACCTGAGAAACCAAGATGTGTGATGGTGCGAAAACTTCTAGAATGAATATACAAGTATATATTGCTCCATGTTCGGTCATTGCAACTTTATTAATCTGAGACTATATCCAATAGTACATGTTATCCCTACCACGACATGACCTTGGAACTTTGGAAACTCAAAATTTGTATGCAAAGTTTAAGAACACGTATTATGCGGAAGACAAATGACCCCTTATGAAGACAAAGAATTTTCCTTAGCATGCTGCGATATTTACCATAGTCTGCTTCCATCTAAGGAGCTGTCAACATTAAGCTTCAAATCCAAGCAAGTGCAAATATACCTCCCCAGTCATCATTGTATTGTTTAATCATACATGCTAAAGTATCTACCTATAAACCTTTAAGCCATGTTGTGCAAACAACAATTTAAATGAACTTATGTAAGGTAAGGAATGCATGATGAGTATGGCGAAATATAAGATGGTTTTCTGGATAAATACAGGTTATATAGCAGCAACTGATGGCTATTATTATGATAATGATAATAGTTATTATTATTATTATTATGATTATTATTATTATTATTATTATTATTATTATTATTATTGATACAATTACAGAACTTACCTTCCCCCAATTTCCTCGTCCCTGCATATGTCAGATAATTTACAATAGTTAGATTATGTAGATGTTTGTCAATAAATGACACGATTCTTTTTAGTTCATTATATCATTATTTAAAAATACTTCATCATTTATGTTAGTGTTCAAAAGTCTAATGCTTTCATTTTCCATAAAGGCAGTAATATTATATGAGAATACTTTCATTTTATTGATGCCACGAACACTTTTTCACTTTCAAGAACGTTTCCAATACTATGAGACCTTTTTGCATTATCTCCCAGTCTAATGACATTTACAAAAAGTTCTCCGTGTCTGTTTCTTTGTAGAGCATTGGGATATAATAGAAAAGCCTAAACTGACTATATGACCTTTAGAAATGTAAACGTCTTGAAGCACGTTTCGGAGACGATAGCTTGCATCTTTCTTAGGAATATCTTCTGCAGGATGACTGCCAATATGACGCATTCGGTCTTCCAACAGTTTCAGCTATCTGAGATGCTCGATAAAGGTATTCTTCTTCTTACTGGACTTCTTGCAGGATCTGAAACATTACATACTGAATCTGGTGTATAACAAGGGAAATTGCGCGACTCCCGAAGAATAATTTTTGTTAGAAAACGTTAGTTAACCAAATTTTTATTCATGAAGGTACTTTCTAGAGAAAGGAAAAGTACCCACATTAATGTTCTTCGAAGTACAGCTTGTTACCTTGATGAACGCTTGGGGTCTTCTGAAGTTGTAGATTGTCATTGCGTTGTACCACATACCCTTCAATCAGGAAATTGTCTGCCCTCTGTACATCATCTATAGGCAGAGCATCCTGTTCTGCATGGGAATATCCACTTCATCCACATCATTTCTCTCAAGATTTAAGTCATCCTTAGGTACCAGTATTCTTGGCGTTGTCGTTCGAATTCTGGAAAAGAGATGGTTTAGTACGTTAAACATAAAGTAATTACAAAAGAAATCGTATCGCATATTCAGTTTCTTTACATTCGTACCTTAACTTTCAATTACTTAGTTGCTACACGCTGCAACCTTAATTGCATAAGAACTATGATGCCATTCGATCATGCTCCAAACTGTTGATGCATAATACGGTATGCATATATCCGTTGCAGAATTCCGAATGACATTGAGTTGCATGGCTTGTAACAAAGACCTCAACCATATTCCCATCGCTAAGACCTTGCTCTTCTGTGAATGGTTCTCTCAAAAGAAGAAATGTTTTCAAGTTAGTTATTTTGTGCAGCTATAATTATATAAGGTTATAGTCGACAAAGGAAATTTGTTACTTTAAATGACTCCTGCCAGACTAGCCATGTAGGAAAGGGTGTTCTCAATGCTTAGGGCACGGGAAGGAATGTGTGAACCAGCAGGACATCCGTATCTATAGGCCATATACGAATCAACCGTCTGCATTTTAACATGGCGTTCTCTCCTTTGCGCATTGCTTGTTAAATTGCGATTGCTGGGCATAAACTTGTGAACTCCAACGTAAACACTAATGGACATAGACGCATATTCATCTTGTATTCGTGCATTAAGGTAAGGGAGTTATTTAGAGCATTTGTAATTTATTTATTCACCATTAAAGTTAGTACAAAGCACACAGCACCGTTGGAATCGCTGGAAAAATTACATGGTTTTGATATATTGGAACGTTATTATTATTATTATTATTATTATTATTATTATTATTATTATTATTATTATTATTATTTTATTGTTGTTATTATTATTGAACATTTAAATTGTGATTAGTTATTATGTAAATTTGAATTAAATCAATAGAGTATTCGCAGAATGGCGAATAAGCAAATTTCTGTATTTTTATCTTATTATTCCGATTAGCTTTGTGGTGATCTTTTATATGTTTGAAAAATATAAGGGGAGTGGCAAGGCGAGTTTTTTACTTTGTAAGTTTAAAAAGGGGCGTGGTATTCAAGTTGGCTTAGAGGTGAGCCCTTATATGTTTGAGTTTCCGAAGGGATGGGGCGATTGGGAGTAATTAATGTCTTTGCTTATCGAATTTAACCCATTAAGAAAGCTTTTAGAAAGCCATTAATCCCATTAATGGACTTATCTACCCCACCCCATTAAACCCTTTAGGCCAATTAAGAAGCTGTTGACAAGTAGTTAATTAATTCTTATTACTTTTTGGATCTCTTTGGGAGTTTAAAACCCATGTTGTAGCTGCTGAAGTTATATCGTACCCTACTCTAGTTTGATAGCAGCCTTAGATGGCGTTTAGTCCTCCCTGCTGGTCTTTACAGACTCCAGATATGGCGTGTCTGACCAGTTACTCCTCCATATCACTGTATAACCTGGAAAACGAACTCTGAACATTACTACTAGAGTATCCCTTTAGTTCCTTATATAGTCTCAATTTGGTAGCTTCATTGCAATCCTAGTATATTGTCTGAGTTCTCTTACTTCTTTAGACTACCAAGGAACAATCCTTGATGAATTGGCGAACTCAGATATTTAGTTGTTGTAAGATAGGAGTTATAGTTGTTGCAACTGGTCAGATCCTCCACAGAACCTATGTTGTTTGAAATCCCGACACAAGCGATAACAGGTCTCATCGATATGACACCCAGTCAGGTCATTTTAGGATTTCTATGATTCACTGTTTCAACTTGAGTTGGATTTATGCTAAAACATGCATACCTATGATCAGATTGTGTAATATCTTTTGATACATGACAGTTTTCAAATAGGCCTTCTACAAATGCAGTTCCTAGTGTAATTGCAATTGCCTCCTTCTCTCTAGAGCTAATGAATATTGATTCATTGCGCATATTAAGTATGTGAAGCTTTGTACTTTTCAGATAGTCTATAAGTAGCTCTCTTCTTTTATTAATGTCAGTTACCCGTATAGTGTGGTGTGCATTCACATCACATCCGAGTATGAGTTTATATCCTAATGTTTCTTCTATTGAGGACGTTTCCACTATTGAGGATGGTGGGTCCGCTTCATTATAGACGAGAAAAGCAGAAGTCACTAAAACAGCCCTTTTTACTTCCTTTACTACGTATAGTAAGTAGGGGAAGTATTGTATTCCACCCAAAAATTCGATACCGAGATTTCACCGGAAATAGTTTTGAGACCTCCTGAATCCAAAAAAAGCATTTTTGGAAACATGTCCGTGTGTGTGTGTGTGTGTGTCTCTGTGAAGAACATAACTCAGAAAACAACAGTCGGATAAACCCAAACTTGGTATTTAGGTTCAGTATCTTCCAGAGATGCGACACGAAGGTTTTCAAGAAAATCCCCCCACCCCAGATTACCCTTTACATGGAACATTTTTCGAAAATTTTAATTTTCTAAAAAATGGCTCTAACGATTTTGATTAAAATATCATATGTTTAAGATATTTTCATGACAAATGAAACGTATATCTTGAATTTTCTGGGATGTCTCCAAAAGTATTCTTCATTGTGAACGATTTTTGCATATCTGGTAAACCATAAGCGATAGACAAAATGTTAGTATACAAAAAATGTAGATCGCGTTAAAATACACAATTTATGTCATATACATTTTTTTTGAGTAAACCATTTTCCAGATATTGCTTGTTATTCCCTTAAATTTTACAATACTCATACTTTTTCTTAAATTCGTTATTCATTTTTTTTTGTCCTGGACCTGCAAAGAGAATGGAATACGCCACATAGCAACCAGCGTTAAAATATTTGACTATCGCTTAAAACCTACCATATTCCCCTTGCATCTATAAGAAATTAGCAATAAGATTGACATCTCGATATCTCAATTAACATGAAGCATGTGGAGAGTAAGCGTTTGTAAAAATTGTACAAGAGTAGAGAAAGTCATGTGAGTGTAACACATCAGATTATCCCGAGAATTATGTATCTGGTGTGCCTTCCATCTAGTTCTTGGTATAAATACAACTCTCGGATTTATCAATCACACTGGATCTTATCAAGTAGCCTCTTTAATATATTTTCCTCTTACGTAGCCCTTGTATAACCATGGTTAATATATGAAAACTATATCAACGTTGTCATTGACAAACCTTTCTGGAATACAGCACTAGCTGTTTGCATGCTGTACATTATTCCTAACTATTGAGACTCCCCCTATACTTATTTTCTCATGCAACCTATGAACCGTCCAGCGGAGAATTAAGTATATTATAAAAATATCATCGGTTTCTATCAATCCGTGCCCAATCGCGATGGCAATGACAGAGCGTGGACAGAACATTGAGTTTTGCGTGTCGTCCTCCGTGGTCTAGTTTCCGAGGCCGCGGTTTCAAACTCGGTGGAGGGCAATGGATTTTTTGGACGCAAAATACTTAGCTTGACTTTCTTTGGAGGGAAAGTAAAGTCGGTGATCCCATGTCGTGGATTTTCGGCACGTAAAGGAACCTCAAGCCTGATAAAGAGGCATCTGATCAAAATTTCCTATCACTCCCAATATAGTTCGGATGCTAAGAACCATAGTAGTTAAATAGCATCCACAAATAAAACTCAATTCAACTGAATTTCATTACGTACGTATAGTATGTTTTCACTACAGGGCACATTTATTTGGTCGACCTGTAAGTAGCATGTAGCGCATAGATATGGAAATTAATTTCTACTTACGTGATCGCATTCCATTAATCTGAGCTGAACATCGGTTTGATGTCCTCGATGGGACGTCTCTGTGTCGCTCGATTCATCATTACCTAGATTTATCAAGCATTTTCCCACCACGACATCGATAATACCCTCTAAGTGCTAAATTCTTTGTTCTTCCCTAATCACGTGTTGAACACAAACACTCCACTTTTCAGGTGTTTAAACGTGGAATGCTGCATCAAGTAGCACACGCACGTCTTGGAGTTAGAAGGTCATGTTACCATCGCGACGTGAACTCTACCTCATTATAATTTCTATCGGGTTTAAGTAGCAGTGATAAGGCTGCAGTCGCAGTACAGTGTAAACCACAAGCATCGCCATTTCGTCAATTACATATGTCTTATGCTCTTTAGCATCCGACTTGACCAATGCTATCAATTCTGCCTTATGGGTCTAGATGGCACAGCTGATTAGGTGCTGGCCTTTTTCTAAGTTCGCGAGTTCAAACCCGGCTCAGACCGATGGTTTTTAAGTGTGCCTAAAGGCGACAGACCCATGTCAGTAGATTTTGTAGGTTGTAAAATAACTCTTGCGGGACAAAATTCCGCCACATCGGCGGGGCTGATATGATCCTGGCAATTTGCAGCGCCGTTAAGAAACAATTGCTTTTAATTCTGCCTTCACCGGTTCTTCATCGAAAGCAATGCTTTCACTCTGTAGCTACTCTAATATGTCACCCTTTTATGTCCCCCCAAGGGCCTACTACGGTAGATACGGTATTGGTGCTCCCGGAATCCCGAGTACATTCTCCATTGGGTTCCTCTAAGAGGTAAGAGGGCTTATGCCAAACGCCCAATCAACTGTGGTTTACAACCGTGTTTGACCAACGTCTAGTTACCTCCCTGAACACAATCTGACGGGTACTGCTGCCCGGGACGGAGGAGGGGAGTCGCAAGGAGTGACTAGGTAATGCGTAACTCTCAGCCCCTGAGTATCACGTAGGACTGTAATCGTATCCACTGATAAAGGCCAGTGCCGGGGAGAGGCCATTACATGAGCTATTACACTCCTGAAGGCGATCGGGTCCCTCTATCTATGTATTCAGATGTGAGACCCTAAGGTGAGCAAGGTCCAGGCCAGAACTCTCACCTAAGCTGGGGTGGCGCCCAGGATGTGAGCATGCCATTGGTGACATTTGTAATGTTGGAGAATATAACCGCCGTGAACCTTAAAAAATCCAAAACAAACACCAAGCTTAGTGGAAAAGTAGTAGTGAGTCTTGTGGTCCACGCTAATAGAAAAGAGGAAGAAAGGAATTTTACGTCGGTGAACCCTTTTGTAGTTCAAAAGGGTCTCGATAAGATTGCTGGTCCGGTTAAATCGTGCACTAGATCCCGAAATGGCACGCTCCTAGTTGAAGTGCATTCAGCAAACCAGGCAGCGAAAAATACTTAAAGCCAACATGTTAGGCAGTTATCCGGTTAAGGTTGAGATGCACAGGACATTGAACTCCGCGCGGTGTGGCAAATACCCGTGCATTAGATGGTATGAACATTGAGGAGATTCAAGAAAATCTTGCGGAGCAAGGCGTAACATCGGTATATCGTGTCCAGCAAAGAAAGAGGTGAATTATTGCCTACTCGCACCCTATTCCTTATCCTTTGATAGGGTAGATCTCCCGCCAAGGATTAAAGCAGGGTATGAAATCATCGAAGTGAGGCCATACACCCAAATCCGCTGAGATGTTATAGGTGTCAGCGCTTTGGGCACACCAGTGATTTCTGTAGCAATGAATCTAATTGCGTTAACTCTAAGAGCCGTCTCTCACGATATAGCATGCACATCAGCTGCAACGTGTGTTAACTGCAGCGGAGAACATCCATCAAGTTCCAAAGAATGCCCCCGTTTTACAGAGAAAAGAGCAATCCAAGAGATCCGGGTTAGGGACAAGGTGTCCTTCTCGGAAGGACTCCTACAACACTTTTTCATACCTTGATATTGCAGTTTAGACCGCTCGCCTCCCACCATGGCGACCTGGGTTCAATCCCAGGGACCTGCATGTGGGATTTGTGGTGGACGAAGCGGCGTCTGGGCGGGTTTTCTCCGGGTTCTCCGGTTTCCCCCGCCATTTATTCCACCAAATCATCACTCCAAATCATCACCTTTCCTTTCATCCATTTCACCCACATTTTCGTTTCATCTACTTCTTTCATCCCATACTAGGCATCGGGCTGATCACCCATCCTGGATGCTCTGTCTGATCCATGAGTGTCTGCTCCTCGACGGGCCTCTGACCCCTGGCACCCGCTTGTAAGTCCTGGGGAGGGTAAACAGATAATGAATGAATGATATTGCAGTTTGTTCATCATAGTTAGCAGTTACTTTGCAATGATGATAGCGCTTAGAACAAGCCAACTGGAATCTTTACTCCCAGTTGGCTGTGTTTAATTACAATGAGCACGACTGTGTGAATGTTTTGATCCAACATCTCACAGAGAAAATTCATTCTGCTGCTGAGCAAGCTCTTCCGCGGTCGACTGCCAATCCTCGACGATTTCCGGTCCTTTGGTGGACGGAAGAGTCCGAAATGCCATTCGTGCTCGCAGGCGTCCTTTTAGGGTTTTCCAGCGTCACCCCACACTGGATCACCTAATTGAATACAAGAAAATGCGTGCCAAGTCCAGGTATATTATAAAGGATATCAAGGAACAAGTTTGTAGCTATATTTAATCAGCATACACCTCCCTCTGGTCATTTTGGATAAGTTAAGGCATGTGGCCGGAAAATCGAACCACAGGCCAATTTCCGGTCTTAAAACAGCTGCAGGCGCTGTTGATGATGCACTTGACGTGCTTAACACATTTGGCTGTGCGTTCGCTCAAGTGTCTAGCTCGGACAACTATTCGCCTGGGTTTCTTTCTGTTAAGACTCTGGTTGAATCTCAAGACTTCCTTTTTCGTTCAGGAAATCTTGAAGATTACAATCGCCTCTTCATCATGGTGGAGCTAGAATACGCGCTTTAATCTTCGCGAGTATCAGCACCAGGACCCGATTGTATCCACGTACAAATGCTCCAAAAGCTCTCTCCTGAAGGTAAGGCTTTCCTACTCGAGGTCTATAATCGTGTTTGGGTTGATGCCACTTTTCCTGAAAAGTGGCGAGAGACCATTGTCATACCCATTTTGAAAGCTGGAAAGGACCGTCATCTCCCACCCAACTACCGTCCTATTTCCCTCACCAGTTGTGTTTGCAAGGTGATGGAACGCATGATCAATGGACGGTTGGTATGGTGGTTGGAAATTCACATTTTAACCAATACCCAGTGCGGTTTTCGGAGGTGCGGTTTAGCAATTGACCAATTGTTAAACCGTTGTGATATTTTTTGACCTTGAGAAGGCTTATGATACGGGTTGACGTGCAGGGATACTACGTTCCCTACACACCTGGAATGTACGTGGACGCTTGCCACTGTTCATCCAGGAGTTTATGAAGTACCGCGTTTTTCGAGTAAGTATCGGCTCGGTTTTTTCGAACCTTTTTGTTCAGGGGAACGAAGTACCCCAGGGATTGGTACTAAGTGTTACAGTGTTTGCTATAGCAATTAATTCTATCTCGAAATGTGTTCCTCCAGGGTATCGTCATGCTTATGCTAAGCTACCGGTTGATGCGATTGTTAATTTTGTGTCAAAGCTTAATTTCAAAATGTGGATTTAGTCATGTTAAAGTTAAGCGTTTCATACTTACTAGTTTAGTTTTATATATTTGTATTTATTTTTTATTGTTCATGTGATTTTTATATTCATTTTATCTCTTGCTTTTACCATGATGTTTATATTCATCTTTATCTCTGGTCTTTACCATTATATTTTGTACTGTGCTTTTTCTGTGACGTTTTCCATGATCTGTGTTTAAAGGGCGCTAATGACATAGCAGTTGAGCGCTCTTAAACACAAATCATCACCATCACCTATTCTAGAAGAACGGTTTCGTATGCGTCCCAACCTCATACTGTAGTAGGGGGCATCGTCCATCACGATGACGCTATTTGGGCATAATTTGGGGAGAAGCTTTTCAATCAGGATTTGAAAACGTCACAAGTGGTTTCTTCGTGGTAGTCTCCGGTTGTTTTTGGAAACAAACACAGGCTAGCCATCCTCCACAAAACCATCGCCACCTCCTATGTGCAGCATTTTCAAGTGCTTACCCCTCGCCGTAGGATTCTTAAGCCTTGTACTTAAACCTGACTGAAATGCTTCCTTCTTTGAACTTCTGGTGGTATAGGTCTAAGCTTTGTCTTTCGTGTCCTTCTTGAACCCAAGTTTCGTCCAAATAGTACAACTTCCGTGTGCTTCTAGGTTGTTTTCTTTTAAGGAGAAAACACTTCGCCATAAAATAGCCTCATCTCTTTCGACAATAACACTTTCTTTTTCTGCTCACAAACTCAAAACCGATTTTCACAGCAGTTTGTAGAGGGAATATCGTTTTAAATATCAAGATCGGAATTAACCACCAACAGATATTTGTTTAAGGTGGTGGGGGCTGGTGAACCCTATGGCGGACTTCTGACCTCGCAAAATCGTCGCACACATCCAACAGTTGCTTGGAGCTTCTTGTCGGGGTTTCTAACTTCACCAGCGGAAGACTTCTCTTTACGCATGTAAAGATGTAAATACTGTTGCTGACACACCAGTAAACTTGAATATTAATTTCCCCACTTCATTTATTGCAAATTCTGGATACTTTTCACAACATTTGTTAAATACATTCTGTATTATCGTTTTTCGCCACTTCGTAGCGGTTTTCCGCGTATATGCTTCCTAACCTTAAGTTGTTCAGCCATATTGACCTTCAAACTTCTTGCTTTCACAGCATTCCCTCTTAGAAACCCAGTTGCGCATGCCGCATGAATTATTTTTGCTAGAAATACAATAAACTGCATATGTTTATAACTTAAATATGGTTGATGCTCGATATTTTGTACTTTAGCAAAAACGAAGTGAGCTTTCAGACCAGTTATTTTCCAAGAAGCTACTTATAGAGCGCAAGCTTTACACAATCAGGATGACTATGCGCTGCAGTCAAGAGTCACGTGTCGCTCTCGTGGTGTAGTGGTTACCATGCTAGCTTTTAGTTCGCGGCTTCAAACCTGACGGAGGGCGATGAATTTTTTTCGGACGTAAAAATCTTTAGCATGGCTTCCTTCGGAAGGGAAGTAAAGCGGGGATCCTGATGTAGAGAACTCTGAGCAAAATTACCGATCTTCCCGCCAATATAGAATGGAGCGCTAAGGACTACAGCAGTTAAAGAGCGTCCATAAATAATTAATTTTTGCTTTCTCTACTAAGTATAGTAAGTAGGGGAAGTATTGTATTCCACTCAAAAATTCAATACCGAGATTTCACCGGAAATACATGTTTTGAGATCCCCTGAATCCAGAAAAAGCATTTTTGGAAACATGTCTGTGTGTGTGTGTGTGTGTGTGTGTGTGCGCACTGTGAACAGCATAACTCAGAAACAAACAGTCGGATAAACACCAAACTTGGTATTTAGGTTCAGTATCGTCCAGAGAAGCGACACGACGGTTTTCAAGAAACTCCCCCCACACCAGATTACCCTTTACTTGGAACATTTTTCGAAAATTTTAACTTTTTCAAAAATGACTCTAACGATTTTGATTAAAATAACATATGTTTATGATATTTTTAAGACAAATAAAATGTATATCTGGAATTTTCTGGGAATGTCTCCAAAAGTGTTCTTCATTGTTAACGACTTTTGCATAACTGGTAAACCATAAGAGATGGACAAAATTTTACTACGCCAAAAATGTAGACCTCGTTAAAATACACAATTTATGTCATATACATTTTTTGTTGAGTGAACCATTTTCGAGATATTGCTTGTTATTCCCTTGAATTTTTCATAGTCAAATATTTTTAGAACTGGTCGCTATGTGTAAAATGTAATTCTCTTTGCATGTCAAAAGATCGTTTCTGCAAATGTTTATCTCGATTAATATGAAATAAATGGAGAATAAGAGTTTGTAAAAATAGTTCGTACAAGAGTAGAGAAAGTCATATGAGTGTATTACATTCAGATCTTTCTTTTTGTCCTGGTAATGCAAAGGGAATGGAATACTCCACATAGCAACCACTCTTAAAATATTTGACTGTCGCTTAAAGCCTACCAATTACCCTTGTATCTACAAGAAAATTAGCAATAAGATTAACATCTCGATATCTCGATTAACATGAAGCATTTGGGGAATAAGAGTTTGTAAAAATAGTTTGTACAAGAGTAGAAAGGGTCATGTGAGTGTAACACATCAGATTTTTACTTTCTCTACTACGTATAGTTAGGGGAAGTATTGTATTCCACCTAAAAATTCCATACCGAGATTTCACCAGAAATACATATTTTGAGTTCCCCCGAATCCAAAAAAAAGCATATTAGAAAACATATCCGTGTGTATGACTGTGAACAGCATAACTCAGAAACGAACAGTCGGATAAACACCAAACTTGGTATTTAGGTTCAGTATTTTCCAGAGATGTGTACGAAAGGTTTTCAAGAAAATCCCCCCACCGCAGTTTACCCTTTATATGGAACATTTTTCGAAAATTTTAATCTTCTCAAACATGGTTTTAACGATATTGATTAAAATATCATATGTTTAAGATATTTTCATGACAAATGAAATGTATATCTTGAATTTTCTGGGATGTCTGCAAAAGTATTCTTCATTGTGAACGACTTTTGCATAACTGGTAAACCATAAGAGATAGACAAACTTTATTACACAAAAAATGTAGATCGTGTTAAAATACACAATTTGTGTCATATACATTTTTGTTGTTGAGGGAACCATTTTCGAGATATAGCTTGTTATTCCCTTAAATTTTCCAATACTTATACTTTTTCTCAAATTCATTATTCATGTTTTTTGTCCTGGTAACGCAAAGAGAATGGAAAGCGCCACATAGCAACTAGCTCTTAAAAGATTTGACTGTCGCTTAAAATCTGCCATATTCCCTTGCACCTACAAGAAAATGAGCAATAAGATTAACATCTCGATTAACATGAAGCATATGGAGAATATGCGTTTGTAAAAATAGTTTGTACAAGAGTAGAGAAAGTCATGTGAGTGCAACACATCAGATTTTTACTTTCTCTACTACGTATAGTAAGTAGGCACCCAAAAATTCCATACCGAGATTTCACCGGAAATATGTTTTGAGACCCCCTGAATCCAAAAAAAAGCATTTTTGGAAACATGTCCGTGTGTGTCTGTGTGTGTGTGTGTCTGTCTATGTGTCTGTGTGTGTGTGTGTATATATATATATATATGTGTGTGTGTGTGTGTCTGTGTGTGTCTTTGAACAGCGTAACTCAGAAACGAACAGTCGGATAGACACCAAACTTGGTATTTAGGTTCAGTATCTTCCAGAGATGCGACACGAAGGTTTTCAAGAAAATCCCCCCACCCCAGATTACTCTTCACGTGGAACATTTTTCGAACATTTTAATTTTCTCAAAAATGGCTCTAACGATTTTGATTAAAATATCATATGTTTAAGATATTTTCATGACAAATGAAATGTATATCTTGAATTTTCTGGGAATGTCTCCAAAAGTATTCTTCATTGTGAACGACTTTTGCATAACTGGTAAACCATAAGAGATAGACAAAATTTTACTTCACAAAAAATGTAGATCGCCTTAAAATACACAATTTATGCCATAAACGGTTTTATTTTTTTTGAGTGAACCATTTTCGAGATATTGCTTCTTATTCCCTTAAATTTTTCAATACTTATTTTCTCAATTGGAAATTCGTTATTCATTTTTTGTCCTGGTAATGCAAGGAGAATGGAATGCGCCACATAGCAGCCAGTTCTTAAAATATTTGACTATCGCTTAAAGCCTCAATTAATATGAAATTTGTAAAAATAGCTTGTACAAGAGAAGAGAAAGTCTTGTGAGTGTAACACATCAGATTTTTGTTTTTAATTTCAAGAGTCGCATGGTTCTGCTTACGTATACTTCGTTATTCCACTGGACAGTTTACCTACTTATACTCAGCAGTTCAGTTTCAATCTCAGTTGCCATGTCCCCTCAGCTTCTTTCATTCACTCGGAGCTCTACATGTTTGATAGGATTAGCAATAATCTTAAAAACAAATCCCTGTCCATTCCTGTGTGGAATGCCGTATTAACTTCCTTAATTTTCTTGACAGTTCCCTTGGCAACCAGAGGTATAGGACGTTGGTCCAAGTCCAATACTTTACAGTGCTCTGTGCTTAGTCGTGAATTTAGTACCTCCATTCGCCATAAAGTACCTTAGCACCCCGGTCATTTTATCCCTGGTTCAAAGGCTACTTTTACGACTTCTTGCAGGTATTTGGCCTCTATTAATTTAGAATCATTCTCTCGTTGAGTTAAGTTAATTGATGTTAGAGCTTAACCATACGCAGATTTTCTCATCATAATAATAGTGAGGACACCGTCTTGAAGAGAGCACGTCCTTAGCAGTGGTAATAGCTCTCCTTCGAGAGCTAACCTTCTGAGCATCTGTTTTAAAATATCTTTAATTTCCGCTTCAGTACATTTAGTTTCAAGATAATTCTCTTTAATTATTCCCATTCTAAAAGAATTCAGAGACTCTCTGATTGTCATTTCTGTTTCCAGTCGACCCATGGCATCTTCTGATGTGTTGGGGCAAAAGGTGACCTTTCTGATGATTGTTTAGTTCTTTTGAAAATCCTTGAAATTTGAGGTACTAAAAATGAGCTCCTTTGCTGATTGCCCTGAGATCCCAGTATCAGTTTGAGACTCAGTTTGTAGAGGTTCTGTTACTGTCTCGACTATCTTTCATCCCTACTTGGCGACTTGGTGTTTTGGTGAAATGGTGGAATTGTTTTCTTTCTTACTTTCTTTCGTTTTTTGCAGACGAGTGCTTTGGTTAATATCCACGCCCTAAGATTGTCTAAGGCTTAATATTCTAGATTTCATTGGTTTTATTCCATACACTAATAACACATTAATAACATACACTACTGGTATCCAGCAAAATCTGCACTGTTAGCCAGCACAGATTTATTTTATATCAATACAAAGTATTCAATACTTACTATTCATTATAGTGAATTGTAATTAAAATCATCCAGCCCCATTTATTTACACTAATATCCCTTCAACTTTCTCTCTCTCATATATATATATATATATATATATATATATATATCATAATACCCCTTGTATAAATTAACTCCCTTAATTACTTTAACAATATATATGTATATGTACATATAGTTCATAATACCGATTGTATAAACTCCCTTAATTACTTTAACAATATATGTATACCAGGTGAGTCAGCTGCCCCTTTTTATTTTTTAATTTATGCAACGTGCTAAGCGACATATTTGACTTACGCCTTTCCTGAATGCCTTCTAATGGCTGATTTGCATAGCACTATATAGAGGAGGGATGGATAACTCAGTGTATAATTGTTTTACAGGACAGAATACAATCGCTATGTATGTCGATACAAAAAACATCCCACCTTGACACTGGGAGTTGTAGTAGCACTTTTAGCCAATTTTACAAACTTCTATTACTTAGCATACATTCATGCACACCTTTGGAAACGCCCCTAAAGGAACAACTTATCACATGCATTCAGTTGACAGAACCATTTGAAAGCAAAATGGCAGATCTACGCAGTGCGATCAATTGATTTAAGCCGTCAGTCAACGTTGTACAGCCTTGTCAAAAATGCTAAGTATTGGGTATATAATTTCGCTTATCTCACAAACTATGGCGTATTTCAGACCATACAGTAGTTGTAATGACTGATGCAGTTTATTTGTTTGAATTAAAACTACGAAACCGAGCTCAAAAAATTGTATGACGCTGCAAAAAGCCAGTTAAGATTCGAGCTGGGGTCTAGTTCTGCTATTACTAATTATACGTATAGGAACCTCAGCTCGCAAGGTAGCATTGCCCGAATGGTATTATCATAGTTGCTTTAACACTGTACCACTTCAATTTGGGTTCAAATCATTCAGGTTAAGTTCAAACGTCTTATTACCTTTTATTTTATCTCTTTGTGCCTATAATTTGATACTATGATGCAAATAACATTTCTGATAACATTATAAGTCTGTACAAAATAGAATAATTGCCATGTTTTCCACTGGCAGGTGGATAATCTATACTTCGTAGTATGTGTTTTATTGTGGTCAGTATTAGCTTGACCCATTCAACCAAGTTTAAAACATTTCACACATGCAAAGTGGCTTTAGCTATTTGCGCCTGCGTTAATGCTTGGCGTGAATAAATATGTCTCTCTCCATTATTTACTCAGTATGTGAAACCTTTCTACGAGACAAGGTTGCTGTCAATGTATACAAACGACGAGTATGTTGACATGCTGTTAATCTGTGGAGAAACAAGGTGTAATGCACTGTCAGCAAAGCGCCTATATGAAGAACAGTTTCCAGGAAGGAGGGCACCTACTGCAGACACTTTTCGAAGGGTTGAAAGACGCCTTCGTGAAACAGGATCATTTGGAAGAGCACCACCTGCTCGCAATGCTCCAGTAGTCTCTGGAAGTAATCAACAAGCTTTGCGAAACGCAATAGAAAATAATCTACATACCAGTTCAAGGCCCGGAGCACAAGATCTGTACATAAGTATAAGTCGGTCCTCAGTGATGCGCGTATTGCACCGTAATAAATATCATCCGTACTAGCATCTACAACTACACCAGGCTCTCCACGGACGCGACTTTTAAGCGCGAGTGATATATGCATAGTGGCTACAGCAGCGAGCGCAAATGGAAGCAGAGTTTTTAGGAAGTATTCTCTTCAGTGATGAAGCCACATTCCACAATAACGGAACTATTAACGGCCATAGTATGCACTACTGGAGTAGAGGCAATCCTCATTGGATTAGAGAAGCTGCATTTCAGGTACAGTGGAGCATCAATGTCTGGTGCAGAATATTAGGAGACCAGCTAATTGGACCGTACTTTTTTAAAGGCAACCTCACAGGACCATGGTACCTTGCATTTCTGCAAGAAGAGTTGCCATTGCTCTTAGAAGTTGTGCCATTAGTGAAACGGACAAGGATGTGGTTCCAGCAGGATGGAGCTCCACCACACTGATCACTGATTGTAAGGAATCACTTACATAGAACATATCCGCAAAAATGGATTGGCTGAGGGGGCCCAATCGCATGGCTACTTAGATCACCTGATCTCACCCCACTGGATTTCTTTCTGTGGGGTCATTTAAAGGAACAGGTCTATGCTTAAGAACCGCAAAGCCTAAATCATATACAGACAGCCATATATGAAGAATGCAGGCAGATTACACTGCGCATGTTACAGCATGCAAGAAGATCTCTCCTGCAACGTACGTAAATGTGCATTGATAAAGGCGGTCGTTATTTTTAACAATTACTTCGTTGATGAAATCCACGCTTTTTAACAATTTATTATTCTATTTATCGTCAACTTAGCACTTTTACAGCTCCTTTGTCAGTAGAAGAAGTGATGCATATGGTTTAAACATGAAACAACAACTGTTAGATTTAATATCGTCGATATGCGCCCAAAAGAATGAAAGATAACTACGTAACACGATTTACAACACCAGATACGTTACAGATTATAGGAGTAAACATGATACACAATTATCTAGTTGTAATTCTTTTCTTTCGCTCACAGGAGAGCCAATAACAAAAATAAATAAATTAGTTTACAAAAGTACAGAAAATAACCTCAAGGAGAAACAGAAAAGAACTAAAACAATTTGATGTTTGTTACCAGATTCGAACCTCCGAAGGTAACCTTTGCTTCACTACATTCCGGCAGCTAACCCACTCGGTCAGAACACACGTAGTCCATCCCGCTCTTCGGGAAAAGATTCCTCTATCTCCTTGCAAGCATTATATCCATAAAACACCGTCTTTTTAAGGCTTTCGTAGCTCTTTGGTTCCCATTCAGGCCTTTAATCTTTAATGCTAGTTGCGTATAGTACCGAATAGAATAGCAGAAGTACAATAAGAGTTTGTTTGCCAAAAGGGTCAATGTTTTCACATTAGGCTATAAATGCGGGTTGCATAGATACGAATACCTACAGGCAGGTGACTCACCTGGTATATATAATCATTTCATTATATTAATTCCAATTACATGTGCACAATAGTTCCTTAATGTTTTACTCCAAAGCTATAAATAAAAATTTAATTCATTTTCCCAGTTTTAAACTACTTCTGTTTTAATCTATAACAAACATGTCCTTAATTCTATATTTATACATTACAACTTGCATTACATAATTCACATCACAGGTTCTCTTTTTAATGACTTCGCTTGTTCCATTATTAATTAATTTCACTAGCACATGCAATTTTTATTTAATTAATACACTTTCACTTATTACCATTAATTCATCATTTACTTTCTTCAACACTTGTTTTAACAATTATAACACTTTTACATCCTTATTGTACTATATACACCAATCACAGTTTCATTTTCCTTTTAACACTATACAACAGTTCAGTAATACTTCCCCGTCAATTTCCTCTCCCCCGGCTAATACTATTCCGCCTCTAGATGCCCAAAGTCTTCCATTTCTTGCATTTCGCTCTTCATCTGCTTCCTTCTCCCACACTGCTCTACACCGACACCTTCTTTAACATCTCCCTCTGCCCCGCACCATTTTCTGTCATCCTCCAATCTACATATATGTTCAGCATACATGTGCTATTCTCCCCTTCTCAAGTTTATCCTCCTCCGTTCATTCCATGTATTATCTTCCTAATCAAATACAGTAATTCCCCCTTATATTTCTGTAGTTTTAATTTTCAATTTCCTCTTCTACTTCCGTTTCACCACCTATTCCTCTTCTTCTGAAATTGTTTGTTGTGTGTTATATTTACCTTTCGGTGTATCATTTATTAGATTTAAGGATAAATGGTTTCGATTTCTTTCGGATCTTCGTTACCTGCTTGTGTATGAGTTATCACTTCACCTGCTTAATTGCCTCTTCCCAGGCAGTTTTATTAATTATGCTCGCTAGTTTGTCTAAATAAACACATACAAGTCTTTGTTTCATAATATATATGTATATACCGGGTGTAACAAAAATGCACGGCACAAATTGCAGGACACATTCCTCACACCTAGACGAAGAAATTATGTTATATGAACGTGGGTCTAGAAATGCTTTGTTACCATGTTACAACTCATTCTCTCCAAATCATTAATCATGGGAAAGAAACAAGAATAGAACGTTCCAGCATACCCCTTGCAACTCTTTCTCACAGGAGATGTTCAATATGCCTTCCGTGAGCACTGATACATGCATCAACCTGCCGTTGTAGTGAACCCCAGATGCGCTGATATATTCCTGGAGTATTGCGTATGGTTTCGCAGTCTTCCATAATACAGGCCCGGAGACTCTGAACATTGGTACTAGGGTTCGATACACAAGAGCTTTCAAATGCCCCCACAAATAAAAGTCCAGTGGGTTTAGGTCCGGGGAGCGTGGAGACCAGGCAATTGGTTCACCTCTACCTGTACATCTGTCACCAAAATCTGTTTTTAGAAGCTGACGGACATTAACACCAAAATGAGGAGGTGCTCCTCCGTACATGAAGTACATGTTTTGTCGCACAGCTAAAGGCACATCTGCTAACAGATCAGGTAGAACATTCTCTACGAAATAGTGGTAACTTTCCGTTGAGCCTGGGTGGAAGAATGTGAGGCCGTACTAAACAGTCGCCAACAATGCCGGCCTAAACTTTGACAGAAAATCTTTGTTGATGACTTGCTTCAACAGTTACGTGAGGATTAATGTCAGCATATACATGCCGATTGTGATAATTTACAATCTGATCTCGTTGAAACGACGTCTCATCTGTGAACAGCACTGTTGCACTAAAATTAGGGTTGACACTTTGTTGTATAAACCATTCGCAAAAGCGTACATGTGCAGGAAAATAAGCTATTGATAGTGCCTGCACACGCTGTAAATGATATGGATACAGCATGACCTCATGTAACACTCACCAGACAGTCATGTGGCCAACATTCATTGTTGTTGCAGTTACTTGTCTTGTACTGACACTAGGATCCTCGTCAACTGCCTGAAGAATTGCTGCCTCCCGTTACGCTATCCTCGTCTTTCTAGGTCTCCCCTGGTCACGAGTATTATCTGGTTGAAATGCCCCAATGTGCCCTATGACGACGATCAATGGCTTCAAGCGTTTTCCTGTCGGGGCACCTTCGTCCTGGAAATCTCTCCCGGTACAAACGTTGAGCGCAAGCGCCATTGCCGTCTGCTAATCCATACATCAAATGGGCATCTGCGATCTCTGCATTTGTGTACACTGCCACTGCACGAGTCAAGTCTGTGATCAAATCTACTAGTACGTAATACCCCGTGTGCTTGCCAAGGTCGTACTGCTCACTGGAACAGTTGATGTTACCTGTAAGCAAGCAATGATGTAAGTCGCATGTCAACAGGGACATGTAAACGAAAACACTGGCGGTACACCTACGATAATGACAACGTAACCGGATGTAACCAAGAGTGCATGTTCCCCATGATTCTAACGTTCTGTTCGTGTGTGTTTTCTATAATTAATGAGTTGGAGAAAATGAGTTGCAACATGGAAATAAAGCGTTTCCAGACCCATGTTCATATAACATAATTTCTTCGTCTACGTGTGAGGAATGTGTCCTGTAATTTGTGCCATACATTTTTATTACAACTTATATATATATCCACCATTTGATGCCCAATTAATTTAGCTCGTGCTGGGTTTACTTGTTCTCCATATCGCGGACGTTCGAACAGAACATGCTCGGGCGTGTCTTGTTTCTTATTCATTTTTCCAATACGTTTTATAATGATATCCAGCAATGTAATGAATTAGTCCTCTGGTAGATTGAATGTTCTAGAATCTAAGTCTTTCGGTAAGTTATTAAATAAACTAGGTACTCTCCTTTCCGCTTCCATGTTATCCCATTCTTGTTGCCAATTTAATTTCAAAAACCGCTTCATTTCAAATACATTTTCACATCTTGCAATTATTTCTGTTGCTATTCCTATTTCATAATGTTGCTCCCTTCAGTTTAATTAAATATCTATTGGCCAGATTCCTGTCGTGAATAGGAGGGCCATAGTTAGAATGGTTTTAGCGGCCCCGGTATATCGTAGCAAAATGTCTCTTTGGGTTCTTCTTAATAAGCTGCTTATTTGGACCCTGCATCCGAGTGGCCCAAATACTAGCATCATGTGTTATAATGGATGCAAAAATATTATTATGCTATTTTTAAATGGTAGTTAATGGTATTATAAAATTCAATTGCATAATTCTAGTCAATTTTGTTATGACGTTTTGAATTTCAAACTTATCTACTCTGTGCTTCTTAAGTTTCGTTTCTTGCCCAAATATATTCCAAGGATTTGGCTTCATTTTGTCTTATAATTTGATTATTTAACTTTATGCTTGGATTAGGTTTTAGCTACTCTTGAAAATCATGTAATTTGATTTATTGGGTGCTATTTGTAATTTTGGGTTTGTACACCAGTTACTTAGTTTATGTTTTAAATTATTTTATGTAATTCCAAATCATTCTTATTTTTACCCTCAATGATGAATAAAAGATCATCAGCATATGTAATGGCGTTTGTATATTTGTGTCTTCATTGAAATCATCCAATAAGATCTCCAACACAATGTCCCAAAATAATGGTACGAGAACCGAACCCTGGGGTTATCCCTTGGTAATCATCGTATATACCATATCATTAACACCTTTTGTAAAGACTTTTGTATTGTTATAAAATTTCTTAATATTTAATAAAGACATTTTGGTAACCTTTTTTGACATTGCTCAGAAAGTATGGTACCAAAAATTGTCAAAACATCGGAAATGTCAATTAAAATACCTATAACATAAGAGGCGCATTTCAAAAGTAAGGTCCGGTGAACAATAATTAATAAATGGTAGGCCTGAATGACGTTTCGCGCCTGCAGTGCTGTCTACCGACTGCTGAGGAACCTACCGCAGTGTTGTGACGCAGTAGGCGTTTGCCAGTCGGTGAGAGCGGATCTCAATGTCCGCGATAATCGTAAATCACGCCAATTGTGAAGTTTACGGTGTGATTTCTGCTGGAAAAAGGATCTGCATACATCCATCGTGAGTTATGTCTCGTGTATGGACCGGACATAATGAGTGACAAACAGGCTCGACACTGGTGTCGAGAATTTCAAAATGGCCGCACAAATGTGCACGATGAACAGCGGAGTGCTAGGCCCAGTATTCGGACCGACGATATCGTTGAGCAAGTGAACCGAAAGCTTCGAAGCGTTCGCGGTTGACGAATAGTGGTCTGGCTGTTGAATTCTCAAATGTTGCTCGAATCTCACTTTTCAGAGTTGCCACTGAACATCTTGGATATCGGAAATTTTGTGCAAGTTTTTTTTGCGAAAACTGTTCACCGGTCAGCACAAGAAGCAACGAATGCGTAGTGCGCGACAAGATGGTAATGGTTTCTTTTTCTCACATTGTTACGGGCGACGACACATGGATAGCGTTCACCAACGCAGAATCGAAATAACAGCCAATGCAGTGGCGCCGTTTGGGTTCACACAAACCAAAAAGTGTAAGAAATCACCGTACACGAATCGCAGAATTATGACTACCGTGTTATGAGACGAAAAGAGCGTCCTTTTGATTGATTTCATGGACCAAGGGTCAACAATTACAGGTGACGTGTACTGTGCAACGATTACCAAACTGAGACGTGCGATCCAAAATCGAAGCTGCGTAAAGCTGTCGTCTGTCATCATCCTCCTGCACGACAACGCATGCCCGCACACCGCTGCCAAAACCAAACAAAAGATTCAAGAGCTACGTTGGAAACTCTTTCACCACCCTCCGTACAGTCCCGACTGGCACCAAGTGACTTCTTCTTGCATTTGAAACGGTGGCTGGATGGACAATGATTTTAAACGGACGGTGAACTTAAGACGAGCGTTACCAACTGGTCCAAGTCCCAGGCGGCAGACGTCTATGCCGAGGGGTTAAAGAAGCTGATGCAGCGTCACAGCAGGTGTATAGATGTGAACGGTGGTTATGTGGAACTGTAAAGTATATGTGTGGGCACATCTTTTGTCGATAAAATCCTTGTCTCATGAGCGATGTTGTTATTCTGACCAAACGGACCTTCATTTTGGAATACGCCTCGTATTTAGCATGTGAAGGTTTTACGGCTTTAAATATTGCATTTATTGCGTCTTCGCGTAATAGACCCTTTCTAAATCCTTAAATTGAAATCGAGGTTTTATTTATGAACGCTCTTTAACTGCTGCTGTGGTCCTTAGCGTCCCGTTCTATATTGAGTGTGAAAGAACCGAAATTTTGCTCAGAGGCCTCTTTATTAGGCTTGAGGTTCTTTTACGTGCCGTAAATCTACGACACGGGACCACCAGTTCATGCTAAGGACTTTTACGCCCGAAAACAATCCATCGCCCTCCGCCGGATTTGAATCCGCGACCTCGGGAACTAGAAGCTAGCATGGTAACCACTACACCACGGAGGACGACTTTCTAAATCCAAAATCTTTATGACTCATTGAAATCATTAATCGAAGTTCTCTTATTCGTTTACAAAGCAATTATTCAAACATGTTTCGAATAGTATTTACCAAACAAATGGTCGATAAGATTTCGGAACTTTTGGATCTTTATCAGTACTCTTTTTTAGAACAATTACTTTGTTTTCTCCCAACAATTCGGAATGCGACCTTTCCATATGCAGTTCTAAATAATTTTTACAAAAAGATGTAATTACCTCTTCTAAATTAACCAAAACTTCGTTTACAATTCCAACAGATCCGGCAGCTTTTTTCTCTTCCGCCTTTTAATTGACAACCTAATTTCTGTTATATCAAAAGCATATACATATCACTCTTGTGTTTGGATACGGAAAATTCATGTTTATTCGTTTATGTATGTGTGTGTTATTATCTAACGTGTGGACATCATCTGGAAGTAATCTCTAATAAAACGTTTACTGATTGATTCCAGTCTGTGGTAATGTTACCATCTCAACCATCATTCAGCGTTGTCAATGCTTCAGGTTTCTTTACTTTGTCCTTTATATTTTCTACGGCATTCCCCAAATATTTATATCTAATTTATTCTCGACCGAATTCTGCCAAGAATGTTGCGTAGGTTTTTCTAACAGGTTTTTAAGTAGTTCATTAAATTTATTTCTCTTTCTGTAGCTGTAATGGATGTTATATACAGGATGGATCATTAAGTCAGAATGTACAATATCTCCAAAACTAAACGTAGTAGAAAGAAATGCCTTTTATAAAAGTTGCTTGATATTATGGGGAAAAGTAAATGCCATTAGTGTTTTGTTTGGAGAACGTTATGATGGTCATTTAATAGTCAATTTAAATTGTAGGCCCCATTAAGAATTAAATTGACCCTAAAATGATCATCATAGTGTCCTCTAAACAAAACTAATAGCATTTACCTCCCCCCATGATACCAAGCAACTTTTACTAAAGACATTTTAGCCTTGTAGGCCCCATTTAAAAACTAAATTGACCCTAAAATGACCATCATAACGTCCTCCAAATAAAACGCGACTAATGGCATTCACTTTCCCGAATAAGATCAAGAAACGTGTATTCAAGACATTCCTTTCTACGCCTAGCTTTGGAAACATTATGGCGCCTCTACTTAAATGATCCACCCTATATATTCTTCGTAACTTTTGCATTTGTCTTCGGGCTTTATGTAGGGCATCGGTCCAAATCTTCTCAAAATACTTTTTTGGTTTTATTGAAAACTGAGGAAAACCCGGAATATCTCGTTTGGAGAACCTTCCTGGAAAACTTGAACTGCGGACCTCCTGTTTACGACTTACAACCCGGGCCACCCAATCGATCAAAACGTTAAATTACTCGGCCATCTTTAATTTACACAGAATCAGCCAAAATCATTTTTTTAATCCGTCATCAATATGTTAATGGTGAAAATTTCAGAAAATTGGTTGAAAATTGCATCGCAAAGTCCATTTCAGCGTTACAAAGGAGTGAGAAGTACGTAATATTAGAGTATAAAAGCGAATTCAAAATTCAAGTACTTACTCGTAGTCCTTTAAATAGTGACATTATGACAAACATTCGAGTAATTTAAAACAGAAAAGCATAGAACTAGGAGTAAAATCAACAAAACTATAATACATTTTGAAAGACTAGTTTTTGTTTGGCCACTTTAAACAACATTTCACCGATGCATTGCCTAAAGACATAGTGAGGTTGAAAGAATTTGTGAAATAAATGCTTAACTGAGCGCGAAGCCGATAGAGCTTATATGCGTCTTCACTTCCTGTAAGGAAAAACTTTGGTAAAAATCCTAATCAGATGCCCACATCCAACCACGATTCGAGCTAAACATCCGGCCCCCAAACCACAGAAGTGAATCAAAAATTTGCTTTACACACTAGGGCTTCTTTTTATAATTAGCAACTGGCTACTCAAAGCCCAAATATGTTATTATTATGACTAAGCTCACCGATTTTATTGTTTTTAGTACATGAAATCTGGCTGTCATTACCAAGAAAATTTCCTTTTAATGTTTAACCCTTCTTTCAGCATTTAGAACTGCAATGTTTTAAATCCCCCGTGAAACTTAAAGTAAGGTATAACAACTAGCAACAGTGCTAAAATTGGAGAAGAGCAAGAAAATGGAACCATATTGTATTAACCTCAAATCACTACTACTAGCAACTGTTTTAAACCTTTGTTATGTGTTAGCGGGGAAGCAAAGTACTCCAATCCAACATTCCTTACTATTGCGTTAAAGCTAGTTTTTAAAGCTTCAGCCTTCTGCATGTATTTACTTCAGCCTCAACCATGCATTTACTTTCAGTATAAAAGTCCCCAAATGCTCAGAATAAGGCACCAAATGAACCCTGATATTAATATTCAAACGAGTCAAAAAAAAGACTGCCGAATAAGGCAGAAAAGAAACTACGTTTATATTTAAATTTGAACATTTAATGCAAGTAATATATGAGTGTTAGTTGCATTTAATGTAAAGGCACCTAACAACTTATATTAATGTGTAACAAGTTCAGATGCGGTCCTGTTTTTAATTTGTGAAGTAGTTGAACCTTTAGTCAGTCTAATAGCTTAAGCGTGCGAAGTATTATCCAGATAAATCGGTGTAGAAATATATGTAAAGAGTTTTAAAAAACAAAAGCATATACCTTTGCCGGATCCTAAAACACAAGTGTCCGAACTTTGTTCCAGGTCACATCAAAACAAATTCATTGATATCACTATTCAAAGGAATCGCAGGACAATTAAGTAATATGTGCATGACATAACCTCAGTATTAAAATGATAACGTTTTAATTATCTCCTTTACCCCTTAAACCTGGATTGTCGTAAAACATGTCATATTCCCTACAAAGGACCTGTAGTGTCAATAACCATTATTTACTTTGTTCAATTGTTTTCTCTAATTACTTTTTAATGCTATGTGTAATTTGCATCGTATGAAGGTATAAAGGTACCAAAGCTCGCACCTACCAATTGTATTGTTTCCTTATATTAATATATAACTATCACAAGAACCTACACTGGTGACCACAACGTGATGCCGTCGTTAGTAGACAGTTGTGAATGTAAAAGTGCCGCCAATTTGGTAGCCTGACCCAAAATCTGTTCCTTACAAAATGCGGCTCGGTTTCGTACCAATAATATAACACGGGATCAAAGAATATGACACGGTGGTGAGTTCTATTGATGCAGAAATATTAATTCAGGTTGCCGACATTCTCGTGAAAGCATCCAAAAACGGTAAATACGATGCTATAAAGGAACGCCTAATTTCAGTATTCGCCGACAGTGAGACACGACGAACGCAAAAACTGGTAACGGAATTGGAAGTTGGTGATCGTAAATCGTCTACTGCGCGAAATGAGGAGCCAGATGGATGATAAGGTTAGGAAAACTTTATAAATACATTATGGCTACAACGATCACCTCCTGAAATACAAACTATATTAGCAGTGAGCAGTGACGATCTGGCTGGGTTTGCCACAATGGCAGATCAGATTTGGGAACTAACATCAACCCCATTCTATCACGTAGCACCAGTAAATGCTATCAAGTCTGGTGAAAACGACTTAGATGACTTAAGGAAATAAGTATCTGAACTTTCCTTGCAAGGGACTGAATTAAACACAACTTCAGTTCCGCTCACGACTACGTTCAGATCAAATTCAGGCGGTAGGTCAAATAGCCATAGTTCGCGTATTACGTCTACATAGAGCACATGTTACGAGCACGCTAAATTCGGCGATCGTGCTTATAAATGCTTACAACCGTGAGGTATGAGCGCAGTGCTTCGAGTTCGATCACATAATTCGGAAAACTAACTGCCCGTCTTCCACTGGCGATAGAGAGGCAGGAGCTACATCTGTGTCGGTTATTTGTAACTGACAAGGAATCGGTAGCCCTCTTTCTGATCGATACTGGAGCAGATATTTCAATTGTTTTAGCTTCAGCTAAAGAAAATCGCACTCTCAGTAAACTTAAACTTTTTGCAGCCAACAATGCAACATTCAAAACATATGGCCGGAAGTTGCTCAGGGTCGATCTCAGTTTATGTCGAGAATTCATCATAGCCAATATGAGTAGACCTATCACTGAAATAGACTGTCTTTCTCACCATAATCTGTTGGTTGATAGTGTCAGCATTTGGTTGATGGCAACACTAACCTTATTGTTAATGGCTTAACCCACAAAAACAATAATGAGGAAATCAAAACTGTGCCGGATGTAAACCCTTACCAATCTATTCTGAGAAAGTTTCCTGAGCTGACACGTCCCAATATTGTGAACAGAAGAATCAAATCGCACAACATTGAACATCATATGGAAACCAGAAGCCCTCTCGTTTTGGCCAAACCGAGGAGACTCGCGCCCGAGAAGTTGATGTCAGCAAGACAAGAATTCTAGTACATGTTGAACAGGTACTTTGCAAACATTCGAAGAGCAGCTGGTCCAGCCCATTACATCTATCAAAAAAGAAGTCTGGCGACAGGAGACCTTGTGGCGACTGCAGAACCCTCAACATTGTCGTATTACTGACAGGTATTCTCCACAACTTCTTACCGATTGCAGTCAAATAGTATCAGGAACAAACATATTTTCATCTGTAGAACTTATTCATGCTTACCAGCAAATATCCATTCACGAGGCCGACATTCCCAAAACAGCTATTACAACCCTATTTTGACTATCCAGTTTCCATACATGGCATTTGGACTGGAAAATGTCGCTCAAACATCCCAGAGATTTATGAATACTGTGCTTGTGGGACTTGATTTTGCTTTCTATTCGCATGACTTGCTTATTGCTTCACCTGATGAGGATATGCATATTAGAAGTGTCTTCGAGAGACTCAATGAGTATGGCCTTTGTGTTTACGTTGCGGAATACGTAAGAAATTCAGTTCTTGGGTTATTTAATGCATGCGCATTGCCTGAAACCACTTCCAGACAAGGTAGAAGCAATCGCGAATTACCCAGAGCCCCAGGCAACCACTTCTGCGAGACGCTTCTTGGCATGTTCAACTTCTACCACAGATTTATTCCGCCTGTGCCAGGTTAGTAGTTTATTATAGAGAGATCGAGAACACTGTTTTTCGTCTATATGGGAAAGGATAGGGAAAACGAGGCTAGATGCGGCGATTCACGGAGGAAAATGTGTTTATATGGGGGAGATAGGGAATACGGAGGACCGATGCTAGGCTAGACAGGGGTTTAAGGAGGGAAATGCGTCTATATGTGAGACACGACGAAAACGGATAGGGAGAGAGAGAGAGAGAGAGCGCGTGCGCGATCCTACGCTAGGGGAGAGTTGACGGAGGGTGAAATGCGTTTATATGGGAGAAGTAGGGAAAATGATGATAGGTGTTAGGGATTCTGGTTAAAATTGTAATACAAAGAATCACATTATGCAAGAACTTTAACAGCAAAAAGGTTCTAAGTGTAGATCATTTGTATGGTATTCTAAGAGGGGTCTTTAGTGGAAAAACCCCCTAAGAGGCAGTAGGGGGAAATGGGTATTCCACCCCACTTAATATGAAGAAATGTGTATTCATATGCAAATGAGATCTTCCCACCCCTGCCACGACCACCTGATACTTTCTGCTTGCAGCTGCGGTCATAAATCTTCTTGAGTATAATGGAAAGCTTGACAGGTAAGCAATTAAGGTTGTCAATCACCTGTCAGAATGAACAATGGGTGTAATAAATTATGCTTTGTAACAAATGTGGAGACGGTATTCTACCCACTCCATATCCGCACACGTGCGCACTTCTGCACTGAAACAACCACCTCCCAGTCGCATTGTTTAACGACCACGTGCAAAAGAACAAAGATTAACCATCACCTGTCAAAATGAACACAGGGCATAATAAGTTACGTTTGTAACAATAGAGAATGCTGGAGCTTTCGAACAAAGGAGCAGACGCTGCTGTCCCAGCTCTATTGAATTCCCTGAGTGTGTACTTTTAGAAATGCCACCTGCAACCTCCCAGTCGCATTGTTTGACGAACACGTGCAAAATAACAATAGAACAGACTGGACCCGAGCTAACAAAACATTGATTAACAAAGGGACCTATGCTATTGTATCCGTTTCTATTGTCCAGAGCAAGACCTCATTAGAAAGACATCCGTGTAGCATCCCATTCCGCTGCAATATAACAAAGAGGCAGCCTGGCGTAGCGATAACAAAAAATGGAGGCTTTATAATGGTCCTGTATTTGTTTGACAGAGGGAAAGACAGAGAGGTCTGTTTACCTGCTAGACTATAAATTCCACCACCGCTCGACCCCGACATCATGCCGCCCTCACTGCCTGAGGCGGCTTCCCTCCGAGAGCTGTCTTCACGAAGTCCTACGGGTATAGCCGAGCATAGTTATATAAGCTCTCTGTTTGGCTCTTTCAAACAGTGGTATCAAAACCGTGTTTAACATATAGCATTACCTACATTAAACCCATGTGTAAACATAGATATCCATAGGTCGGTGTTCGAATCTTGCTGAATGCAAGAGTTTAATGTTTTAATTTCTAATAAAAAAAGCAGATGTGTTACACTCACATGACTTCCTCTACTGTTGTAAAACTATTTTTACAAACTCTTGTTCCCCATCTATTTCATATTAATCGAGATAAACATTTGCAGAAACGATCTTTTGACATGCAAAGAGAATTACATTTTGCACATAGCGACGAGTTCTAAACATATCTGACCATCGCTTAGGACGTACTATGTTCCCCTTGTTTTGTATTTGCAAGGGCAATATAGAAATACAGTAGCCTTTAAGATAGACATGTCTCCTAATAGCTAGCTGCTAGGTGCAGAACCATTCTCTTTGCCACAGATTAATACTCTTTGCATATCCAAGACAAAAAAAATGAATAATGAATTCCTATCTGAGAAAATAAGTATTGAAAAATTTAAGGGAATTACAAGCAATATCTCGAAATTAGTTCACTCAACAAAAAAATGTATATGATATAAATTGTGTATTTTAGCGCGATCTACATTTTTGTGTAGTAAAATTTTGTCTATCTCTTATCGTTTACCGGTTATGCAAAAGTCGTTCACAATGAAGAATACTTTTTGAGACATTCCCAGAAAATTCAAGATACACATTTTATTTTTCATGAAAATATCTTAAACATATGATATTTTAATCAAAGTGTTAGAGCCATTTTTGAGAAAATTAAAATTTTCGAAAAATTTTCCATGTAAAGGGTAATCTGGGGTGGCAGGATTTTCTTGAAAACCTTCGTGTCGCATCTCTGGAAGATACTGAATACCAAGTTTGGTGTTTATCCGACTGTTCGTTTCTGAATTATGCTCTTCACAGACACACACACTCACACACACAAAAAAGGACACAGACACGGACATGTTTCCGAAAATGCTTTTTTGGATTCAGGGGCTCTGAAAACACATATTCCCGGTGAAATCTCGGTATCGAATTTTTGGGTGGAATACAATATTTCCCCTACTTACTATACGTAGTACAGAAAGTAAAAATTTATTCTTTGATAGGGTTAAACACTATTATATCATTACCCTGATTAATGAAAGGGCGTTCAGAAGTTCTATTTCGATTCTTACCCTGCGAAGCTCTAATGCGTAATAAATATTAAATTATCGAAGCATGCAAGGATAGATTAAACTGTACTTAACAAATGTAATTTAATTTTTATATGACATTACGAAGTTTAATGAGCTGTATTTTTAGGCACCCAGAGGTTCTAGTTCGAAACCTACTCAGCGAAACGCTATAATAAATATTAAACTGGCTGAGCACGGACGGTCGATTAAAATACATTAACAAATATAATTATTTATATATCCCGATGCCTAGACACCATTCTTTATTTTCTTTCTTCTTCTCTCTTTTTCTTCCTTTTCCCGCTATCTATCTATCTATCTATCTATCTATCTATCTATCTATCTATCTATCTATCTATCTATCTATCTTTCTTTCTTTCTTTCTTTCTTCTACACTTGCATACATCCAAGCATTCATATATACACGAGCTCATGCACATACATCAACAAACATACACCATTAAACGCGCTCATGCACCAATGCACACACACGCACAAAACACACACGCGCACAACCTGAATTAAAAGAGATAAAACAATGCAATGAAAACTAACTATAATCTTGGAATGCGACGCGTCACCTACTCATTGTTCCAAGTTGGCCGGAATGCCTGGGTTCGAATCCTAGGAGTGATTACAAATTCATCTTCAAATAACTCCAAAACTAATTAAGATAAAGACATCCAATAAACTTTCTTACCTTTATTTTATTAGGTAATTTCTTGAGAATGTATGCTTGGGTGCCTGGCATCCTGGGATCGATCCTTAATGTTTAAATCTCCATTATCTTAGAAACTAAGAGAGATAGAGGGTGAACCATAGCATGATTGATAGCTCCTATAATGGACAATTAACACTGTATATCACATCCAATCAGTTGTCCATAGTTCGAATCCCGATCTTTCAATGACTTCCTTAATTTCCATCTATACTCTAGAATATATCACCTAGATTGATGCTGTAACTGCATACAGGTCTTTTAAACATGTCAAAATAATATTATAAATATTCTTTTCTGCTATTCTAAGTTCGAATACTGATTAAATGAAATTTACTTATAAATTTAATAACTCCGGAAATGATTAAGATAAAGGCGCAAAATAAACCTTATTACATTTATGTCATTAGGATGTTTCTTGAAAATGTATATTGGGGTACCAGGCGTCATGGGTTCGATCCTTAATTTAAAAATCACTATTATCTCAGAACCTAGCAGAGATAGAGATGCGCACCAAAACATGATTGATAGCCCCTATGATGGACAATTAATACTGCATATAATTGACAGTTCGTAGTCCTTAGTTCAAACCCCTATCTTTTAATGATTTCCTCAATTTTCCTTTATACACTAGGATATATCACTTAGGTTAATGTCATAACTGCATATAGCTCATTTAAACATTTCAAACTAATATTATAAATGCTTTTGTTTCTGGTGTTCTGGTTTCGAAAACAGATTAAATTTAATTTACATACAAATTTAATAGCTTATAACATAATTTAGATAGACACGTCAAATAAAACGTAAGTAGAGTAGCAGCTCCCGAAATATCGTTATTATGACAAAAATTACTTTAAAATACTCAGTTCGAATGCCGAAGTGCTAATTTCATATATTTTCAAGCCTATGAATCACACCAGCTTTGAGTAAAGATTATATGGTGGATGATGATGCAGGGAAGCTAAATTACTAAACATACATTTATTAAAGTTTCCATTCTAGGAACTTAAAATCTGTGTAACTCTGGAAAAATTACTTTGCCTGTGGTTGTAGTGAAATGTAATGGTTTTCTGCGATAACCGAGTATTAAGCGTACAGGAATGACATATTTTAAACAGATTCTTTGGAGAAAAAAGGGAAGTTGGAAAGTTAGAACTGAAATTGGAATGAAAACATGAAATAATGCAGTATATGCATGTATTTAACTAAACAAGGGAGAAAATCTTCTACGCTACATATTAAGTGTATATTTCTAAAGTATTGCGGTAATGGAGTTGGAGTTAACCTTGGTGCAATGGGTAGTGGTGGTGGCTGTGCTAGGCTTTGAATGGCACATCTGACGGAATGGGAGTGTGAGAATACTTCTCTTGTTGGTGTGACATGATATACAGATGGCTATGGAACGAGTTTAAACATGTTTGATAGAGTCAGACATCACGTCTATGGGTGAGGTTATATGTCTGAAGTTAATATGCTCAGAGCATTTAAATGAGTGGTATACAACAAACCACTTTTCATGCAATGGTTTTGAGATTAATTAAATCCTTGATCAACGTTCATGTTACATCATTAAGTCATTTATGTGAGTGAAATATCAGAGTTTAACAGCTTAATCAGTATTTAATTGCTTAAGTCATCACACGATTGGTTTGAAAGTATATAAATACCAAGAAAACATATAGAGAATAAGAAATAAATGATGTTCAATATATAAATTACCTTTTCATTAGCAGATAGACTCAAAAAGATGGCTGAAGAGCGCAGTTTCCTGCCGACTCGGTGAGTTCAAAACCTCGAAATAAGTCTTAAATATGAAAAAGACCTTATGGAGAGCTCAAAAAAGATACGGTAACAGGATTACATCGTGGCTGGATGACTGTGAAGTGTTCTTGTATGAACGCTATAATTCGTTGATCAACGAATAGCTTGCAGAAATGCCTGGAAAATTATATCTCGAATATAAGGGCATGGCAGAGATGTGCAAATTTAAGGCATGAAAATTGTCTTTTGTACCCGCAGCGAGGGTATGTAGAAATGTCAAACTTAAGTATTCAATGTTTTCCTATTTTACTATGAAAAATTCATAAATAAAACAGCGAATCATTGATATTACATATAAAGATACAAAAGATACATGTTATAGAAGTTATAAAAATTCATAATGTCACAAAGCCACATGTTTTGAATACAGATCTATATATATATATATATATATATATACATCTCATTTAAATAGCGTCTGATATCCGAATGTTTAAACAAATCTTTTGTGTTTCATTTTACATGTATCATAACAAAAACTGTAGTTCTTCCAGGTTACCTTAACTTGCAAAAGCATGTTTTCTAAGACTTTCATTGTGTAATGTTTCAGATGGAATAAGGGGAAGAATAAGAACAGACTGCAGCTCTGGAAAAACTGCTAACGCTCTTGGAGGTTAGAATAACCAGCGTCGACACCTCCAAGAAACATTTCGGCAAGAAGAGGGTGCTGAGGCATCTACATCACCGAAACACATTAAGACAGGATTCTTATATAACATTCCAGGGCAGACGATGAAAAAACACGGACAATTATACAATCCAAAGCATAGCTGAGAGTTAGCTCGAGCGAGTCTCCCTATATTCGGTGAAAATAGGAATTGTGAGCAGTAATTTAAATGGTTGTGAAAATGCTTTTAAATAGTGATGCAATTTGCACCCTAAAAAGACTTGAATCCCGTATCAAGACTGTTTGCTGTGTGGGAATAAAAATTATGAAAATCAAGAGACTTGAATTTATATAATAAAGAAATTTGCATAACCTATTCATTACAAGTGAAACGTCATATATAGGGACGAGGAGTTTTGGAGTAGGAAAGTGATAGAAACGCATGATAAATAATAATAAAAAGAATGAAGCTATGCTTTTACATCATGTTTTTATTCATTCAAATATCCTTACATTCCTAATGAAAAAAGAAGTCCTTATATTACAATGATTAGCTTAAAATATAAGCTGCATCACATGAGTCAGAGGCTTGGATGTAAATAATTTATCGTGAATTATTATACAATACAACGCGGTCTGTACAGAGATATTTGCACTAGAATTTAATTTCTATTCTGATGTTGACACAGACATTTACAACTTCCTCTGGTTGATGAGAGAAATCATTAATGAATATAGGAGCAAATTTTAGTAATATGTTCTCTTCAATAAAGGATAATTCTCTTTTTCATAATATTAGCTTGGGTACATGTCATACAATGATGCAAATCTCGAGTTTCCAAAGTAAAAGCTCCTATAGTGATAGGGATAACATTCACTATTAAGATAAAGTCTCAAATTAGTTAAGTACAATGATCAAAAATGGAACAGTCTTTAGTTGCATTACTCGATCTTACAGTCAGAGCATCCAAAATGACAAATCTCGACTTCTCCATTTTAGATGCGGTTGCGGCATTCCAGGTAAATGCTTACGGCACAGCAGGTTGAGTATGGAGATCAATGCTCCTAAATGGATGAAACATAGTCCTATCCAACTTGGTAGTCTTGAAGATTTCAAACATTTCAGCATCAGAAAGTCGAATCACAGGCATTCTCCACTCGATTGGTACAGGTTTAACAGCAGCATTCTCCTCGCCCTGAGACGCTATAATACACTTTTTAGAGTCTTTGGATCGAATCAGCACCAGCACCGACTGTCTATTGTGTATACGTTTTGCAGTAGTAGCTGCTCCACTAGGCTTTTAGTAATACTTCCATTGATGTATAGATAACTTTAACTAGGTAAAGTCCATAAATCCTCTGCCAGACAAGGGATTCTAAACTCGTCATTAGCTTTTAGAGCTGATGTATTATACGTTGAAAACACATGTTCCTCTTATTTAGTGATCTTGTCGTCGAATCTCGCCGCCCAGATTCAACCAGCTGATTAGCTGGAATAAATTTGTCGCTGAAGCCCCAGAACATTCCTATAGAACAATCATTGGAAAAAATCAACAGTGAAAGGACATTTAATTTCAGGTTTCATGGCATTATTATTCATTGATCTAATAAAGAAGGCATTCTCATCCGCCCCTAGCTTATCTCTGATGTATTCATTAATATCAGTAATATCATAAGTTGCATCAGGTATATCACTGATCTTAGTTTAGTCATTGTGTATGCAAAGAAATTGATTATTACTCTGATCAATATTGGGAATGGGATGAAAGATTTCAAAATTCAATAGAGCAACCTAATAATGATCCTTTGGATCTATCTAAATAGGAGGATTCAGACATGAAATAAGAACACATTCGTTGACACTGACAGCGATAGTATAACTCACTGTGATGGAAATTGCAATCACAAGTGACCGCAAATGACAGAACTGAAACTCTGAAACCTCTTAGTGTTACACAGCACCTTAACGCCTATGAGGGATCTTTCTAACTCTTTTGCTGGTTTCAAGGTGCTGATCACGCTATAAAACCACCCATCTTTAACTTCTGAATAATCCCGCTAATCGCATCAGAAAAGTCACTTTTACCCAGTGTATGGAACATCATTAGCAACCTTAGCAGGTCTACTAGGTCATTAGGATCAGTGTAACGGTATAGCATCTCCTCAATATTCGCTTTGGATACATCTTCTAGTCTTGATAAGTTGACACCACAATGCCTGCTTTCCTTTATGTGTTTATTTAGAGTTTGCTCATTCAAATAAACTGCTCTTATTGATTCATCCGTGGTAGCTCTTGATGCTATTTCAGGATCACTTAAATGAGTTCCAAGTACTCTACATCTCGAATCCCTCACTTCGGAACTTGAAGAGATTTCAGAATCGCGTGTGGGGGTTGTAGTCACTACACAGCTGGTCATCTCTTTACACCATCTTCTTCTATGTTGCTTGAGTCTTGAAGTGGATCTGTTTTAAAGCTCTATTGCATATGCAGCACTTAACAAAACATTCATTCTCCCTTGGGAAATATACGAAAAATCAAGATTATCGTAAATTGACTGTAATTGAGCATCTTTTGAGTATTCATGCTCAAGCAGTGTATATCAAATAGTCAATGTATACTAACGATGTTGAGTTCGTATACGACGACAGGAGATTGAACTATTATTCGACATTTACGTATTTATATATTATCTCAGGCTTTGATACGTTTAAACCGTGATAACCAAATTAGACCAAGCGAAATGTTCTAGTATTCACCTATTAATGCTGTAATTCTGCTAGTTTTAACTACTTCATTAAGTACATACAAATTCGAGTAGCACGAAATGGATTCAGTGCTTGCTATATAGCACTGAGAATGTCCAAGCCGAGTGAGATAGGGCCTAGTTAGCTCGAGTCTGAAGCTCATGCATCCTAGTTTTACCAAAAATGGTGCACATATCTGAGAGCGTTTAGCGAGAGCGGGCTACCTTTTACCGTTAGTAGGTTACCTTTTTGCGCGAGTAAGTTAGCTTTTTGCGTGAGAGGGTTACCTTTTTGCGTGAGTGTGTTACCTTTTTGCGTGAGTGTGTTACCTTTTTGCCTGAGTGGGTTACCTTTTTGCCTGAGTGGGTTACCTTTTTGTCTGAGTGGATTACCTTTTTGCGTGAGTGGGTTACATTTTGGCGTAAGTGGATTAACTTTTTAGCGTGATTGAGTTACCTTTTTGCGTGAGTGGGTTACCTTTCTTCGTGAGTGGGTTACCTTTTTGCGTGAGTGGGGTACCTTTTTAGCGTGAGTGTGTTACCTTTTTTGCTTGAGTGGGTCACCTTTTTACGTGAGTGGGTTACCTTTTTGCGTAGGTGGGTTGCCTTTTTGCGTGAGAGGGTTACCTTGTTGCGTGAGTGGGCTACCTTTTTAGCATGAGTGGGTTACCTTTTTGCGTGAGCTGGTTACATTTTTAGAATGAGTGGGTTACGTGATGGAGCTGCCTGGAATTAGCGTTCTAACATTGTCAGGAAACAGCTTTCCATGAAGTTCGCGTCTAAAGTCGCTCAAACACTAGTGCCTGAATCGACAGCGAGCAATCTTTATTCACCAGATCTATCTTTGCATCCAAAATAAGATAAATCACACTTAATGTATATATGCTAATGAATGTAAGCAATGTCAAAGTATAAAATTACTATGCAGTAATAAAAATCAATTAGGATACCATGAGAGCTAAAGAGGTTCAGGTCGCGAGAGGTTCCGGTTTAATTAACTCTCTCATTAACCTGCTACCATTTGTAGCGCATTTGCCCGGATACAGATACCTCGGAGCTGGGACAAAGCTAGAAAAAGATTAAAGAGAGGAGACCTGGGAATCAATCCGTTAGACGAAGCGTTCAAACTTCAAGACACTGGCTACGCTCAGTATAACGACTCCGGTTTGATAAACATTGTAGACGAAATCTTGGATGAAAACGTGTGGTAAAGAGTGCAATCCTCTGATTCTACATTAGGTGAAAAGTTGGCAGAGGGACTAGTAACATCAATTATGAACGGAAAGTAGCCGTTGGTGCTGGATCCAAGAAGAAACGAGGAGGATTTCCACCTCTCATACCAATTATTGCAGACTTAGGAGCCGCCGCCTGAGGTGCAGCAAAAATTACCTCAGCAGTAAATAAGAAAACGGCTGCAAATAAACAACTTGCCGAAATGATAAAGCATAGGAGAGAAATTGAGGGAAAGGTATCTGTTGGTGCTGGGATCAAAAAGAAGAAACGAGGAGGATTTCTACCTCTCTTGCCAATTATTGCAGCTCTAGGCGCTGTCGCTGGAGGTGCATCACAAATTGCTACAGCAGTAAATAAGAAAAATCCTGCAGATAAAAAACTTGCCGAAATCATGAGACATAACAGAGAAATTGAAGCAAGAGTGAAGAAGAATAAGGGGAGGAACACCGAAACGAAGAGGGGACAGGTCAAGAAAGGGAATTCAAAAAACTCTGGTAGAGGTCTATATACTTGCCTCGGAAAAGCATTGAGTAACATAGATCCCTACTTGTATGTGCGTCATTTAAAGAATCCTCATTCTAGACTATATGTCTTCTTTATTAGATCAACTAATAACAATACCATGAAACCTGAGTTAAATGTCCTTTCACTGTTGATGTTTTCTAATGATTGGTCCATAGGAATGTTCTGGAGCTTCAGCGACAACGTTATTCCAGCTAATCAGCTCGCTGAATGTGATTTCCTGGTGAATATATTTAAGTTGAGTATCATACGAATCTAGCGCAGTATTGCACCAGTCTCCTTCCTCGATAGTAAAAGAGGACACTCGATCTGTGAGCTTTCCCCTTCTGTTACGCTTGGATATCATATTTCACGAGAGCCATCAAATCCAATTTACCTTCCATTCATAAACACCCACTTCATAGAGCAAATCAGCTTTCGTGTAGTGGACCAGAACGGTAATATAATTGACTTTAGAAACAAGAATATAAGCATAATGCCCATAGATTCTAGAAGAAGAAATCAGAGGCTTCGAGGATATAATGCCGACTTGATTCGACGCCCACTCCATGCTCTGCCATTGACAACCAATGTGTCAACGTCATTTAATCATAATTTTCTTCAGGCATCGGGCTTTAGAATCCTATAGTCATGGATATCACCAGTGTTAACGGGTGGGCGAGATTCGACGACGAGATCACTAAATAAGAGGACCATGTGTTTTTAACGTATAATACATTAGCTCTAAAAGCTAATGACGAGTTTAGAATCCCTTGTTAAGCAGAGGATTTATGTACTTTACGTAGTTGAAGTTATCTATACATCAATGGAAGTATTACTAAAAGTCTAGCGGAGCAGCTACTACTGCAAACGTTATACACAATAAACAGTCGGTGGTGGTGCTGATTCGATCCCAGGACTCTAAAAAAGTGTATTATAGCGTCTCAGGGTGAAGAGAATGCTACTGTTAAACCTGTACCAATCGAGTGGAGAATGCCTGTGATTCGAATTTCTGATGCTGAAATGTTTGAAATCTTCAAGACTACCAAGCTGGATAAGACTCTGTTTCACCCATTTAGGAGCATGGATCTTCATACTCAGCCTGCGGTGCCGTAAGCATTTACCTGGAATGCCAACACCGCATCTAAAAATGGAGAACACGAGATTTGTCATTTTGGGTGCTCTGACTTTAAGATCGAGCAATGCAACTAAAGACTGTTCCCTTTTTTTATCATTGTACTTAACTAATGTGAGACGTTATCTTAATAGTGAATGTTATCCCTATCACTATAGGAGCTCTGACGTTGGAAGCTCGAGATTTGCATCATTGTATGTCATGTACTCAAGCTCTTATTATGAAAAAGGGCATTATCCTTTATTGAAGAGAAAATTTTACTAAATTTGCTCCTATATTAATTACAGATTGCTCTCATCAACCAGAGGAAGTTGTAAATGTCTGTGTCAACATCAGAATATAAATTCAATCCAGTGCAAATATCTCTGTACACACCGCGTTGTATTGTATAATGATTCATGATAAAGCCTCTGACTCATGCGATGCAGCTTATATTTCAAACTAATCATTGTAATGTAAGGATTTCCCTTTTCATTAGGAATGTAGGGATTTTTGAATGAATAAAAACATGATGTAAAAGCATAGCTTCATTCTTTTTATTATTATTTATCATGCGTTTCTATCACTTTCCTACTCCAAAACTTCTCCTTCCTGTATATGACGGTTCACTTGCAATGAATAGGTTATGCAAATTTCTTTATTATTTATATGCAAGTGTCTTTATTTTCATAATTTTAGTTCCCACACAGCAGACGGGCTTGATACAGGATTCAAGTCTTTTTAGGGTGCAAATTGTATCACTATTTAAAAGCATTTTCACAATCTTTTAAACTACTGCTCACAATTCTTATTTTTGCCGAATATAGGGAGACTCGCTCGAGCTAACTCTCATCTATGCCTTGGATTGTATAATTGTCCGTGTTTTTTCATCGTCTGCCCTGGAGTGTTACATAAGGATACTCCCTTAATTTTTTCCGGTGTTGTAGATGTCTCAGCACCCGCTTCTTGCCGAAATGTTTCTTGGAGGTGTCGACGCTGGTTATTCTGAACTCCAAGAACGTTAGCCGGGCTTTCCAGAACTGAAATCTGTTCTTATTCTTCCCCTTTTTCCGTCTGGAACATTACACAATGTAAGTTTTAGAAAACATGCTTTTAAAGGTTGAGGTAACCTGGAAGAACTACAGTTTTTGTTATGATACATGTAAAATGAAACACAAAAGATTTGTTTAAACATTCGGATATCAGACTCTATTTAAATGATATATATATATCTGTATTCAAAACATGTGGCTTTGTAACTTTATGAATTTTTATAACTTCTATAACATGTATCTTTTGCATCTTTATATGTAATATCAATGATTCAGCTGTATTATTTATCAATTTTTCATAGTAAAATAGGAAAACATTGAATACTTAAGTTTGACATTTCTACATACCCTCACTGCGGGTACAAAAGATAATTTACATGCCTTAAATTTACACATCTCTGCCATGCCCTTATATTCGAGATATATTTTCCAGGCATTTCTGCAAGCTCTTCGTTGATTAACGAATTATAGCGTTTCAGGCAAGAACATTTCACAATCATCCTGCGAAGATGCAATCCTGTTACCGTATCTTGTTTGAGCTGCCCATAAGGTCTTTTTCATATTTAAGACCTATTTGGAGGTTTTAAACTCACCGAGTAGGCAGGAAACTGCGCTCTTCAGCCATCTTTTTGAGTCTATCTGCTAATGAAAAGGTAATTTATATATTAAACATCATTTGTTTCTTATTCTCTATATGTTTTCTTGCTATTTATATACTTTCAAGCCAATCGTGTGATAACTTAAGCAATTAAATACTGATTAAGCTGATAAACTCTGATATTTCAATCATATAAATGACTTAATGATGTAACATGAAATTTGATCAACGATTTAATTAATCTCTAAACCATTGCATGAAAAGTGGTTTGTTGTATAACACTCATTTTAATGCTCTGAGCATCTTAACTTCAGACATATAACCTCACCCAGAGACGTGATGTCTAACTCAATCAAACATGTTTAAACTCGTTCCATAGCTATCCGTATTTCATGTCAAACCAACAGGAGAAGTATTCTCACACTCTCCTTCCGTCAGATGTTGCCATTCAAAGCCTAGACAACCACCACCACCACTACCCATTGCACCAAGGTTAACTCCAACTCTATTACCGCAATACTTTAGAAATATGCACTTAATAGGTAGCGTAGAAGATTTTCTCCCTTGTTTAGTTAAATGCATGCATATACTACATTATTTCATGTTTCCATTCCCATTTTAATTCTTACTTTCCAACTTCACTTTATTCTCCAAAGATCAAAGAATCAGTATGCAGTTTGGCATTCCTCTACGCTTAATACTCGGTTATCACAGAAAGCCATTACGTTTCACTACAATCACAAGTAAAGTAAATTTTACAGAGTTACACAGATTTTAAGCTTCTAGAATCGAAGCTTTAATAAATGTATTTTTAGTAATATAGCTCCCCTGCATCGTCATTCACTTATAATCTTTACTAAAAGCTGGTATGATTCATAGGCTTGAAGATATATGAAATCAGCACTTCGGGTTTCGAACTGAGTACTTTAAAGTAATTTTTGTTACGATAACGATATTTCGAGGGCTTGTACTCCGTTTAATTTTTATTTGACATGACCATCTAAATTACTTTATATGCTATTAAATTTGTATATAAATTAAATTTAATCTGTATTCGAACCCAGAACACCACAAACAATAGTATTTATAATATTAGTTTGACGTGTTTAAATGAGCTGTGTGCAGTTATGATATTAACCTAAATGATATGTCCTAGAGTATAAAGGAAAATTGAGGAAATCTTTAAAAGATCGGGATTCGAACTAAGGACTACGAACTGTCAATTATATGCAGTATTAATTGTCCATCATAGGGGCTATCAATCATGCATTGGTGCACAACTCTATCTCTGCTAGTTTCTGAGATAATAGAGATTTTTAAATTAAGGATCAAACCCGTGACGCCTGGGACCCTAATATACATTCACAAGAAACTACCTAATCACATAAACGCAAAAAGGCTTATTTGGCGCCTTTATCTTAATTATTTCCGGAGTTATTAAATTTATAAGTAAATTTCATTTAATCAGTATTCGAACTCGGAACACCAGAAAAAAATTATTTATAATATTAGTTTGACATGTTTAAAAGACCTGTATGCAGTTACAGCATCAATTTAGGTGATATATTCTAGAGTATAGAGGAAAATTAAGGAAGTCATTGAAAGATCGGGATTCGAACTATGGACAACTGATTGGATGTGATATACAGTGTTAATTGTCCATTATAGGCGCTATCAATCATGCTATGGTTCACCTCTCTATCTCTCTTAGTTTCTGAGATAATGGAGATTTAAGAATTAAAGATCGATCCCAGGATGCTAAGCACCCAAGTATGCATTCACAAGAAACTACCTAATGACATAAATGTAAGAAAGTTTATTTGATGTCTTTATCTTAATTAGCTTTGGAGTTATTAGAAGATGAATTTGTAGTCACCCCTAGGATTCGAACCTAGGCAATCTGGCAAACTTGGAACAATGCGTAAATGACGCGTGGAATTTCAAGGTTATAATTAGTTTTATTGTATCGTTTTATCTCTTTTAGTTCATGGTGTGTGCGTGTGTGAAGTGTGCGTGTGTGTTGTGTGCGTGAATGTATATGTGCATGTGTGTGTGCGCGCGCGCGTGCGGGCCTGTGTGTGTGCACTGGTGTATGTTGTTGATGTATGTGCGTGTGCTCGTGTATATATGAATGCTTGGAAGTATGCAAGTCGAGAAGAAAGAAAGAGATAGATAGATTGATGGATGGATGGATGGATGGACGGACGGACGGACGGATGGATGGTTGGATGGGATGAGATCGATTGAATGAATGGATGGAAAAGGAATAAAAAGAGAGAAGCAAGTAAATAAAGAATCGTGTCTAGGCATCGCGATATACAAATAATTATATTTGTTAAATGCATTTTTATTCGACCGTCCATGCTCACCGAGTTTAATATTTATTTTAGCGTTTTGCTGGCTAACATTCGAAACTAGGACCTCCGGGTGCCTAAGGATACAGCTGATTAAACTTCGTAATGTCATATAAAAATTAAATTATATTTGTTAAATACATTTCAATCTATCGGCGCATGCTTCCATAATTTAATATTTATTACGCATTAGAGCTTTGCAGGGTAAGAAGCGAACTAGGACTTCTGAACGCCCTTTCATTAATCAGGGTAATGGTATAATAATGTTTTACTCTATCAAAGTGTCAATTTTTTCATTAGCAGTTAAAACATTAAACTCTTGCATGCAGCAAGATTCGAACACCGACCTATGGATATCTAAGTTTACACATGGGTTTAATGTAGGTAAAGATAAATGTTAAACACGTTTTGATAGCCTAACAGAGAGCTTGTATAACTATGCTCGGGTATACCCGTAGGACTTCGTGAAGACACTGCTGCTCTCGGAGGGAAGCCGCATCAGGCAGTGAGGACGGCATGATGTCGGGGTCGAGCGGTGGTGGAATTTATAGTCTAGCAGGTAAACCGACCTCTCTGTCTTTCCCTCTGTCAAACAAAGACAGGGCCATTATAAAGCCTGCATTTTTTGTTATCGCTACGCCAGGCTGCCTCTTTGTTATATTGCAGCGGAATGGGATGCTACACGGATGTCTTTCTAATGAGGTCTTGCTCTGGACAATAGCAACGGATACAATAGCATATGTCCCTTTGTTAATCAATCTTTTGTTAGCTCGGGTCCAGTCTGTTCTATTGTTATTTTGCACGTGTTCGTCAAACAATGCGACTAGGAGTTTGCAGGTCGCATTTCTAAAAGTACACACTCAGGGAATTCAATAGAGCTGGGACACCAGCGTTTGCTCCTTTGTTCGAATGCTCCAGCATTCTCTATTGTTACAAACGTAACTTATTATGCCCTGTGTTCATTTTGACAGGTAATGCATAACCTTTGTTCTTTTGCACGTGGTCGTTAAACAATGCGACTGGGAGGTGGTTGTTTCAGTGCAGAAGTACGCACGTGTGCGGATATGGAGTGGGTAGAATACCGTCTCCACATTTGTTACAAAGCATAATTTATTATACCCATTGTTCATTCTGACAGGTGATTGACAACCTTAATTGCTTACCTGTCAAACTTTCCATTATACTCAAGAAGATTTACGACCGCAGCTGCAAGCAGAAAGTACCAGGTGGTCGTGGCAGGAGTGGGGGAGATCTCATTTGCATATGAATACACATTCCTGCATATTAAGTAGGCTGGAATGCCCATTTCCCCCTACTGCCTCTTAGGGGATTTTTCCACTAAAGACCCCTCTTAGAAGACCATACAAATGATCTACTCTTAGAACCTTTTTGCTGTTAAAGTTCTTGAATAATGCGCTTCTTTGTATTACAATTTTAACCAAAATCCCTAACACCTATCATCATTTTCGCTACCTCTCCCATATAAACGCATTTCACCCTCCTTCAACTCTCTCCTAGCGTAGGATCGCGCTCTCTCTTTCTCTCCGTTTTCCTCGTCTCTCACATATGACTAGCATCGGTCCCCCGTATTCCCTATCTCTCCCATATAAACGCATATTCCTCCGTGAACCGCCGCATCTATCCTAGTTTGCCGTATCCCTTCCCATATAAACGCAAAAGAGTGTTCTCGATCTCTCTATAATAAACTACTCAGGTTACACCAACCATTAACCACCATGTTAGCGGGACACAGGAAAAGCAGCACCACTCAACTGGATTGGTCAGATGAAAGAAGAACTCCTTTTATCGCGGTGAAGGTACTCTTTGCAATGCAGCATTCCTTGCTCGTAAGCAATTCGAAGCCCCTCTGCATGGTTACCGACACATTAGACAGCGCTATTGGTATAGTACTTCTACAGAAAGTAAACGGTGTGAAACAACCGCTTAGTTTCCTGTCCAGAAGCTTAACCAACGCCCATATGAAGTACAGTGCACACGATCGCGAACTTGAAGCCATCTACAGCTCCATCAAACACTTTAAACATACATTAAAAGGACGGAATTTCACATCTCCATAGATCATAAATCACTGATTTATGCACTCCAGCAGGATTTGAATACAGCGCCCTCTACCCTCCGGCAACTACACTATATCGCCGAGTAGACTACTGACATCAGACACATCACCGGAGAAGAGAATGTAGACGCAGATGCACTATCACGCACAAGCAATATAAACTTTCCCAACCCCATTGATTATAATGCCATCTAAGACGTGCAGGAAGACAATTATTTGGAAAGTTTGCAGAAGAGTACCTCTTACGGATCGTAAAGATTCAACTGCAAAATTCTACGAAACAAGTCTGCTGTGACATATCAACAGTTCACATTCGCCCGTACATTAATTTAACAATTATATAAGGCTGCATCTTGAGCAATCCATAACTTGTCGCACCCTAGGATTAGTACCACAACAAAGAAGGTCTCGAAAAATTTCATTTGGCCGTACATCAAGAAGAATTTAAATCTTGGGTTAAGGCCTGTCTTGAATGTCAGAAGTGTAAACTTCACAAGCACTTAAAATCAGACCTATCATAATTTCCTGTACCAAGGGATTTCAGCACATCAGTGAGGACATTCGGACCCCCACCCCTCTGCAGAGAATTTCGTTACCTTTTAACTGTTGTAGACAGGTTCTCTCGCTGGTTATAAGCAGCGCCATTAGAAGATCAAACAGCCGAAAATGTAGCTAAGAATTTAATCTACTGTTGGTTCTCAAGATTATGGTATTCCAGCACGCGTCACAACAGATCAAGGCCGACACTTCGAAAGTCAGCCGTTCAAGAACGTGAAGTAAAATATTTGTTGGTAGTTGGAAGATGCTTCATGTTTATCTGTCCCACGTATGGGAGCCAATTTGTCGCGGTAACTCGTGTTATCTTTTGCTGAGCGCCTGTTATTGTTTTACTAGTTTAAAGTTTGGGTTCTTTGTCCTCCGGCTAGCTATTATTACTACTCAGTCGAGCATATCTCTTAAACAGGGTGTGTAAACGGAAAGGATTTGTTACGGAAAGCTAACACTTATAAAAGAATTTGTTTTTACACTTTTATTACCGTCACAATTAATTAATTTCACATATTGACTCTTGATACACGCCAGACTGAAGCTGTTATATTTTCTAATATCACTATAATCACTTATTTACTGCACGTTATTAATTCGCGTATTTCACATTTATAACAAACTTTAAGACGCGAGAGATTCTGTAGAATTGCGCGACGTATAACGCGTGAACGATTCTCTTAAACTGTGCGACGTATAACCTTTGTATGATTCTATTGGACTGAGCGAGTTTACCTCGTGAATTATTCTGTCAAACTGCGTTACCCGTCTCTGGCACGGAATTTATACTCTCTCACCCCAATATGCCTAAACATTATAACAGAGCTGCTATTGGTTAATAAAACGCGCCAACATTAGCGTCTATTTTTATATCCAATCAAAATTACGAACACATATGCTCTAGGGAAGAAATTCCCTCCATTTCTACAGAAAAGCGCGCTACTCTGACGTCATTTGCTTGCCTCTTCTAATTAATAAATAACTCAAACCTTCGCTTATTGTTGCCCGCTGTTATTGTCAGTTTCAGTGAGGCCGTGTAAACTTATTTCCTAACAATGCTTATAATTAACAAACATCTCAAATCAATGTCATACAATAAGGCTTATTTACACTATAATCACTCTGGCATTTACATTGTTGTGATATAAAATACTGCGTCAAACGTGGCCAAGTACCTATGTTTATAAAGTAACTCCACAACCGCCTACACCAGCAAGCTAATGGATTGATTGAACGCCAACACAGGATCTTGAAGGTAGTCCTTAAATGTAATCTGCTTAAGGGTCATTCTTGGGTAGAATCCCTTTCTCTAGTGCTGTTAGGTATTCGTACTGCAATCAGACAGCACTTAGGTTATTCATCAGCTGATTTAATTTATGACACTACTATCCCTCTCCCTGGTGAGCTAATTGTTGAGTTCCCTAACATCTCGCAACAGCACTTTGTAAGACATTTGCAGGACATAATCCGCTCATTGAAACCAGTCTCCCAAATTCTAAACATGGGAACGGAACTGTTTTCGTTTCAAATGAACTTACAGCATCTTCACATGTGTTTCTATGCCAAGGTGCTGCAAAGTACCACTTGAACCTGCTTACTCAAGTCCCTATCATGTAAGAAAACACATGTAGAAGTTCTTTGATGTTGAAATCCATGGAAAGGTCAAAAGCATCTCCATAGATCATTAAAACCAGCCTTCGTACTCGGATAACTGTCTCCATTACCTCATTCTGGCTCTTTCAGGCCATGCAAATCAGTTGCGCACCACCATCTCCAGTACTTTCCTCACCTGGCGCATATTTGCAAAGGACCAAGTCAGGACGGACAGTTCAGTTTCCCCAAGATTCATCGACTCCGTCAAAGTTGTTTGGGAGGAGGGATGTGTAGTGACAATAAACATTCCTTTCTTTGTTCAATTGCTTTATCCAGTTACGTTTTGTTTGAAAAAATGTTGTGTTTAAATGATATCTAATGAAGCGAAAAAGCTATAAATCCACTAATTCTCGCACCTACCAACTTTATTGTTCGCTTAGATTAATATATAATTATCACAAGAACCTACAGATCGGAACAAACTTGTAGTATTAAAATTTAACCAAATAGAGTTGAAACTATGTGACACAAATAACAAAAATTCCCTTCAAAACCTTGATTTAATTTTCTTCTTCCTTTTAGCATCAGCAGCAACTTTTAGGTCCTAAATCCAAGTTTTAAAAAACATGACGAAGCTGAAATTATAATAAGACACTCGGCTTTAAAGATTATGTGAAAGTTTGCATTTATTCTCATAAATCTGTAAGGATTTAGTGAATGAATTAAATGAAGTAAAGCCAGTATCCTGCGCTATTTCTAGCGCAATTGATTGGTGGGGTCAAGTGAACTCCATGTTTGTTTTCAAGATTCTACTCAATGGAGATGATAAATTCCAATTAGTCTAGCATCAACTTAATACTTAGTTATTAAGTAAATAATTAGACAAAATATAGTATAAGGCCATACATGCATGCGCATATAGTCTTTGTCACTATGTGTGTTATTTAAAAAAAACATGCAATTGCTTTTAAACACCGCCACTTTCAACTGGGCTATATAATTTGGTTTGGAATAGCAAGTTCAAGAACAACTGACTTTAAATTAAGTAGACATAAAACTGGACAAAACTGAAGTAGATGTTTACTAACAATTGCAAATACTTATTGCGCTTTCGCTGCAAATTGGTGTCTTGTAAGGTGCATAAATATACATTTATTTTTCAGTCCTTTGTTTTAGGGTTCTTTATACATATACCGTTTTACCAATACTCAATATGACTAGGGAATTTTGCATTTAAGTGTACTAAAAATGTTAAGCCCATAGGTTTTAGTGCATCCGGAGTAAATAGCGGAAAACTGTCTAAACAGACAAAACAGGTAATACACTGGTAATGTTTTGTCTTAATGCCCGTGAGAGGTGTGGGATGCTAATCCTTCCCTGGATTTGTGGTTCAACCAGCTGCCATGCCAGGGACTTAATAAACTCAAAACGTGACATCTGTTGGTTTTCTGCGTATGACGAATGTATGACAAACGCGATATACAGAAAATAAATGTTAATAGTAAAACCTGTCTTCAGCGGAATTGAACGGAGTTTTCGAACATTTCCGTTAAAGATAGGTTTCAGTTTAACGAAGTAGACCTAGGCTATTAACAAAATTAAACCATAAACATACATAAATGGACAGACTGATATAAAAAATGCACCTACATTATTCAGTTGCATATTTAGATATTTTTGCTACAATATAACACACGCCAAAACTTATAATGAATGAAAAATAGCTGTATATATGATTCGTTTATTTTTTCCAGTAGTCAAGGAGAGCTTTCTGCACACATTGCTGCTTAGTTGCTCAACTTCCACAAACACTTTAGCCTGAGAAGTCACACCTAACATACAAGTCATTTCGCCATAGGGCGAATTGCTGCAATTTCTTTAAACTTTTGAGATCATCTTTCACCTGACATAAAACCACATAAGAAAACAGTCAATTTCTCCTTGGACAATTTTCCTCCCAAACACTTCTCACCTTTTAAACATAATGATTCATTCAATAACACGTGAAAGAGTAGTCCCGTCTCGTTTGCTATGTTTTTAGGTTCGTATCCTTCGATCATTGAAGGTAGTTTAGCAATGCAATCAGCGATGGTTTCAGTATTAATATCATTTGATTCACCACAAAGTTCGTAAAAACTATCTGATGCATTTTGCACAAACTCTCCAACCAACCATTAGATACTTTGAATTCAGTCTTACCCAGTTTTTCAGTTACCTTTTTAGCATATTCCTGTAACTTAGGCTCCAATATGTGGTGAATTTTTGCCCAAACACTAACGCACCACTCCCACACTATTTCATTAATATCCTGGTTTTCAGTTTTCTTGCGCTGTCTTTATTTTTCCATTAAGCACAATTTTTCCACCGCTTCAGAATTTCTGTTTTCTTCCTTATAATCTCGCAAACTGTAGTTGTTGCTACGTTGGACACCCTCATGATCTTTATCACGTTCACTAGCATAAATCACTTTCACTCTCGTCTTAAGATCTAAAACAACTCTTGTTTTCCAAGCTTTGATGACTACTGCTGAACTAAATCATCATCTATGTACGTTTAGAGGTGTATAGTTAAGAGCTGTATTCTATGCTGTCTGGCAAGTTATTGGAGCAGCAAATGGAAATGAAAGAGACAACAATAAAAGACAATCAGCCGTGCTTATTGTTAACTTAACTATGCAGTGAAGGATGAGTGTCACAGGTTTCTCAATATTCGGACCGTCATTAGCGCATCCCCATCCTACACTGGTCAGGTAGCAGCAAAATGGTCTGATTTCAACTTAAATATCACGTACTTAGAGCAGACTCTCACAGGGTGTCTGAAATTTTTCTAAACTCTGCATTCCGGAACTGTAAAGTTTCCGTTCAAAGATTCTCGTTGTCCGCATAAGACAGTTTCCGTTTAACAAGGGGTCCGTTGAAGCCAGGTTTTACTGTAATTGTAAACTTTTTAGGACATAGGAGACCAATGCTCGATTGTTACCAAATCCGAACAGATCAGGATTCGGTTTCCTAACTTTCGATGAAGAAAATTACTTTCCAATTTATTTTTTGCTCTTTTTTAAAGTTCACACATAAAATAGACCCTGTTCCTTAATCTAGACATGTTAGATGGAAGAAAACCAATTGCGAGCGATAAGGTTCAGATTGCTTCCTTCGAACGATTTGAATAATCTCAGTGCAACTTGGATACACTTTGTTGGTTGCCGTTCTTTCTCATTTGAAATAAAGTCTTCACTATCCCCGACACAATAAATGTAACCATAAAAAAATCTGATGTGTTACACTCAAATGACTTTCTCTACTCTTGTACAAACTATCTTTACAAACGCTTATTCCCCATATGCTTCATGTTAATCGATATCCAGATGTTAATCTTATTGCTAATTTTCTTGTAGATTCAAGGGGAATTGGTAGGCTTTAAGCGATAGTAAAATATTTTAAGAGCTGGTTGCTATGTGGAGTATTCCATTCTTTTTGCATTACCAGGACAAAAAAATGAATAACGAATTGCCATTGGAGAAAAGGTATAAGTATTGGAAAATTTAAGGGAATGACAAGCAATATCTCGAAAATGGTTCACTCAGCAACATAAATGTGTATGACATAAATTGTGTATTTTAACGCGATCTACATTTTTTGTGTAGTAAACTTTTGTCTATCACTTATGATTTACCAGTTATGCAAAAGTCGTTCACAATGGAGACATTCCCAGAAAATTCAAGATATACGCTTTATTTGTCATGAGAATACCTTAAACGTGTGATATTTTCATCAAAATCGTCAGAGCCATTGTTGAAAAACTTAAGATTTTCGAAAAATGTTTTATGTAAAGGAGTGGGGGGATTTTCTTGAAAACCTTCGTGTCGCATCCCTGGAAGATACTGAACCTAAATACTAAGTTTGGAGTTTATCCGACTGTTCGTTTCTGAGTTATGCTGCTCAAAGACACACACACACATGGATATGATTCCAAAAATGCTTTTTTTGGATTCAGGGTGTCTCAAAACATATATTTCCTATGAAATCTCGGTATAAAATTTTTGGATGGAATGCAATACTTCCCCTACTTACTATACGTAGTAGAGAAAGTAAAAACGTGGCATAGCATTATTGCTGGCTAAAACCTTTGCGCAGTATTTCTTGGTTTCATTGGCTAATATATTGAAAGGCTCTATCAGAACAGCAACAGGATTTCATGAATAGAAGTTTACTCACCACTGGAATAATTTGCTCTAGTGTTTCTGAAGGAAAACTCGAAATATATTTGGACTCGCATCATCAGATCTCAATGCTATAAGAATAATACTGTGACGCAGTGGCTATGGCCCGCACTGGGCGGTCGGAGTAAACCACATAAATACTGCTCGCCAATCTAAACACCAGGCGCGCTATCGGCAAATAACTGGAACCTTCTGGAGGCTTTCTCTTCCCCCTCTTCCATCCGCCCAATAATTGTATAAATCTTTCCTGTCTCTTACCTTTTCAATTCCATTCCGACACCAGCATGACTCCAGTTTTTCAACTGTTACTTCTCTCAATTCTCACTGTTGCTGTTCTATGTTCTTATCTAGTTCAACTTCAATGGGAGTTCACTTCACTATGCTGAACTAGTTTAATTACCCATCACTTCATGTTTTCGTGACGTACCCTCTTCACGTCGGGCGGTTCACTTCGCTCGGGAGTCGAGCACAAGATCTCCACAACCCATCGCTCATCAGCAAAACTCTCACAATACGTCACAACAACCGTCAGCATCTCGCTCAAAGAATCGCTCTTGATGTCACATGGGAAACTTATATGCCAGCTCGCTCGTTCATGACTGTCCGACGCAACAACTCACGCGGGAGCGCTCGCTTATAGTCAGTGAAATCTTTCTACAAGGTTCTCGAACGTTCTAACTATTTCGACTCACTTTTTGGAGGAAGGGAGGGAGGAGAAGTTTCCAAAAAGTTCTAGTTATCTGAAGCGCTCCCGGTGCTTACGCTGGCGAGCCGCACTTACATATCCTGACCGTCCGGCGCCGACCTACCGATAAGCTTGCACCGAAATTATCAGTTATATCCTGAGTGTATGTGACCGAGAAAGAAAGAGGGAGAGAGAAATTTATTAGTTTGTGGCACTGCAATGCCTATGTAATTTGGTAAAGCATGTGTTCCGGCACTTTGTTCATTGATCAACAAATGTATGCTTATGGGCCTAAACATCACACTTAAATTCGGTTAAGGAGATTGCTCCTTATCTTGCTACCGAAATGAGACAAATTTTCTATAATCAACATATATGTGGTTTTCTAGTTTCTTTCAGGTAAAATTCAGATGGACTCGTCACTTGAAGAAATGGCTGAATCGTTATACAACGGAAAAGTACCAAGTATGTGGAGAAAGTTTTCACCAGAAACTTGTAAGGACCTGGGAGGATGGTTGACACATTTAGCAAGAAGGATTGCACAATATAATTATTGGGTAATGTTTGCTGCTAAGTAAATTACTAAATTGTACAATATTACTTAACTACAAAGGCCTTTTTCAACCGACATAGAGTACAAACAACAATATAGTATAGTTCAATTAAAATACGTTTAACATGATAACTGTTAAAATTATAAATCGGTGAAATCCGGCGGACGCTAATGAAATATTAACACAATCCCTAGTATGTTTATGTAAAGCTAATACTCCCATATGACTCTCTTGCTATATTTAATGCGATCAACCTTAAAGTTCTAATCAGCTGGTTACATATGCATTTACGTATCAATTTAATGTACATTCATTGTATCAATTCCAGTTATTCTTAAAATGATGTGTTACCATTTTCACTGCTAAAGTAATATAATAGTTTCAACCGATTAACTTTAAATTCTTAGAAACTTTATTTTAAGGACACATGACAATTTTAGAAAATGTCCAATTATGTTATATCAATTTTAATACTGTGAATTATGTGCGACTTTATGCCTTGTGGATATTCCTTTCAGTTTGATTGTAATGCATGCATCAGGTTCTACAAAAAGCGCTCAGACAAGCAATACCAACTTTTGTTGTGCAAATTGGTGCTCTGTGTAGGATGGTGTAGCTGGGCCGTGATGGTCAGACACTATCTGAAACAGTGCCAGATTAATCCCAGCTATAGCCAATATAAAAGGTTTATTCTCATAATATGCCCAGAGCATACAGAGAAATGGACAGTAACGGTTATGTGTCTCAATGCAACCAGGGACAAGTTCCCTCACAGGATATACACGTTATACAGCAGTACTGCTTCGAAACGAAATTCCTTTTTTTTAACCTTTATCAAAGCCTTAAAGTTTTACATTACAAGAATTGCGTTTACAACTGGTAACACTGTTTAAATAGATTTATGGTGAAACAATTGTGGACCCCCAAACTAGAATCAGAATTCAAACTAACCTGCAAACGTAATAACACCAAATTCAAAAAAATACAAATACAACTGTACACTTCTTAGCAATAAAATCAAAATTCAGCTCAGCAAATGCTAGCAAGATATGTAGCAAACAGAAGTTAAATTAGTTTTTCTAATTGTAAACCTTTTGTGGCATAAAGGTATGCAGTTTCTTAAGGAAAACTGTTAGTTTTAATACCTTGCAAGGCCAGAAGCGTACAAATATTGAGTTACTTATATAATGACCAAAAGACTTTGCAACATTAAATTTAAGATTCCTTAAAGCTAACTGAAGAAGTATGTAATGCAACTGTTCACTTCTTAGAATTGAAATTCAGACTTCAAGCAAATAAATAGCCAATTCTTTAATAACTAGCAGTTTTGGTATAATGAATGTAAAATTCTTTAAGGGAAACTATAAATCTCTAAATCTTGCAAGGCAGGAGGCGTAAAAATACTAATCACTTTTATAATTACCATAACACTTTGCAACAATAAATGTAAGATTACTTAAAGGGTAGCTGTCGAAGTTTGGAATGCAACTGTTCACTGATTAGAATTGAGCAGCTAGCAATCTTGGCCTAATCTATATAAAGTGCTTTAGAGAAAGCTGTCAGAGAATGAAATGGAACTCTAAAATTATAAACTTGGCCTTGAAATTTGCTGGAAATAGTTGCAAAGCACAACAGCTGGTAAGTACTCTTACCCAATAGAATACTAGGAAAAACTAAAATTTCTTAAGTTCAGCTGTAAAGGATGCAAGATGAACCTGGTAAATTGCTTTTACAAGACTATTAGATTGAAACGCTTGCATACATCACGTGGAGTATTACAAACTTCCCCAAGCCCCTAACAGTATTGAGCATCATGGCAAAGTCATTAACACAAAATGTAACTAATAACCTTAACGTTTGATACTGTGATACTTCCACATTTTAAGCTGTAAAAGGATCAAAGAAGGGAACAATTAAATAGGTGCCCTGATCGTGCTTAATTCGACATAAAAATGATGGCTCCCGATGCCCTCGGTTCACACCTACAGCTAACCACCAAGAAATGCGGTAAACAGAAATTAATTACTTGGCCAGCGTTTGTAAGGCAAAGGAAAACATTCATTAAAATTATACCCACTCACTCTTATAAAATTTATTTCCAAAAAACTGTACCTCCAATGAAATGCGAATTATAAGATTTAATTTAAAGGAAACTTACCTTCAATGCAATACGAATAATAAAATTTAATTACCTGAGAAACGTACCCTCAGTGATACACAAACACGTACGCAGGAAAAGCACACCCAGGAAAAACCATGGTTACTTTAAATTACTAGGGTCCGTTTGAAGATAATATTAAAACTTAAAGGAAAGTGGTTAATTTAATTTATTGGTGTGTTGTTTTGGAGTAGATGTTGACTCTTACGGTAATGATTCCATAAATAATCGGCAAATCATTGTAGTTTTAGACGCACAGGTCTTACGGCTGCGCCCCGTCTCGTCGCTTCGTAGTTCTGCTCCACTCCTCTACTTCTGTAAAACATCCCTCGGCTACGCTTTGCGGCTTAGGGCCCTCAACGTTGCGCTACGCCATGCGGCTTAGTGCCCTCATTAGCGTCTCTGGCCTATCAGAACATTACCAAAGGAGGCCGTCCTACCTGCTTTCACCAACACTCATGGCGTGCATCTTCGCTCTTAGCTATCCCGTCACAACTGATTATAGCTCTATTTTCGTAAATTAGATTCTGACAGGTTACCAGCCAAATTCCGAACTATAGTGCTATTTTGCCAATGTGAGCAACGTGCTCAGCTAACATATGCATACATCAGGATATGATAACCCATACAGAGACAGCAGAACTAATAGCAGTTAAATAACAACAATTAACGAATAAGAAATAACAAATTTGTGCCAAACGCCCAATAAACGTTGGTCCACAATGTGTTTGACCAACTACGGTTACCTCTGGAGGATACCGTTGCGCGGGAGGAAGGAGGGGAGTCGCAAGGGAGACTGTGTTACGTGGAATTCCTAGTCCCTGAGTATTATGTAGGGCTGTGTTCGTATTCGCTGATAAATGTCAGTTCGGGAGAGGGGTCACTACATAAGCTGTTACATTCCTGAAGGCGATTGGTTCCCTCTGTCTATAAACTGGAATGTGTGACCTGAGGTGGCCTGGACTCTCACCTAAGGTCGTGCCAGGATGTGAGCATGCCTTTGCAGACATTTGCAACGGTGGAGGATATTTTCTCCGTGGAAAAATCCGCTTAGAAATCAAATAAAACAGAATGGAAAAGAAGCAGTAGAGTATTGTGATCCTCGCTCCTTGGTTATCTTTAGAATAGAGAAGGAAGGAAATTTAAATCGATGAACCCTTTTACAGTTTAAAAGTATCTCGATGAAATTGCTGGTCCTGTTAAGTCGTACATTAGAAGTTGCAGTGGCAATCTTCTGGTTGAAGCAAGTTCAGCATCTTAGGCAGCGATTGTCTTGAAAGAAACCATGTTAGCCAAGTATTCCACACGAGTCGAAATGCATAAGACCTTGAACTCCTCGCGCGTTGCAGTAAATAACCGTGAATTGGATGGTATGTTCCAAAAAGGAGATTCAAGAAAATTTTGAGGTTCAAGGTGTGACACCCGTATATATGATTCAGTGGAAACAAACAGGTGAATTATTGCCTACTCGTACCCCGTTACTTACCTTTGTTTGGATGGATCTCTCTCAAAGGACTAAGGCAAGAGTGTGAAATCGTTGGAATTAGCCCATATATGCCGAACCCTCTGAGATGTTATACGTGTAAGCACTTTGGTCACACTAGTGCCTTCCTTAATGGTAAATCAACCTGCGTTAATAGCATGTACTCAGCTTCAACTTGAGATAACCATAGCGTAAACATCCATAAAGTTCTCAAGAATGCCCCGTTTTATAGAGGAAACAGCGACACAAGAGATCCGGGTTAGACATAAGGTTTCCTTCTCAGAATCCCGGAAACTCCTGCGTATCCGCGAACTCTCTGTCCCGAAATCCGGTACTAATAGCTCAGTTGCAGCCAAACTGGTAACAAGTCGGGAAATCGCAACTCAGACCAGCAACATTAACGGTGACACCATTTCAGAGAAGATTCATGTAGCTACAACACCGCAAAAGCCTTCTAAATGAACACCGACGACAGCTTCAACCTCTGTCATGTATCCCACTGCAAAGTTCGTATCAGTAAGATTACCAGCAAAACCGTCGATCTCAAACAATAGGAGTGGCAAGCTGGTAACAATACATCGCCGAAAAAGTTCAGGACCACCTTTGATAGATCCGACTTCCTGAAAGAAACATCCAAAGGGAAGAATAGTCGACAAGCATCTCTTTGGGGATCCTCTTCTGAGGAAGGACTCATATCAGCAATCTACATCTTCGCTGATCTCCACTTTCAATCGGAGGATCTCGAACCGACATTTTCTATTGGAAAAGGTACCTCAACATAGTGGAGGAGATGTAGTAGTAGGATTCTGCCCACACTGCCAGTATGACATTGAAAAAGAGGCAGAATAAAGCCTTCCTGAAGATATTAGCACACCACAAAAGGGGGAAATTGATTCGAGTACCGTGTCCTCAACATAGTGCACTTTAAGAAATAATTACTATTGCTATCGTGGACCATACGTTGAATTAGAAGAATCCACCAGAGCTTGAACTCTTCCTCAACAGGTCTGAGCCTTGTGTCGTATGTTTACAAGAGACTAAACTCCGTCTGCAAGACAGCTTTCAAATCAGACTGTATACTCCGGCACCGTGTGGTCTTACACCAGAAGAGGGGATACTATGATACTCATCGGAGATGACATATTGGTGGAATTAGTCTTCATACAGTCAGGCATCCAGTCAGTTGCTGTAAGGATTAAACTTCCATCTATCCAATTTATCACTTGTAAACTTCACCTGCTTCCATCTGACGACCTCTGGCTTACGACGTCACGCAGACGTCAAAGCCGACACCCTCTTTGGGCTCACCTTGTGTCCCGGGGAGGGGACATCACATGAACTGTTACACACCTGAAGGCGATTGGGTCCCTCTATGTATGGGAGGTGAGGAGCAAAGTCCAGGCCAGGACTCTCACCTAAGCTGGGGTGGCGCCAAGGATGTGAGCATGCCATCGGAGACATTTGTAATGGTAGAGGAAATTATCGCTATGGATCCTAAAAATCCAAAAATACCTCAAAAGTAAGTGTACAAGAAGTAGTCGAGTGTTGTGGTCCTCGCGACTTGGTAATTAATAGAACAGAGGAAGGTAATAAGTTTACATTGCTGAACCCTTTTATAGTGCACAAACATGTCCATAAAATAGTTGGACCTGTGAAGTCGTGCATCAGAATCCGCAATGGCACGCTTCTGATTGAATCAAATTCAGCATCCGAGGCAGCGACTATCTTGAAAGACAACTTGTAAGGAAGCTATCCAGTCAGAGTGAAGCTGCACACGACCTTGAACTCCTCGCGCGGTGATGTAAGTATCCGTGCATTGGACGGTATGTCCAATGAGGAGATTCAAGAGAATCTAGAAGATCAAGGTGTGACATCTGTATATCGGGTTCAGCGGAGACAAGGTGGTGAATGTGTGCCTACTTGTACCATGTTTCTTACCTTTGGTCGGATAGAACTACCTCAAAGGATTAAGGCAGGGTATGAAGCCATTGTAGTTAGGCCATATATCCCCAACCCGCTCAGATGCTAAAGAGCCAGCGCTTTGGTCATACAAGTGATTTCTGTTTTGGTGAAGCTACCCGCGTTAACTGTGGAGAATTCTCACACGAGGAAGCCTGTACATCAGCTCCAACATGCGTTAACTGCAGTGGTGAACATCCATCCAGTTCCCGAGAATGGTCCTGTTTTACAGAGGAAAGGGCGATCCAGGAGATCCGGGTTAGGGAGATGGTTTCCTTCACGGAAGTCAGGAAACTCCAGCCTGTCCGCCAACCCTCTGTCCCGAAGTCCGGTACCTATAGCTGAGTTGCAGCTAAACCGGTACCGAATTGGGAAATCGCAACTCAAACCAGCGATATTAACGGGGCCACAATTTCAGAAAAGATACCAGTAGCCAAATCACATTCAAAGCCCACAAAGTCCATATCTACATCTGCTGCAACACCTGCGAAGATTCCTTCAATAAATACAGCATCAAGACCATCTACTTCAAGCAGTAAGACTGGCAAGCTCCTAAGCTATAATGCACCACAGATAAAGTTTCAGACCAGCTATAACCGAACTGACTTACTGAAAGAAAATGCAAAGTCTCTACCCGGAACATCCAAGGGAAAGAAAACTCCACCAAACATCTCCTCGAGTTCTTCTTCTGAGGAATCTTCGGGGAAGGACTCGGATCGGCGATCTACATCCTCTCCGATCTCCACTTTCAATCGGTTCGCGGTTCTCAAACCGAGGTCTTCGTCCGTGGAAGAGATGAAGCAGGAGGATTTTTCCCACACTGTTAGAAAGACAGTGAAAAAGAGGTAGGATAAATCCTCCGTTAAAGGTGTTAGCCCGAAACCAAATAAAAACGGAAAATTGATTCGACCACCGCTTTCCACAACGTCAAAATCTTCTACGATCAAGAACTTATCCCGTTATAACTCTAATGGCTATCCTACAATGGAACATCCGTGGAATTAGAACTCATCGATTAGCTTGAACGTTTGCTCAAAAAGTATGAGCCTTTGTTCGTGTGTTTACAACAGACTAAACTCCGTCCGCCACACAGCTTTCAGCTTAGACGATATACCTTAGCGCAATGTGATCACACGCCGGAAGAGGGTATTCCTGCCACGGGGGCACTATGATGATCATCAAAGATGATATATTTGTGGAATCTGTATTCATACAGTCTGAAATCCAGTCAGTGGCTGTAAGGATTAAACCGCCATCCATCCAATTTAACATCTGTAACATTTACCTGCCTCCATCCGATGACCTCTCGCTCATGGATTTAGTAGATCTAGTCGTTCACTTACCAACGCCTATTTCGTTGGTGGGAGACATAAATGCCCATCACCCACTTTGGCGCTCACCTCGGACTTGTGCAAGAGGTAAATTAAGTGCTGAATTTTTTGCCAATAATAACCTAGCTCTTCTGAACAGCGGAGAGCCCAGATTTCACACAGACTACTACAACACTTTCACACACCTTGATATTGTAGTTTGTTCACCACAGTTAGCAGTTTCCTTGCACTGGAATCTCATCTCTGATTTACACACTAGTGACCATATATCCTGTCTTATTGGTCTCTTAACACATGATATATGTTTCTCACGCCTACCTAGATGGAGCTTAGATTCAGCCAACTGGTATCTTTACTCCCAGTTGGCCGTGTTTAATTACAATGAGCACGACTTGTGGATGTTTTCCGTCCAACATCTCACAGGGAAGATTCCTTCTACTGCTGAGCAAGCTATTCCACGGTCGATTGCCAACCCTCGTCGATTTCCAGTCCCTTTGTGGACGGAAGAGTGCCGAAATGCCATTTGTGCTCGCAGGCGTGATCTTAGGATTTCCACCGTCACCCATACTGGATAACCTAACTGAATACAACAAAATGCTTGCCAAGTCTAGATATATAATAAAGGATACCAAAAAGGCATCATGGAACAAGTTTGTAGCTGCATTTAATCGACATACACCTTACTCTGTCGTTTGGGATAAGTTAAGGCGTGTGGCCAAAAAATCGACCCGAATGCCAATTGCCGGTCTTGAAACAGCTGCAGGAGCTGTTGTTGATACATTTGACGTGGCTAATACATTTGGCTGTGCTTTCGCTCAAGTGTCTAGCTCAGATAACCATTCGCCCGAGTTTGTTCCTGTTAAGACTCAGGTTGAATCTCAAGGATTCCTTTTTCGTTCAGGAAATCTTGAAAATTACAATCGCCTTTTCACCATGGCGGAGTTAGAACGCGCTCTTTCATCTTCGCTTCTATCAGCACAGGACCTGATCGTATCCACGTACAAATGCTCCAACAGCTCTCTCCTGAAGGTAAGGCTTTCCTACTCGAGGCCTGCAATCGTGTTTGGGTTGATGCCACTTTTCCTGGAAAGTGGTGGGAGGCCACTGTCATACCGATTTTGAAAGCTGGAAAGGACCGTCATCTTCCATCCAGCTACCGTCCCATTTTCCTCACCAGTTGCGTTTGCAAGGAGATGGGACGCATGATCATTGGACGGCTGGTATGGTGGTTGGAAACTCACAACCCGCTGACCAACATCCAGTGGGGTTTTCGGGGGGGCGCCGTTCAGCAATGGACCAGCTTGTGTCATTGTCGACACAGATCATGAACGCATTCATGAAAAATTGTCAAACCGTTGCGATATTTTTTTACCTCGAGAAGGCTTATGATACTTGTTGGTGAGCAGGGATACTATGTTCCCTACACGCCTGGATAATACGTTTACCGCTGTTCATTCAGGAGTTTATGAAGGGCCGCATTTTCCGAGTAAGGATCGGCTTGCTTTTTCGAAACCTTTTGTTCAGGAGAACGGAGTACCTCAGGGATCAGTACTGAGCGTTACACTGTTCGCTATAGCAATTAATTTATTCTCTAAATATGTTCCTCCAGGGGTATCGCCATGCTTATTCGTAGACGACTTTGCCGTTTATTGTATTTCTCTGCGTACGCAGTTTTTGGAACGCCGTATGCAGCATTGCTTAGATAACCTCCAAGTTTGGAGTTCTAAAATGGCTTTCGTTTCTCAACTGAGAAGTCAATCTGCGTGAGCTTCTGGCGCCGTAGGAGGCGATTACCACCTTCGCTCCGATTCGGTTCAGATTTATTACCATTCGCAGATTCGACGAGATTCCTGGGGTTGACGTTTGATAGGAAACTTAGTTGGTCATCGCATATAGCACAGTTGAAAGCGCGATGTGACCGTTCTCTGAATATCTTGCGGATATTAAATGGCAAATCTTGGGTAGCGGATTTGACTATTTTGCTGCGACTGTATCGCGCACTGGTCCGATCAAAAATGTACTATGGGTGTATCATTTATTCCTCAGCACGACCATCTGTGCTCAGGATATTAGACGCAGTCCATAACCAGGGCATTCGAGTGGCTATTGGTGCTTTTCCCACCTGCCCAGTTTTGAGACTTTACGCCGAATCTGCAGAACCTCCTCTGCGTTATCGGCGTGAAATCCTCTTGTTAAATTATGGCTGTGCCCTTAAATGTATACTTCAACATCCAACGTTCTCTTCGTTTTCTCACACTGCGCTGGATGAACGTTACAGAAATAGCTCCATTAATCCAAGGCCTGCAGGTGTTCGTTTCCGGGAGCTTCTAAGAAAGCACGACATTGATAAACCTAGCAGGTATGCTAAAGGGAAGAGGTTGTTTCCTCCTTTGTTACGTGCGACATCTCACGTTGCTCTTGGGATGACGGTATACCGGAAGTCTAAGATGCCTACTTTTTTTGAATTTCTGTCCAGTTACAGTGACCTAAATTTGATCTGCACCTATGGTTCTAAGAGTACCAAGGGTGTTGGATGTGCTTATATTCATGGAACCGAATCCTATACATTCGGTTTTCATGATAGACATCCATTTATAGTGTAGAGCTGTATGCCAAATACCGAGCCATTTTGCATTGCGCCGTCTAAAATTGGGAGCCTGTCTCATTTTAAAGGATTATCTAAGTGAATTGCAGAGCCTTCGAGAGCTGTACAACTACCACCCCATTGTTCAAGCAGGCTCTATCATCTTCGCGACTATCAGCACCAGGATTAGATGGTATCCACGTACGAATGTGTCAATAACTCTCTCCTGAAGGTAAGGCTTTCCTGTTCGAGGTCTATAATCGTGTTTGGATTCACGTCACTTTACCAGAAAAATGGTGGGAGGCCAATGTTACACGCATTTTGAAACCTGGAAAGGTCGGTCATCTTCCGTCCAGCTACCGTCCTATTCTCCTCATCAGTTGCGTTTGCAAGGTGGTGAAACGCATGATCAATTGACGGTTGGTGTGGTGGCTGGAAACTCACAGCCTACTGACCAATACCCAGGGCGGTTTTCATGACGCCGTACAGCAATTTACCTCCTTATGTCATTATCAACACAGATCATGAACGGATGAATGAAGAATTGTCAAACCATTGCGATATTTTTTGACCTTGATAAACCTTATGATATGTGTTGGTGAGCGAGAATACTACCTTTCCTGCACCCCTGAAACATACGTGGACGTTTACCACTGTTCATTCAGGTGTTTATGAAGGACCGCGTTTTCTGAGTAAGGGTCGGTTCGGTTTTTTCGAGCCTTTTTGTTCATGAGAACGGAGAGCCTCGTGGATCGGTACTAGGTGCTTTACTGTTTGCTATGGCAATTAATTCTATCTGGAGATGTGTTCCCCAGAGGTATCGCAATGTTTATTCGTAGACGACTATGTCGTGTTTTGTACTTCTCAGTGTACACCGTTTTGGAACGCTGTATGCAGCAATGTTTAGATAATTTTCAAGATTGGAGTTGTAAAAACTGTTTTGGCTCCTCAACTGAAGAGTCAAACTGCGTTAACTTCTGGCACCGTAGAAGACGATTATCACGTTTGCTCGAGGCCTCTGTGCAAAATTTCCTGTCTTTCACGCCCGATAGAATGCGTCGTTAAGGACCACAACAGTTAAAGAGTGTCCATAATTAAAACTTAATTTAACTTAATTTATCCCCTTTGTTCCGATTCAGTCCAAATTTACTTCCGTTCGCAGATTAGACGCAATTCCTAGAGTTGGCGCTTGACAGGAAACTTAGCTGATCATATACTATAGCGCAGCTGAAAGCGCAATGTGACTATTCTCTGAATACCTTGGCAGTATTAATTGGCAAATCCTGGGGAGCGGTTCGGACAGTTTTTCTGCGGCTGTATCGTGCACTGATCGGATATAAAATTTACTCTGAGTCTATCGTGTGTTCCTCATACGACCATCTGTACTGGGAAGATTAGACTCAGTCCATAATCGGGCCATTTGAGTGGCTATCGGTGTTTTTCCAACTACCCCAGTTATAAGTCCTTACGGCGTATCGGCGTGATGTCCTGTTAGGAAATTATGGCTGTTGGCTTAAGTGTAAGCCTATATATCTAACGTTCCTTTCCTTTTTAAACACGGTGGTGGATGGACGTTGCAGGACCAGCTCCATTAATCCAAGGCCTGCAGGTATTCGATTCCGGGAGCTTCTTAGAAAGTATGATATTGAAATGCCTAGCATGTTTCTTAAAGGGGAGAGAGGGTGTACCTCCCTTAGTTCTCCACCATCTCAGGTGGATCTTGGCATGACGGCATACCGGAGGCCTACGATGCCTACGTTTAGTATCCTCACGTTTCTTCTAGAATTTTTGTCAGGTTACAATGACCAATTTTTTATCTACACCGACGGATCTAAGTACTCCAACAGTGTTGAATGTGCTTATGTTAATGGAACCAAACTCTGTACTTCGGTTTTCATGATAGGACCTCCATTTATAGTGCAGAGCTGTATGCCAATACCGAGCCATTTTGTATGTGCGTGTCGAAAATGTGGTTACTGTCTCATTTTGTATGATTCCCCTACTGCAAGTCCGAGTCTTCTTGATCTATACAACTGCCATCCCATTCTTCAGCGAATCCAGGATGTCCTCCATGTTTTATACGCTTCTGACGTTAATTCCGAGTGTGGTTGGATACCTGGTCACGTTATCTTGCCGTGGAATGAACTGGCAGATTTGAAAAGCTAAGGAGGCGACCACAAATCCCAGTATTGCAATACCTCTGTAACATCGGAATACTTTAGGCTTGTCGCTCACAGAGCGGTGCTATCATGATACCGCGAGGAGTGGTTAGCTCTGCGGGAAATAAGCTTAGAGTAGTGAAGCACATTCCGAGAAGCTGGGTAACTTCATCTCGTGTATCTCGCCATAAGGAGGTGCTTTTGGCTTGCTTGTGTATTGGCCACTGCAAGTTTACATACGGTTAGGTTTTTAAGGGTGACCCTGCTCCTCTTTGTTCGCTGTGTAACAAAACCCTGTCGCTCCGTCATGTTTTGCTAGAGTGTATTCCTCTAGCACACCTTCTGGACTCTCTGCAAGTGCTGGCGAGTCTTGCAGAGATCTTAGTGGAAGAGAACCAAGCGGTTGAAGGTATTTTGAGTTTGCATTAAAGGTAAATTTTAAATGGCGAATTTAGTCTTAAAGATATCAGGTGTTTCTTACTTTCGGTTTAGTTTTATATATTGATCCTCATCCCTGGCTTTTGGTATAATTTTTATATTCATCTTTATCTCTGGCCTTTTCCCTGATCTATTTCACAAGGGCGCTAATGGCCTAATAGTTGAGCGCCCTTAAACATAAATCATCATCAAGAGCGTAACGCGAAGGGTGATTACAAGCATTGAATGGACCACATGGTATGGGGATATGTGGCGTGAGTAACTGGCAATTAGGCGGCTGTTGCCATAGCAACGCGGCTGCCGCGCTCACTTGCTTTTCCGACTGCGGCTCTGATGTCAGAGCCCAACTCACCCCTTGCTACCAGCCGACAGCCCAATTGATGCCATAGCACGTCACGTGAAACAAAAGAAACCAGAAACACGCACGCTTCGGCCAACGCCATTTCATGTGGATTGAGCTTAAGAAAGGTCCTAGCAGAACTTTAACCTACTACAGCGAGAAGCCAAGCATCTCAAAAGTTTCTAGCGCTCACAAATGGCTCAATTTCCGTATTGCGTATTTGAGAATTGCTGCGTTGGCACTTAATGTGAGAGGTCATAACACCATGACAAAGCACTGACTTCCGGGTATATAAATAAGGGAATGAAGTTTACAACGCTAAGCCAATCAGTGGGATGAAGATTGTGGAACACCCATGCATGTATTCAATAATATCTGTAGAATACCATTTTAATGCTGAAATTGTTGAAACTATAAAATGCTTGCATAACGAGATAACCTAAGTACCATATATAGACAAATACCTATCATAGTAAACAGCTTTAACTCGCACTGCAAATTGATGGTGAGGGATTCTAATTTCATGCGGCGGCTGATATGTATGTAGCTTTCAGAGAAGTTGTGCGCCAGTTTTAATGTTTACATATGTGAATAATCACATACTATGATGCAAGCACAAGATTTTGCATGCAGAATTTTAATTCATTTATTATTATTGTTGTTGTTATTATTATTAGTTTTCTAACGGATACAGCATTGTAATTATTTAGAATATAGAATTAATAGTGAGGAAATAGAAGTGCTAAAGCATTTTTCCATAACATGATATACATAGAAGCAATTTAATAAGACCATTCCCTTCAGATTTGACGGAACCTTCCACCTCGGTCTAAGATATTTTTGCGCCTAAGCCCCTGACGGTGTGCTCCCGGGAGGGAGGGTGAGGTGAGAGGAGACAGAAGACGGCCGGATCAGGAGGTACGACAGGGCATAGGGTAGGGTTCCTACATTTTACAGATTGAAACTCCCCAAATGGCAGCTGGTGCAACCGGTTGCCTTACCTTGCAGACTTGCACATCCTACTGGAGGGTCCGGGATTTGTAGTCCGCCTCCATTCCAGGAACGAGAAGCTACATAGAGCATCCTTTTCCCCGCCATGCAACGCCGAGACTTCCGCCGACACTTTCAATCCTACAACAGACCAAGCAGATCAAAGGTCAAGTGAAATGGAGGGGCAGGAAATTCGGGGGATGCAAAGAAACTTTCCAGCATTCGCCTAGTGACCCGGGGAAACCCTTGAAAAAACCCATGGAACAGTAAGTTCGGCCGAGGGAATCGAACCCATGACCTTCCAACCGCGGGCCAGAGCCGTTATCGCCTGAACTATCCCGCTCGGGTTGTGTAACGGAAGAACGACAGAACTAATATGGTCCACCATCTGGTCAGCATCCTCAGAAAAGCTATCTTCGAAGACGATTAGCTAGAATACAGATCCCAGTTCGCCTTATAGCACATAGGAAGATTATGAGATCTTCCCGTCTGCCCGAGAGCGTTATGCTGAAGGAATTATTATACTCCAGCAAGATAGTCATTCGGACCCTAGGTCAGCCAGAGTTCAAAGCTGGTTTTCGGGTCACGAACATTTTTGAGCAAACGCCATGGCATCGGAAGTCACCAGATTTGAATCTCATAGAACATGATTGGGCGAAAATAAAGAAGAGTCTTTCTCGGTGTCCCAGATTTACTTATGCTACACAGCTCTGTATACCTTAGAAGACACTGGGAATCACTAGCAGAGTATACCAAGTATTTGAGGAACCTGGAGGTTTCCAAGCCCCAAAAATTGAGGGCAGTGATAGAAATTAGCTGGGACCACACAAAATGATAGATTTTTGTTCTTCTTTCTAATAGACGTAGTTTAATTATATTTGTTTCTCTTTTGTTTACATTTAAATGCGACCAGAACTCAGATCTTATGTGGAATTAATTTTTTTTATTTATTTCTTATTTTTTGTGAAGGGTAGATAAATAGTTTAGAATCACAGAATGAATACAGACTTAAAACATAACGTGCATAAATATACAAAATGACTATGAAAGGTGAATAAATGAATAAAAAGCACAGGCAGATGCACATGTGAGATTCAAACCGCCTCTGCAGATAGTATCCTACACTTCAAACCTAGAACGTGATCACAGAGCCACTTCCACGACGTAAAGTTGTATTCTCTCTTTATAAGGTCATGTAAAGCAAGGTTCAAATTAAAGGTTTGGGTTTGTGTTTGAGTATTCACCTGTGTATTCTTGCGAAGAACCATTCTATGAATTACTTCCCAGTGGTTATTTTATATAATAACGTACACATTATATCTTAGTTGGAGTTCTACATATAGTCCATTTTATAATCAGACTGACATAGCACCTAAGGTGTTCACAGCACTAAAGCGGAACCAACTGTTAATGCGTGATTTACTCTACGTGAGGAAGATATTCTGATTGATTTGATTGGCCAAATCAGCTATAAATGGATTCCTACGGGATGGAGTTGGGGTAGCAGCGAACTCGCTCCTTCCAGTAGGAATCCATTCATATCTAACTTCAGCCAATCAAAGCCATCAGAATATCTTCCTCACATGGAGTAAATCACGTGGTAGCTTTACTTCTGTGAACACCTTAGTAGCAATGTCAATCTAATTATAAAATGGACTATAAATCTGGTTTGTAATGAAACACGTTGCACTTGCGAATCAATCTCTGTTTACTTGGTGTATTTCCATAAGGCCGTAGCGAAGTTTTACAGCGTTCAGTCTGTTTTTCCAGTACTCTACCTATACTTCTACAAGTGACGGACAGATATGTATCCACAGAGACCTTAGAGAAAGGCAACTGTATCTCTGCTTCTATATGTGCCGCGTAGATCGAATTTGGGCGCGTCCAAACTAACTGTGTATAGATGGCAATGTATTCACTATTACCATCTGTTTTTGCTGTTTTTTTAGACTTAAGATGGAACTTTGGGTTAGCCGATATTTACCTTAGTGGCTGAAGGAAACCACCAAAAAGCCTCAGTTGGATCGATCGCCCACGGGATTTGAACCAGCGACCTCTAGAATGCGGACCACAGATGTTACACTAGATTTGTGGTTTACGATAATATAATTATTTTGTGTAATCAGTACACTATTACAAAATTAAATTCTACTGTATCCTTTTAAATAGAGTAATACGTTTTGGGGTTTGATATTGCTTACACCCGCAATTACAACAACCTCATTTAATCCAATAGTTAACTATTCCAATTGTTTTTAAATGTTTTTACTCCATACCTCTCAGCTTTTCATGTCGTAAATTGAGTTTATCTGCGAAAAAGACCTATTATTAAAATGATAGCATTATCACGTAAAAATCTTAAATTAATATTATTATTGATCATTGTGTTTGAGTAGAAATTATTGTAGAATTTTAAACACTTATTAAGCATAAACAGGCACAAGCATCTTAATACTTAGAACAGAATTTCACAACTCAAAATGGTGCTAATATTGTATTTTGTTGTTTCAGTCTGTACAAGGAGAACCACTGGTTGTATGGCTTTCTGGACTTCACATCCCAAAGTCGTATATCATAGCTATTGTTCAAATAGGCTCTCAGAAGAATAAGTGGTCCTTAGAGGATTGTACATTCTGCACAAAAGTAACACAATTCAGACATGCAGATGAAGTTGAAGAACGTCCGCATATAGTAAGTCCAGCTTATCTTTAAACATCCTTATACTTGTGTTTGTAAGTGTATGTACAAAATGTTTATGTAACCTTGTTGTTTTTTCATTCATTTCCCCTGTTTTCTTATATTTCGTTTGTTTCTTTTGATGATACTTCCGAGCTTCTCCATTTCTATTACTTAAAGTAACGTTATACATTCCTTTGATTTTGGACCACTCCTGCGGATCTGTTTGAAGGAGCGTTGAAGAGACTGGTTTATCTTTTATTTCATTTATGGAATACAAAAGTAACATTTTAAACGGGATTACACTACATCATAACATGGCGTCGTTACACTTTAGTAGGGTATTATAGGGAGAGCTGGCTCACATTTGCGTTTACATGGGAAAAGAAAGGGAAAACGAGGGTACATGCGACGGTTCAAGAAGAAAAATGCATTTCTATGGGGAAGAAAGGGAAAACGTGGACAGATGACAGGCTAGACAGATGCGGTAGGAGGGGGAATATGGACTTATAAAGAGGAGAGATAAGGAATACGAGAAGAGGTACTAGACTAGATAGAAAGGATACAATATGGCTTTTATATGGGAGAGCTAGCAAACCGAGGAGAGGTATTAGGCTAGGAGGGTTTTAAGGGTAGAGTATGCGTTTATATGGGAGAGATAGGGAATACGAGGACCGATGCTAGGAAGACAGAGGCTGAAGTAAGGGAATGCGCCTTATATAGAGAGGTAGGGAATACGAGGAGAAGTGATAAGCTAGACAGACTTTGAGGTGTGATGTATGCGTTTTTATGGGAACGATAGGGAAAACGCGGACAGATGGTATGCTAGACAGATGTTGAAGGAGATGAATATAGGCTTATGCAGGAGAGATAGGGAATACGAGGAGAAGTGCTAGACCAGACAGAGCTTGAAGGGCAGAATATGGCTTTTATATGGGCGAGCTAGGAAATCGAGGAGCGATATTAGGCTAGGAGGGTTTGAATAGTAGAGTATGCGTTTATATGAAGAGACGAGGAAAAAGAGGGTAGATGCTAGGTGGAGAGAGCCTTCAAGGAGGAAAATGCGTTTATATGGGGAGATAGGGAAAACGAGGTGAGATCCGAGGTATAACAGGTGCTGAAGGAGGGGGAACACCCTTTATATGATAGAGGTAAGGAATAGAAGGAGAGGTAGTAGGTTAAAGAGGTCGAGGAGTACGGTATTCGTTTATGTGTGGAAGATATGGAAAACGGAGAGAGATCCTATGCTCGGAGAGAGATGAAGGAGGTCATTGCGGTTTATATGAGAGAGGTAGGGAATACGAGGAGAGATGCTAATCTAGACAGAGGTTGAGGAGTAGAGTATGCGCTTATATGGAAAAATATAGAAAAACGAGAAGAGAGGCTAGAGAGGTTAGTGCTGATGTATGTGCAATGTTCATCCATGCATAACATCATTTAGACTTATTGACTTCAAGGTTTAAACGCTAACAAAGATATATTGCGTTCTAACGTCCCGGTATCGTGCCTCTAAAGGGTTGGACGCTGGACGCCGATTGGTGAATACCATTATTCCAACTAAGCATTTTTTTATTACTACAGTATAAAGAGTAATACGGATAGTATCGTATATATGTAGGGTAACCGGTTAGTAACACAAGTGTTCATGGTAATTCAGAGCAGCAATTTGTACCAGAGCTATTTAAGGTAATTTTCATTTGATTCGAGTAGTATTTCGGGTATTTAACCCATTTAACAGGTAATTCAGATAGCGTCACAGGTATTCATGGTAATATAGAGCGTAATTAGATTATAAACATCTCTCATCCAACGTTACAACACGTTTATATACTTTTTTCTAAATATTACAAACTTTTTATATGCTTAACAGTTAGTGTGCGAGACGAAGAGGGATAAACTGCATATTGGTTTACAGTGAAGGTATATAGAAGTACTCTAAACTAACCCCACACCGAACGCCCTAACCTATCCCTACCTTGTCTTCTCATTGTCTATTCAATCCTATCATCATCTATCCTAACCAACATAACAAGACGCAACACCATGTAACATAGCCACGTAACACAAGGTAACATAAGCACGTAACCACGTAACAAGACGTCACACTACGTAGCATAGCCACGAAAGCACGTGACAAGACGTAACGCAACGTATCATAACCATGTGTCAGTACATAACTAACGTAACACCGCAAAACATAAGCACGTACCATCACGTAACGTAGGTACGTAACCACGTAACAACACGTAGCAACCATGTAACCACCATGTAACACCCTGTGACAGGACGTAACCGGAAACGCAACAAGACGTAACAGAACCTAATCGCCCTAACCTGAGATAACCTCGAGTTTCTTTTAGTGAAATTGCGGCGTTTTATTCAGGCTTTATTATTCAAGAGGCTTAATTGAAAAGTTTTATATCAACATACCTTATTTTGGTTCGCTGTAGGCGCCTCTCCCCTTTATCTAGGCTTGAGACTAGCGCTAGGATTGCTCCTAATGGCAGGGTTAACGCCTCTCCTTCCATCTTCTTATTCTTTTTTATTCATCAGGGTCTGCTAGGTGTATACACATCACACGGGTAAACTTCCATGTTTTTAAATTGTAGACTCACTAAGAAAATCTTCATCTTCCGCTTATATTCTCTTAAGCACTATTTGTAATGCATATGCATATGTCGTTATGTCATCCTCGGCAATAACTCTTTATCGTCGTATGGAGTCAATGTAATTTTATTCACTTGTACTGTGGTAAGAGCATGCTGTGGTGACAGGATCAGATTTATGGGCGTTTTTATTGTTTCTCTGGTTTTATAACAGTCGGTATAGCTCTCGAGTGTGACGTACTGCTTAATATCACTACGTTTTTTGCCTTTAATATTTTTTGTCATTGAGCCGGGGATATCTAGTGCATACATCTTAGGTCGTAGTCCAACAAAGCGCTGGATGACTTTACCATTAGCCTTCATCTTTAAATTTCCCAAGCACCTTCTTGTTTAGAGCTGAATAGCATATATGGCTTGTAGGATAATCAGCTGTATCTAGGTGCACAATAAAATATAGCTTGTCCTGGTACACATCTTCAGTTCTCACTCCATAAATGAATGAAACAGTGTCCATATGCATAAGCTTCAGTTTTTCAGCTCTATAATACTGTTACAACACATCATAGTGATAGTGGTGCATTAATGTCTTGGAGATGTCCAACAAACTCATTCCAATGTATATAGGCTTCTTGAGCACACTCGGTCGGGATGCCATGCGCACAGCAGCTAGGTTGGTAGCATATATTGTTCGATCGATAAACGTAGGCTTGGCAATTAACTTTTCCAGAGTCTTGTCGTTTGTCACCAACTGTATATCCACACGATTACGCGGGTTCTCCAAAGTTTTTCCAAACATAGCATTGTTGAACAGTTTGTAGAGATCCTTCTCAAAATCACTTGCAGCCTGTTGTCGTCTGTTGTTAAATTCCACATACGGTTTTAACCACTACGACAGTCGGAATTGTAGCACACAATGGATTTTTGTTAGCCATAGTCTATGTTTAAGAGCCTGCTTCAAAGTCATGTATTGTGCTACATACTTCTTTCGAGGTCCAAGATAGGGTACTGGTTTCTTTGTAGTCGAGGACTTAGGCTTCATACACTCGGGCAGGAAAGGTAGATCGTGGTGTAGATCGTGAAGTTCCGCAGGATACTCGAAGTCAACTTCTAATATGTATCTATGCGGATCACCTTGTTGTAGTCTTTCTAAGTTGATTTTTTCAGGTGACACGCACTCAGATCCACCATAAGGGAGTGCGTGGCACATTGCCCAACCATCGCTGTACTCGCAAAGGTTTTTTACGTTAAATAGCTCCCATACATTTCTAGCATGAATGTAGTCAGCATCACTAATTTCTTCTTCGTTGAATATATTGTAGAAGTCCTTAGGAGCCAAACAGGTTTCGTTCAAAACACCCCATGACGTGACGTAATCATAAAACACCCCATGACCCTTACGAGTCATCAACTTCAACGTGTCTTCTCCGAAGTGTTTCAGGGTACGATGTTAGATTTTTCACCAGGTATCTAAGGTTTTACTGAGAACGGAAAGCTATCCACAAACCGAAGCTTTATATCTCCTGCATACTTGGAGAATGATATATAGCTTTCTTCAGAGCTACGAATTACTTCCACCTGCTCACTTGTACATCCCAACTCCTTAACAATGCATTGTGAGTCATACCCACTAAGGTTTTACATGAAGACTGGAATATATTTAGGTGTTTTACAGGCTAAATTACATTCATTGTGTAGACTTCCTCGATATTCACCACTGATGTGTTCATGGTCGCGTACTTTGCAGTTCTCTTCAGTAAAGGTTTTTCCACACAAATAGCATACTGTAGAGGAGTTGAAATCCATCTGCTGTTGATCTGTAAGTTTCGGAGACATGACAGATTTGTATACATTATTAATTTCCTTTGCAAGGAAAGACAGGTATTCCATAAAGTTCTGAGCAGTATCAACACCACGATATACATAGCGATGCTTAGGAAGACCAGTTTCCAGATGTTCAACGTCGGATGACGGCTTAACGTAAACGCAAAAACTCATGGGTACATGCTGCTGAGAAGGAGTTGTATATGGAGTTTCAGGATTGGGAATACATGTATGACATGGTGCGAGAATGCTTTCAAAGTCTGCGTAGATGACGTAAGGTAGTTTTGTTATCCTTTCAACATTTTTAAACTGTGCAATTGATTTCCCCTTGGTAGGCATAACTACCCTTGCAATACCTGTTGATTACAGACGGCTCCATGTTCTTGTAGTTTTTCCAGTCCATTTTGTCCGCAATGATCACCAAAATGTGTAAAATAACGCTTACAGATATAAACATATCCATTATGCAGAGTGTTCTGATATCGAATAAGTTTTTCAACATTCTTTATATGAACATAGTGATGTTTTCCACTACTGTCACCCAATTGTAGGAGGTCACGGTGTTCAGCTTGTTCAGCCTCAGCGGCCTTTATTGCATACACTTCATGCGTCTTATCCAACCCGAAACGTTGATAGCCATACTGTTGAGCTTCTCAAACTTAGATATTTGAGAAAGTGGAGTTTGGTTAAGAAACACAGCTGAAGTCATATTTACTTTGAAGTTGCTTTTTTGCTCACCAGCGGCGCATTCTTCTCAACGAATTTGGCTAATACAAAATACATAAAGCACAGCTCATCTGCATAATTCTGGATGTTAATGCAGGCTTTTCTTGCTTTAACACCTGGAGGCAGGGGTATGCAGCTACTTCCTCGTAACGAATTGTACTTGTTAGTACGAAGGCGAAATCCTACCATAGCAAGCAGATCCCAGTTGCTACCCTTAAGTTGTGATTCTCCATTTCACTAACCAACTTCTTCATTTTCGTTTCCAGCATAGAGTCCAGATCCATTTCTAGGAAAACAGCTTGATTCCGGGTTTTAAATGTTTTGTCGCAGGTTTCTCCGATACTGCCAACAAATCTACACTCAGCCAGCAGATTAATTTTCACACTCTTATGAATACCAAGCCCTTTATGTACCGCCTGGATTATCCGCTGTTTTGACTCATGCAGATACATATTCAGATCCTTAGTTGATTCACAGCGTATAAAATATGATTTCAAGCGACCATCGAATGACGTTTCATATTCTTTCATGTCACAGTCATCTATTGTAGATAATGCATATTGTTCAGTAGGTTATAATCTACGTTTCTTCTCAGGCCTGTTTATTCCGCATGCATCTTCGTGTCGCCGTCTGTTATAACTGTCTTTGAAGGTTGCATTGCAATATTTACATTTGAAGAACTTCTTACAAAGTAGCTCATGCTACCCACGTATAAATGCCTTTCCACATTTACCACAAGAATATCCTGATGCACTGGGAATGATATCCTTATATGCAGACGTATTCATCTTTACTTCGATGTAATAAGGTGTTAATCCTTCTTCAAGGGAATGTACGCCTCTTCACCTTGATAACACTTTAGAAAGTCGATTATTTTCTGAGAGAACAACGATGTTGACACCTCGGACATAATAAGCAGAATGAAGTCCAATGCCCGAGATCATCCTATTTATAGAGAAGGCACAAACCTCTTTTCGATCTGTTCTATACTGAATTTTTATACTAAAATTGTGATTAAGCGTCTAAGCTCTTATATTTCAATACGTGTTACACATTTGTTCGGTTGTATCCGTAGGTCTTCGAGCGTGTTCGGGTGCTTGGTGGAATTGAACGCGTGTCTCTTTGTATTCGTAGACCTTCGTGTAGGTTCGGATGCTTAGAGTGAGAGAGCGAAGTTTTGCGATGATGTACATATTGTTTAGTGTGTGCTCGCGTATGCGTGAGGAGACACGGGATAGCTAGTAAGGAGATGAACGATCCGTAAACCGAGCAAGGGACAAGTATTCTTTAAAGAAGCATTCAGCATACGCCACGAAACCAAGAAGCTCAAAGTTGCGAATGAAATAGAATGAAAGGGAAAGGAAATCGTGGTAGCATATACCACTCAGGCAATTGCCTGCAGACCAGGGAAAACCACGAAAAATCTGAGGCCAGAGTGGGCGACCGACGGGAATTGAACCCCGAACCCTAGAAGCACACGTGAAGGATACAAATGAAATAGAATGAAGGGAAAGGAAATCGCGCTAGCATGCACCAATCCGGCATTGGTATGCAGATCAGCCAAAACCACGAAAAATCGGAGGCCAGATTGGGCGTCCAACGGGAATCGAACCCGCGACCCTAGAATTGTATGTGAAAGATGAAAAATGAATTAGAATGAAGGGGAAAGTTAATCTTGGTAGATGATAAATTACTCGCTTTCGCCGGCAGACCGGCAAAATCCACGAAAAGTCCGAAGCCCAAGTGAATGACCGCCGGAAATCGCACCCCGAACCCTAGAAGCACACGTGAAAGATGCAAATGAAATAGAATGAAAGGGAAAGGATATCGGGATCAATGAGAAACTACTAGCATTCGGCTGTCGAACAGCGAAAACCGCGAGTGCCCTAAGGACAGAGTGACCGACCCTACGGGAGTCAACCCCGGGACCTCCGAATGCAAACGAAAGACTTTATCGCCTGAACCAAGCCGCAAAAAAGGTTTATTACATACCACTCATGACAATGCTCTACCTCCGCCATATGACGTCACACTTGGAAACAGACAGTCTGGTCACAGTCCGACATGTTTAAACGCTTCATTTTTATCTGCCACACCAAAAGAGAAGTACTCTCACATGATCATTCAGACAGATGTTTCCATTTAATGCCTCCCACACCCACCATCGCAGCCGAATACACCAAAGTTAAAGTCATTTGTATTATCGTAATACTTTAAAAATACCGTAGAAGTTTCCCCCCTTTAATTAATTAAATATATATATACCTTATTATTTCATGTTTCCAATTCTTTACTAGTACTTTCTTTCCATTTTCCCCTCATTCTCCAAAGAATCAGTACATAATATGACATTTTTATACGCCTAATACTGATTTATCATAGAAAACCGCTACATTCGACCACAATCACGAGCAAAGTAATTTTTCCAGAGTTCCTCCGATTTTAAGCTTCTATAATATATTAGAAAATGCGTTAATACATTTACTGTATTTTTAGCTCAAAGCGTCCACACATTTTAAAGTCCCTGATCCCTGCTATTTGCATTTAGTCTAAAGATTTCATTTTTAAGCCCGCATTTGTTAAAGATAATAGCAGAAAGGTGACATAAATAGAGTGGTTTACTATCTGGTCAACATTTTTTGAATAGTGGTGTTCGAAACTGCTAAGCTGGAATAAAGACTCCACTTCGCCTTGTTTATTTTACAAACAGTTATCCTGGGACGTACCGAGAAATAATAATGACGAAAGAGGAATTATCACTGTAGGTTGAGAGTAGATGTTTCACCGGTGTGCAGGGTGTGAAGAACAAACTGATAAATTCGAGTGAGAGAGTGTCCGGAAGAATATGAAACCAAAGATGGTTCACCGGTGTTTAAAAGAGAAAGGTGGTACTGTGTGAAAAAATCGGAAAAATGTGTCTCCCCTTACGCAAGCCCTAGACGTACCCCAAAAGGAAGTGGTTGGGATTTAAGTTTCCCTACAGAAGGCAGGGACCTAGGACTCCAATTGCGCAAGTTTCGCAGTGACCAAAGGAGAACATAACAGTATGTACCGGTGCAAAGGTAAAGCCAGGTACAATCAAGTGTAACAGCAACAGCTTGCATTGTAATTGCAGGCACGAGAGTCATAAAGCAAAGCCGTCACGAATCAGTAGCATGGCACCGGCCTGCGCAGGAGTGTCTGATTCCCGTAGAAGTTCAAAGCGCATTTGAATGAAACCAGGAGATGCAAAAGTGCTCTACTGGCGAAGTTTGGTCTGCTGTAAGCACCAAATAGGAGAGACTGCGAAGTAGCAATGCAGTTCTGCGTTGTATGTAGGAATGCACTATATTCCATTGAATTATGAACAGCTTGATATAATTGTTCTAGGCTCTTCCGGTGTAGGCCGCGTCATAAAGGCGTTGGTTGCCGATGTTTCGCAGGTCATGTGGCCTGCTGTGTGCGAAGAAATCAGCTGTGCTTCTCAATTTATACCTGTTTTGCTCCGCCCACAATCATTTCTATTGGTGATGGGGCAACCAACGCCTTTATGACGCGGCCTACACCGGGAACAATAATGGACACCGGCCTTCGCAAACATCTTGATATAATTTAGAAAATTTGGCTAATAAATTCACTTGCTGACCGGCCGGTGACGGCTCTACTTGCCTCTGCCGTTGTGCGTGATTTTAGGGCTTTGGAGAGCAGATTGTTCTTACTCCATAGACTTCGCAGAAATAAGATGCTAATTCTCACTGAAAACTGCTGACACCGCCTGAAACCAGTTGGGAGGGGTGAAGGAGTAATCCTCTTAACACGATTGCTTCCTCTGGCATCGTAGAAGCGAGATCCCGAGGAGGTAAAGTAAAGGAATCTCTAAAGTTAATCTTGTCCACTTTGAGAATCCTGGAAATAGTCACCGCGTTTCGGGACAATTCGTCGGGAAGAATCAGAATATAGGCCTGGAGCACTTGGAGTTATCAGTGTGGCGCATATTACTCATATCTCGTCTAGTTACCATTGCGGATGCCACCGAAATAAAGGAACCAAATTTCAATAAACGAAAGCTCTCGAGCAATATACCGGCTTCATTGACAGACAAACGTTATTTCACCCGCAACTCTTTAATAGCGTTCTCTTCCAAGAAACCTGGATATTTGCGGCATATCACGGGCAGTTAATACAGCAGGGAGCCAATAGACAAGTGCTCTCCTGTGCATCTTCGCCATAGTTACCACAGTTGTGTGTTTAAAATACATCTTGATGATTGTGAAGCATTGGAACGCATAGACCGTGGAACGTATGGCTGAACATTTATAACCCCTAACCCACCTTCTGAGGGAGATCTACCCGATCTAAATGAAGGAAAGTGTACGTGCAATGCTCGGACACGATATACCTATGTTGCACCCAGCAGGTCCGACAGGTACCCCTGAATATCTTCTTCCGGCATGTCATCCAACAGATATGTGGAGATTACGTCCTTTGAAGAGTTCAAGCTGCAGTATTTCTCGACACGACAGAATGGCCATGGGCAACTTCTCAAACGGTGTGTCTCGACAAGTAGGGAAGCCTTACTCATCCTGTACATGATTTTATAGGACTTGCAATCTTATGAATACCCTGTTGAATTATAAATGGGTTGACTTGAAAAGACTGAGCCTCTTCCTTTCCGCTCGTGAATAGGCAATGTGTGGATGACACTACTTTACCTGTGTTTCCTAGTATATCGATAGATTTCTTTCTGTTTGGTCTGAAGCCATAAATTTGCTGTTAATTTCAACTCCCAGTTTCTCCCACCCAACGCAAAGTCCGGAGATATCAAGGGATCGCTGTCCCACTGAATCTGGAGTTCGGTTAAAAACCTAGTCGTGGCCGATTGGCTAGGGATGGGAGGGATGGATTAGTCCTAACTTCCAGTTTAGGGTAGCCAGAAAAAACCAACGTCGTGTATTGGAAATGCGCACTCACCATAAAAATTAAAAAGCAAATAAACAGGCTTGTTTGTGCACATCTCAACCACCAGGATAGCCTTATCCATCGACACGGGTCTCCATAAATGATCTTCACGTGGATGGGCATTCAAAATTCCCCTCACCTCGTGAAGAAGCCCACATTAAGGCGTAATGCGCCTCGGGACCCCGGGGTGCGCCAGATCCGTAATTACAACCGTAATTCCCTGGGGGAAGTACTTGAATGATTTACCCGAGTTTTAAACTGTAAAATTGTAGAAACTAGGATATTAGGTAACCACAAAATATGATTGTGCTCGTTATCGCAATTAAAATGTTTAGATGTCCAGAGCAGTGGCTGTGTGCATTATAATCTACCTCTAGCAACTTCCTGGTAAATGATTTGAATCTATATCTGTGATCAATTGTGTATTTCAACTTATGTTTCACAGGGGAAAATCTGCACAAATTACACACTTACCCCTGACTAAATAGAGGTGTTTGGGAATCTTATACATGCAATTGTCTGGGATACCTGAATTTTTAACATTTCTACTATTATCCTAATAAACTCCCTATAAACTTATAATAGAAACCGTACTAAATATGAATCATATTGTGGATTAGCAGTGAAAGAGATTTTTAATTTCTGGATAATATGCAAAAAAATAGTAAACTTAACTTAAGAAAAATTCTGATGTGTTACACTCACATGACTTTCTCTACTCTTGTACAAACTATTTTTACAAACGCTTATTCTCCATATGCTTCCTGTTAATCGAGATGTTAATCTTATTGCTAATTTTCTTGTAGATGCAAGGGAAATTGGTAGGCTTTAAGCGATAGTCAAATATACTAAGAGCTGGTTGCTATGTGGAGTATTCCATTCTCTTTGCATTACCAAGACAAAAACAAAAGAATAACGAATTCCCATTTGAGAAAAAGTATAAGTGTTGGAAAATTTAAGGGAATAGCAAACAATATCTCGAAAATGGTTCACTCAACAAAAAGAATGTATGACTAAATTGTGTATTTTAACGCGATCTACATTTTTTGTGTAGTAAAATTTTGTCTATCTCTTATGGTTTTCCAGTTATGCAAAAGTCGTTCACAATGTAGAATACTTCTGGAGACATACCCAGGAAATTCAAGATATATATTTTATTTGTCATAAAAGTATCTGAAATATATGATATTTTAATTAATATCGTTAGAGCCATTTTTGAGCAAATTAAAATTTTCGAAAAATGTTCCATGTAAAGGATGATCTGGGGTGGGGGATTTTCTTGAAAACTTTCGTGCCGCATCTCTGGAAGATACTGAACCTAAATATCAAGTTTGGTTGGAAAGGTAGAATCAGACGACTGAAAAATTCAATGCCATAGCCGGGATTTGAACCACGGATCTCCCGGTTTCCGTCCGGTTGCTCTAATCACTGAGCTACCATGGCAACATGCCGGCACGCCATTAAATTCTCCAGCTGACTCGAATTTTTTCCGGTAAACCACAAGGAGATCTCAAATGACGACTTACATTAATGGCATTCCGACATGTTGTCATGGTAGCTCAGTGGTTAGAGCAACCGGACGGAGACCGGGAGATCCGTGGTTCAAATCCCGGCTATGGCGTTGAATTTTTCTGTCGTCTGATTCTACCTTTCCAACCCTGTCCAACACACGGCTTGTGTGAAAGAACAACTATTTCCATCAAGTTTGGTGTTTATCCGACTGTTCGTTTCTGAGTTATGCTGTTCACAGACAGACACACACACGGACATGATTCCAAAAATACTTTTTTGGATTCAGGAGATCTCAAAACATATTTCCGGTGAAATCTCGGTATCGAATTTTTGGGTGGAATACAATACTTCCCCTACTTACTATACCTAGTAGAGAAAGTAAAAAAGGAAAGAGTTAATGTTCTTTGTCATGATGATTTTAATTCACTGTGTACAATTGATGCCATTGATGAATTTAATACACGCAAAACGTAAAAATAAAGCTTATACATGTAGCTCATTAATTTGGAGCTTTTTTGTGATAACGTATGCAAAGTTGTCTTTCGAAAGCCCCGGAACACTTAAAGAAATAAGTGATCAGAGAATTATTAGTATAAACACCCTTGGAACAAATGTTTACTCTTTTGATATGCAGTTATTTGGGCTGTTACTCTTGCAAGTCATAATCATGGAGCTTGTGCTATGGGGTAGTAAATGATGCAAGTTCTGTTGCCAAAATTATAGACACAATACAATGATGATCATAAGTATAGGAGCTTTATATGTGTATGAATTCGACTGTAATGTCTTAGTTCTTCAGTTATAGCAGTACTGCCACGTTAGTTTCCTATCAGAAATTAATCATGAAGGTTAAAAGCATAACATAATATGACAAACTAAAATTGGGATAAGTAATAGATCATAATTACAGTTGTGAGACACCGAAATTTTTTATAGTAGTAATGTCACCTTTCCTATCCATTAAAGTCCTTTAGTTCATTAACTAGTCAATTACTTTCCCAAAACGTCTTCCAGGTTCTGCGCCTCGACTTGTACTTTATGAAACTCACTTTTTTATTTATTTACTCCAGAGTCCATTAAGTACGAAATTTATATTAATTCAGTGGAGTACTGTTTCAGTTCTACTAATACTTCTACCGCAGAAAAAGCCGTTTAAACTTTGATTTGTAAAGCACTATGCACTAGACGTGAGACACACATACACACACACAAACAGAGAGAGAGAGAGAGGTGTAGACCGTCATTGATTGACAGTGAGTGAAGATGCAAGCTGTGCTTATACCTAGATATTATAAGGGACCTTCAGATTTTTTCAGCCTTTATCGCCAGTCAGTTTAAATGAATGACTTCATTATTAGTTCCGCGAACCCTGTGCGGAAATGAGCTTCAGACTGCATGCGTTTCCTACTTCGTAAACACGTTTATGTACTGCGGCGTTGAGGACATTTCCTTTGTGTGTTCTTTTTCTTCTTTGTAATTGAAAAGTTGTGCCATTAAAGCCGAGACAATGCTCAACAAAAACCATTCAGTTATTTCAGTTACCCTTTAGCATGCGAAAGAAGCTCCAAATGTAAATACTGGAAAGGTACTATACAAGTCCCATTTCACTAAGATGACCCCGAAACTGTTGATATCAAACCCTTCCACTAATCTTTCTCTAGTTCTTTCCCTGAGGCACATAATTCTTAGACAACTGACTGGTGGCAACGGCCGAATAAATCTGAAGGCCGGTATAAATACTCCACTTGAATCCAGGACAGTTAAAATACCCTCTCCGTAAAAAGAAGGAAAACCAGGAAAATATATACGAAATAGATTATTGTTGGTGCTATTTATTAAACATTCTTCAGATATTAATTATGTCCAATTGATGTAATTTTCAGGGATGTTACATTGTTGGACTTTACCTGGAAAATGCCAGCTGGGATTTTGATCACCAGTGCGTATCAAAACCACATCACAAGATGGATTCAGAAGAATTCCCAATTATTTTCATTTCTCCATTCAAGATCTCAAAAACAAAACAACATGTGAGTAATAATTCAAGACTATATAGTTTGGGTACATGTATGCAGTGCTCCTTTCTAAATCAATTACTTAAGGGTTAATCCTGTCTGAGACTCCAACCTCATGGTCAGTTATGTGTGGTAAGTTTCTCTTTTTATAGAGAAAAGATTTGGTAACAAAGTAACGCAAAAAGTAGGGCTAATCATTTAAATTACTCTGCATTGCAGCAATGCTCAAAGGCATCACTTTGGTGGTGCAGCATGATGTTTTGGATATTAGTAATCATTTTTTTGAAAACGTAATTATCCGAATTAAAGCCCATCCGTTGGATAGGTTATCTATTTATCTATTTTGTACAACATGCAGGTGCACTTAGTAGTAATAACATTATGTTTTAGGGCCTACAGCATCTAAGGTTATTAGGGCTCTAATTGTATAAAGGACTATTAAATATTAAGGATAAAATGTGTTAATATATCCCAGATAAATCACTATTCTTAAAAATAAAAGTAAAAACGAACTGTATCAGCAACTTCAGAATGTGTAGATAAAAATACAGGCAAAGTATCAGATACTTAAGAGACAGTAAACAGAGACGCCATGCTAATATGATCTAAAAAGGCAAAACAGTGCGAATTACACGCGACGTCCTAAACCAGCACGATGATTAAAACATGGTAGATGCTCTACAACAAACACAGTGTCAGCTGGTGCCTGGATTATAGTTGCAAGGAAACATAAAGGTACACGTAACTGAGGTAAAAACTGAAACTGCATTAATACATTTTGCACAGTCAATGATGCACTACGACCAGTAAAAAGAATACAGAGCCAGAAAATAACAATTAAGCGTCGCTAGAACGGAAGTGCCGGAGACGCAAAGTAAGAGAAATCACCTCAGCGCAACGAAGGCGCGCGAAAATGTGCTCCAGGTGACAGGGAGGCTTTAACCTCCCGAAGTTCGTTTCTCGAATACCAGCCCAATCATTGCGCCAGAGCGATAGAACAGTATCACTTAAAACAGAGGTAAAATTATCAAGGGGACAAAAGTCTAACGTGCCTGGGAGCTAAACTAGCAGTCTTGGCAAGAGGTATCTACTGTCTAATTCCCTCGCCGGCCGAATGTCCAGGTACCTACCGGAGTGCGCGAGTAAAGAAACTGGAGCCTTAGGGCGCACCGCTACATATATCATTAGCGCCCTGAAAAACTATAGGCTTTGAACATCAGGCACTTGCCCTGTCTGAAATACATAAAAATAATTAAAACTCTGGCTCGTGCCTGATAGCAGGGCTAAATTTAATGTGGTTAAAATGGCAACCTTGTTAGTTGTCGAAACAAGCACCATACGCAAAAGAATTAGATTGTGTTAAAGAAGTAGCAAATCCGAGGATAATGAAACCCCGCTCAACTACAGATCTATCGTCCCTAGAATATGCCACAGAGAATGGAGAACAGCGGACTAGAAAGTTTAAGAGGATCCAAATTTGGGTATTGCAGTGGAAGGTGGTGGACAAAGAGAATTTTCCAACAGAAGATACAGACTGGAGCATGCTCATTGCCCAGGAGTTTGAGTTCCAATCTGTCTATATGTTTTCTGCTATATATCGGGGAATTCGTATTCTCGCCTGTCTATATACGGTAGCACTTTTGTCAGAAAATACTCACTTTTCGTGATGAAAATAACAAACTGAAACAAAATATTATGTCCATTTCGTGTTTAAAGATATATCAATCTTATTTGTGGTCCTGCGTGCCCGGATGAGATTTCCTAGCAAACTCCGTGAATCTGGCTTATTAAAGGTAACAATACGTACTACAAATACTATCCATGGTTATAATGTTACGACTACTAAGAGGTTAGCAACGTTACTGGTTTAACTGTTGAGCATAACACTGTTCAACATAAATAGGACAAAGATAATACGATATTAATAGCCACTATACAGCCTTATTTCAAACTAATGTTAATCAATGGATGTAACATACAAAACGGCGTTGATAAAAATAAGAGGCGTACTCAAAAGCAGCCTAACCCGAATGCGTGAATTCAGTAATGAACTCTGATGATGATAGCCTATTAGAAGTAAAGCTGAATCAAATACTTTTGATATTCGGTGACTTTAAGCAAGTTCAAACTGAGTTAGAGGTAAATGACGAATAAAGTAGCCTTATACGTGCCAATAACCGAGAAGAATTAGAGGATTAGCCGATCTTCTAGAAGCGAAGCTTAAAAGTGGAATTTAATTTCGGGCTCAATGTTCAGCTTCACCTTCTTGATTATCAAATGATACCACTGCAAGCCGAATGAAGCTGCCTAAAATTTATATTCCAATATACACTGGGTTTAACTTTAAACTTCAGAAAACATTAGAAAACTGTGATAAACAGCAGTAAATTGCCAAATATTGAAACATTCCACTACCTTTATCTTCGCTAGAGATAGGGCCAAAGGATGATATTAGAAACATAAGTTTTTCTGAAGCCAATTTCACTGTGGCGTACAATCTCTTGACTAGCAGATGTAATTCGCGAAGGTCATTGACTGCTGAATATTAAGTAGCTATTAGATCCTTTAAATAAATTCAGCTTCTCCGAAACTGAATTGCGTCAATTAATGAATGTCTTTCAAGGAAGCATAGAGGCTTTTAAATATTCCTGATGCCCATCTAAGTATACTAGATCTCATTATGAGAGAATATTGCTAAAGCAATTAGACAAAAAGGTTAGACTAGATTTTGAAAGCAAGCACTCTCATCGCGAGTACTTGGATCTCAAGGAGCTAATTCTTTTCCTTTTCCCCAAAACAACACTGTCAGTCATTACACCTTTGTGCTTCAAACCCTTCCCCTGTTTGACATCACAATGGTCAAGCCAAGTAAAGAGCAAATCGGACTCAGTAGTCATATTTTGCAACCACAAAACCATGTTCTCTTTGTCCCGGATTTTATGAAATTGGCCCCAGAGCAAAGATACGAAGTAGAGCTTGAGGTCTATAATCCTATTTGGATTGACGCCACTTTTCCAGAAAAGTGGCGAGAAGCCACCGTCATACCCACTTTGAAAGCTGGAAAGGATCGCCATCCTCCGTCCAACTAACGTTCCTATTTCCCTCACTAGGTGCGTTTGCAAGGTGATGAAACGCATGATCAATGGACGGTTGGTTTGGTGGATGTAAACTCACAACCTGGTGAGCAACACTCTCAGTGCAGTTTTCGAAGAAATTTGGAACTGTTCAGCTGTGGACCCCTTATATATTATCGACGCAGATCATGAACGGATTGGTGAAGAATTGTCAAAGTGTTGCGAAGTTCTTTGAGCTCGAGAGGGTTTATGATACATATTGGCAGCAGGGACACTACGCATCTGGAACATACGGAGGCTTACCACTGTTCATTAAGGACTTTATGGGCTGGGTTTTCCGAGTAAGGTTTGGCTCAGTTTTTTTCGAATCCTTAGGTTCAGGAGAACTGAGTGTCACAGGGTTCGGTATTATGCGTTACACTGTTTTCTATAACAATTAATTGGACCTCAAATTCAGGGGCATGGTCATGCTTTCCGTAGACGACGTTGCCGTATTTTGTACTTATCAGCGTACGCCGTCTTTGAAACGCCATATGCAGCAATGTTTAGACAGTCTTCGTGAATGGAGTTCTAAAAACAGCTTTCGTTTCTCAATTGAGAAGCCAATCTGCGTAAACGTCTTGCGCCCTAGATGATTACCACCCTCGATGAGACGAAAGTCCTGGGCTTGACTTTTGATAGAAAGCTTTTGCCTGGTCATCGCATAGAGCGCAGCTGAAGGCACGATGTAACGGTTCTCTAAATATCTTGCGGGTATTAAATGTCAAATCTTGAAGAGCGGATCGGTCAGTTTTGCTGCGACTGTATCGATCCAAGTTAGACTACGTATGTATCGTTTATTCTTCAGTACGACCATTTGTGCCAGAAGATTAGACACTTCATAATGGGAGTATTCGAGTGGCTGTCGGTGCTTTTCCAAGTAGCCTAGTTATGGGTCTTTACGCTGAATCGGCAAAACCTTCTCTACGATATCGGTGATGTCCTGTTAGGAAATTATGCGCTTAAGTGTATGCCTATGCATTCAATTCTTTATTTCCATAGCGCGCTTGACGAACGTCATATCGACAGCTCCATGATCTGCAGGTGTTCGTTTCCGGGAGCTTCTTAGAAAGCACGACATTGAAATGCCTAACATGAGCGGTAGAGGGTGTACCGCCCTTGGTTCCGTGCGATATCTCACATAGATCTTTGGATGACGGCATACCGTGCCTATGTTTAATATCGCACTTGTTTCTTACAATTTTTGTCAGCTTACAATGACTGAATTTTTATCTACACCGAAGGAGCTAAGTTCGCCAACGCTGTTGAGTGTGCGTATTTTTAGGAACCGAACCCCATTCATTCGGATATCATGGTAGAACTTCCATTTATAGTGCGGAACTGTTTGTCGTATAGCGAGTCATTTTCTATGTGCGCCGTCTGTGACTCTGATTTTGAGTGGTTCCCTTAGTGCACTTTGAGATTTCGTGAGCTGTAGAGCTACCATTCCATTGTATAGCTCATCTAGGAGACCCTCCATGTTTTACGCGCTTCTAGGGTTAATGTGGAGTACACTTGGATTCCTGGTCACATTGGCAGTTAATGTGGTGACCACAGAATCCAGTATTGTAATATCGGAAAACTTTAGGCTTGTGCCGAGAGAGCTCGAATCGTGCTGTCGCGAAGCGTTTTTTATAACCTTGGACGCTCTTTAACTGCTGTGGTTCTTAGCGTCTATTTCCAGATTGGGCATGAAAGACCTCAAAATGTTGCTCAGAGGCCTCTTTATTTGGCTTGAGGATCTTTTACGTGCCGTAAATCTAAGACACGGGATCGCCGTCTTTACTTCCCTTCCGAAGGAAGCCAGCTAAGAATTTTTACGCCCGAAAAATAGCAATCGCCCTTCGCCAGATTTTAAGAGTGATCAGCTATCCGCGGAAATAAGCTTAGAGTAGCGAAGTACATTGCCATAAGCTGGGTAAGTTCCTCCCGTGTATCTCGTCGTGAGTAGGTGATTTTTGCTCAGCTAAGTAATGTTCACTGCAATTTTATGCATGGTTACCTTTTTAATGATGACCCTACACCTCTTTGTCCGCTGTGTAGCGAGAGTCTGTTGGTTCGTCATGTGCTACCGCAGTGTATTCCTCTAGCACATTTTCGGCGTCTCAGCAACTGCCGGGCAGTATTGTAGGTCTTAGCTAACAATAACCATTCGTTCGAAAGGGTTTTTGAGTTTTTATTGACTTTCTAATGAGGATTTAATCACATGAATATCAAGTTTTTCGTGCCTCTAGGATTAGTTTTGTACATGCATGTTTATCTGAGGCATTTGTTATTATTTTATGCTGAACTTTATCTCTGGTCTTTGCCGTAATTTTTATATTGATCTTTGTCTGGCATATGCACTGATTTTTTGTATGACTTTTACCTTTGGCCTTTGTGATGTTCTGTTCTCCTAAAGACGCTAATTGGGCTTGAAGATAATCGCTCATAAAGATAAATCAACCGAGTGTTCGATCATTTTAAGATAGTGTCACAGTCAGCGTATTAATCTTCGCCACAGCTCGGTAATAAATCAGCTTATAGGATTGGATAATATCAGATTGCACAGAATGGAGACGCGAGAGTCCAAACGAGTAAGGAGGGCCATCAAAATAAACTGGAATCGCCTGATAGTCTAATATCACAAATAAATGTCATGTTTAAGGAGTTAAAGGCAGACATGTCTAGTCCAGGTAGTCAAACTAGCGAATTAAAATCAGAAATAACTAGTCAAAATATCGAATTAAAAGTAAAAATAGCTATTAAAATAGCGAATTAAAATCACATATGGCTAATCAAATAGTGAATGAAGATAGATGAGCTAATCAGAATGTCAGAAATAGCCATTCAGAACCAGAAACTAAACTTTAAAATTGAATTTTAAGCCATCGAACTTAGAAATGTAGTCGTAGAGCTAACTAATGAAGAATCTAGATTAGTAGAGACTAATTTAGATGCGATACGGAATATTAAAAATGAACAACAGGAGATGATTACTGAAATAATTAATAAAATAGAGTGATAGGCTGATGTGGTAGGTAAAGTAAGGCACACACACGGAACATAACATTGCAATCAGCAGCCATAGCCGAACTTAAAGACTTAGCCAACCAAGAGCTTGAAATTGTGAATAAGAATATTTAACCCTGTGTTGTTCGCTAGAGGCCTGAGAGACCCCTGGCAATATTTAAATTTTATTATTTTCTAACGAAATCACCTAGCAGTTACCTGACTAGGACATCTAACATTACACCTTGCTTGATTGTTTGCTGGAGCGACAACCGTGTCTGTTTATTTGTTTGGCTGGAAGAATGACTAATCGGCAGTTACATGTCGCACAGGTCAATCAGACCCCCCGCGCTTGTACTCGTTACATATTGCTGACAGATTTGTTCCTCATTCAGTATTGCTTTGCCATTGCAAGCTGTTACTATTTCCTCATGAACAGAATAAAATATACGATCTACAAAATCCGAGTGATTTGGAAGAAGTATTTCGCCTACTTTGCGATGATGATGCCTTGACCGTGGATGACAACTAATATGAATCAGTGATTCTAATTCTGAAGTAAAACTCGAAACGAGATCTTTAGATTCAGAAACTAATCATAAAGATGAAGACGATGAAAGCAGCTTACGTGATAATATGTAGTTTATAGGTAACATCATATGTTTATCATAGTAATAATAACCATTATTGTTGTTGACAATACTGTTGTTATTATTTGCAGGAAGAGATGGAACAAAATTGAAAAAATCACCTTGGAAAACAATACAGACAAGGGCTCACAATATATTGACCAAACATCCTGGTGTAATAGGAGCTGCCAGAAATGCGAAAACGGAAATTGATTGTTGGAAGCTTTCTGTTACCGAAGATATAGTTGGATTGATTGTTGAAAGCTCAAATACTTACATTAGCAGTGTGCAGCACAAATTTGATCGTGAACGACACAACAGACCTACAGATGTAATATAAATAAAAGCTTTCGTAGGCTTATTGTACCTGGCAGCAATTGTTCGTGGTGGACGCCAGAAGATTCACGATTTTTGGAGAACCGATGATTTATGAGTTCCTCTATTTCGAATGGCTATGTCTGAAAACTATTAAGTCTTCTTATACGCTGTATTCGCTTTGATGACCAAAGCTCAAGACTGGAGCGACGAAGATTGGTTAAATTGGCTGCTGTTAAAGAAATGTTTACATTGGAAAGGTAGAATCAGATGACTGAAAAATTCAATGCCATAGCCGGGATTTGAACCACGGTTCTCCGGTCTCCTTACGGTTGCTCTAACCACTGAATTTTTCAGTCATCTGATTCTACCTTTCCAACCCTGTCCAACACACGGCTGGTGTGAAAGAACAATTAATTCCAAATGTTTACATTGTTTCTGAACAACTGTCAGAAGCATTATTCTCTTGAACAAAATGTACTGTTGACAAACAGTTGCCTGCATTTCGTGCTCGATGTGGTTTTAGGCAATATATTCCATCCAAGCCAAACAAGTATAGCATAAAAGTATTTTGTTTGAGTGATGCAAAACTGTTTCATACCACTAATATGGAGGTTTGTTGCAGACAGCAGCCGGGTGGATCATATTTGCAAACTAATTCGGCGAATCTGTAGTGCTGAGAGTAACTGAACCAGTCTCTGGCACTGGACGAAACGTTACTGCAGATAACTGGTGCATGAATTGCGAAAAAGACAACTTGTTTTGTCGCTACGGTACGAAAGAATAACACAGAATTATCCACTAATTTCATTTCTCCAAAAGGTCGCAGTCAGTACGAAAGCATAGTTGGCTTCACACAAAATGAAACACTTTTGCATTTGCTCCAAAAAAAGGGCAAAAGAGTAGTTTTTCTCTAAAGTCTAGATGTTTCATACAAAGAGTTATCCGAAGGTGTTGAGAAAAACCCTGAAATAATCCTGCATTACAATGACACTAAACCTAGAGATGAAGTAGTAGATAAATTGTGTGCTACATACAATGTAGCCAGAATAACGAGAAGGTTGCCCATGGTAATTTTTACAATATCTTGAACATGGCAGGTATTAATTCTATGGTTATTTTTTTTTTGGAAACCAAAATAAATATTCCACAATGCAGGTGTTCTGTAAGCACTAATATTTATCTTTACTGTCGCAACAGCTACAAAGGAGAGCAACAGTATCAAATCTACCCGGTGATTTAAAAGGTCTTTTGACAAAGTATAAACCTGAAGAATCCGCAGTAGATGAATTGCCAAATACACCGCTATCCACATTGAAAAGGAAACAATGTGAATCATGCAACAAATACAAAAAGAACTGCAAAACTAAATATGCATGTGGCAAATGCAACTTTGCCCTCTGTTTGAGCAAACATGCTAAAATTATTTGCGATAACTGCTTATTCGGGGAAAACACGGGAGAGGAAGTAGATGATTCTGAGTAACTGAACATTTGAAATTACAAGTTGTATGCATACCTGAAAATGGCAATGTATTTCTTTATACTTATTGCAATACAATTTATAATATATATGTACCAATATTTAAGCTTGTCTTTTTATGTTGTAAGATAATACCTACTAATGAAAGCCATGTATATTTAACCTAAATAAAGGTAAACATAGGAAAAAATGGAAAATAAACGAACAAATACTAATAATAGCAATAAAAATATAGCGGGGGTTTACTAGGCCCCGTGATATCAACGGTGTTCTACCAAAGCGCGCGCCTGACGGAGGGTTCAAAATCATGAATGTAAATCATGAAATGGAAGCTATGAAAATTGAAAATGCAAATATGAAAGATAACCTTGCGCTAGTGGTGGAAAGTCACAAAAAATAGAAAATGAAGTAAAGCAGGAAAGTTTAAGTAAAGAGAAGGAAAATATAAATGGGCTAAACCGAATGGTCATAGCTTTTGAAGCGAAAGTGAAGGCATTTGACAATATAAATGCGAATCCTAATATAGATACTGCACTGGTGTATGATAATGGAGCAGAGGAATTTAATGAAAATTATGATTTACAAGTAGGTGAACAACACATGCCACACCATACATCTGAATCAAAATACAATACGGACAGACGCAAAATTACATTGTACACACAATGACGTAAATTGCAACAACCAAATTCTCAGTGGAATCACTCCTACGGCTTTCGATGAAGAATTAGGCGACATACCGAAACAATTCCTTAACGAAATGGACTTGTATTTCAAAACTAAGAAAATCCCCTCCAAATTAATAATGATGGGCATAAAATGTGGCTTGAAATGGAAAGGTTTGCAATGGCTGAAATCTAATTTTGCCGGGAATGAAACTTACACCTCATTCCGAAGCCTATTCCTAACCAGATATTGAGGCCCAACTATGCAAAACCAGATATATGTGAAACTCTCCACTGGAAAGTAGAACCATGTTGTCGGCCTCAGTGGTCTAGGGTTACCACGCTAGCCATCTCGTTTCCAAGGATGTGGATTTAAACTAGGCGGAGGACGATAGATTTTTTTCAGGCGTAAAAATCCTTAGCATGGCTTCTTCGGAAGGCAAGTAAAGCCGTTGTTCCGTCTTAGATTTATGGCAGCAAAAGAACCTCACGCCTGATAGAGGTCTCTGAGCAACACGTCCGGTCTTTTACGCTCCATATAGAATGGGACGCTAAGGACCATAATGGTTAAAACATGTCCATAAATAAAATTAGGTTTTTGATTCAAGGGAGAAAATAGGCTTGACAGATTGTTTCTTGAAAATCACGAGTAGATGCAAAGTCATCTTAGAGTGAACAAGAAATAATTACCGTTACAATTAGACACCTCCCGGATACCATCAGACATAACCTTATCGTTGCCAAACACATCCACTCCACGAAAGTCGTCGAGCTTCTTACTGCATCATTTGCGAGTCGACACACCTAGGAGCAACACGCGAAAACCAGGAAGCAAGCCAGAGCAGAACACCAATGGTAACATCAAACACTACAAAGTAGCGGACACAACACTACTAACTCCCAACAGAATTTTGGTACACAGTAAGACACGAAAACCAAGATTTTCGTGGAGAAAGGGCACAATAGCCACATAACCATAACCGTTTTGGTCAACCCGGAAGAACAAACTACCAAGATACTATAAATAGGTATAACAACATTCCTAGATAAGAACAAATTCCAGGAATACTCCCATGAGAACACGTACATAAATTACATCAATATTGGCAGAAGGAACGTAATTGGTTCCAGGTGAATCCTATATAACCGTCGCAACAGAAACCAAAATCGAACTAATTGACACACACATTGGGAATAACAATCGAATAGATATCCAAGGTTCGCAGAACATGATATTCGTTACAAGGAAATGAACCAAAGTACACACGCTGATGGCCAAAGGAATACAGATCAACATGTCACGAGCCAGGACACCCAACCCCTAGCCCTGCACGTGGACCACAGCGGGACTCAGCCTATAATCCTATAACACATACTACAGCAATCCTGCATAGGAGTCCCTTAAACAAAATCATAAAATCATCAGAAAACTGCAACAATAAAAAGGAATATAAAGCAAACAACAAAACATGATTAAATCCGCCATTTATGAACGCGAATATACGAGGCGCATTCAGAAAAAAAGTTTCTCGATTTTGTTTCCTTTAAGTAAAGGTATTTGGAAGGGAAACTTGCGCATGCGTAACAGATGCAATGGCTGAAATCCATTCAGGTTGCGCCTGGTGCCAGTAGCGCGGGAGCAGTGCCCCAAATGGCGGCTCTTATTCGATCTCCCACCGTCTGCGAGGTTCGGTCAGTGATAAAGTTCCTTACTGTACAAAACATAGTGCCGATCGAAATTAATCGTCAGATCTGTCAGGTCTATGGGTCCAACCTCATGAGCAAACAGATGGTGCATCGCTGGTGTTAGCAGCTTTCCAAAGGTAGTCAAAGTGTCCATGATGAAGAGCGCAGTGAGGACGCTCCCTCATCCATGATGATCGTGGTGCGGCAGCGCATCGTGGAACCGTCACTTCACGATTACGGAGCTCAGCAGCCATTTCCGCAGATATCGCGAACCTTGTTGCATGAAATTGCCACTAAGCACCTGCTGTTCAGGAAATTGTGTGCCAAAAAATCTGACACCCGAGCACAACACGAAACGCTTAGGAGCAGCACTGACATTTCTGCAGCGGTATCATAATGAGGGCGACGAGTTCCTCAACAGGATCGCCGCGGGCGAATGAGACGTGGATTTTGCAGTTTACCCCGGAAACCAAGCAACAGTCAGTGCATTTGCGTCACAGTGGATCTCCGGTCAAGACGAAATTCAAACGGTCTATGTCGCTGCAGAAAGTGATGTGTTCTGGGACAGGAAGAGAATTTTGCTCATTGACTTCCTGCTCAGAAGTGAAACAGTGTACGCTGACCGTTACTATGAAACACTGCGGAAATTGTGACGTGCCATTCAAAACAAGAGCCGTGGTATGCTTACTGCAGTTGTTGTGGTGCTCCGTGACAATGCTCTCCAGATACGGTTGGCACACAGCAACTGTTCTGTATGATTTCGGTGGGAGCTGATTGACCATCGACCATGCGGTCCTCATCTTGCTCCCATCGATTTCCATATTTTCTTGCACCTCAAGAAATTTCTGTCTTCCGGTCAGCGTTTTGACAACGACGAAGAGCTGAAGATGACTGTCAGATGATAGTTTCATTCACAGGCGGTGGACACAGGAATACAAAAGTTGATCCCACGATATGAGAAGTGTCTCCTCATTTCTTGTGGTTACTATGTCGAAAACTAGCTCAAACATTGCTGTACTGCTGCCAGTGAAGCTTTTCATGTAACTATCTTTGCTTTGTTTAAAAGTGATAGGGAAACTTACTTTATGGATGCGCCTCGTATTAGGAGAAATATATGAAGCCATGATCGACACAGGAGCTACAATGACCGTGTGTGGAGAACATTTATTTCGAGGTTTACAAAGAACTGGTAAAAGCAAATATTTACCTGTTAGAGTTGTGTATTGCAGTATAGCGATTGCAAAAGAATTGAGAGAATAAGACAACTTATGTTAGAAATGCAAATAAATAGTTGAAAAAGCTAAATAATTGCTTTAGTAGTACACAAATTTGTAACTAATATTATAATTGGTAATTATATTTTATATTATTGGCTGAGTTTACTGGAATTCAAAAAGAGAATATTGATAATTAGATAAAATGGCGATGATATTATTATTCCATTTTTAGAAGAAAACGAAGACGTAAATGAAAACAGAAGCTTCAAAGAAACAGAAATATATGAGAGATTCTTATTGAAGCTATATTAATCGACGAGTTAAGTATTGTACTCATAATATAAATGTGTTTAATGACGAAGAATTAAGGAAGAATTTTATGCACATTAGTACATGTGACCATATATTTTGCATTACCTGCAAAAACGAAGTTGTCAGGCACTACAACAGATCACACCAAGATCGAGAATACGTTTTAATATACAAGGGTACACACATTGAAGAAACAATTATGTCTAAAAAAACGAAGAATACAACGTTGCACTTAAACAAAGATAATGTATTAGAGATTTTAACAAAGCATAAGAAAATGTTTACAAACATGCCAAGAAAATGCAACAAGTACACACACTATTTCTATGTGAGGAAGAAAGCCTTATACACATAAATGCAGACCGATTCCAAACAACATTATGAAACAGGTGGTTGAAGTTATAAATGACATGATAAATGATAAACATAATTGTACCCCTAGATTCACCTTATGCCAACGGACTTTGTTGTATACACAAGCAACAGAGCAAACTTAGAATGACGATCGAAGCCCTCTACGTTACCGGTGGGAAATCCTCTTGGGAAATTATGGCTGTGCGCTTAAATGTATGCCTCAACATCCAACGTTCGCTTCGTTGCTTCACACTGCGCTGGACGAACGTTATAGGAATAGCTCCATCAATCCAAGGCCTGCAGATGTTCGTTTCCGGGAGCTTCTAATAAAGCACGACATTGAAATGCCTAATATGTTTACTAAGGGGGAGAGAGTGTTCCCCCTTGGTTATGTGCGACATCTCACGTGGATCTTGAGATGGCGGTATACCGAAAGTTTACGATGCTTACGTTTAGTATACGCACTTGTTTTTTTAGAATTTATGTCTGGTGACCGAATTTTGAACTACACCGTTGGATCTGAGAGCACAACCTGTGATGGATGTGCTTATGTTCATGGAACCGAACCCTACACATTCGGTTTTCATGATAGCATATCCATTTATAGTGCAGAGCGGTATGTCATATACCGAGGCATTTTGCATGTGTGCCGTCGCAAATTGGGCGACTGCCTCATTTTGAGTGATTCCCTAAGTGCACTTCAGAGCCTTCGTGAGCTGTACAACTACCATCCCATTGTTCAGCGAATCCAGGATGCCCTCCATGTTTTATACGCTTCTGGCATTAATGTGAACTGTGCTTGGATACCTGATCACGTTGGATTGCCGGGGAATGAACTAGCTGATTTGCCAGCTAATGTAGTAACCACGAAACCCAGTGTTACAATACCTCGGGTAACGTCGGAAGGCTTTAGGCTTGTTGTGCGGAGAGCGGTTCTGTTGTGCTGGCGCGAGGAGTGGTTAGCTCTCCGCGGAAATAAGCTTATGGTAGTGAAGGAAATTCCAATGAACTGGGTAACTTCTTCTCATGTATCTTGTCGTGAGGAAGTAATTTTAGCTCGGTTGCGCATTGGTAACTGCAATTTTACACAGTTACCTTTTTAAGGGTGACGCTGCTCCTATTTGTCCGCTTTGTGGCGAAGGTCTTTCTGTCCGTCACGTGTTCCTAGAGCGTATTGCTCTAGCACATCTTCGGGACTCTCTGAACTACCGGACAGTCTTGCAGAGGTCTTAGCGGATGATGAGCAAGCGGTTGATAGAATTTTTAATTTTGTTTCGAAAGTGAATTTCTAAATGCGGATTTAGTCATCTTAATAGAATATGTTTTATACTGATCGGTTTAGTTTCATATATTTATGTTTATTTATACTTTTGCAAATTTCTGTATTGATATTTACCTCTGGTTGTGGCTTTAATTTTATTTATTTTTTATTTATTTTATTTAGCTTTATAACTGGTCTTGTCATGAAATTTCCTACTGATCTTTATCTCTGGTCTTTGCCATGATCTGTTTTAGAAGGGCGCTAATGACCTAGAAGTTGAGCGCCCTTAAACAGAATCAAACCAAACGATCGATGCCCGTTATGTGAATGCTTACACGCTACCAGACCATTTCAGATCACTTGGAATAGACTAGAATGTTAGAAAATTGAGCGGAGGAAAGCATTTCTCTACAAGAGACTGATATGCAACTTTCTAGAAAATACCTTTATTTAAAATATCAGAAAATATATTACTTTTAAGCATAATGGGAAATTTTACATTTTAAAAGATGTGATTTTGCTTTGTCTACCAGCAGTGGAGCTTTGTTGAGAGCTTTATACGCTATTTTGGCGAAAACGTAGATGGATTTGTTGCTCAGCACATTGGAGGCTTTCCAATTTATGATGAAGACGCCAATACTCATTTGAAATATATAGCTTACATTTTGAGTAAACTCGATGTGAGCGGGATGACACTCACTTTATCTAAATCCAAATTTTACCAAAGAAATTGAATCTTTTGGATACATTATTTTGACAGAGCAATTAAAACCCACTCCAGATAGAGTAGTGGTCCTGAAAGAAATCTCTACAACTAAAAATATAAAACAACTAAGGAGATACTTGGGTATCCTGCAGTACCCCAGCAAATTATTTTTCAATTACGTAGCAGAAATATCACCCCTGCTTGAACTACTCAAAAAGGGGGAAAAATGGTCCTGGGAAGATCAACACCAGACAGTGTTTCAAAAATCTAAAGAATTGTTCAAAATGCAATTTTATTAGAAAGGCGTACATCCGAACTTCCTTGGTATATCTTAACTGATGTTTCGTGGTAAGCTACGGTCTGTTCTACTTCAAATTTGGGAAGATGGAGAAAACCATGTCATCTCATAACTTCTAGAACTTTAACAAAAGCTAAAGCAAACGCTCGTGTCACGCAACAGGAAATAGTAGCTGTATATTTGGCCTTAGTGAAATTTCGACAATATGTATACAACTCTAAAATCGTTCTACATATAGATCTCATCAGCTTATCATTCATTCAAAAATGTAAACTTACCAGTTCCAAAATTTCAAGACACGTTCATAAAATAACGTCACACGATATAGAAATAGAGCGTACCATAGGAAAATACAATATATTCAGCGTTACATTGTCAAGATTGAAAACCGACGGACACATTCCGGAGACTTTACACAGCCCACACCATTAGATAAAAGTCTTGAACCAATACTTAAGAGCAAACAACAATTTTTCAAGACAAATATAAGACGTAAATAACTTTACAAATCTCACATCCAAAATTGTTAGAATTATTAGCTACTGCTCCAGAAATTCGACTAAATACCCCAGGAAATATAGGGAAGATTGACGGGATATTATAAAAAAAGCACGGAGCGCATGTCAAAAGATAGAAAGTTGTAATTCCAAAATCCATGTAAAAGGATACTGTACCAACGCTTCCCCAAGCACTAGCAGACTGTGGTTTAGAAAAGCTGCATTAACCATACGCAGAAACAATTTGTACACGAAATACTTAATGTGAATGCGAATTATGCGAGAAATTCAAAGCTATATCAAGTAGTGATTGAACCCGGAACTATTATAAGGGCTGAAACGAACCTCTCATCGCGCTCATGGATAAATTCCAGCGGGAAGACATAATTTAAAAACATTTTCTTCATGTTTGACATTTTTACTATATTTATTAAAACTCACCCGACTCGCAACTTCTAGAGAAAAGCATATTAAACAATGTAGAAGACTACATTCCAAAATATGGAAGCCTCTTTGCTATTCTAGCGGATAATGCAACGGTCCACAAAAGCAAATTATTCACTGAAGCACTTTGTAGTGAATGCATCAAGCTGTATAATTCCTCAACATACTTTCCTCAAGGAAATTCACGTGAGAGGATCCTAAGGGACACTTCCATATATTTTCGGATGTTATGTCATCACAATACAACATTTAATGCTACGGCGGGAAGGTCCCACTTGCCTGTAAAATTAAATTAAATTGAGTTTTATTTATGGACCCTCTTTAACTGATATGGTCCTTAGCGTCTCATTGTATGTTGGGCGTGAAAGACCGGTAATTTTGCTGAAGCCTCTGGCCTCTTTATCAGGCTTGAGGTACCTTAACGTGCCGTAAATCTACGACACAAGCTGACCCCGCAGCTCAGTTGGTAGAGTACCGGCATGCTGTGCGAGGGGTCTAAAATTCGATTCCCGGCTGGGGTGAGCAATTTTCTCCAGCAAAGATTATTCCCGATCCTTCCCAGAATCTGGAAGTATGAAATAGAATGTGTACATCTGTGTGATTTAATGCTTAGAAAACCAACAACAAGACAATACGACTTAACGCCTTGGCTATAGGCAATAAGATCCAAAGGAAGGGCGGACTATAAATGCAACTTTAAAAACAAATTACGACACGGCACCACCGGCTTTACTTCCCTTCCGAAGGAAGCCATACTAAGAACTTTTACGCCCGAAAAAATCCATCGCCGTTCGCCGGATTTTAACCCGCGACTTCGGGAACTAATGGCTAGCATGGTAATTACTATACCACGGAGGACGATCCACTTGGCTATGGTTGAATCCGTTATGGCCAGTTCAAAGAGATACTGGCAACGATACCAAAACGCCAGATTAACGAACAGTGACCTCACTTATTGCCTTACAACGTTATGAACTCGCGCATACATTTTCAGCTTTACATCCGCCTACTAACAACAGTTGCTTAATGTTGTGGAATTTCTGTAAATGTAAAGTGAGTTGACAAGAGCGTCATACATCACCATTCAAAGCACGAGAAACCATCAAGGTCATAGGTATATGTATAAAGATCGCAGAGACAATTGCTTAAAGGGAATGTCATAAATAAGGGCATTGTTGCTAAGTGTACTAAGCAGTTTAAGATCATTTCTCTGCTGTCTCAGAGTTGGTGGTCGATTGCACAGTGTGCCAATACCGCTTGAGGCCAAACACCAACTCACCTGATTCCTAAGCATCACCTCACGTAATTGATATTTATGGACGTATATTTGAGACGTTTATGCAGGACATCGTCACGATAGACGTTTTGGGGACCAAGAATCCGTCAAATCGTCAAGAAATGTATCTGTTCTTGTTTAATGGCACTGAGTAGCTGTAAGGCAGTTTCTGACTGCTGTCTGAGTGCAAATTTTATTTTAAGTTTCTCAGCAACTATTTAGCATAATTAAATGAAACTTTGACCCCGAGTGCAGCAATGTTTTCAAATGCAATCCATGATAAATTACTCAAGTGTGTTAAAATTTAATATTACACAATCTCATAAATACACCAAAGAGTTTTAACATTTTCATAGTAGGAGTATATTTAGGTGCACTTTCTCTAAAACTATGTTATATTTCAGTGAACTTTTGTATTTTTAATACATTGACAATTTCCACCTAAATTTGTTTCTTAAATATGAAGATAATCTACCAAGAATTTATATGATGAAAACAAAATTCATGCTAATTTTACATACATATACATTTAATAAATTATGTTTAGTAATCTGTTAAATAATTTGGGTGCAATAACTAGCCCTTTGACTGAGAAGGAACCAGCAAAGTTGTCATCTATGTAGCTGAATAACGTTTTAGAAAATTGCACCTGAAATATGAAAATTACAAATTTCGGTATTCTGCATTTAAAGATAAATGTGGGCCAACAGCAGTAACTTACCAAGTTACAACATCGCTAATCCATATCCTTTGCTCTTTCTTCACTTTGTTTTCCGGTTTTTCTCTTGTCTCTTCATAACTCTGGCCTCTTTAGACAGGCTTTGTATATATTTCTCTGCTTCGATGACTCTTCGTATCTCTTCTTTCAGTGTCATTTTCATGTTTTCTCCCACCGGTATCCCAAGTTGTTCATACACTTTAATTCTGCTGCTGTAGTCAACATTAAACATACTACTGCACCCAAAACACCCAGTTTTAATGCACTGACTCCAATATAAACAGCTTTAGGGATGCGCTCCCAAATTACGTGGTGAAAACTTTCATTGGAATTTTGTGTGTAGCCATGAAGACATTTTTCCAACATTTCTTCCCTGGCAAGATCCTCGAAAACTTGTTTTATTCCAAGCAGCACAGTTTCTGGCAGAGAATGCTTATACTTATGTGTTTCTCCAGTAATCTCTGTTTTTTGGAAAGCACACCATGAGTCTGGAACTTTGGTGCACAGGCCATGACTAGGAGAATCATTCTGTAGACAATTTGTGGAAATAAATTGCCCATATAGCTTTCTTCATTTCCTGGCATAGGTTTTAGCACTTCTCCTAATAGCTAAGCCATAATACCTTTACAACAAATAAATATCTGCATCTGAAAAACGCCCTATGCCATATAATAATTTCCCATCTGAAAGTATTTTCCTTTTAAGTCCTTCAATTTCTAAATCTAAATGACATCCTCTTTTGTAAGTGCTCTATACATTCTAATTTTCTAATCTGAATATCATTTCCATAAACTTGAAATGAATTGACATACTGATAGCCCCATCTCCTAGATAATGGATGTTCCTTATTTTACACGTGAATACAGAGCGACTGAAAATTTCCAATGCACCTGTTGCTTCCATTCCTCTCCTGTATCCTTTGTAATTGATACTGCAATTGTGTTCTATGTGGCTATTTCCATGGTATAATGAATCATTTTTGGACATGAGATACACATCAATTACCTTTCCATTATCCGTTGCTGTTATAACACAGTTGGAGGAATTATGGCCTCCTCTTTGACAACTTCCATCCAATGCTATAGCTATATCTGTGGAGCTGTCATTTAGGCGTATTACCTCTTTCACACCACACAGCATTGAACTTTCTGCAACTGTGTTTAGGGCAGTTACAAATGTTTTTATATGCGGCATAAATTTTGTTGGTGGAGGTGGCAGATCCATTAGAGCACAGAAATTTTTAACAGAATTCTGACCTTTAACAATGCACTTCTTGCTATACACGAATCTATTATTAATATCATAGCAACTGCGTGCTTCATAGTCGTCATGCTGGATGTGACAGACCTATATTTATTTCCCACAATTTTCATTTTAGAATCCAGGCCCCTTCTTCCTAGGTCACCTTGTACAAGTATTGGGCTGCATTGTTCATTAAAATATATACATTTGCTTTATGTATTAAGAAAATGAGTAGGTTTGTCCACTATGGTACTTTTATTGTACATAATAAATAAATTGGGGTTTGGATTACAGTTATTGTCATCAAGCTAAATTTTATTGGAACTTGCACTGTGACCAGGATGTAGGTTAGGATTCCATTTTGTTTTATTTGATTTTAATAAAGTTTACTGTTTCCAAATTTCTTCACTCTTCCCATTTTGTTTCGCAATGCTACTTTGTGTAAACATCCGAAATATAACACTCAAACAACTGAAAATCAACAAAATACTTTATCGCCAACTTTCACTTCAAAATCATAGAGGAAGGAAATAATGGTCTTCTGATAATGTAAAGAAATACATTCAACCCAAGGTAACAGTTAAACTTAAAACAAAATTTATCCCCTCATAACACCAAGATTTATAAAGAAGCAAGCGGATATGCGTGGTAGTCTTGTAGGTTTGTTGTGAATGGGCATAGTTATGCGCCACCGTATTTAAATGTCCAAATTAAAGCCCCTTATGAATAGGAATCCCCAACATGACATATATTTTTTTGAAAGTTGAGAGTTTCTAATTTTTTAAGCTTAAAACAAAAACATCCATTTTTTACCCAAACGACTAATCAGTGTCCTTAACTTGCTTGAGGTTGAAGGCAGTGAAACTCAACGGAAAATGGGAAATCTCCCAAAGGTCACAGTGACGCCAGACCGCTTCTTAATATGGGAGTGGACTGCACTGCTCCATTCACAATACGTCTACTGTCCGTGAGGTTTAAGTTGTCGTGTCCCTTTTAGACAGAGAAAGCAATACTCACCATCTCGCTCTCGCTCTATGGTGACGCAGGCAAAGCAGATACACCAGACAAACAAGCATCAGTGGCGGGATGCCCCTCCTCCTCTCCGACCGGTTGTTGTTCATTCTCCGATTCACCATCAGAGACTTCAAACGAATATTCGTACTCATCTTCCGATTCTTCTAAATTTATGACTAATCTGTCCGTAATTTCATCTACCAGACCGTCTTTCTCCCAGTAAAACTGTTCAGTGCTTTGTACATGCTCACACGCCCTTTTCCAGTTGTCTGGAGTCACTTTTGTAATCGCATTATCAAACAACGCTTTTACATCACCGCTTTTAAATGAAATATTATGTTTGGCAACATCGTTCTTGACTTGCGCCCATATCATTTCTATAGCGTTAAAATCACAGTGATAAGGTGGCAACCGTACTATGGTATGTCCATGCATTTCTGCTAGTGTATCTATTTCATAAATTTTGAAATTGTCTTATTTTTCAATTTAATTAGATCATATAGCACTGGTTTTGTCGCTCGGGGATCAAACTCAATATTTGTATTACGGAGCCATTCCTGCATATGGGATTTGAGTGAAGATGAAGTGGGTGCTTTATTAATTTCTATGGAATGATAAGGGGCATTGTCCATAACGATGACACTATTAGAAGGAATGTTAAGTAGCGGTTTATTAACAAACCAATCCTTGAAAATATTGTTATCCATTTCTTCATGGTAGTCTTTACTGGATTTTGACTTAAAAGTTAGCAAGGCATTAGGAATGAACCCTGTTGAACATCCAGCATGTACAACTATAAATCGCTGTCCTTTTGCCTATTGGTGTTTTAAGAGGGAAATCATTTTCATCGCCGTCACATTTCCACACCTTATTTCGCGTATGGTTTATATTTACCCACGTTTCGTCAAGGTACACTATAGACCTACCAGTAGCCCTCAGTTCCTTCATTCGTCTTAAAAACTGAAATCGTTTACAAATATCCATTCGTTCCATTAAAAAACGTCTTCCTTGCGAATTTTTGCTATAACTGAAATTAAGCTTTCTAAGAATTTTTCTTACCGACCACACGCTTCCTTTCAGTAAATCTTGAACTTTTAAAGCCTCATAAATGTCCTGCAAACTAGGCAGAAAGTCCGTACGATATAGCGAATAGATTGTTCGCTTAATAGCAGCTGTCGTGAATGAGTCTATTTCTGTTTTTTGCCATCTCCTATTCGAGCGCTTCTTGCCTGGAGTTTGCAATCTACCGCCACTAGCTTCATTATTTTTGTGTTCTTTTAAAATTCGCTGGACGGAACGAGCAGAAATACCTGTAGCAGCAGCAGTTCTCTCAACTATACTAGTCACTGAAATAGTCGGCTTTCCACATTTCAACGCGTCACATTCCTCACTGAAGAAACTGTGAACTTTGACTACCATTTCCCTACCATCTGATTTTAGAACTTTCCCTCGAGACCCAATTTGAAACAATACAAATACAACCAAACTACTAGAAAATAATTCAACATTATATCCATATGCTGTAACACTGAAAACATCTTGCGTATCGTGTAAAACACAAAACACAAAACACCAAACTCACAGTTCCGCAGCTCATACGCCACTGTAACCTTCAGTCAGCATACAATAGAAGCGGGAGGGATACGAGCTTCTGCGGGTCTGGAATTCCACAAATCGCAAGAAAGAAGTGGTTGCTGTCCCACCCCCTGTGCTAGACAAGGACAGCACTCTGTGTGAGACAAAGACAGTAGAAAACCTGCCAAGGTAAACCTCACAGAGAGTAGGTGCTCTACGAAATAAACAAACGGGAGGAAATGCCTTTCTATCAGAGCAGCAGATTTATAATTCATGTCAGATCTCTCTACAAATGCTATCATTGCATCTCTTCGCCACTTTACTTCACATAGAGGCTGCCTTCCCAAAGATACAGAGACAATGGTCTCAACTTCATTGTCGCAGTAAGAGAATTAAAGGATATTTAAGAATTCCTGAAAGACGTTGAGCAGCAGAAAATGACAATTGAATCTGAGAAGAGGAATCACATGGAACTCTGTCCGTGCATCCATATCACTTTTGGCGGTGCTTACAATACTGTGGTGAAAGCCTTTAAGCAACATCTTCAAAGAACTGTGGATAATGCTATTCTCACTTTCGAAGAACTGGCCAGCCTCACTGCACAAACAGAGGCATGTGTGAATTACTGACCATTTACAACTCTCAATGATGATCGATGCTTCGTATTTATCTCCATTCCATTTCCTAATTGGTCAATCAGTCACAGCTTTGCCTGTTTATGACCGGAACTAAGTTCCTGTAAACCTAATTTTAGATGTCATCACTTGTAAAAGACAATGCAAGACTTTTGGTAGAAATGGTACAATTTTAACAACCTCCGTTAGCGTAGAAGGTGGTTAGAAGAGCGTCCTAATCTTCATTCAGAAGATCTTGTATTTTCCTTAAAGATAACAACCACCGTTCAATATAATGGAAAAGGGACTTGGTGCAAAAGGTTCCATAAAGCGAACGATACTCTCGTATACATGTGGCTACAGTAAAGTCTAGTTACGGTCCCATAAAGCCATCAGCCAACATGTTTTCTGTATTACCAAAAACAAAGGAATTGTTTTGAACTTTCCCTTTAGTAAAGTTAATTAAAATGTTGTTGTATTTGCATGAACTGTTTAATTTGTAATTGTGTTTCATCTAAGATATTTAATTTCCTGTGTATTCAAAGGAAAATTGCTTTTGATTAGGCAGGTTGTCCGGGAATTTGAGTTTGCCTCTGTCTATATGTCCGCGGCAATTGGTGTATGTTGAGGAATCTGTATTCTCGCCTGTCTATATGTTGGCAGCGTAGAATGCGCTTTTCAAGAATGAAATAAAACACTGAAACTGCAAAACCATCTGTCAATGTATTTCATGTAAAGGTGTATCAATCTTAATTGCTCATTTCTTAGTAAATGTCGATGACTAATGGTACACTACCCTATGCGCAATCGTGTAAATATAACCTCTGCGTGACTACACAATTATCGAATGAGGTAGCCCAGGAACAGGAAGTGAATTAATTTCCCATGTTTTGTTACTCTGAAATGCAGACCACTACACCGTCACGCGAAAATAGCTCGGCGGAGATAACTTCTAAAGTCATCAAAGAAAACTCTGAGGGTAAAATACCTCGACGCTAAAATTTCTGCCTTTGCAGCAGCGTCGGGTCCTCATTTCCTTTCAATCCGACGTGACCTGGAAGCCTAGGTAAAGGTAACCGTGTGTCTTCAATTTGAAGCTATGCAGACTGTTGTATGCACTGCACTAAAGCCTGAAAAGAGTAAAGCACATGAAGGTTTTGCAAAGAGCCGAGGGAATCTAAATAGATAACACAAGAGCTTAAATTCTGCGCAGAATATGTAAAGCAGCCTGATAAAGAGCAAACAGTTCTGCGGTAAAAATAGAACACTCAAAAGATAGGCGATAACTAAAAGAACAATCACACATCCAACTCCATGATGATCCTTTGAACCATCAGGATAAATAAAGGTGATCTTTGGAAAATGTGATTTTAGCACCACAAGTACAGAAATATTGGCCGCATTAGGGAACGTGAACTTCCATATGGGCATCATGTGAGTGTTCCCTTTGGTAAATGTAGACATGGAAATATCCAACTTCCTAAGAACTCACCCTGAAGAAAACAATCCCGGGAGGAAGCAATACTTCGGCACTAGCCGCATACCGATGATCCTGTGAAGCAGTAATTAGGAATGGAAAGGCGGGAGACAGGGCAAAGTAGGAAACTACGTGCTTAGCTGCAGAGAAGGTCTCGGAGAAACGGTAGAGGAGGTTTGGCTGCCTATGTATAGATACTGACACTGAGACTGGTAGAAAATTCGCCGATTACTGTTCTCACGCCTCGATGAGGTCCATAATCCAGTGAACTTAAGATCGAGAATCGTATGTATGAATACTGAATGAAACCTTGATCAAGCTTTGATCGCACAAATGAACGACAAAGCCGCAAAAGACAGACAAATGTTTCGCTCCAAATTATCGGAAGCGTACCGATTTGTCAGATGGAGTTGCAGATCTGAAGGAGATAAATGTTGCCACTGGCATCAAAATGTTGAAGCATTAACATATGCACCTCATTTTGGCCCGATTGCGGAGTACCACTGCAAGTTTCCAGCGCATCAGAATTCCTGAGCATCTTGTGAAGAAGGAACTGGGGACGGTAGCTGACAGAGGTATAAAACAAATGGCGTTTGCAATAGCATATGGGACGACGATGGTGCTATTGGCTATGCGGAGATGGTCATAGAGGAATGTCGGTCCTCACTGACTACTTGTCGAATCTTAACCCATATAACCTATGCTTGAGATCTGTTAATACTCACCACATGGTGACTCCGAGAAGCCCTCTTACTTTCCCGAGTAACCCTGAGAATCCTGAACCTAGATAGTTTGTAAACGATCATGGGAGAAGACATCCGGAGAATATATCTTTCGGCAGCGGTCATAATCACCGAAGTCACGTGTTCCAACATAATGTCGATTATACGAAATTCGCGGTTAGATAAGCGAACTAGACTGCAGCAGATTCCCGATGAACTTCTTCAAATGCCATTTAGCTAATACCAGTGAATGTATGTTAGCAGGAAGTCAGGTAATTACACCAGTTAAATAATCGCTGGAGTGGGTATGAGAAATGAATTTTCACTCTTAAGGGTGCAGAGCAGACTTAGAACCAAATGCTAAATGTGGCGGTTGATTAACAAACCAATGTATGTTCACCGGTATTTAAAACAGAAACATCAGGTTACTCTGGAATCGCAGTAAATGGTGTTCCCATTGTGCATGCCCCAGATGATCACCAGGGAACGTAATGCACACTAAAGTCCCCTACCAGTAAACAAGGTGTAGGAGCTGTAACAGTTGATGTAAAGTGTCACCATCCACAAGGTGAGAGGAAGTTATGTAATGTCAAGGATGCAAAAACAAAATCCAGGAAGAGAAATGTGAACAATAACGGTTTGCAATGGAGTGGTAAGAGCGACAGTTTGACACAAAACGTCATCACGAACAAGGATAAAAGCATTATGAGCAAGAGGAGACTCCTTCGGTGTCAGATCAAAATGCACCAGAGAGTACCTGCGAATATGATAGAGTTGCCGATGGCGAAGCTTGGTATCCCGCAAGTATACGGCGAAAGGGTATTCGGGAAGACAATATAATTTGCAGCTCAGTACTTTTTGAGCGGAGACTGCATATACCGGGTGAGTCTTCTTAGCCTGCAGATTGAGAAGTCATGCGGTCCCAGCGTTGTACAGGCTATGCCGCAAAAACTGCCCACTGCATCACGTCCTATCAATTTCGGCTAAAATGACTGCTTTGCACCGCTGTGCATACAATGATTTGCACTCGTAGTGCAACAGTGTGCGCGTTGACCTTCAGTAGTGAAGGTCCCTGTTCAAATGCTGTCACTTGAAGGTACTTTCTATGTTTAGTAAATTTAATGAGAACTGATAGTTTGGCATGGAAGTGTCGTTTCACTTAGTTTAATTTTTGTGAATTTCATTAAAACACAAATTGTTACTTGTCAGAATATGCTATAATGAACATTATAAATAAATGCAAGAAATGAATGAAGAAACTCATTTATTCGGAGGCGTGATTTGAACTTTCGACCTTCAGCATGACATTCCAGCATGTTAACCATTGCGCTACCAGAGCACGTTAACAATGAGCACCACTATAGCCCTAATCAGCGGATTGGTGAATGCGATATCAGCATCTGCATTTCGCATCGTCTGTAAAATGCAGGGTTTCCTAGTTACCAATCCGCAAGATGAGAAGACTCACGCAGTATACCTCTGGAGAACTATCATCAGGGAAAGTAGAAGAGAAGGCTGCGTAAAACGCACACACTGATAAAAGGACCGAAGATTTAGGGTTTGATCGCTGTGGTTTGGTTGAGTTTCACCTTTTCTTTATATGTAAGACTGCGTCTTCTCTGGTGCTACATAAAACCTCGAAGGTATCCGTACCACCAACATTGCTAGCTGCATCCAAGAGATTTAATTCTGAAATGAGATCGAGAGCGTTTCACAAGGCATGCAGAAGAGCAGTTCCTGCTAGAACCTTTAGCAGATGTATAAGCCGTAGGTGGCAAGGTAGAACAGTATCCATCACTATCCCTATGAGTTACATGCTCGAGAAGATATGTCTGAATCGACACAGAGCTACGTGAACAGGGAGTAGGACCAGTCTGCGCTTTGGTTCCTCCTTCGGTATAGCTGGGGTAAGACATCGATGTAGTTCGTGTAACTCCTGGTAGTATATCCTATCATACGGGAAAGTGACGCCTGCCTTCACCTGTAGCTCTGGATCTTCTGTCCGTATACAAATCGAGGACACTATTTCGAAATAAGTAGATGCCATCTTTTCCAGTTAACGCCAGTGGGGAGTTTAGTGTATACCGATGCATCATGAACTGCCGTTCCACAACGACTATGGAGAACCGGAATAACGTTTCTTCGTATGCTCAAACTTCTAACAGCCATAACAGCGTGTGGGGATGGGTATATAGGGACGAATCGGCGCCCGCTATTCACCACAAAAGATCGAAGACGGTAGGCACCGTTCTTTCAAAGGCCAGAAAGAAATTGTCTTCATCCCGTTTACCAGTTAGTCGGTAATCAATGATTCCTGGTCCGACAGGCAGTTTATAATCTCCTCCTAGTAGTTACTATACGCCAGCTGCTGTTAAGGGTGACATGCTTTTGTACTGTTACTGTGTAAGAGTCCACACAGTGGCGGCATCCAGCGGCTTCGCAGTTTGGTCATCGTTGACTGCTTGTGTTTTCTCCGCACATTACATGATATCTCTTACTGGACAGCAGAATGCATCAGTCTCTCCCTCCGTCTCTCTCTGTATGTACCCAAAATGTGTCAGGTGTTTCATCGTGTTACTCATGCAATTAAGCAGCATAATGAGAAAGTGTGGAGTTAAAAGTGTTGAGCACAGGCGGCCATGATTAATCAACCCTCATGTGGAACCGTGGGCTTTAATCTCCTAACAGGGGATAGAGAAGCAAAGATACCTGCATTTTCTGATCTCTACCCGCCTGTAGTTCTCACTCCAAGCTCAATCTCAAGATATACCTCAATACCGGCATGCGATATGTTCACCATACGTAGACCCAGATTCATTCCCCTATCATCGGGATAACCGCCGTTGATCTCCTCACTTTAGGCTATGGAATCTTAACCGAGCTATTCTGGATGCAGGAGACCGGTGGTTGGTTACGCCGGGCTCAAAGCAGCGGTAAAACGTTCAGTCCTCCTGTGTAGCACTTCATGCTTAAAATCTAAAAAAAAACCCATATAAGTTGGAACCTTAGCCGAAAAGATCTCTCTTCGTGAGATAGTAGTTAATAAATTTAAGAGACCACAACCTAGAAAAGTAATAACAATAGAAGGGGAAGAGACTAAAAGTAAATGGTAAAAACGTGGTTGTAACAACTGTTAATGTGAGAGTGAGTATGCCGATGAGTGGCTCAAAACTTGGGGTGCACCAAACCCATACAAATGTAGGCCACTGAGGGGCGAGTGAAGGAAACAATGGACGGGCTGTACAAGAGGATAGTAATTGTACGTTCACGAAGCTGTGAAGTGCACATAAGGAATCAGTGTAAATAACACTACTGCAGGTCTTGCCGCTGAATGTATAAAAGAGCTTGGAGAAAACTAAAACGCACACAGTGAAAATCCAACCCCACCGTAAAAGACTAATCTAAAGATCCATCGGCCATGAAGAAAAGCACAGCCTACTCCCCGATCAATGTTTGAATCATCAATTGTAAAGGAAATGGCAATTACAAATCCAATCTTTAAGTTTCAACAAGGCTGATTGATTAACAAAACTGGGGGTGCTAGACTTTGGGGTGAATACAACACTAGTTCGAAGCGAGACTAGGCGCGGAGCTATGGAAATATAAACGAGTTTCCGTGTGTAAACGTTGCCGGTAAAATTACATGCAAGAGTCGAAAGAGCAAACAACCAGGAGAGAGTAAGACAAGTTAGTTGCGTGCTTATTGTCGAATGAATCGTTAAAAAGCAAATTAAATGACGTGTATGTCAAGGCAGATTAGAGTTTCCTTGCATGGTTAAAAAGAGGAACATCGAGCGAATGAGGCAGCACAGGTTCAGTAGCTTTTACCGACAGACTGATAAATTGACTCGTGGGGAAGGCGTCGATACTCCGCTATATACCACATTGACGAACTCAATTTAGATGACTTAAAATGGAAGGTCCCGTCAAAGAACAATGTACCCGTAACTAAGTTTCAATCGAAGTGACATACAGTAAGTACTTGCTGATCAGCACAGCATGAAAACAAACGTGTAAAGGATCAAGAGAAATTTCACTATTCCAATTTAACGGAATTTAGGACAATACCGGCAAAGTTTTCTGCCGAAAATCAATCCTAAAATTGTAGACTCATATGCAAATGGAAGAAGATCTGATCCCCAATTTAGAGAAAAAGAAGGAGACGTCTTGCTGCTCCAGAAGTTCATGCAGACGGTTTTCTTGATGCAGAAGTTAAATCCGCGAGTAGAGGCGATGAGGTCACCCTTGGAGTGAGTGTTTTAAGAGACAGAGGCTGCAGTAATGGTTTAATCATCCATGAGCACTGAAGAGAAAATCCAGGTGGAGCAGACTCAATATATGATTGATGTCAACAGCGAAACGTGTGAGGCTTAGTACCGAACCATGCGGACTACGTTCTTCTGAGTAAAACACGAGATAGTACCAAGCCCACTCCTACTCAATATACCCGACCCCAAATGAAGTCTCGAATAAGAAGGGGAAGACCACCACAAATGCCCCATTATCGGAGGATATGAGGTATACTTTCCCTTCACAAGTATCATACGCTTTCTCGAGGTAAAAAATACAGCAACCGTCTGAATCCTTCCAAAAAATTCTTCCATGTTGTGCGTGCATGGCGAAACAAGTTACTGACCCTAGAACCGTTGTGACGAAATCCGCACTAGACGTTCCACGGGAATGTTTGAGTCTTCAGCTACATTGTCAACTGACTGTTAACCATCCGCTCCATTATGTTGCAAATGAAACTGCTGAGGGAAATCTGCCAGTAACTGGACAGCTATCTTTGCCAGAGTTTAGTAATGGGACAATGGTGACCTTGCGCCAAGCTACAGGAATCTTAGTGGTTCGCCATACACCGTTACAGTCCGGCAAAGGAAAGAGTTTCCTAACAAAAGGGAGATGTAGCAATATGAAGATATGAATACCCAGAAGCTGAATGCCTCCAGCTGCATAGGGTCTACTCCAGCTCTTGTGGTAACATCCATGGTTAATGTATCATTATTTTGGAATGACAAATCTCTAACTGACAAAATTAGTCAAATAAGTTCATTTGTGCTTTGGTACTATGCTACTGCTATCTTTAATATATATAATTATTGAAGCACCTGGTAGTACATATGGGAAATTAAAAAATGACAATGTTCTTTTTGCAGAGAAAAAAGAGTTATCTCTTTGGAGTGACAGTGTTCTATTTGCAATATTAATCTCTTTGGAGTGACAGAGCTTTATCTGCACTCTTTTGTTATTATGGAAGCTTCGGTGTTTCAGTGTACAGTGACTCAGATTATAATGGATATAAAACAGTAACAAAATGGATATAAGAGGCAATTTATCCCCAAAGAAGACCAGGAAGTAAGTTAAAAAGCGAGCAAATGGAAAGTACTGACAGAAAGCAGAAACAGGAAGCAAGAGAATCATATACGAGCAGAAGAGGATAATTGGTTCTTGAAAAACAATCACAAAGAAGCAATGATTGTCAGCAGTATTATAAGCTTAACTGCACTACTAAAACAAGTAGCAATGAAACAGAGAGTTTATTCATATCAATTATAACTTAACCATTAAAGGTAAACAATACTTAATTTGGAATTCAACAGAATGTTGTTTGACTAGACAACCACAAGATGGTTCTTCACAAAGGACCTACTTTTTTTGGTTTTATTTTGTTTTTTCCCCTCACAGTATGCAATTTAGGAATTACAGTTAGCAAGAAATTCTACCTATAAACTCCTAGTATTTCACAGAAGCCTATGTATACTGCTCATAATATAAAAAAATAGACTAACCTACCAGCACTGTATATGCATGATAAAGTTATTAACAGCGTTAGAAAACTTCCAGAAGAGCTGTAACCAATGTAAGGTTACACATCCAATCATTTTCTACAGTCAAGTAATACATCAAGATATCTTTGGATCTTTTTAGAGCTTGGAAAATTGCATTACCTATATATGAAAAATGAGAAAAGATAAAACTTCTGCACTGAAGTTGTAAATATTTGTTACAGAGTTTGTTCTAGGTTTTCACAAGCCTCTTTCTTTTCACAAGAATATGTGAACTGTACAGATTAGCTTGGAAACAAAATAATACAACAGAGAAAATGGAGCAGGAAGTTGAGATGCCTACAAGTGATTATGTTCCAATGACCTACAAAAGAGTTCCAAAGATAAGAAGCAGGGTGTTCCAGTGATTTTCAAAATTTTATTAATATTCCAAGCATTTAGATAAGTTCATTTTATTAAAGAACTAAATTTTATGTTTACCATCTAACAGGATATTTCATTACAACAAAAGCCCTATACCTACTGTTCTTCATGGAATGAAGCAAGTCTGGGAGAACAGGGAATGATCTTGCCAGTGCTTTTAAGAAGCTGCTAGACATTGTTGCTTCTGTAAACAACTTTAACGATTTGACTTCCTGGACTCTTGTGTTCTGCAAAACATGAATCAATTAATTTCAAATGCAGTCCTTCAGTTTCAGAAGGACAATCCAAGAATGAATTCTATAACTATGATATTTTGTGTGCCTGGCCACTCCTGTTGTAGAAGTTTTTTTGCCTTTGGTCTAGCGCAATTAATGAAACAGATAAATAAGAATAGACATTTTAGAATAATTCATCTAAATGAATTAGATTTCAAGGATTTTCTGCCACTGCTAAACTCCTAAACCATTAGACAGCCCCCTAACAAAAAATAGCATACGCAGCATCCAAATGAAGAAGCAGTTCTTGTTAATGCAATATTTGGAGTAAAATAGAACAGTTTCAGTACAAGACGACAAACCCCATTCTAAAGCCAGCAAGAAGGAATAAAGAAATGTCCAATGAAAAAAAAGACGTTTCTAAAAGAAATGTTAAAATATATGCCTGAACATAATAGAGAATATTGCTCTTCTCTGCTCCAAACTTGAATAGAAGATGTGCAAGAAATTGTGTTAGTTTGTTCTGTATTTTTTGGTATGCTTCTTTCACAACTATGTTAAAAGTGTAGAATTCGTCTTTCACTTTTCATAGTTAAAATCAGAAGTGTGCTTGAAGAGATATTAATACACAATGATGTATTGCTAAATCTTAAAGATGAATTAAAAACTGCATTTTTATTTATATTAAGTAATATAATTTATTTTATAAGAAGGCATTGAAAATTGCAGTTAGAGCCTTTTATTGCAACAACTTTAGCTGATCTGGGGATAACAAGGTTCCAAATTCACATCAGCTCTATCTGGAACTTGTATTAACTAAGTAAATTGGACACCATAATCATAAACTCCCAAACTTAATAGCAATTATATCACAACTGCCCAAGTTGTGCACAATATGTAACAAACGTTTAGAGTTATTCGACTCTACAGTTTTAATGCAGGTCTTCTCAGAACAACTATGCAGTCAGTTAGAACCATGTCATTCCAAAGTAATGGTATTTAAAAGAGAGCTCATGGGATTCAGTCTGGTTCTTAGCAATAAGCCGGTATATAGAGGTAAGCGGGATAACAAGTAGAATGAGTCGGAAACAGCCATAAACGCATAAGTGTCAAAAACATCTATAGGATCCAAGAGGTGTCTTTACTTATCTTTTAGTGCCGGATACAGGAGACTGTGCCACTTTGTCAGCCACATGTTATCCCTTATTGCAGATGAAGTCGTGAAGATATCTAGAAACTGAGTCCAAGATAAGTTCTTACTAGTCTGAATGATGTTTTGAACCTTGGCACACATTTCACCAGATTTTCAAGTGTTGGGTGGTGTTATACAGCTGTATGAGAGTCATTCCATGTCAAGTTGAACACCCATGAAACATCAGGTCATCAAATCTCCACAAAATGTTTTGTATGCAATTGATGCTTTGAAATAGAAGACATGATTATTTTTGTCCCTAACTTCATTATTTTGAATACCAGACATAGCTAAAATTATCCCCATACACATTTGCTTTTATCTCCCGTTCAAATTTTTGTATAAACTCCACATTGGATTCATTTTAAAGCTTATGGAATCTAATTTAAACAAAACTAGAATGAATCTGATTCAACAGATTAGTTATTTATCACAGAACTTTGGAGCTTTAAAATTCAATTTTTGTTATATATCGAAAACCTAACATATTTTCTAAATACACACATATTCTCTGTTTAGTAGTGTATACATGTGCAAAGTTTCAGAAGGGTGTGGAGACTTGCAGTTCTTATATATTACCCAAGGTTATTCTTCTGAATCATTTCCGGATTTAAAATACAAACTCTTGTCAAGGCAAACCAGATTAGACATTTCCTTCCACAGAGGATCAGTGCAGAATGTTTAGTTTGTGGAGAGAGACCACTGTCTGTGTCATTTATGAGCTTAATCCTTTAAATTTAGTTGTGAGTATTCATTAAATACTTAATATCATTAGTGCCGGACCACTACAAAACGGCATGATTTTTGCTTTAACCTGTTCAAAATAGCAAAGACATGTTCAAGAGAAAAAATCTGATGTGTTACACTCACATGACTTTCTCTACTCTTGTACAATCTATTTTTACAAACGCCTATTCTCCATATGCTTCATATTAAACGAGATATCGAGATGTCAATCTTATTTGTAATTTTCTTGTAGATGCAAGGGGAATATGGTAGCTTTTAAGCGATAGTCAAATATTTTATCGCTGGTTGCTATGTGGCGCATTCCATTCTCTTTGCATGTCCAGGACATAAAAAAATGAATAACGAATTTGAGAAAAAGTATAAGTATTGGAAAATTTAAGGAAATAACAAGCAATATCTCCAAAACGGTTCACTCAACAAAAAAAATGTATATTATATAAGTTGTGTATTTTAACGCGATCTACATTTTTTGTGTAGTACAATTTTGTCTATCTCTTATGGTTTACCAGTTATGCAAAAATCGTTCATAATGAAGAATACTTTTGGAGACATTCCCAGAAAATTCGAGATATACATTTCATTTCTCATGACATTGTCTTAAACATAGGATATTTTCATCAAAATTAGAGAAAAATTAAAATTTTCGAAAAATGTTCCATGTAAAGGGTAGTCTGGGGTGGGGGGATTTTCTTGGAAACCTTCGTGTCGCATCTCTGGAAGATACTGAACTTAAATACCAAGTTTGGTGTTTATCCGACTGTTCGTTTTTGAGTTATGCTGTTCACAGACACACACACAGACACACACACACACAGACACACACACAGACACACACACGGACATGTTTCCAAAAATGCTTTTTTTGGATTCAGGAGGTCTCAAAACATGTATTTCCGGCGAAATCTCGGTATCGAATTTTTGGGTGGAATGCAATACTTCCCCTACTTACTATACGTAGTAGAGAAAGTAAAAATAATTTGTGAGCAGCGCCTCATAAAATGCTTTTAAAATTGAAAATGGAGAAAGTAGAACTGTCCCCGCAACTAAGAGTGTCTGCCTCATGTCATAAGAAATTTTCAAATTCCAGATACGAGTAAAAACAAGGTGACATTTGTGAATCTAATGCTGCTGGACCAAGTACCTATGATATCTGGGCAGGTCAAATAAATGAAAGTAGCTCAGAAACTATTGACTAACCTTCACATCAAAGTAGTAATGCAAATGAGTTCAAGGAAAGTGTAGACATTTCAGATGTTAATACTAGTTTAGTATTAATCTTACACAAATCGCCAATAAAGAAAAGAACATTGTCTCAAAAGGTGCCCAACCCAGAAATTACACAAAATAACAGAAAAGCTTGTAACTCCCCAGATTCTGAAACCGGGACCTACACTAGCAGTGCTATGCTTCACTTCTCTAGCTGTTATACATATTAACTAAATGTTAGCATTCCTTGCTGCTCTTTAACAGCCTTTATCAAGGCTCATAACCTGAAGTTAATTGTAAATTTCACAACTAACTGTTTGTGTACTGATAAATTATTAATCATCTGCAACAATCATAAACATCTAATATCTGTCCACATAATTTAACCCGGAGGTCGGTAGCTAGTAAATGGAGGTACATATGAAATAATTAAATACCATTTTTTGTTGTTTATTCACTCATATATCTATACCATACAACACCCCAAACCTAATAGCATACTGAATTTTCCTTTAGTTTCCATTAACAAATTTTAATATTTCACATTAATTATGAATGGCTTATAAATTTATATCAAATGGCAATCTTAAAATTATATATCTAAATTACAAGAACTCTGCTCATCACCGGGAAACTAAAATGTTACTTTCAGTCTTTCTCACCAACTCACAATTTTAAACCTCACCTCATTACACATTAATACTTGTACATAAAATTTAGTCATGAGTCATTCAACAAGCTTAAGGGGATATTGATTAATCAAACTCTTTGCTTTATGTCATTAGCTTGCATTATGGTAATTAACTAATTAATTCACATTGTTATGCAAAACCTCCATTATATGTTAATTAACCATTTCAGAGAGGATACTCCATCATACTGTAATACTTTGTTAACTACTTTCCCCCACAATTTTGTTCAATTTTCACTACAACCTTAACATTAGCGGTAATCCACCCTTCTCAATATTAAAACCTCATAATATCTTAAACTGATTTGGAATACAATTATAAGTTTCCACTATTGGAGTGCTCAACTTTAAATTGGTCTGCACTATTCAATTATAATTTTACAAATTAACAAATGCATGTACCCATTTAGCACTCTTCCTGTCAACAGTATTGCCTATGTAACTCCTGATGGATGCCTACTTGGTTGCCTCTGAAATTCCTTGCATGGAATGGATGGTCATGTCCTTCATGCAGAAACTGGCAGCAATTCTCTGAATGCAATGGTGAGCAATAAATCTTCCCTTTGCTATGATGCACTTGTAGCTCGAATTCTGGAATCTTCTTCTTCAGGATACCAACACATCATGCAGAGTTCTCCCAACACAACTAATTCTTAATTCCCATTATGCTGTGGTCAAACTGAGTACCTGGAGACCACTTAATGTACATGCATTAATCACTAGCCTATCTGTGAATATTTGTTTGTAATTGCATCCCTTTACTGTACCATTCACTTGCAGCTAAGTCCTATATAACTTGCTGCATCACATTCCATAATTTTCCTTCTTATTTCAATGTCCCATTGCATTACTCTATCATCTATTTGCCACACTTAAATTCTGATAAATCACAATGCATCTCAAGGCAACTATTTCAGCTCCAACTAGTTGAATAATATGTGATTATGACAGTTAGCGAAGTATATTTCTTTGGTAAATCTTCATAATTCTCCATTTCTTAAAACTAGTCTTGTAGCTGGTGCACCGAGATTCAACTACATTATAACTAACTGCATGATCCACTAACTGTATGACTGCATTGACCATCATTGCCAACTGTTACTCCTTCGTCGACCAGCACTGCCAGCTGTTATTCAGACACCAATCACTAGCTCTAGTATAGTAACAGCCAAGTGCACTCTTCCTGAAGCTACTCACACCCCCTTTTAAACCTTGCCTATCTGTCTAAAAGCTAAATATATATATAAAAAAGAATGTATTACAGTTAATACAGTTCCAAGCTCAAGGAGAAGGTATTTCATATTGAAGGTGATTTGATTCCAGAAGAAAAATAGGATTCAGAAATTATTCACAGGCTGATAGATTTTATAGTACGATGATTGAGACTTAAAAATTCAGATTTTGAATAGTCTCAAAAGTCTTATAAGTATATCAAGGTAAAAGTTGGGCAATAATGTTTTCAAACCACATGATAAAAGTAGAGAAATCATTAGTTTCAGAGAGAGGCATTTTGTCGACTCCTGAAATCAAATTGATAAACCGTTAGAATTTTCTGTGGTAGAAAAACTATTAGTTCTACATTTCAACATTATGGCGGGAAAGAAGAATAATGTTTCCATTAAAGAAGCAGGACAGAAAATTTGAAAACAGAAGAGATTGATTTTGTGCAATCTAAAAGAAACCTTTCGTAGTTTTAAGAACAAATATCCCGACATCAAAATAGGTTTCTCATTAGTTGCTCAACTTAGACTTAAACAGTATAGGAAGGTAAACTTCTAGGCCTCTGAGGTATGCATTCTGCTTGTGTTTGTATTCATCATGAGAATGTGAAACTGATGCATGATGGAGTGAACATTTCCCATGTTACTGCAGATTCAGGTGTTGTTTTCTATAAATATAATTATTTAATTAATTTAATTATAAGGACTTAAATAATTTGTAACCCCCATCAGCAGTTTACTATTTAAGGAAATGTGTTAACTGCCCAGGAACTGAAAACTTGGTCAATAATATTCAGGACATTTTCAAAGGAAAAATGTAGAACAGGTGACTTATAAACAGTGGTTAACCAGAGATGACACAAATTTAGAAGTAATACAATCACCTGTTTCAGACTTTCTGGAAGAAATGTCAGATCTTTTAACTCATATCTTTATAACTCAGTAAAAGTCTGTGTTTTGTTTGAAGGGAAAGAGCGTTTTAAACCTAAAGAATGTGTTGTAATTTGTGATTTTTCAGAAAACTATGCCTTTGTCATACAATATTCCATTCAGGGGGTATATTGGAACAATAACCAGGCAACAATCCATCCATTTGTAATTTGTTTTAGGGAAAACAATAGCTTAAAATATAAAAAACTATATAGCAAAGTAGCCAGTTTAAAACATTATAGAAATGCTGTCGATCTGTTCTAACACCAATTAACAAACATCCTAAGGAAGCAAACAAGAGATCTGGAGATAAGTAATTTACTTTTCCTATGGTGTTAGTGCTCAGTGCAAGAACAAATTATCTAAACCTGGGCTTATATCATTTCCTATTGGAAATTAGTTGTGGAGAACCTTGCCACATTTGTATGCAAGTGGTTTCTAAACTTATCCATTTGGTACCCACCTTAGTAAACTCTACAGTTCAAAAATCCCTTGGAAGTTACTGTTATATAAACATAAATAATAATAGATCAGTGAATTTTTAATATAGCACTGCTGCTTCAGATTTAAAGTGTTGCTTTAGATCAGAACTTTCAATAAACTTTTAATCAGGAGTGCCAGTTTAGTTTCTGCTTGGGGCGGGGTAAAAAGATTGCCTGAAGTAGTTGTGGGAATTTTCATATGAATTTTAAAAGTAGGGTTCTCATAATTTTTCTTTCGGTAGAGTAATAATAATGAGTAATCTAATTATATCTCATAACTTGGGGAGGGGAGCAAGTCCTATTAATTTAACTTAAATTCAACTAGAAATCAAATGTGCTGAAAGAGCATGTTTCACTCTTAGTAGGAATATGTTCTATTATTATGAACAATGACATTTTTTGTTGCGCTTATAGTGATCAAGCTGTTCCTTTATCAAAAACAATGATATAATCATGCTTGTTACGCCAGGGGTGAACATAATCTCCAGTTTGAAGTAAAAAACTAAGACATCAGGGATCCTAATGTTATTGGGAATATATCCGTTTAATAAATTATTTTATATACAAAAGGGAAACAAAGAAGTGTTTTAAGAGACAGTAAAATAAAGTTGAGTAATTCTCCATAATCCATGGAGGAAGTGCTGTAAGTTAATGTAATTTCCAATGCAGTTTAAATGTAACACCTATTCAGTATTGCACCAGATAGTCAATCTAAACAATTTTGAAATTTGTATACTTTCTCTATACTATTTGTTTATAAATTTGACTATATCAGGTACACAGTAAAATGCTTTTCCTGTTTGGCTAATGCTGTAATGATGTGTAATTTTCCATTAGGTCAAAGTTCATAACCAGTATTAATCTCTTAATGAACTTTTATTTTAATTAATTTTATAGTTGGTGTTATGTGTTTGCAGTTGGTGTTATGTGTTTATTATACGAGAATACACTATTTTATTTCTGTGTGGTAATAAGCTTGCAATTGTGTTTCATGTGTTCCAAACTAAATATGCATTATTAGTGTGCAAAGATGGTTTATACTTATTTATCCTTGAAGTTAATCCCATTCCTCCATGCTGTATGCTATAAAATAGCAAATCAGAGCAATAATTTTGCAAGGATTTCCAGTTTAATGTAAATAGCAACTTTAGAATAACATGAAATTAAGGTAAAAATAGGAAAAAGCAGGTGGAATGACATGATGGGTAGGAAGAGTGCTGCATTATCATAAGGTACAAGCATAAGCTTACAAACTTCCCCACCAGGTAATGTATAGCTGTATTATCAACATGTGTAGGGTTTACAATTTTCGCCGCTATTGGGCTTTTGATGTGTTAGCTTCTTTTTTCTTCTGAGTTGGAATTCTTTAGTAAGTTGTCTATGATATATAACTCAATAAATTTCTATATAAAACAATGCTATTGAAAAATAATGCTCCAAATGTGTGATGAACAATAATAAATAATAGTAGCAACTTAATGCCAAATATAAACATTACAAAAACTACTGTACTCCAAGCACCGACACATCACAGTTATAAAGTGGCTGCTGGCAGAATATCTGCTTTATAAATATAATATAATATACAGGCTTTAAACGTAAAGAAAGTTCAGTATAATTTAAACTGTGATTTTGTTACCCCACATCAACCTCTGTGATTGACAACTCCATGATAACACTGTGCTCACAACTTAGCTACTTCTGAAGACTGTCAGTTCTAAAGTATACTATAGGTATTGCTCCTCAATAACTGCCTTCATGAAAAATTCATAAGCCAGAAATTGAATTTCAGAAAACTGTAAAGCAACCAGGTGCCATACTACGAGGGCTGATCAATAAAGACTGAGACTGATTTTTTTCTGTAGTTTCCTTGATAGTTTTATGTCTCTACAATGAATACTTGAAAAGAGCAGGGTTTCATGTTTATTGTCTATAAGCGACAGCACTCTCATAACGGTAGGTTGGTAGTAATGCTGTATATTGTTGACCCTACTTGAATTTCGCATACCACAAAATGGAGGTGACAGGAGAGGAGCAACACAGCGCAATAAAATTTTATTTTCGTTTAAAATCATACAGCCTTGAAACTTTCGAGAAGCTGAAGCAAGCATACGGTGAAGATGCACTACCTCATGCAATGGTGTTTAGGTGGTTCAAGGACTTCAAAGAAGGGCGAGTCCTCTGTGCTAAGCAAGGTGGGCCTGGTGTTTCGGAATGGAATGATTTACCAGCATGCAGTGCCCCCCTTCACACTACTGTTACAGCAGCTACTACACGTCAGTATTGGCTACACTGAGGAAGCACATTACAAGGAAACGTCCAGAACATCACCGGAATGGGTGGCGACTTCATCACGACAACGCGCGGCCTCACGTCGCAAATCAAGTCCAGGAATTTTTGGCTAAATTCAACATTACCTGTGTGCCGCATCCGCCTTCAAGCCTCGGTCTTACCCCCTGCAATTTCTTTTTATTCCCATTACTAAAGGCAAAGCTCCGGGGCATTAGATTTGAGAGCACTGAAGCAGTGCTAAAGAAAAGTGAGGCGATTCTCAAAGACCTGACAAAGAATGGCCTGCACCATGTGTTCGAGGACTGGCAGAGACGCTATAAAAAGTGCATTCAGTTAGGAGAGGACTACTTTGAAAAAGATCATGTCAACATTGAAATGGAGTAATAAATATCTGTGAAAAAAATCAGTCTCAGTCTTTATTGATCAGCCGTCGTAGCATCACTCACGTGAAAAACAATTTCAAACATACTAGTTACCAGTAACAAACAGTACTGTTTGGTTTGGTCTGGTGGTGATTTGGAGCGCAAAACAGTGATTGTGATTAACATGCAGGAAAGCCTACATGTTAAAAATAACTCAGTATAAAGCTAAAATACAATTTAAGGCATCAAAGCAAACTTGATCAACGCTAATAATAGTGACAGTTCAGAGGAGAGTAAAAGAGGGGAAGGAAAAAGCAATACTGTAGAAAGGAAACAATACCAGCAAACTGCAAAACAAGATACGTCATGGTTTAAAGAGTACATTCAACTGAAAGGTCTGGCCACAAGTACAACAGAGCAGAGGACTCACCTTAAAATGTGGTTGTGGCTAAAGCCGCAATGTGCTATATGCAAATGCACTAAACTCTCTCTTCCAGATGATAGAAGTGACAAAAAAATAAATAAATAAAACATAATTCAAGCAGTGGTGGGGATTTTATCTCCAGGATTTTATTTCCTACAAAGAGTTAATATAAGCGCGAAATAATGGAACAGTGTAAGAAGAGACTAACATCATCCCACGGAATCTAATACTTTCATGATAAGGCCAAATTCCATAGCATCATCGGCTTTCTTGTTCCCTGATACTTCCTCATAGTCGGGAAACCATCCCAATGGCATATTAATGCCAGCAACATTGAGCAATGACAGGAATCTCTGGATTTCACCTTATAAGGGAATAATGTTTGTGCACTCCCTGTGGTGCATTCAGAGAGAATAATTCTCCACAAGGTTTTGTCATTTAATATACAAAAGAAACCAGCTTAAGCTTTAGCATTAAAAATAGAGCATTGCAATGTAAGTCTAAGCACACACAGAGTCAGAGTTCAACACAACAACTCAGCCTTGGTTACCTATCCCTGGAGTCTTCCTTATAAATCAAACAATGACACGTAAAATTCGAGTCGAGAACCGAACCTTTGGATAGAGGATTTTGAAAACGATGCTAGCCAAGATGAATGTGGGTCTCTGATGTCACCCAGTCACAAAACTGTTCGCCCTTGAGATAAATGTCAGGCACACACAAGCCCAAGTTGTACAGGCATTTGGGAATACTCCAAGGATTAACAATGCCTGGGAGCTAACTTCATAATCATTGCCCAGCAAAGAAACACTGATATTAATTATGATTCAAGAACACTATTAGGTAATGACAATATTAAAGCATTATATTAAGAGATGGATTTTTAAAATTGATGTAAACATGGATATGTATTGCAGTTTTCCTTTTTGGTGTCTCAAAAGTATGTGCCTAAGGGTATGTGTCCATCAGCATTTCCTCCAAGAAAATAGTTCTGCATATGTCATACAAGAGCAAGCAGAGCTAATTTCTGTGTTTGTGATTATTTCACTCCTGAATAACAAAAGTGAAAGCAGCATTTGCAAAAGCTGGCAGTTAGTGTTGTGTTTTAAACCTCTTCTGTTACTGCACAAGTTAGTCTACATTTAGGCTTTCTGCCATTCTGCCACTGTGGATTCCCATTTTTGCAAAATAAGGAAACAAAGTACTGATGAAATAAACCTAGAAATATGCTTGGCTTCTCCTAGATATAGAGCTTGGCGTTTGTCAGCTAATGTTTGTGAAAGTATGTCTCTATTGTATGTAACTGTTTTATAAATAATGTGATAATGTGTATCTAATTGCAGAGCGTGTTCGGCGCGCCCGTATATGTGACTTCTAGCAGACGTGACTTTGTTTTTGAAGCTGAAGTTAACATAAGAACACACGAAAGCTGGTTTAAACTTCAAGGAATATGTTTAACCCTAAGTACTGATTAAGTGTTTGCATGGCATAGTGTATTGTGCAATGGAAATTAAAATAGTTGTAATAATTTATAAATTACTACTCATATGTTGATTATGTGCCTATATATCTCAAAGATTGTGCTGATTTTCCTTATCTTGTAATTGTAATAGAAACATAATTGTCAGAAGATGTAAAGTGCTTGTGCATAAACATCAAAGGATAATAGCCTTTTAGGGATCAAGTAGGCATTTTACGGCACAGGTTAGTTACAATGACTATCAACCGAGTATTTCCTTTATGACAGTGGCTCCCGAACTTTCTTAGCTAAAATTCGTACTTGAAAACTCTGAATTTCCATATTTTCTGTAGTTATTTTAAACATTTCTTTTGTCAAATATGCTTTCATTTGAGAATAATGTAATAAATGAAAACGTTCCAAAATTCACAAATGTACAGTTACTAATTTAACAGAAACTACAGGATCTGTAGCTAAAATTGGAATGTAAACTAAAACATAAAAGTTTCATATATTATCAATTATTCAGTACTACGATTTTATTTTGAATCTTTAAGAGTTCACTTGTGAACTTCCTTTTCACATTGACATAAAGAATTTTAAAACCAAATTGAATCAAAATACATAGAAACCGTTATTCCCACCTGTAACAGCCTATTTCTTCAATGATATTCTATCACTAAAGATCCCTAAGTCTACAGTAAGACTCATGTTGACTACACTAGGAGTAATTATAATTATTCCATATAAAATTCTTTAACATCAAAACAATTAATTCTTATGTTGCTCCTCAAAAGGTTACCATTAGATATAAAAATAGAACATGGAAAAGAGGTACTTAATAATAATAATAATAATAATAATAATAATACCTATTATATATATATCAGGTGAGTCAGCTGCACCTATTTATGTTTGAATTTATGCAACGTGCTAAGCGACATATGTGACTTACGCCTTTCTTGAATGCCTTCTAATGGCTGATTTGTATAACACTTTATAGAGGAGGGATACTTAACTCAGTGCATAAGTGTTTTACGGGACAGAATGCAATAGCTATATATGGCGGTGCATAAAACATCCCACCTTGACACTGAGAGCTGCAGTAGAAATGTTAGCCAATTTTACAAACTTTTATTCTTTAGCATACATTCATGCACCTCTTTGAAAACGCCCCTGAAGGAACAACCTATCACATGCATCGGTTGACAAAACTATTTTAAAACAAAATGGCAGATCTACGCAGTGCGACCAATTGGATTTAAGCCGTCAGTCAATGTACAGCCTTATCAAAAAATGTTAGTATTAGGTAGATCATTTCTCTTATTTCACAAACTATGGCATATTTTAGATCATACAGTAATTGTAATGGCTGATGCAGTGTATTTGTTTGAATTAAAACTACGAAACCGAGCTCAAAACACTGTATGATGACTGCAAAAAGCGTGTAAAGATTCGAGGTGGGGGTCTAGTTCTGTGATGAACCTCAGCTCCGCAAGGTGGCATTGGCGAATGATATTATCATGGTTGTTTAACACTGTGCCACTTTAATTCGGGTTCAAGTCGTTCGGGTGAATTTCAAACTTTTTATTATCGTTTGTTTTATCTATTTGGGCCTATGATTTGATATTAAGATATAAATAACATTTTGATAACATTATACGTGTGTACAAAATAGAAAAGTCGTCATGTTTTCCACCGCAAAGAAGAATAACCACAAAACTCCAAATCATATACGGGCACACTCATGCGTGAAGAATGCAGGCAGATTACACCGCGCATGTTACAGCAAGCAAGAAGGTCTTTCCGACAACATAACAAATGTGCATTGATGAAGCGGGTCGTCATTTTGAACATTTACTTCCTTGATGAAATTCGCGCTCTTTAACAATTTATTGTTGTTCTGTTTACCGTGACCTTAGCATATTTACAACTCCTTTGTCAATAGAAGAAGTGAAACAAGGTTTAAACATGAAACAAAAACTGTTATATGCAATATTGTCGATATGCGTCCAAAAGAATGAAAGCTAACTACGTAACATGGTTTACAACACCAGATACGCTACAGATTACCAGGGTAAACATGATACACAATTATCTTATTGTAATTCTTATGTCTTTGGCTCACAAGAGAGCCAGTAACAAAAATAAATAAATTAGCACACTAAAATACAAAAAATAAACACAAGGAGAGAAAAAAAACAACTTTATGTTTGGATCAGATTCGAACCTCCGATCTAACCTTTGCTTCAACACATTCCGGTAGCTAAACAAACCACTCGGCCAGAACCCACGTAGTCAATCACCCTCTTCGGAAAATGTTCCTCTATCTCCTTGCAAGCATTGTATCCATGAAACGCCGTGTTTTTTTTTTAAGGTTTTGCAGCTCTTTGGCTCTCATTCAGGCCTTTAATCATTAATGTGAATTGCGTATAGTACCAAATAGAAAGCCGGAGTTACCATAACAGTTTGTTTGTTAAAAGCACATCAATTTTTTCACATTAAACTACAAAATGCGGTTTGCATAGATACGAATACCTAGGGGCAGCTGACTCACCTGGTATATATATAATCATACGCTTTTACTGAAATCCATCATTTCATGAAGGTGCTAGGCAGATCATGAAAGTCCTTGGAATAGTGTAACTTGATTCTGTACACCATTAAGGGGGCTCTAAAAGCTGACAGATAGTGAAAGGTTAGGTTAACTTCGAATCAGGTTAGAGTTACACTATATACCTAACAAGCTCTGTTATTTTTTGAAGAACAGTGGCAGAATGCGTACTTTTCCATATTTTCAACATGATCTGCCTAGGATCATGAAGTCTATTCATGATCTGCCTGGGATCTTCACAAAATAACAGGTTTTAGCAAAAGACCGCAACATACACACATATACATGGTTTATCTAAAATACAAGTGAAATAATTAACAGAATAGGTGTGTGCAAAATATTTTAACCTTCTCCATTCCCAACCCAGACAAGACACAAGTGCTCTCCGACACAAATGCAGCAGCTATGGCATAATTATAAAATTATAATTACAACACATTAACACACACAGGAATACAGATACACGATCATCCGATTCCAGTCTTTGAGAACCTCAAGATACATCACGAGAGTACGGGCATCAAGACGACCTACAGGTACGTAATACAGCATCAACGTAGTGGGGTCCTACCAAGGAGGAACCGCAGTGTGTATGTATGTGTGTATATATATTAGTAGAAATATTATACCACTACGGAGCCATAAAGGATATGCCGCCATCTGATAAGCTTCTTTGATCTATGCCGACAAGCTCCGCCCCCTCCTTTGAGGCCTCTCATGCCGCCCCGGTCGCGTGGCGCTAGCCCCGCCCCTTCCCTTTGTGGCCTCACCTAATGCCGACAGTGTCTGTGCCGGCAAGTCCTCCCCCCTCCCCCCTGTGGTCTGGTCACGTGCCGGCGGCCCGCCCCCCTCCCTCCCCCCTACGCTGGGTGCGTGCCCTCCCTCCCCTTTGTGTTCTGGTTGGTTCCCTGTGGATAGGTGGGAGAGTGTGTATTGATCCTATACGCCGGTCGCGTACCTTCCCTAGGTCTAAATCCCTGCCGTGTGATTGGCTTGGGGTAGGGGATGTGCCGCTCGGGGTGAGGGGGTATATGTGGGGGTTCTCGGTGCGTGACGTTGGCTTGGAAATCCACCCTGGCGAAGTGGGAATGCGATTCTCGATGCCTGCCGCACATCGGCAAATCGTTTGAGTACATAATTGTGTCAATCAATTAGGTAATGTGTTATTGAAAAAAAAAATAAGAATGCCCATCATATTACTAATAATGCAATTAAACGCTGTTCTTCGAGCAATTAAGTATTTTTGATTGAATCGCGCGCACTTGTTTCTAAACCGGCATTTATACACCTACTAACGTCAACAAATTACACGTCTAATGAAACGCGGCTAGTCGGTCGATGAATACAATTAATTATTTTTTTTTGATTGATTAATGTAATTGACTCGCGCGCAACTGTTCGTTATCGTATATGCGTGGTAGCATGTGTATAATTATTACGAGTAATAACATTTATTTAATTCTACTTTTGAGGGAAAATATATTTTGGATTTATAAGAATATTACAACACTTAGATGAAAGGACAGAGTTGACGTAACAGTCGTTATCGCGTGATAATTGCGGTGGAACACCGACCGCAACCTTCCACCGCGAGACGTTTCACACGAATGGCTGGCTCTCGATACTTTCAGTGGCAAGTCGACTAGCGCACCCCCTCCACTCGCGTTTCAGTTCGCAACCTACACGAGCGCGCCAGGTGGTAATATGAGTGAAACTGGTTTTTTCTCTCTGAAACAGCGAGTGTTTCCTCACGGCGCCCCTGGTGGTCATATCCGAAAGTTGTGAATTCACCATATTTAAACTCAAGGTGTGCGCAAGACGGCCATCTTAACTCTATATAATTCTGCGAAATATGATTCCGAAAAAAATAAGGGTGAATTAACATTTTTAGTTAAATAATCCTCGTTTAACATGCGAAGTGCGTTCATGTTGGCTCCGGAGGAATTGATTATGAAATAAATACGGTGAATATTACATACGTTATTAAAAAATAAATAAGGCTCTCGCTGATCGATGAATACAATTAAATATTTTTATTAATTAATGTAATTGACTTGCGCGCCTAGAGATATCTCACCCAATTATTCATCTACCATGAATATCTCACTTCTAATGAAACGGCGCAGGCTATCGATTAAAAACAATTAAGTATTTTTGATTGATTAATGTAATTGACTCGCGCGCAACTGTTCGTTATCGTATATGCGCGTGTATAATTATTACGGCTAATAACGTTTGTTTAATTCTTCTTTTGACTGGAGGGTTTATAAAAAAATATTACATTGCTTAGATGAATTAAAAAGCAACTTAAAACGAAATTGCAAATATCTTGTATGAGACGTTAACACGAGAACCCTTTACGAAAAACAAGACGCGTGCGAACGCTGTGCATCGTCTAATAGAAGCGGTTAAACCAGGACGCCTGGGTTTTCCCACAGTACCTGCTCTTAATGGCTAGGAGTATCCATCACATCGGAGTCCGCTCCAACTGACGTTAAAAATATAAGTCCGCTATGTCTCTTCTCGCACGAGAGAAGTAATAATTACAATTCAAAACAGGCGTACCTGTAAGTAACACGTACGAAGACTTCAAATATAAATTTTATATTCGTTTTAAATGTTCTTTCTAAAGACGTAGCGAACTTTGAGAAATTCAACGAATTATTCACTTGCGTACCCTACTTGAAAGAAATATGGTGTACACCCCTGAAGAATGCATATGGTCTTCTCGGGAGAAATGCCTATGTAGACACATTAGCAGACAACGGCAGTCGCTTCCGCGCCATTAAATATCTTCAGAAGAAGGTAAAAACAAGGTCCTGTATAGAGCCCTTAGTGAACAATGACAGACGTTTCCAGTTCATTAAACATCCTAAGTGCTCTGAAAAACCACAGGCCCTCGAGGGTAAATAACTATTAGCGATACAAAAGAAGTTCTTAATGGCTTCCCCGGTGCAGAAATTCCATCACAAACCGTGGAAAACCAAGTCTAGGCATGTTTTAAGCTTACCACAAAAATGTTTTCCCGATAATTAATATAATTCTACATGAAGAATATTAATGATTAAGTTTTCAATTAAACGTATACTGTATAGATTCTGTACTTAAACATTCGATTGTATCTTTGTCATTATTTAAATACTCGCATACAAGAATTGCATGCATGATATCAAAAATTAAACTGATTTTTTTTCGGTATGTTAAACAAAGAAATATGATTTGGCGAGAGTAATATGAAGAATAAAAAGTATTCAGAACGGTGAATATTACATACGTTATTAAAAATAAATAAGACTCGCTGATCGATGAAAACAATTAAATATTTTTTATTAATTAATTGTATATGAATTGACTTGCGCATCTGGTTGGTGACGTATGTGCATAATTAGTACGCGTGTATAACTATTACGACTAATAGCATTTGTTTAATTCTAAATAAATAATGAAATATGTAGCCTAGCCTAAACAATCCTCGTTACTCTTAATTTATTCCATTTTAAAAAGATTGGGCTTAGTAAACATAGGACGAGTACGATTTTAAATACCCCGTCCAATCGAGAGATATTTTTTGAATATTCCAGCATGTTAATATAAACTTAATATACACACACACAAAAATTCATTTCAAGTAATATTTGTGCGACATTAAGTGTTTGCGAATGAGTTTTTACTTTCTATACTACGTATAGTAAGTAGAGGAAGTGATGTATTCCACCCAAAAAAATCGATACCGAGATTTCACCGGAAATACATGTTTTGAGACCCTCTGAATCCGAAAAAAGCATGGCTGTCTGCGAGTGTGCCTGTGAAGCATAACTCAGAAACAAAGAGGCGGATAAAATACCAAACTTGGTATTTAGGTTCAGTATCTTCCAGAGATGCGACACTAAGATTTTAAAGAAAATGCCTCACACCAGACTATCCTTTACATGGAACATTTTTTCGAAAATTTTAATTTTCTCAAAAATGACTCTAACGATATTGAATAAAATATTATATGTTTAATATATTGTAATGAGAATTGAAATGTATATCTCGAATTTTCTGGGCAGCCGGCTGCAGGATCGCTCATCAAATACCGTAATGATTCAGGCACCCGATCACCCGAATGGTAAGCATTCTTCAGAGTTTTTAAATAAGTAATGTAACAATTCATATTAACTTCTTGTTCATATTCTTTATTATTATTATTATTATTATTTCCAGGAAGTGAACTTTATTTCGGAGACTGCATCGGCACCACCTGGCTTCCAAGCCTTCATGGGGCCAAATCATCATGAAGGGGGCTCTGCCCCCGTACATGCAGCAACACTCGTAAGGTAAGAATTTACAGACTGGTGTTTGAGCATTTGTAACTAAAAATTACATAATAGTAGACATACAATGCCGATTCTGGCACACAAAGACCTATCTACGACAGCATAGAGTTCCGGATTGTATAAGGAGAAAAGGATATATTTAAGGGGAGTTTCTCACACATATGCAGTCACATAACTCTTTCGGTCTCCCAGAATGCTATGTATTTTTAACGCAGGTGTTTAAAACATGTATTTTTTTCACGTATAGAGTGTAGATTCTTTAGAACTCTGTACTTAAACATGCTATACTATTATTATTATTATTATTTATTTTTTCCAGGAAATGGACTTTATTTCGGGGGCGGCATCGCTCAACAGGCGACCGCTGCACCGGTACCTCCAGGCTTCGCAAGCGTTGTACCAGCAGGCTTCGCGACCGCTGCACCGCCACCCCCAGGCTTCCAGAACTTCCTGCTACCAAATCAGCAGGGATGGGACCCTGCCCCATACATGCAGCAAGCACCGAACGGTAAGAATTTTTCAATATTTTTACGAAGTTCTTTTACACATTCTATATTATTATTAATAATAATATTATTATTATTTTTTCAGGAAATGGAGTTTATTTTGGGATCGGGCATCCATCGACCGCTGCACCGGTACCACATGGCTTCCAAGCCTTCATGGGGCCAAATCAGCATGGTCGGGTCCTTGCCCATACATGCAGCAACCACCGACCGGTAAGAATATTTTTCAACATTTTATGAAGTTCTTTTTACACATTCTATATTATTATTAATATTGTTATTATTTTCAGGAAGTGGACTTTATTTCGGAGGCGTGTTTTTCTGGGAATGTCTTCTCCAAAGTATTCTTCATTCTGAACGACTTTTGCAAAACTGATAAACCATAAGAGATAGACAAAATTTTACTACACAAAAAATGGAGATCGCGATAAAATACATAATTTATATCATATACATTCTTGTTGTTGAGTAAATCGTTTTCGAGATATTGCTTGTTATTCCCTTAAAATTTCCAATACTTATACTTTTCTCAAATTCATTATTCTTGTTTTTATGTCCTGGACATGCAAAGAGAATGGAATGCGCCACATAGCAACCAGCGTTAAAATATTTGACTATCGCTTAAAACCTACCATATTCCCCTTGCATCGATATGAAAATTACCAATAACATTCACATCTCGATATCTCGATTAACATGAAGCATATGGGGAATAAGTGTTTGTAAAAATAGTTTGTACAAGAGTAGAGAAAGTCATGTGAGTGTATCACATCAGATTTTTTGATATTGGTTTAAATTTTCAAATACTTTTAACTTTTCTCAAGCAGTAACTCGCTATTCGTTTTTCCCGTGGTAATGCATAGAGAATAGAATTCTAAAGCCATCGCATACCATCAGGCCTTTTTTAAACATCTGTGACGTGTCTATTCACAATCGAAAGGTTGCTGGTTCGAGGAAAATTATATCTACAGAAACAATACATTATTTTCACTCTGTGATTAATTTGGCAATGTAACAATAATTAACAATGAATTTTAGCGGTACATGTAAAAAATAAAATATATTTTTATTTCCTAGCGTCATACGCAGAAGCATTCCCCTTAAGGAACGCTGGCGTGAGCGATCGATTTCCCCATAACAGGTTTAGACTTGCTTACGAAATGCCCCTGTGCGAGGCTAGCATTTCCCTCTCCTTCTTCTCGAATTTTTGGAGTAGCCAATCAAAATTGCTGTATTATATACCGTCACACCTCTCACCCCTTCAGATTTTATCAGGTGAAACGATATAAAAGCAGTAGCTTCTCCGGCGATTTCACTGTATTGTGACAACACAGCGAGCTAAGATCTCTGCAAACTTTTCTCATTCAAAGTGAAATTTCAACGAACATCATGTCTGGTAAGTTGTAACAAAACACTTCATTTACTTTAAAAGTTAAATTATTACTCTGTACATTTAACTTATATTTGCGTTCTTGTTTTTAATGCATGGCATTTATATGCGGATAGCTGAGCATTCTAAAAGTTAATAGCTAGACAAGTGAATTTTCTGAAATGTGAACAGTTTAGTTAAGTATTCATTTTAGGCAAGCTTATTCTACATTTAATAGCTAACTGCGCGAATTCTCAAAATGGGAACAATTTAGTTAAGTATTCACCTTGTTGAGTAATTATTATTCCAGATATTTAAATACAGGATTTCACAGAGTGAATTATATTCCTTTTTTGGAGAAAATACAATTATTTGAATACCTTATTAACGTTTTTGCTTTAGAATATTTCAAAAAGTCTGTTGCGCGAATCATTCGCTCTAACAAAGTAAATATCTACATTATATTAAAACATTTAAATCGAAAAATACAGTAGTTAATGAACTTCATTAGTGAATCAGAACCTCAATTATATTTACACATATTATCATTTCAGGAAAAAGTTAATAATTTTGTAACTTTCAAATAAATGAAATTTTGTTATGCAACACATTCTCTAATAAAGAATATGTTTTTCCTCTTCCTAATGCAGAAGGTTTGACATCTCAACTTAACACATTGGCTGAGGGTAGCATTTACCCAGCCGTTCAAAGACTACAAGATCTTCAGCCAGAGGAGCCTTATAATATAAAATCCTTAAGAAAAATTGATACTCGATACGGTGCTAGAGTCGTTGCACTTTTAGAGAATAAGCAAGTGTTTCTTCCGACAAGATATTCAACCCTAACAAGCCGACAGTTGGAAGAAATGCCAGGGAAGTTTCAAATGGTATATCATGGAGTAGTACCAGCCGGCAAGTTTAAGACATGTAAATTGTCTTTTCTTCCTATTAAGGTTTGTAGAAATAATTCAGCTATCCTTTCAAAGCTTCATTTAGAGTTACATTCGTTGAGTTTATAAATTCGCACTTCAGTAGGATAACATTTGTCTAAAGCATACATCAATATGTAAAAAAATAACTTCCAGGATGTAGTCTGAGCGAGGATCTGCAGAAAGAAGTTTAATAGTCTATTCACTGATTCTTTACCTCAAAGCAGATACCTACAGCAAGTTTCAAATAATTTCCAGCAGGATAGCAGTTGTCAAAAGCATGCATCACTGTATTAAAAAAATATGTGTAAATAATGTCTAGATTGTACTCTGTGTGATTTCGTGCAGAAAGAAGTTTAATACCCCTTGCAATGATTCTCCACATCGAAGTATATACCTACAAGAAGCTGCAAATAATGTGAATGTGTGTTACAGGAATGCCCAGATGAATGTAAATGAAGAGGAAGAACGAGATAGCTTAAAACATCATAAACAGAAATGTGATAGGAACATTCTCAACACCTCCCAGTAACCTCAATCAATGAAGAATTGCAGCAGCGCGGAACATGCATGGAAAAAACATCCGCGTGTGTAGAATATAACAATAATATATATATATATATATATATATATATATATATATATATATATATATATATATAAATTATGTACTCATTATTACTGCTATACCCGCCTATACCATTGATTTCATAATTGTTTAAGGAGAATGCCTATCTTAAAAACATTGATGCTACATGAAATCCAAACAAAAAGATTATTGAACTATTACTGAAAGAGACTTGAATAAATGGGAATCTAGAAGCTAGAACCATCTTAATATTGGGCTGTATGATATGAGGTGTATAAAAAGATTAATAAAAAAATGAGGTCTATGTAATATAAACAACATTTTATGTAACAAAGGAATCACGCTATGTAACAAACTGATCAGGCTATGTAACACAGGAATCACGCTATGTAACAAAGGAATCACGCTATGTAACAAACTGAATACGCTATGTAACAAAGAAATCACGCTATGTAACAAGCTCATCACGCTATGTAACAAAGGGATCACGCTATGTAACAAAGGAATCACGCTATGTAACAAAGGAATCACGCTATGTAACAAAGGAATCACGCTATGTAACAAAGTGATCAGGCTATGTAACAAACTCATCACGCTATGTAACAAAGGAATCACGCCACGTAACAAAGGAATCACGCTATGTAACAAACTGATCAGGCTATGTAACAAAGGAATCACGCTATGTAACAAGCTCATCACGCTATGTAACAAACTGATCACGCTATGTAACAAAGGAATCACGCTATGTAACAAACTCATCACGCTATGTAACAAACTGATCAGGCTATGTAACAAAGGAATCACGCTATGTAACAAAGGAATCACGCTATGTAACAAAGGAATCACGCTATGTAACAAAGGAATCACGTTATGTAACAAAGGAATCACGGTATGTAACAAGGAATCACGCTATGTAACAAAGGAATCACGCCATGTAACAAAGGAATCACGCTATGTAACAAACTGATCAGTCTATGTAACAAAGGAATCACGCTATGTAACAAGCTCATCACGCTATGTAACAAACTGATCACGCTATGAAACAAAGGAATCACGCTATGTAACAATGGAATCACGCTATGTAACAAAATGATCAAGCTATGTAACAAAGAAATCACGCCATGTAACAAAGGAATCACGCTATGTAACAAACTGATCAGGCTATGTAACAAAGGAATCACGCTATGTAACAAACTGATCACGCTATGTAACAAAGGAATCACGCTATGTAACAACCTGTTCGCGCTATGTAACAAAGTGATCACGCTATGTAACAAACTGATCAGGCTATGTAACAACCTCATCACGCTATGTAACAAAGTGATCAATATCAAAACTTCGTACTTATAAAATACATCATCCAGACATTCTTGAGATGTTTAGTTTTTTATGGATAATGCAGGTCTCTTTCTGTGTGATGTATATGATTATATAACTGAGTGTTTTAGAATGTCTAGACTATCACCTTTGTCTTTAGGAAATATGTATGTTTTTTGTATAGGAATGTAATAGGAAAATGTTTATAAAAAATAAATGTTGTTTATATTACATAGACCTCATTTTTTTATTAATCTTTTTATACACCTCATATCATACAGCCCAATATTAAGATGGTTCTAGCTTCTAGATTCCCATTTATTCAAGTCTCTTTCAGTAATAGTTCAATAATCTTTTTGTTTAGATTTCATGTAGCATCAATGTTTTTAAGATAGGCATTCTCCTTAAACAATTATGAAATCAATGGTATAGGCGGGTATAGCAGTAATAATGAGTACATAATTTATATATATATTATTGTTATATTCTACACACGCGGATGTTTTTTCCATGCATGTTCCGCGCTGCTGCAATTCTTCATTGATTGAGGTTACTGGGAGGTGTTGAGAATGTTCCTATCACATTTCTGTTTATGATGTTTTAAGCTATCTCGTTCTTCCTCTTCATTTACATTCATCTGGGCATTCCTGTAACACACATTCACATTATTTGCAGCTTCTTGTAGGTATATACTTCGATGTGGAGAATCATTGCAAGGGGTATTAAACTTCTTTCTGCACGAAATCACACAGAGTACAATCTAGACATTATTTACACATATTTTTTTAATACAGTGATGCATGCTTTTGACAACTGCTATCCTGCTGGAAATTATTTGAAACTTGCTGTAGGTATCTGCTTTGAGGTAAAGAATCAGTGAATAGACTATTAAACTTCTTTCTGCAGATCCTCGCTCAGACTACATCCTGGAAGTTATTTTTTTACATATTGATGTATGCTTTAGACAAATGTTATCCTACTGAAATGCGAATTTATAAACTCAACGAATGTAACTCTAAATGAAGCTTTGAAAGGATAGCTGAATTATTTCTACAAACCTTAATAGGAAGAAAAGACAATTTACATGTCTTAAACTTGCCGGCTGGTACTACTCCATGATATACCATTTGAAACTTCCCTGGCATTTCCTCCAACTGTCGGCTTGTTAGGGTTGAATATCTTGTCGGAAGAAACACTTGCTTATTCTCTAAAAGTGCAACGACTCTAGCACCGTATCGAGTATCAATTTTTCTTAAGGATTTTATATTATAAGGCTCCTCTGGCTGAAGATCTTGTAGTCTTTGAACGGCTGGGTAAATGCTACCCTCAGCCAATGTGTTAAGTTGAGATGTCAAACCTTCTGCATTAGGAAGAGGAAAAAACATATTCTTTATTAGAGAATGTGTTGCATAACAAAATTTCATTTATTTGAAAGTTACAAAATTATTAACTTTTTCCTGAAATGATAATATGTGTAAATATAATTGAGGTTCTGATTCACTAATGAAGTTCATTAACTACTGTATTTTTCGATTTAAATGTTTTAATATAATGTAGATATTTACTTTGTTAGAGCGAATGATTCGCGCAACAGACTTTTTGAAATATTCTAAAGCAAAAACGTTAATAAGGTATTCAAATAATTGTATTTTCTCCAAAAAAGGAATATAATTCACTCTGTGAAATCCTGTATTTAAATATCTGGAATAATAATTACTCAACAAGGTGAATATTTAACTAAATTGTTCCCATTTTGAGAATTCGCGCAGTTAGCTATTAAATGTAGAATAAGCTTGCCTAAAATGAATACTTAACTAAACTGTTCACATTTCAGAAAATTCACTTGTCTAGCTATTAACTTTTAGAATGCTCAGCTATCCGCATATAAATGCCATGCATTAAAAACAAGAACGCAAATATAAGTTAAATGTACAGAGTAATAATTTAACTTTTAAAGTAAATGAAGTGTTTTGTTACAACTTACCAGACATGATGTTCGTTGAAATTTCACTTTGAATGAGAAAAGTTTGCAGAGATCTTAGCTCGCTGTGTTGTCACAATACAGTGAAATCGCCGGAGAAGCTACTGCTTTTATATCGTTTCACCTGATAAAATCTGAAGGGGTGAGAGGTGTGACGGTATATAATACAGCAATTTTGATTGGCTACTCCAAAAATTCGAGAAGAAGGAGAGGGAAATGCTAGCCTCGCACAGGGGCATTTCGTAAGCAAGTCTAAACCTGTTATGGGGAAATCGATCGCTCACGCCAGCGTTCCTTAAGGGGAATGCTTCTGCGTATGACGCTAGGAAATAAAAATATATTTTATTTTTTACATGTACCCCTAAAATTCATTGTTAATTATTGTTACATTGCCAAATTAATCACAGAGTGAAAATAATGTATTGTTTCTGTAGATATAATTTTCCTCGAACCAGCAACCTTTCGATTGTGAATAGACACGTCACAGATGTTTAAAAAAAGCCTGATGCTATGCGATGGCTTTAGAATTCTATTCTCTATGCATTACCACGGGAAAAACGAATAGCGAGTTACTGCTTGAGAAAAGTTAAAGGTATTTGAAAATTTAAACCAATATCAAAAAATCTGATGTGATACACTCACATGACTTTCTCTACTCTTGTACAAACTATTTTTACAAACACTTATTCCCCATATGCTTCATGTTAATCGAGATATCGAGATGTCAATGTTATTGGTAATTTTCATATCGATGCAAGGGGAATATGGTAGGTTTTAAGCGATAGTCAAATATTTTAACGCTGGTTGCTATGTGGCGCATTCCATTCTCTCTGCATGTCCAGGACATAAAAACAAGAATAATGAATTTGAGAAAAAGTATAAGTATTGGAAATTTTAAGGGAATAACAAGCAATATCTCGAAAACGATTTACTCAACAACAAGAATGTATATGATATAAATTATGTATTTTATCGCGATCTCCATTTTTTGTGTAGTAAAATTTTGTCTATCTCTTATGGTTCATCAGTTTTGCAAAAGTCGTTCAGAATGAAGAATACTTTGGAGACATTCCCAGAAAAACACGCCTCCGAAATAAAGTCCACTTCCTGAAAATAATAACAATATTAATAATAATATAGAATGTGTAAAAAGAACTTCATAAAATGTTGAAAAATATTCTTACCGGTCGGTGGTTGCTGCATGTATGGGCAAGGACCCGACCATGCTGATTTGGCCCCATGAAGGCTTGGAAGCCATGTGGTACCGGTGCAGCGGTCGATGGATGCCCGATCCCAAAATAAACTCCATTTCCTGAAAAAATAATAATAATATTATTATTAATAATAATATAGAATGTGTAAAAGAACTTCGTAAAAATATTGAAAAATTCTTACCGTTCGGTGCTTGCTGCATGTATGGGGCAGGGTCCCATCCCTGCTGATTTGGTAGCAGGAAGTTCTGGAAGCCTGGGGGTGGCGGTGCAGCGGTCGCGAAGCCTGCTGGTACAACGCTTGCGAAGCCTGGAGGTACCGGTGCAGCGGTCGCCTGTTGAGCGATGCCGCCCCCGAAATAAAGTCCATTTCCTGGAAAAAATAAATAATAATAATAATAATAGTATAGCATGTTTAAGTACAGAGTTCTAAAGAATCTACACTCTATACGTGAAAAAAATACATGTTTTAAACACCTGCGTTAAAAATACATAGCATTCTGGGAGACCGAAAGAGTTATGTGACTGCATATGTGTGAGAAACTCCCCTTAAATATATCCTTTTCTCCTTATACAATCCGGAACTCTATGCTGTCGTAGATAGGTCTTTGTGTGCCAGAATCGGCATTGTATGTCTACTATTATGTAATTTTTAGTTACAAATGCTCAAACACCAGTCTGTAAATTCTTAGCTTACGAGTGTTGCTGCATGTACGGGGGCAGAGCCCCCTCCATGATGATTTGGCCCCATGAAGGCTTGGAAGCCAGGTGGTGCCGATGCAGCCTCCGAAATAAAGTCCACTTCCTGGAAATAATAATAATAATAATAATAATAATAATAATAATAATAAAGAATATGAACAAGAAGTTAATATGAATTGTTACATTACTTATTTAAAAACTCTGAAGAATGCTTACCATTCGGGTGATCGGGTGCCTGAATCATTACGGTATTTGATGAGCGATCCTGCAGCCGGCTGCCCAGAAAATTCGAGATATACATTTCAATTCTCATTACAATATCTTAAACATATAATATTTTATTCAATATCGTTAGAGTCATTTTTGAGAAAATTAAAATTTTCGAAGAAATGTTCCATGTAAAGGATAATCTGGTGTGAGGCATTTTCTTTAAAATCTTCGTGTCGCATCTCTGGAAGATACTGAACCTAAATACCAAGTTTGGTGTTTCATCCGCCTCTTCGTTTCTGAGTTATGCTTCACAGGCACACTCGCAGACAGCCATGCTTTTTCGGATTTAGAGGGTCTCAAAACATGTATTTCCGGTGAAATCTCGGTATCGATTTTTTTGGGTGGAATACATCACTTCCTCTACTTACTATACGTAGTATAGAAAGTAAAAACTCATTCGCAAATACTTAATGTCGCACAAATATTACTCGAAATGAATTTTTGTGTGTGTGTATTAAGTTTATATTAACATGCTGGAATATTCAAAAAATATCTCTTGATTGGACGGGGTATTTAAAATCGTACTCGTCCTATGTTTACTAAGCCCAATCTTTTTAAAATGGAATAAATTAAGAGTAACGAGGATTGTTTAGGCTAGGCTCCATATTTCATTATTTATTTAGAATTAAACAAATGCTATTAGTCGTAATAGTTATACACGCGTAATAATTATGCACATACGTCACCAACCAGATGCGCAAGTCAATTCATATACAATTAATTAATAAAAAATATTTAATTGTTTTCATCGATCAGCGAGAGTCTTATTTATTTTTAATATTGTATGTAATATTCACCGTTCTGAATACTTTTTATTCTTCATATTACTCTCGCCAAATCATATTTCTTTGTTTAACATACCGAGAAAAAAAATCAGTTTAATTTTTGATATCATGCATGCAATTCTTGTATGCGAGTATTTAAATAATGACAAAGATACAATCGAATGTTTAAGTACAGAATCTACAGTATACGTTTAATTGAAAACTTAATCATTAATATTCTACATGTAGAATTATATTAATTATCGGGAAAACATTTTTTGTGGTAAGCTTAAAACATGCCTAGACTTGGTTTTCGACGGTTTGTGATGGAATTTCTGCACCGGGGAAGCCATTAAGAACTTCTTTTGTATCGCTAATAGTTATTTACCCTCGAGGGCCTGTGGTTTTTCAGAGCACTTAGGATGTTTAATGAACTGGAAACGTCTGTCATTGTTCACTAAGGGCTCTATACAGGACCTAGTTTTTACCTTCTTCTGAAGATATTTAATGGCGCGGAAGCGACTGCCGTTGTCTGCTAATGTGTCTACATAGGCATTTCTCCCGAGAAGACCATATGCATTCTTCAGGGGTGTACACCATATTTCTTTCAAGTAGGGTACGCAAGTGAATAATTCGTTGAATTTCTCAAAGTTCGCTACGTCTTTAGAAAGAACATTTAAAACGAATATAAAATTTATATTTGAAGTCTTCGTGCGTGTTACTTACAGGTACGCCTGTTTTGAATTGTAATTATTACTTCTCTCGTGCGAGAAGAGACATAGCGGACTTATATTTTTAACGTCAGTTGGAGCGTACTCCGATGTGATGGATACCCCTAGCCATTAAGAGCAGGTACTGTGGGATAACCCAGGCGTCCTGGATTAACCGCTTCTATTAGACGATGCACAGCGTTCGCACGCGTCTTGTTTTTCGTAAAGGGTTCTCGTGTTAACGTCTCATACAAGATATTTGCAATTTCGTTTTAAGTTGCTTTTTAATTCATCTAAGCAATGTAATATTTTTTTATAAACCCTCCAGTCAAAAGAAGAATTAAACCACCTGGCGCGCTCGTGTAAGTTGCGAACTGAAACGCGAGTGGAGGGGGTGCGCTAGTCGACTTGCCACTGAAAGTATCGAGAGCCAGCCATTCGTGTGAAACGTCTCGCGGTGGAAGGTTGCGGTCGGTGTTCCACCGCAATTATCACGCGATAACGACTGTTACGTCAACTCTGTCCTTTCATCTAAGTGTTGTAATATTCTTATAAATCCAAAATATATTTTCCCTCAAAAGTAGAATTAAATAAATGTTATTACTCGTAATAATTATACACATGCTACCACGCATATACGATAACGAACAGTTGCGCGCGAGTCAATTACATTAATCAATCAAAAAAAAATAATTAATTGTATTCATCGACCGACTAGCCGCGTTTCATTAGACGTGTAATTTGTTGACGTTAGTAGATGTATAAATGCCGGTTTAGAAACAAGTTCGCGCGATTCAATCAAAAATACTTAATTGCTCGAAGAACTGCGTTTAATTGCATTAGTAGTAATATGATGGGCATTCTTATTTTTTTTTTCAATAACACATTACCTAATTGATTGACACAATTATGTACTCAAACGATTTGCCGATGTGCGGCAGGCATCGAGAATCGCATTCCCACATCGCCAGGGTGGATTTCCAAGCCAACGTCACGCACCGAGAACCCCCACATATACCCCCTCACCCCGAGCGGCACATCCCCTACCCCAAGCCAATCACACGGCAGGGATTTAGACCTAGGGAAGGTACGCGACCGGCGTATAGGATCAATACACACTCTCCCACCTATCCACAGGGAACCAACCAGAACACAAAGGGGAGGGAGGGCACGCACCCAGCGTAGGGGGGAGGGAGGGGAGCGGGCCACCGGCACGTTAACAGACCACAGGGGGGAGGGGGGAGGACTTGCCGGCACAGACACTGTCGGCATTAGGTGAGGCCACAAAGGGAAGGGGCGGGGCTAGCGCCACGCGACCGGGGCGGCATGTGAGGCCTCAAAGGAGGGGGCGGAGCTTGTCGGCATAGATCAAAGAAGCTTATCAGATGGCGGCATATCCTTTATGGCTCCGTAGCGGTATAATATTTCTACTTATATTAATTCCATGGATTGGTACATTGTAACTAATATGCATTTAAAATATATTTTAAAGTGATTGTATGTCTTTGCGCATTTGTGGCAAAAGTATAAGTTCTGATTAGAAAGCTGCCTGAGAATATCACTGTTTTGTCTAAAGGAATCTGATGCGTTAAAGTCACACATTTTGTTCCTACCCACCTTAATTTATTTTCACTTATTCTTCAAATTATGCAACAAGTGTTCGGCTTTCTCTCTATTTCTCGTTAATTCTTGTGAATATTACCAAAAAGTGTTTAATTACACCTTTGATTGTGGTTACACAAGAGCATACTGATGGCTAATATGATAGTCAATAGCTTTGTATTTGTTTGCCCTGATATTAAATACTCTTTGCATTAGATCAGGAGAAACAAAAGAACAGGTCCATAAAGTGTCCTGCTTGAAATACAAACAATACTTCCCCTACTTACTATACGTAATAGAGAAAGTAAAAAATTCAGACAATAGGAGAAATAAAAGAACAACGCCTGAAAACGTCTTGCTTAAAATGTGCAAAATTCAGACTAACAGACACGGAGCATTTTATAAATACTTAATTCTGTGGGGGGACCTAAATTTTACAATTTATGTATTTCCCCTTAGTTAAGTTGTGTCTATCTGTGGTAATTTCACAGTTTATAATGTTTAATAGGAATTAAGATTCTCTAATGTCTATTCTCAAATTTTTCAACGCAAACATTTAATTGTTTAATGTTCATAAGTCAAGCATGATATTTTAATCAAACTCTTTACAGTATTTATGAGAAAACAAAGATTAAAATAAAATATCATGTTAAGAGTGACTTGGAATGGGAAATTTATTTGAAAATCATTGCCTAGTACTTAAATGTTGTCTAACTAATGTGTGAAATTTGATATTCATCTGACTTTTCCTTTCTGAGTTATGCTGTTCCACAGACAGACACGCTCACATGCAGATTGTTTTTGAACAAGTTTTTATTGTTATTATTTAGGGGACCCCAAAACCTGAATTCTGGTGAAGTCTTGATATTGAATTTCATGTGAAAAACAATAGCTTATCTGGGAAAATGTGGAAGAAAAAGTAAAAGCAGGATCAAAAACAGCCTCTCTTAAAAAGAATGCCAAGCGAAATACATGGCAAAGGCATACAAAAGTTCCATATTAGACTTGTGCTGTGAATGAATGTTTACTTACTGCTGGATGTAGTAGAGAATGCTGAAGCTGCTCTAAACTTCATTATATATAGTTGCTCAAAGTATTCAGTGAGAGCAACTATTCTATCCACAGGTTAAATGGGTTTAGTAGAGTAGAAAAGAAGTTGGCACAGGAGCTAATGCACAAGATGGTGGCCACGCACAAGGTAGGAACGGGAGTGATGAGGTTCAATATGTGGATGAGTGAGGGGAGAATATGATAGGACCAATATTGTTACCATGCGGAGGGTATGCATTTATTATATTGAGATACAATGGTATGCTCCAAACCAAATCCAAGGTCATTAATATCATGTAAAACTTGAAAACTCACTGAGAGTATTGGAATGCCTATTGAAGTGACAAATAAATGCAAGATAACCCTGAAATACACTAAAAGTATGTTTGTTGATTTATTGTCTTTCCTATCGGGTGGGGTATTTGGATGCTTGTAGGCTGTGAGACAATTGGTTTTCAATTCTGATAGAGGGATTTATTAAATGTGTGTATTACATTTGTATATACAATATTAAAAAGTAGGAGCAAATTGTCCATTTAATGCATTAGTACTGATTAGGAGTTTCAGAGAATGTAATGGTGTAATTAGATTGCTCTGTCTTAACATGTACCTATACTCCGTATTAAATCCACCATTTGCGATCAGTTGTAGTAAACCTATTAATAAGGAGCGTTCTTACCATCTAATAGATGATATCACTCAGGCAATATGATTTTTTAGTTCTTCTGCGAGATCCCTTGAAAAATGAAATTCAGTAAGTTTTAGCATGCATGGTCTAAAATAAATAAGAATAACACACCTGAAAGAAGGCAGCTTCACCCTTTTAAAAAAATTAATGTAATCAATTTTTCAAAGAGATCATGCACATACACCATCCATTCTTCGTTGTTATAGAGATAAATATTTGTTATATAAATTGCCAATATTCTCAATGGTTTGCATGCAAGTTTCGAAATCCACCAGCTATGTAGTCATGTTGTCATGATATACACAGGACACCTGCGTAACAAAAACATGAAAGTTGATAAGAGGACAAAACAGACATAGCAGAATAAAACATCATCGAAATACTAATAAAATTTGATTGTAGCAACCACATTCAAATGTATACATATTAAAATACAATACAACAGTATTAAAATACAAATATTTTCATGGTGTGAAAAAGAGGCAGGATAAATCCTCCATTAAAGGTGTTAGTCCTACACCAAAGAAAAAGAGTAAATTAATTCAATCACTGCTGTCCTCAACATAGTAGACTTTTACGATTGAAAACTTATCCCAGTATAATTACTATGGCTATCCTACAATGGAACATACGTGGAATTAGAGCACATGACGAAATCTTGAACTTTTACTCAACAGATATGAACTTTTGGTCATATGTTTGCAAGAGACCCAACTCATCCACAAGACAGCTTTCAAATTAGATGGTATACCCTAGCACGATGTGATCATACACCAGAAGAGGGAATTCCTGCACACAGTGGCACTATGATGCTCATCAGAGATTATATATTCGTGGAATCTGTATCCATATAATCTGACATCCAGTCAGTCGCTGTAAGGATTAAACTGCCATCCATGCGATCTACCGTTTGTAACATTTATCTGCCTGCATCTGATGACCTCTTACTCACCGATTTAGAAGATATGTTTTCCCAGTTGCCAACGCCTTTTCCTTTGGTGGGAGACATTAATGCCCATCACCATCTTTGGGGCTCACCTCGATCGTGTGCGAGAGGTAAATTAATTGCCGATTTTTTGGACAATTATAACCTAGCTCTTCTGAACACCAGAGAGCCTATGTTTCTCTCACACTCCTTTAATACTTTTTCACACCTTGATATAGCAGTTTGTTCACCACATTTAGCAGTTTCCTTGCAATGGAATATCATCTCCGATTTACACTCTAGTGGCCAGTTTCCATGCCTTATTAGTCTCTTAACACAAGGTATATATTCCACACGCTTAGCTAGATGGTGCTTAGACCATGCCAATTGGAAGCTTTACTCCGAGTTGGCGGTGTTTAATTACAATGAGCACGACTCTGTGAATGTTTTAGTCGCACATCTCACGGAGAACATTCTTTCTCTTCCACGGTCGACTGCCAACCCGGTTCTTTGGTTGACGAAAGAATGCCGAAATGGCATTCGTGCTCGCAGGCGAGCTTTTAGGGTTTTCCAGCATTGCCCACACTCGATAACCTAATTGAATACAAGGAAAATGCCTACCAAGTCTAGACATGTTATAAAGGATAACAAAAAGACATCATGGAGTAAGTTTGTAGCTTCATTTAATCAACATGCACCTTCCTCTGTCGTTTGGGCTAAGTTAAGGCGTGTGACCGGAAAATCGACCCACATGCCAATCGCCGGTCTTAAAAGAGCTGCAGGAGCTGTTGTTGTTACATTTGGAAGTGCTTTCGCTCAAGTGTCTAGCTCAGACAACTATTCACTCGAGTTCCTTCCTGTTTCTGGTTTCGTTCAGAAAATCTTGAAGATCACAATCGCCTTTTCACCATGGCGGAGGTAGAATACGCTCTTTCATCTTCGCGACTACAGCACCAGGGTTTAGATGTATCTAGTACGAATGTATCAATAGCCCTCTCCTGAAGATAAGGCTTTCCTACTCGAGGTCTATAATTGTGTTTGGGTTGACGTCACTTAAATATTACGGGAGGTCATCGTCATACCCATTTTGAAAGCTGGAAAGGACCCTCATCTTCCGTCCAGCTACCGTCCTATTTCCCTCACCAGTTGCGTTTGCAAGGTGATGGAACGCATGATCAATGGACAGGTATGGGGATTGAAAACTCACAATCTGTTGACCAACACCCAGTGCGGTTTTCAAATACGCCGTTCAGAAATGAATTACCTTGTGTTATTATCAACACAGATCATAAACGGATTCATTAAGAATTGTCAAACCGTTGCTATATTTTTTTACCTTGAGAAGGTGTATGATGCGTGTTGGCTAGCAGGGATACTACGTTTGCTACACACCTGGAACATACGTGGAAGTTTACCACTGTTCATTCAGGAGTTTATGAAGAACCGCGTTTTCCGAGTAACGGCCGGCTTGGTTTTTTCGAATCGTTTTGTTCAGGAAAACCGGTTACCTCAGGGATCGGTACTAAGCGTTACACTGTTTGCTACAGTAATTAATTTGGTCTAGAAATGTGTTCCTCCAGGGGTATCGTCATGCTTATTCGTAGACGACTTTGCCGTTTATTGTACTTCTCTGCGTATACCGTTGTTCGAACGCCATATGCATCAAAGTTTAGATAATCTCCAAGAATGGAGTTCTAAAAACGGCTGTCGTTTCTCAACTGAGAAGTCAATCTGCGTGAACTTCTGACGCGTAGGAGATGAGTACCACCTTCGTTCCGTTTGGTCTAGATTTACTACCGTTCGTAGATTCGACGAGATTCGTGGGGTTGTCCTTTGATAGGAAACTTAGCTGTTCATCGCGTGTAGCACAGTTGAAAACGCGATGTGATCGTTCTCTGAATATCTTCTGGGTATTAGGTTGCAAATTTTAGGAAGCGGATCGGACAGTTTTGCATCTACTGTATCGCACACAGACCCATCAAAAAAGACTAAGGGTGTATCATTTATTCCTCAGCACGACCATCTGTGCTGAGTAGATTAGATACAGCCCATAAATCTGGCCATTCGAGTGACTATTGGTGCTTTTCCCACTAGTCCAGTTATGAGTCTTTACACCGAATCGGCAGAACTTCCTCTGCGATATCGGCGCGATGTCCTCTTAGGAAATTATGACTGTGAGCTTAAATGTATGCCAAAACATTCAACTTTCGCTTCCTTTTTCACATTGAGCTGGACGAACGTTATAGAAACAGCTTCATTAATCCATGGTCTGCAGGTGTTCTTTTCCGGGAGCTTCTTAGAAAGCACGACATTGAAATGCCTAGCATGTTTGCTAAGGAGGAGACGGTGTTGCCCCCTTGGTTATGTGCAACATCTTACGTAGATCTTGGGATGAATGTATACCCGAAGTAATCCGGTTACAGTGACCGAATTTTCATCTACACTGATGGATCTAAGTCCACCAACGGTGTTGGATGTGCTTATGTTCATGAAACCGAACCCTATACATTCGGTTTTCATTATAGCACATCCATTTATAGTGCAGATCTGTATGCCATATACCGAGCCATTTTGTATGTGCGTCGTCGAAAATTGGGAAACTGTCTCATTTTGAGTGATTCCCTTAGTGTACTTCAGAGCCTACTTGAGCTGTACAACTACCACCCCATTGTTCAGCAAATCCAGGATACCCCCATGTTTTATACGCTTCTGGCGTTAGTGTGGAGAATGCTTAGATACCTGGTCACATTGGCTTGCCGGGAAATGAACTTGCAGATTTGGCAGCTAAGGTGGCAACCACAGAACCCAGTGTTACAACATCCCGAGTAACTCGGAAGACTTTAGGCTTTTTTCTGCAGATAAATGTTCTGTCGTGCTGGTACGAGCAGTGGTTAGCTCTCCGTGGAAATAAGCTTAGAGTAGTGAAGCACATTCCAATGAACTGGGTAACTTCCTCACGTGTATTTCGTCATGAGGATGTGCCTTTGGCTCGGTTGCGTATTGGTCACTGCAATTTTACGCACGGTTATCTTTTTAAGGGTGAACCTACTCCTATTTGTCCGCTTTGTGGCGAAGTTCTGTCCATCCGTCACGTGTTGTTAGACTGTATTGCTCTGGCACATCATCGGGACATTCTGCAACCGTCTGACAGTCTTGCAGAAATCATAGCGGTTGATAGGATTTTTAATTTTGTGTCAAAAGTAAACTTCCAAATATGGATTTAGTCATCTTAATAGCTGGTGTTTTACACTGATCGGTTTAGTTTTATCTATTTATATTTATTTATGGCTTGTGCTATGTTTTTACGTTGATATTTATCGCTGGCTTTTGCTATGATTTTATATTGATAATTATCTATTGCATTTGCTTTGACTTTTATATTCAAGTTTATCTCTGGCTTTTGCCACGATATTTTGTACTGAACTTAACTCTGGCCTTTGCCATGATCCGTTTTACAAGGGCGCTAATGACTTAGCAGTTGAACGCCCTTAACCAAAACAAATGCAAACTGAATGCAGAAAACCCCAAAGGATTGAAATCAGGTGATTGTGTAGGCCAAGGTACATGCCCACTTCCACCAATCCATCTTGTACCACATCTCCACGTTAGGTATCTTCTTACAATAGCCGCAAAATGTGTGGGCACTCCATCATGCATGTACCACATACTCCGACGTTGTTCAAGGGGAACATCCTCAAGCAATTCATGTCAGTGGTAGCTCTTACCCACACATTCGCAGTAATAAATCTTGCTTATTGCTTGTTTGCGTACATGTTTGCTGGAACTTTGTTGCTTTTATTATCATATACTTTAAACCAGTTCATAGTATAATAAGCCTGTAAAAGATAATGCCTTGAAACTAAGACTGACCTAACCGGTACAGTAAGCGTAATATTCTATTAGAAGCAGAAGTAATTGAGTTGTCCAATTTAATTTAAGATGTATTAAAATACCAGATAATTTAATCCCAGAAACCTATGAATCAGGAACTTGTCCTTCAGAGAACAATACATTAAAGTTTTATCTATTTTCAGTTTGAAACCATTGACTTCAATAACCCTGATAGCCTTTTGTAAAGAAGGATCAGTAAACTGAGTTAAGTTGTGCATAGAGGACATATCTTTATTCAAACAACGTTACGAAAAATGAATAAATCGTTTCACTAGTTCTAATATTCTATCCTTGGGTTATGAGTTGACTGCTATTAAAGATGAAACTATGTTGTCAACACATTTCATAAGCGTAAAGACAGAGAAGGGGAGATTTTAAATTACATTTTACAGTACATATGTCATTTCATGTAAAATTATATTCAGATGAAACCTGACCTAAATTGGAACCAGAAAATATCTATTACTGAATATCATATTCTGTACTGTAAATTAGGTACGGAAATAAAGTAAGAATTGAAATTGTAAGGCTTATTTTCAAAACATAAGTGAGACAAGATTTTCCAAACAGATTAACTGGATATGAACCATTTATGAGAAAAAAAGCATATAGGAGACCTAAATGAAGATGGAAAGGCCATGACATACTTTAGTGGAGACAGATGGAACATTTGTTGGAGAGATTTATAAACATGAGCATCAAAGGGGTTCTAATAGAATGCAAAACAAAAATATGCAAATACCTCACTACTGAGTGTTCCAGAAAATGTAAATGTAACACTGAAGTTTATCACCAAGTCTTGTTTACAAATTCTCCACATAATAATTTATTAAGATTCTGCATTATTTTATTATAGTTTTCCTACATAAGACTGTTAAAATGCTAATGTTGCTGTCATTTTTAGTTACGATAGAAACTCTGTACATTGTTTTGGATCCAAAAGAGAGGCAACTTTCATGATTAGATTTTTCACATTAACATTGAATTAAAAGTACAAAAAACGCTAAGTAATGGCCGTTGCTTAAAATATACCTATCTCCTGTACAGCAACACCAAGCTACATCATTCACGTTTCCCAATAAAACAGTAAAGCCTGGTATGGGGAATCCTTTCCGGACAATGGCATCTTTTCACTCACTGGAGTTTCTCAGAACTACTAAAGCAAGAAAAATCATTAATAGATCAACACATCCATAAGTGTCGTCCTCCATGTTAGCCTCTAGTTCCCGAGGTCGCGGATTCAAACCCGGCGGAGGACGATGGATCTTTTCGGGCGTAAAAATCCTTAGCATGGCTTCTTTCGGAAGGAAGTAAATCCGTGGTCCCGTGTCGTAGATTTATGGCACGTAAAAGAACCTCAAGCCTGATAAAGAGGCCTCTGAGCAAAATTACCGGTCTTTCACGCCCAATACAGAATGGGACGCTAAGGACCACACTACTTAAAGAGCGTCCATAAATAAAAATAAAAAGCGCACGCCCACGCACACACACACATGAATACATACATACATAAGCCTGGGAAGAAATTAAAATCATATTGCAGAGTTTTAAGGCTCTTCTACACGTAAAGGAATAAATGGGAAGAAAAGGTTAATATTATAGTAACATCAGAAATAAAACGGAAAAGTAGAAATAAATTAAGGCCTCGGGAATTTGCAATGCTTTAATTTTAATCTAATGGTGAAAACAAAGGGACTAATTATGGTATCAATGTAATCCTGGAATTATGCATGAGATTGACATAAGTGCCCCGTGTGAATGGAATTATACGATTAAAAGAGAAAAATGGACACATACATTGAACGACAAATGATAATACCAGAGAAGGCTTTACACTAGCCAAGAAAAGAGACCTTAATGTTTAATAAATGCAAAGACATAAACAGGAGCAGATGTTAATTCAGATCATGAATCTCAAGGTAGAAATTTCTCTGAAGAAAGTAAAAACTAGAAAGTAAAGGAAATGAAACTGAAAAACAGCATATAATGAACAGAAAAAAAAACCAAATTTGAAATAGTGATAGAAATTTAGAAGCTACATTTTGAAATAAAATGTTGGCTGAAAACTTAATGCAGGCTTAGCAGTAGAAGCAGTAGTACATAAACAAAATAAAATTAATAAGAAGACCTGGGTCACAGTAGGCTAGATGATATCCAATTTCCGAAGAAGAGTGAATTATCCCCCCAAAAGGAAGTGAAACACGGGTAAAGAAACAAATTTAACTAACCATATGCAGGGACAGCATCCATGGGACGTATGATAGACCGTCGTGCAGAACACAACGCACGAGTAATCAGCGCTGGTCGGAGAAGTAAACAATAGTACAATTAGCTTCACACAGTGTACTATTTAACAGGTAAGATACAAGGAGAGTAGTTACACAGTGATTTCAAATATGTTATATGCATCGAGCAACATAACTTCTGGTCAAATACTAATTCTAGGTACAACGCTTCTTCTGCGCGAGGTAGATCTTTTGGACCGAGTCGGGAGGGAGGTGGAGGAAACACTTTCCGGCTTCAGAAATTCAGGCAGGTTTTCTCGGTGATAAAATAGAACCCTTTTGAAATACTCCAGAAGTAGGGATGGTCAGGGCAATGTTAGGGAATGCGTCCAAATATACAAGTGCCCCAAGACCAAAAGTAAGATCATCGAAAAAAGTGCCGATGAAGTGCCTGGCTGAACGCAATCTATAATAGGCTTGATGGTACTGAGCAAATAGTATGACAATGACTAACAACCCTCTCTTCGTTAAAAAGGACAGAGAAAACAGAATCTTAACCCACGCGAAGCGCCCATACTTCATAAATTCCCGCATAAAAACGGCCAAGCGACCAGGGAAACCTCTATGATGCATGACAGGAAGGACTCTTACTCATGAGCCGTCCATTATATGTGTCGAAAGATTGACAAGATGATCGATAGTAGATAGGTACCGGCGAAAGCCACACTGCGCTTTCGCTAAGTTTTTGAGTTTCAAGCGTAAAATTTAACCGCCCGTTTATGATGCGTTACAAAACCTTGCAAAGGCAGATGGTGAGGGAAATCGGAGGTAGCTGGAAGGGAGTTGACGATGTTTTCCGGTTCTCAGAATAGGAATGACAGTGGCTTCGCGCCAAATTGTGGGAGACATACCAACTTGCCAAATAGGGTTGTAGGACAAGGAAAAGACAATATTGAAACGTTCACTCCATCAGACCGGAGACGGAGTTTCGAGAAGTCGTCAGTGCACGTTCCAATTCCTGTATGTTAAAATCATTGTTATAGCCCTCGCAGTTGTTAAAGTGCAATGAAAGTCCCTGGGTTTCTATAACGTCTTTCTGAGGAAGGTGGCAATGAACACACCTGGAAAGTGTATCGAACGTATGCACCAGGGTGTCAGCAGCAGTACGCGGGTTGACGATAGGGCTATTGGAGATCGGGTGTAGGGCAAACTTGGGTCACGCATCTGTCGAGGCTTTTTCCATACAAGAAATGTTAGCCTAAAACAGTTAAAACTCGCCAATATCGTGTCCAAGAAGCCTTTTAATTATTTCGAATAGCCCTGAGAGCCCTGACCCTCAATTGTTTACAAGTGATATAGTTCTCCAAGGTAGAATGACGCTTAAATATGCGAACAGCATCTCCTTGTGCGCGAAAGCCGTTCTCAACTCCTCTGACCACCAAAGATCCGCTAACCGCCTGCGACGAGGAGACTTCCTGGGATTGAAGCGCAGGACTGTGGTCAGAATTACGTAACTCAGGTGTGCTACCACGGTGTAGGCAGTAGGAAATTCGCTGACAGATAAGTGGGATAGGGGGGAATAAAGTGTCAGTCTGCTTGGAATGTGTTCATGGAAAGTAAGTGGATCACGAAAAGGAAATGCTTTCACTAGGGTGTGTATCGCATATCACGTGCCACTCTCACATTGGGCAAGTGTGCAGAGCAGAGACTTGGGTCCAGATGTTTAGTCAGAAAGAAAAATAAGTTGGCCAGTATTTAAAAGTGAAAGGTTTAGTTCAGAAAACTGTCAAGTGGAAATTCTTTCGCGTAAGCCCCAGATGAAGCCTAAAGAAGGTGATCGGCATTAAAGTACCACGGCATTATATAAGGTTCAGGGAGCTATGGTATAAGATGATGAATGTCACCATCCCAAAGAAAGATGATGGAGGGACGTAAGTGCAAATGGCAAAACCAGGTAGAGAAATATTGACACCAACAGGGAGTGTTACCGAAACATAACAGTACGGGAACACAACACCGGAATGCACAGGAGAGACCTCTTGCAGTGCAATTTCGAAGCGCAGTGGAGAATATTCCCGAATATCAAAGGGATCCCGGGGGCGAGTTAGGCGTTCATTGAACCCGCCCTCCTGGATCTTTTGCTCCTCCTGAAATATTGGTCATTCCTTGGCATCAGAAAAACGTGCAGCCCCACAATTGATACAGGTGGGGTCTTGAGGTTATACCGATCCTTCATTAGCTGATATACCTAATGAGGACATAGACTGGCTAGCCGGAACAACGATGCTTGATATGCCCAAACTTCGTGAATCAGTAGCAAGGCATCAGTTGAGTGTATAGGGACACACACGAAACTTTTCATAACACAAGATGTAAGGCAGTAGCACCGTGCTTTCAACATTTAGGAATACTGTGAGCATGGGAAACAATATGTCGTCCCGTTTAGCTATTAAGCGGTAACCTCCTATGACACTGCCCTGAATAGCAATTCAATATCTTGTTGTTGAAATGGAGGTCCAAACTGGCGGTAGTGTCTACATCGTGAATACTGTCAAGCGCCTTATGTGTTTGCACCTTCGCTGGATGCCTAAATGATTGACACTCATTAACTTTACCGATATGCTCCGGTTTGGCTACTTCTATTCACTAGTGTCTCATCTCTACTGCACATGACATTATGCACTGTACCACATGTCCTGTCGATTTACTTACCTATATAAAAGCTACTCAGGTTTTTTCCCTATCTTTTACTCACTGTTATGCCGCATTGCAAAAGAAAGCAACAAAAAATGTGTGTAATATGCTGACTGCAGTGAAGCCAGGTTTAAAAGTCCGCCATCCGGAAACAGAAGCCACAGAGACAGATAATTTCCGTGTTCCCATTCCCTATTTCGGAGGCGTTTGGAAAGCAGGGACTAAATCTCTCAAGAATCATTTGCATCATATCATGGGAAAATCACATTTGATATTTCAAGAGTTCACTACACGAGTAACACATAAAGAAGAGCGTCCGAACCCTAGACATTTAGTACCTTTCTAATGTCCCTAATAACCATCAAACATGCATTCCTCAACATTTCCGTATTGGCACACTGATCACTGATAATCCTGAACCAAAGCATCAAACTACACGACTTAGCTTACGTTACAGGTAGCAGTAGGAGGGTCGCTCTGAAAGTTTTGAGCTCTAGTTCCTGAGGTCGCGGGTTCAAACCCGGCAGAGGGCGATGGATTTTTTCGGGCATAAAAATCCTTAACGTGGCTTCCTTCGGAAGGGAAGTAAAGCCGGTGGTCTCGTGTCGTAGATTTACGGCACGTAAAAGAACCTCAAACCTGATAAAGAAGCCTCTGAGCAAATTTTTCCGGTCTTTCACGCCCAATGTAGAATGAGACGCTAAGGACCATAGCAGTTAAAGGGCGTCCATAAATAAAACTCAGTTTAAATTTCTTTAAAGTTTTGAGAATGGGCAATAATGAGTAGTGGTAAGCCAAATCAGCTGTACCTAGCTACAGATTGAAGTTAACATAACAATATGTGCAAGTGTGGGCGCGCTCTAATAATGTGCATCGTCAGCACCGTGTGTATGTATAGTAGGTGTTGCTACACCATTCGCTAGGATGGAGCTCAAGCAAGAGCATTTCCGCGCTATGATTTTGTAGGACTTTAAAGTCGTTTTAGGGGAGAGAGAATATCTTGAAAGACTGCTCGTACATTTGGGGATCTTTTCCTTTCGCAATCGACCATTCATGGATGGTATGCAGAGTTTAGAAGAGGAAGGAATTCCCTCGAAGATGAAGACCGAGCAGGACGACCGGCTGCAGCAACAATGGATTAAATATGGTGAAAGCGGAGCACATGTTGCAGGAAGATTATCCTTGTACGTATGGTCAAATTCAAGAAGCCCTAAATATTGGATCGGCAGCAGTGAAATCAATCCTGAAAGAAACTCTTGACGTCAGGAAGCTCTGCAGTCGCTAGATCCTCCATCAACTCAGAAATGAGCAGAAACAAGCACGTGTGCAATGGTGCCAGGAAATGATTGAAAAATCCAATGGAAAATTGTACCATATCTAAATTGTACCAGATGACGAAAGGTGGATTTATCAGTATGATCCAGAAACTAAACGACAGTCATCGGTCTGGGTCTTCCCAGGAGAAGATCCCCAACAAAAGTGAAGCGACCGAGAAGCGTTGCCAAGAAGATGACCTATTCCTTCTTCTTAGCAAGTAGCCACATTGTGGTGCTTCCGCTTGAGGGACAAAAGACTGTTACTGCCAGATGGTACATCACAAAATTTCTGCCACAAATGTTCAATGAACTGAGAAAAAAATGCGTCTTAAGACTGGTCTGCGTAGAATTATGTTGCACCGTGACACTGCCTCTGCCCACACTGCACAAGAAACAACTCAATTTCTGCAGGAGTTAGGAGTCGGATATTTGTCCTATCCTCCCTACAGTCCAGATATGGCCCCATGCAACTTTTTTTATATTCCCCAAGATGAAAGAAAAAAATCGAAGTCAACGATTTGAGTCACCTGAAGCCGTAGTAGCTGGTTACGAAGAATGTTTTTGCATTCTCTCCAAAGAAGAATGGCGTCCAGCATTTGAAAAATGGTTTGAAATGTTGAGACAGTGTATAGATTGCAATGGAGTATATTTTGAAAAGGTGCAATAATCATATCTAAATATTTTATTGCGTCCATTCTCAAAACGTTTCTATAGCGACTATCTCATGCAGCCGTTCAAATAATCTTCAACAACATCCCAAATGGTGTAAGGCTCCACATAATCTTGAAACTGAGACACTGACTGGTCAGGGAGAATGATGTGCTCCCTCTTGCACGGAAAATGGATATGCTTGAGAATTATCAACCTGGCAGTGTTAATTTAGTGCGAGCTGCTACTCTCTGCTCCAGCACCTTCAGGCATCCCATTGACAAAGGCGCAGTCTGACACAATTGTACTTTATGTGGTTGTTTTCTTTGTTACACTATTGTGCTTGTAGTATTTCCTTGCACTATGATCAATGAGGTAAATCATAAGCAGTGACCCACCAACCTAATGGCATGAACCTATTATTATTGTTGTTGTTAGTGTCATCAAACCGCTGACTGATTTATTGTTTAAGGGAATGTAATATTTGTGCTTATTATTTGAGGCTGCGGTATGTGTTAAAGGTGGCAACCGCTTTAGGCGAGAGCGCGTTGGATATGGTGTTTTATGACATACAATTGTAATGCAGTTAGCACCAGTGTTAGCGTCTGGATGAAAGGAACAGTAAAAGCATTGCTTTTCGGTCATGAGAAGATGGACAACTTTGCGTTGTTACAGAACTAGTGCAGCAATCTAATTTGAGAGCCATTAGAAGGTTTATTACTGAAACATTGCTGTACTATGTATTAGTGCTTATTCTTGCGTAAGAGGCGGAAATACATAAAATTAAGACTTCAGTAACACACTGAGTGCATACACGTCTTGGACCATTCCTTAACGTAATAATGTGCTACCGAGTACAACCTTCATAATCCTACCATCATATTTGACAACAAATAAACACGTAAATTAATTGTTTGAATTTCTAGATATTGTCTAGTGAATTTTGCTTCTCTTTGAAATAACAACTATTTATGTACTCAACAAGAAAGCATGTAAAAAAAGCTCAGGAAATCTAGTGAAACTCTTTTTGTTTAACTCATACATCTATAGCATCGAGTGTTCTAATACAAGGACAGGTGCCTTTTGCTTATGTATTTCTGGTACAGTGAATAAAGTGATAATTTGACGAGATGCACAGTAGTGCATCTTCGAGCTCATACTAGTGAAAATGCAATTTTGGTGGGACTTATGACAAAGTATATCAGCAGCAAATTGTTCAATTTTTCTAATTAATTATTCTTGAATATGTATTTCAAAGCTAAAAAGGATATGTACTGCTGTAACTGTCCCTAATGTTTATTTTGATGAAGCAGTATGAAACATTGCTTAATTAAGTTTTAATTTCGTATCCTCACTGGTAGAAATTGAGAAAATTTCAGATAGCATGGCTTATATATGCTTAATTTGTACATTTATTTGATTCTAACGATATTTGAGATTAGTGGAGGCAGCGTGAAAGTATAATGTCACAGTGTTGTAGGTAAAAGTAGTGTTGCTTAGTTCTTAGCATTTCCATACACTAGGTCTACAGCACTTGTTCTATCGAACCATTACCAAGAATTTTTACAAGGTAGAAGTTGATCCATCAGAAAGTTGACAAAGAAGAGCATAATTGGAGTACGATAGCCTCATTATCTGTAACAAAAGAATACAGTGTATTACATTTAAACTGAAAGAATAAGTGCAACATTTCCATAAGTTCAACTGGTTCACAAGTTCAAAATTCGCATTATGTGCCACTTTTAATAAACGATATAATTGTATAGCTAATGTGTACTATACATTAAAATCTAATAACTACTAGCTTATGTGCTCTGCTTCTTAAAAGAGATTGAGATTTACCTCTTTTAGTTTTTTTGTTTTTGTTTTACCTACTAAAGCATCTACTTCTGATTCAAACCTCGTTTATATGGGCGTTTAAATACAAATTTAGCCTTCCGTCTAACATAATAAACTTAAGACCTAACATCATGGGACATTAAGCCAATCTTTAAATACGTAAATACACTTATAAAATTATTTTTCTCGTGATAATACTAGAGGGGATTGATAAGTCCATGACTTTGATGAGAGACAGCGTTCTAATCACAGGTTTCTTGTTAGCACCCAAATTTCACATCTCTTCTGGGTATAATCGCAGAAATTCGTCCTCATTTGTTTCTTAGAACATTGTTGAGAGCATCTAAAATAAGCAGATGTGTGTTGCTTCGTAGAAAATGGAGAAAAGTGATTTCGTGTTCTGATGAAGCACTACTTCTTGCGTGGTAGGACGGTGAAGGAAACCGAAGAAAAGCTGAAAAGTATTATATGGCATAGTTCACAAGTGGTTCACAGTATTTCGATGTGGCCGTTCGAGCACAAGAGATGCGGTGCGCACAAGACGGCCGGCTGAGATCACAACAGAAGAAATGGTGAACAAAATTCACGATATTGTGTTGGAAGACCGCCGAGTGAAAAACCGTGAGATATCCAAGACCGTAAACATTTCGAGTGAACGGGCGTATAACATTCTGTACGAAGTTTTGGATATGAGAAAGCTGTAAGCAAGATGGTGCTGCGACTGCTCACAGTTGAGAACAAGCGGAATCGTGTGACCATTTCACAGGGATGTTTGAACATGTTCCAGCGCAACCTACATGAGTTTTTGTGGTGTTATATCACGGTTGATGAAACTTGGATCCATTACTATCAACCTGAAACCAATCATCAAGCAGTGGATTTCCTTCGGCGAACCTACTCCAAAGAAAGCGAAAACCATTCCGTCGGCAGGAAAAATCATGGCAGCTGTCTTTTGAGATTTACACGGGGTGATAGACATCCACTACCTGGAAAAGGATAAAACGATCACAGGTTCATATTATGTTGCAATGCTGGATCAGTTTAACAAGAAATTGTTAAAGAAACGGCCCCATATGGTGAAGAAAAGGATTCTCTTTCAGCAGGATAATGCATCCGCACACAAGTCAGCCATTGACATTGCAAAATTTGTGAAATTGGGCTACGAACTGCTACCTCACCCACCATATTCTCCAGATTTGGCTCCGAGCGACTTCTTCCTCTTCGCAAACCTGAAAAATTGGTTCGGTGGGAAGAAATTCACGTCCAGTGAACACATCATGGCAGAAACAACCTCATATTTGCAGACTTTGAAAAATCATATTTTTGGAAGGATTAAAAAAATGGAGAAACGTTGACAACGTGTATTGAATTGAAAGGAGACTATGTTGAGAAATAAAATTGATTTTTTGGTTAAAAATGTTTTATTTTCTTTAAAAAGTTACTGACTTATCCATTCGCCCTTGTACACTGGATGAAGAAATGCAAATATAACTATTTTGAACATTAACGAGAATGTAGAGATGAAATCATGTGAAAGCCGCGTTTATGTGCATGATGTTTTCGTCTTTTCAGCGTATGTTTACAACTTGCATATGTAATAACACTACCAAATCACCTCATTTGAGTCTTTCTGAAATTTGACAATTCAGCAATACTCCCGTATATGAGAATCACTCGACTCGCTACGCATATAACACACGTACATACTTAATTATTTTATTGCACACTACAAGTACATATACTTTAATATATTTTATAACACAAATTAATACTGTAGATAACATATTTTAAAACATTTATCATAATTGCTTACACATCTGTTCACTGTAATCAAAGTTGCACAGGTGTATCGTACCCGAGGCATTATGGCAACACTGCTTCCGCTGTCAATAGCTCAGAGTTGAAGCGAAACTGAGGGACGTGTTTTATAAGTATAGGAGTGAAGCAGTTTGCGGCCGCAGGTGGCAGCTGCGGAACCACGACAAAACCGTAGAATCTGTGAAGCCAAACCCTTACATTACTTTCACAGCGTTTTCAAATGTTGGTGACATTGATTTACGAACTTTTACCGATTGTTTCAGCGTTCCTTTCTCCTCAAAATGTCGCCAGTTTCCCCATGTAAATGTCGTCGATAATAAGAATGGGCGCTTGGGGTAGATGATTTCGTTCAGCGAATATCTAGTGTTAATTTCTTCTTTTTTATTCTGGAATGATTGTGCACACACGCTGTCCATTTCATATTATTTTTGCTTTCTCTACTACGTATAGTAAGCAGGGGAAGTACTGCATCCCACCCAAACATTCATTACTGATATCCCATCGGAAATGCGTGTTTTGAGGCCCCCTGAATAAACAAAAGGACTTTTAGAAAATGGTCCATATGTGTGTGTATGTGTGTGTGTCTGTGAATAGCATAACTCAAAAACGTAAAGTCAGATAAATACCAAACTTGGTATTTAGGTTCAGTATCGTTAAAAAATGCGACACGAAGATATTCAAGATTCCCAGACTACCCTTTAGATGAAACATTCTTTGAAAATTTTGATTTTCTCAAAAATGGCTCTAAGATTTTGATTAAAATATATATTTAAGATATTTTCGTGACAAATAAAATTTATATGTTGAATTTTCTGGGAAGGACCGTAAAAGTCCTCTTTTTCTGAATGGCTTTTGCATAACTGGTAAACCGTAAGAGAAGGACAAAATTTTTGTACACATTTTTTTGCGGAGTGAACCATTTTCGAGATACTCCTTGTTATTTGTTTGAATTTTCCATCACATACTTTTTTTCAAATGGGAATTTGTTATTCTTTTCTTTTTTTATGTTCTGGACATGCAAGGAGCACGAAATGCTCCACATAGGAATCAGATCTTAAAAGGTTTGACTATCATTTAAAGCCTGCCATATTCCTCTTGCAAGTACAAGAAAATTAGCAAGAAGATAGTTTCTACAATTGTTTATTTCGATTAACATGAAGTAGATCGAGAATAAGCGTTTGTAGGAACAGTCTGTAAACGAGTATAGAAATTAATGTAAGTGTAACACGTCAGATTTTTAATTTCTCCACCACGCACGTAGTAGATAGAGAAGGTATTGCGTTCCGCCCAAGAATTCGATGCCGAGATTTCACCGGAAATATGTTTTCAGGCCACCTGAATAAAAAAAAATCTGATGTGTTACACTCACAAGACTTTCTCTACTCTTGTACAAACTATTTTTACGAACTCTTATTCTCCATCTATTTCATATTAATCGAGATAAACATTTGCAGAAACGATCTTTTGACATGCAAAGAGAATTACATTTTACACATAGCGACCAGTTCTAAAAATATTTGACTATCGCTTAAGGCGTACTATGTTCCCCTTGTTTTGTATTTGCAAGGGCAATATAGAAATACAGTAGCCTTTAAGCATAGACATATCCCTTAATAGCTGGTTGCTAGGTGCAGCACCATTCCCTTTGCCACAGATTAATACTCTTTGCATTACTAAGACAAAAAAATGAATAACGAATTCCCATATGAGAAAATTATTGAAAAATTTAAGGGAATAACAAGCAATATCTCGAAAATGGTTCACTCAACAAAAAAAATGTTTATGACATAAATTGTGTATTTTAACGCGATCTACATTTTTTGTGTAGTAAACTTTTGTCTATCTCTTATGGTTTACCAGTTATGCAAAAGTCGTTCACAATGAAGAATACCTTTGGAGACATTCCCAGAAAATTCAAGATATTCATTTTATTTGTAATGAAAATATCTTAAACATATGATATTTTAATCAAAATCGTTAGAGCCATTTTTGAGAAAATTAAAATTTTCTAAAAATGTTCCATGTAAAGGGTATTTTGGGGTGGAGGGATTTTCTTGAAAACCTTCGTGTCGCTACTCTGGAAGATACTGAACCTAAATACCAAGTTTGGTGTTTATCCGACTGTTCGTTTCTGAGTTATGCTGTTCACAGACAGATACACACACGGACATGTTTCCAAAAATGCTTTATATGCATTCAGTGCACCTCTAAACATATATTTCCGGTTAAATCTCGCTATCAAATTTTTGGGTGGAATACATTACTTCCCGTACTTACTATGCGTAGTAGAGAAAGTAAAAAGTATTTTTAGACAAATATCCGTGCGTGCGCGTGTGTGTGTGTGTGTGTGTGTGTGAACACCATATCTCAAAAACGAAAAGTAAGTAGGTACCAAACTTGGTATTTAAGTTCAGTATCTTCTAAGGACGCGACAGGAATATTTTCAAGAAAATTCCTCCACACCAACTACCCTTCACATGAAATATTTTTCGAAAATTTTCATTTTCTAAAAATGACTTTAACGATTTTGGTTAAAATACCATGTATTAAAGACATTTACATGACAAATAAAATGTATATCTTTAAATTTTCTGGGAATAGCCTGAATTTTCATTCAGAAGGAATTTTGTATAATCTTGTGTAACTGGTAAACATTGAACGATAGACGTAAACACACCACATAAAAAAGTAGATCTCTTTAATACACGCAATTTATTTCCAATAATTAGTCATTTATTAGTAATTTTTGAGATATCCGTTAATGGTTGGAATTGTTCATTACTTCGCCGATCTCTTAAAGTCCTGTCAACATTCAGTTGTTTCTCGTGATTGCATGGAAACTGTGGAATTTTAAGGTAGGTTATAGCGTCCAGTTCCAGAACATTTGGCTATAGCTGTTCTCTTTGTATCTATAACATAATGTGTAATGTAGCTGTTTCTGCAATGGTTTATTAGGATGAAAATGTGGTAGATAGAAAAGTAAGCTTTAGTAAGAATAGTTTGCATGCCCACTAATAAAGATAGAGGGTAGAGAAAGTCATGTGAACGTATCACATCAGATTTTTTAGGTAAAACGTTCACTCCCATGCACGAAGTGGTACCTTCTTTCCGATTGCTTTAGATGAGCCAAATTGAGAAGCTTAATGTCAGGTTAAATGATATGACTGTAAATTGACAAAGAGATAAAAGAGAAGCATGCTAGATATCATCTCCCCATAGGCATAGCTATCGTTGTGCACGCCCAAATAAACCGTCAAAGTCAAAAACAATTAAACATTTTCCAATCGATTATTCCGAGGGGGAATGGGTAGGATTCCCCCTCACCAATGATTTTATTCAAGAATATCTCGGTGGCGGTTAATTATAAGGAGACAAACAGCAAAACACACACTGCAGTAATATATTTCCATTTCAGGAGTCATTTTTTATTAGATAACTAATAATAATGCATTCAACTTTACGAATATCAATTAAATTTTTAAAATATCAGCAACAATCGACTGGAAATATTGAACTCCCTCGGTAATGTAGTACAGAGTGGCGGTTGAGATTATACGCTCGGCACTCCGCATTGAACAGCGGTAGAAATGGTTAATAATTGTTGTCCGTCTATGTAGCGAACAGTGAATTAGCAATATTAACAATGAGTATCGTAAATGCATGCTTCCTGTTGTAGCAGCTATAATGTATTTATTGTGTTATGTATTGTGGATAATAATAATAATACATTTGAGTTATCCGGTTTTGGCTCCAGTTAAAGTTGGCACACCCTATGCTGACCTCTGGTTCCCGAGGTCGCGGCTTCAAACCCGGGGGAGGGCGATGGATTTTTTTGGGCGTAAAACTCATTAGCATGGCTTCCTTCGGAAGGAAAGAAAAGCCCGTAGTCCGTGTCGTAGATTTACGGCACGTAAAAGAACCTCAAGCCTGATAAAGAGGCCTCTGAGCAAAATTACCGGTCTTTCATGCCCAAGATATGTAGAATGGGACGCAAGGACCACAGCAGTTGAAGAGCGTGCATAAATAAAACTCAATTTAATTCTTTTTAGACGGTATAGCAAAGAAGAATAAGAAAACCCTTGACGTCATATATAAACATGAAGTAAATGTTCATTCGAATTGTGTGCAGCAGGAAAAATATGCAAAAAGCAGATCCTAGAAGTACATGTTCGTGAGCTATATTAAAACAATGAGAAGGAAAATGTTACGATCAGTTTATGTGGCCGCAAGAGTGGAGTTTTGTGATCATCCTCAACTTATACAACTACAAATTGCGAATGGCGTAGATATGGAAATACGTCTTCATGCAGGTAAGACCGCAGCAACAATGACTAATTTTATTGCGGAACAATTACTTTTGAAACTGGTTAATTTTTTGAAACTAACTTCTTTTCCATTTCTGTGGATGATCAATTTCTCAAAACACTTGATTTTATATGTTACGTATGGGAAAGAACAAAATACGCATGCTGCTGTTTCTATAAATTAGTACCAGTGGAAAATGCTGACGCAAAGTCCCCTGAAAAAAAAATTATCCAAGGTTTCTCAGAAGACTGCATAGGTGAGGAAATGCTTAAATAAAAGCTTGTAGGATTTGGTTCCCATGGAGCGTCAGTGTTTACCGGTAAAAAGAAAGTGTTGCAGCGAGAATTAGGAGAAACATATCTCCAACCGGATTAGTGTACATTGTATGTCTCATAGCATGGACCCTGTTTCTGAACAAGTTTTTAGTGACGTAAATGCTGTTCATAACTTTTAATGCTATGGATGAATTTTAAAATTTTCAGTAAACCACATACAGCTGCAAAACTTAAAAACATTGTGGCAGCTATAGGCGTGACGTTACCTGATAATTAAAAAGCTGTTTCATATTCGTTGATTTTCTAGTGAGAGGGATGCTTTGTTGGCACTATTCAAAGATGTTTGTTGTATGATGCAGTTTCTAAACTTAGAATCTGAAAGTCATGAATTAATTAAGTAGAGATTGTTATAAATTGGCAGGGCTTTAATAAGCTTTCAGTGAGAAAAAATGTTATATGGCTGGGGTTCTTATTAATATGTCATGTGTTCTGTCTCTAATTAGTACAACAATGCAAAAAGAATATGTTTATTATAGTCAAATACAAAATAAAATTAATTCCGCAACAGAAACTCTTAAAGAAATGCGTGTTGAGGATGATCTTTATTAGAGTCTTTGCAAAGAAAATTACTTAACATACTGTAAACTTCTACCTAAAGAGAAAGATGAAAACAGAGAGTTTGCAAAAATAAAAGGACAAATAATTCAAGGTTTAATAAATGAGCCTGAAAGAAGGTTTCCTTGAAGTGAAGTGATAAAGTGTTTCTCAGTTTTTGAAGAAAATAAAATTAACGGTAAAAGTGGATTGTACGGTAGTTGTGACGTATATAAAGTAGCAGTTGCTTGGTTTGGATGTTGATACTGCTGTGGCACAATAGAGAGAGTACAAGTCAGGCTCTCTAACCTTAAATGCTTTGCCTATTCTGGAAAAATTAATACGGAAAGTCCGTTCAGTGTCCCTGTCAACTGCAGCGTGTGAACGAGCTTTCAGCGATGCTCATAGCATCAAGACTGCCAAAATAAATTGTTTGTTGGTGAAAACTTTACAGTATCTAACGACAATTAAACTTAATTGGAATTTGTGGGATGCCTTTAGCGACGCAGATAGATGGCTCACCCCCGGACACCATTGGGCAGATCAGTCTTATTCGCTAAAGGAAAGGGGGAAGAAGCAGGAGCGGTACCACCCCAACATTTTTCTTTAAGGTAAGCTTACAATTGTTTGATATATTTTAACATCTACCTTACTTTTGAAATGGCAATGTTTTCATTGCATGCATTTAAAAAACACGTGTACTTGCAACTTCGAAACCATTAAACTTAATAATGTAAAGGTAAACATTCTTTTCTCCCCACCAACTTTTAACGATTTCGCACTCTGATTCCGTATAATGATAGAAATTTGCCATTTCTCTAATCTGCGTGCTAAAACGAAGGTATAAAATGTTGCAGTAAGCCCTTTGTCATTCACAGAAATAGCTTTCTCTGGTAATGTTGGAAAAGCTTTGTTTTCATGTGCCATCTGGCGGAATCGGTATGAAAACTGGTTGTCAACAATCACGGCTGGATAGATGCGTCGAGCGTAAATGTTTAATAACATATTAATTTAAGGATTTACTGCAAGCAATGCGTCAATTTCTAGTAAAGAGGACGAACATAAAACGTTGAAAGTCAAATAATTACCTCTAAAAGTTACACTGAATTGATAAACATTCAAACGTTCAGCAATCCTTCTCACGGGTTGAGCCAAGGTTGTGAGAAATTGGCAACTTAGTGTTCGTATCCTACATGCGAGCCAACTTCTGCATTAGGTATTGTCATTGTGATTAGAGTGATGAAATAGTGTGGCCCAGTAATTCCTGTGCAGCTTAATAGGACGGAAGCAGATGTTAGTTTAAAGAATGTACTACATCAGGTTAACCTAATTTGCCCAAGAACCAAGGTATGAAATAAGCAGAGGACTTTTCAAGAAAACTTGTATAAGAACTTCAATTAATGTGTTGTCCTGAAATCTGCCTTTTTATTTTAACTACCGAATGTTTGATTCAAGTGAAAATGACTTTGTAGTGAAAGGACTTATTTATTCATCCTTTATAAATAAAGGTTCTAAGAGCTAGCACACGGCTCATGTCTGTTTTCAAAGGCATCAAGAAACAATAGCTCACCAGCAAAGCTTAATGCTGGTCTGATTAAAAAGAAAACAGTAAACTAATTGACGTGGTCCTAGATGAAAGCAAGGAGGCCTTTATTTCAAAGTAGGAAGAATAGAGAACTAATGGAGTGTTTGGTAGAGAGTGTAGGAGCAAAGGAGTATGTTGAAAAAGGTGCTGCATTTTGTTAAGTGAATGGTGTCATAGGGGAGGCGTGTTGCGATTGAAAAAATCTGATGTGTTACACTCACATGAATTTCCCTACTCTTGTACAAACTATTTTTACAAACGCTTATTCTCCATCTACTTCAGTTAAACGAGATAAATATTTGCAGACTCTATCTTATTGCTAACTTTCTTGTAGGTGTAAGGGGAATATGGTACGCTTGAAGAATACTTTTGGAGACATTCCCAGAAAACTGAAGATGTACATTTTGTTTGCCATAAAAATGTCTTAAACATGTGATACTTTAATCAAAATCGTTAGAGCCGTTTTCGAGAAAATAAAAATTTTCGAAAAATGTTCCATGTAAAGGGTAATCTGGGGTGGGGAAATTTTCTTGAAAACCTTGGTGTTGCATCTCTGGAAGATACTGAACCTAAATACCAAGCTTGGTGTTTATCCGACTGTTCGTTTCTGAGTTATGCTGTTCACAGACACACACGGACATGTTTCCAGAAATACTTTTTTTTTTGGATTCAGGAGGCCTCAAAACATATATTTCCGGTGAAATCTCGGTGTACAATTTTTGAGTGGAATGCAATAGTTCCCCTACTTACTATGTGTAGTAGAGAAAGTAATAATGAATAACGAATTCCCATTTGAGAAAAAATATAAGTATTGGAAAATTTAAGGGAATAACAAGCAATATCTCGAAAATGGTTCACTCAACTAAAAATGTATATGACACAAATTGTGTATTTAAACACGATCTACTTTTTTTGTGGAATAAAATTTTGTCTATCTCTTATGGTTTACCAGTTATGTAAAAGTCGTTCACGATGAAGAATGCTTTTGGAGACATTCCCAGAAAATTCGAGATATACAATTCATTTTCCATAAAAATGTCTTAAACTGATGGTATTTTATTCAAAAGCGTTAGAGTCATTTTTGAGAAAATTAAAATTTTCGGAAAATGTTCCATGTAAAGGGTAATCTGAGGTGGGGGAATTTTCTTGAAAACCTCCGTGTCGCACCTCTGGAAGACACTGAGCCTAAATACCAAGTTTGGTGTTTATACGACTGTTCATTTCTGAGTTATACTGTTCACAGACAGACACACACACAGACGCACACACGGACATGTTTCCAAAAATGCTTTATATGCATTCAGTGCACCTCAAAACATGTATTTCCGGTGAAATCTCGGTATCGAATTTTTGGGTGGAATGCAATACTTCCCTACTTACTATACGTAGTAGAGAAAGCAAAAAAATTGAGTTTTGTTTATGGGCACTCTTTAACTGCTGTGTTCCTTAGCGTCCCGTCCTATATTGGACGTGAAACACCGGTAATTTTGCTCAGAGGCCTCTGTATCAGGCTTGCGGTTCTTGGTGACAGGTGAGATACGAACGGTAAGTAAGAGGAGCGTATAGGGAATGTGTTACATTTTCATGAATTTCTCCACTCATCCTCTTTAAGTTATTCTTAAAAGCTTATCAGTTTAGTTTTTCGGGGTACAGTAAGTAAAGGGAAAGTAATATTTTGGAGAGCGTGTCGCTATGTCATGACTTTGAAATTCCATACTCTTTGTATGACCACGAGAGAAAAAGAAAAAAAAGGACGAATAGCAACTTCCCATTTGAGAAAAGTACAAGTGTTTGGAAATTCAAACCATATCTCGGAGATTGTTAACTCCACAACAAATGCATCAATTGACACAAATGGTGTGCCTTAAGGATCGTTCCATGCCAAAGGGTAATTTAAAATATTTCAAAATAGTTCCATCATGCATACTTTTAGAGCAGAAGAACCCTTTTGACACATACATACATAGTTAATTTCATACAAAATTTAAATTATCAAGTTTTTATAGGATGTTTGACTGTCATCACTAACATTGCTGATAAAAGAGGAAATGCATTTCATATGTTGCCTGCCCTAATCATGCGTTGTTTGACTTATTACTTATTGTTGTGTGCCATACTTGCTGTATGAATGTTTGAGAATCTACTGTGAAATTTTGGAGCAAATCAGGTGAGCTTTCCAAGTACATAACATAAACTTAAAATCCAATGATCATATGTCACTCCCACAACACAGAACATGGTTTTTAATGTTCATGGGAAAGTAATTAACTTAGGGTTATGAAACTTTCTAGAAGTTAGATAATCCGCATAGTCTAAACTTTACAATAACAACTTTCTTTTGGTGGCATGAATATTTTGCATTCAAAATTGCGTTGCATGTATGACAGCCTATTATCGCAGCCACTACATGTTGCAATAAAAGTAACTTAAATGGCAAATATGATGAAAATGGGATCATCTATATCAGCTAATTTTATTATAACAAACCTTTAACATGAATATTTTATTCTCAGGAGCATTATTTAATTAAGACAAGAGTCCTAATAACTTAAATTGTTGCATATCAACAATGTCACTACTGAGAGGTCACGACTATTTAGACACAAGCTTAAAAAGCATTCAGTGAAGTATGAGACATAACTAATGTAAAAGCAGAAAAGTTTAACTTACGAAAGGAAAAACAAGCACTTCAAACTGATAAAGCGAAGTCAAAGCTAAAGGGAAAGCTAGATAGAATACGACAGATGGCACAGAGAAAAACTAAAATTTTATCCGAGACAAGTGATGAAGTAAAGCTTCGTCAAACAAAGGGTTCATACAGGAGTACCAGATCACTAGAAAAATCAGTTTCTAAAATGACAATATAGGAAAATGTAAACGATGTAGCAAAACTATTATTTTATGAATTACCAGAATTTGGGAAAGGGTTGAACCTACTAAATAATGTTTTTTTTTAATCTGATGTGTTACACTCACGTGATTTTCTCTACTCTTGTACAAACTATTTTATTTTCCATCTACTTCATGTTAATCGAAATAAAAATTCGCAGAAACTATCGTATTGCTAATTTTCTTGTAGATGCAAGGGGAATATGGCAGGCTTTAAGCGACAGTCAAATATTTTAAGAGCTGGTTGCTATGTGGAGCATTCCATTGTCATTGACATGTCCAGGACATAAAAAAAATAAAAAATCGGATGTGTTACACTCACATGACTTTCTCTATTCTTGTACAAACCATTTTTACAAACGCTTATTCTCCATATGCTTCATGTTAATCGGGATATCGAGATGTCAATCTTATTGCTAATTTTCTTGTAGATGCAAGGGGAATATGGTAGGTTTTAAGCGATAGTCAAATATTTTAAGCGCTGGTTGCTATGTGGCGCATTCCATTCTCTTTGCATGTCCAGGACATAAAAAAATGAATAACGAATTTGAGAAAAAGTACAAGTATTGGAAAATTTAAAGGAATAACAAGCAATATCTTGAAAATGGTTCACTCAACAACAACAAAAAATCTGATGTATTATACTCACATGACTTTCTCTACTCTTGTACAAGCTATTTATACAAACGCTTATTCTCCATCTACTTCATGTTAATCGAGATAAACATTTGCAGAGTCTATCTTACTGCTAATTTTCTTGTAGATGTAAGGGGAATATATATTTACAAGGGCAATTTGGAAATACAGTAGCCTTTAAGCATATACATATCTCTTAATAGCTGGTTGCTAGGTGCAGCACCATTCCCTTTGCCACAGATTAATACTCTTTGCATATCTAAGACAAAAAAATGAATAACGAATTCCCATTTGAGAAAATTATTGAAAAATTTAAGGGAATAACAAGCAATATCTCGAAAATGGTTCACTCAACAAAAAAAATGTTTATGACATAAATTGTGTATTTTAACGCGATCTACATTTTTTGTGTAGTAAAATTTTGTCTATCTCTTATGGTTTACCAGTTATGCAAAAGTCGTTCACAATGAAGAGTACTTTTGGAGACATTCCCAGAAAATTCAAGATATATATTTTATTTGTCATGAAAATATCTTAAACATATGATACTTTAATCAAAATCGTTGGGGCCATTTTTGAGAAAATTAAAATTTTCGAAAAATGTTCCATATAAAGGGTAATCTGTGGTGGGGGATTTTCTTGAAAACCTTCGTGTCGCATCTCTGGAAGATACTGAACCTAAATACCAAGTTTGGTGTTTATCCGCCTGTTCGTTTCTGAGTTATGCTGTTCACACACACACACACACACACACACACACGGACATGTTTGCAAAAAAATTTTTTTTGGATTCAGGGGTCTCAAAACATATATTTCCAGTGAAATCTCGGTATCGAATTTTTGGGTGGAATACAATACTTCCCCTACCTACTATACGTAGTAGAGAAAGTAATAACGAACAGCTTTCCATGTAAGGGGTAGTTTGGGATAGGGAGTTGCATTCTAAGATGTTAAACTTAAACACCAAGTGTGATACATACCCGACATTTCGTTTTGGAGTTATGTTGGTCAGTTAGACACACACGAATCTTTTACTAATTTTTTCCTGGCGGGAGGTTCAGGGAAGCTCAGAATATGTACACTTCTGGTGAATTCTCCGGATGTAGCCTTTGAGTAGAATACAGCACTTCCTCTACTTACTGTAGATAGGTAAGCAGTAGAGAAAGTAAAATTTAACCGCAGAGTAAACATTACATGCACTTTGTTATCACAGAGATTATCAAAAAATGTGGAACGCTTCACGATTTTGCGTGTCATCCTTGCGCAGGGGCCATGCTAATCTTCTCTGTATCGTTCCAATTTTAGTATATGTACCGCCGAAGCGAGTACAGCGGGAAGAGTCGCCTTCAATCTATATATAGATACGCCCTGAACTTTGGTAAAGGATCCGGTATTCCAACTGACATTAATTTCGTAATTTCTCAAAGTTTGTGAAGAAAGAGTCAATAGGGCCTATATAATCACAAACAAATCGAAACGGTTATTTTATTTTAGGAAACCGTAGTGACCTTTATCTTATTGCAATTCTTCTGTTTGTGAACAAAGTAAGATGGCTCTCACTTTTACGCCGAAGCCCATAATGGCCATTTCCAAAAGTTTGGAATTTATGATGTTCAAAACAGTTGCATTTATATTCCTCTACGGTAAAAGAAGGTTTTATTATACTATACATTAATAAAATTAACCAAAATTGTGGTATTTTTCGATTTTTGCTGAGTGGTATTAAAGTGAACATTGAAAAGAACAACCAATTTCTAAAATGTTTTGTTATGATATATGCATGCTATCTTTTCAATAGCTATGACACATAGGCTATAACAATGTTTCTCAAACCGGGGGCCGAGCACTCTTGTGGTATACGATAGTTTTACAGAAAGCCAAACACAATTTACCTAGAAGATGAATAAAAAAAAACTGATGTGTTACATTCATATGCCTCTCTTACCACTATCGTTTATTTTTACGTCACTCCTACAAACTAGGAGATTTTACTTTTCTATGTACTTCATGTTAACGGCGATAAATGTGTCGTGGTAATTTCGTACGACAGTAAAGGCTTAAAAATCTGATGTGTTACACTCACATGACTTTCTCTACTCTTGTACAAAGTATTTTTACAAACGCTTATTCTCCATCTAGTTCATGTTAATCGAGATAAACATTTGAAAACTCTAAGTTATTGCTAATTTTCTTGTAGATGTAGGGGAAAATATATTTACAAGGGCAATATAGAAAAACAGTAGCCTTTAAGCACATACATATCTCTTAATAGCTGGTTGCTAGGTGCAGCACCATTCCCTTTGCCACAGACTATAACTGTTTGCATATCCAAGACAAAAAAAATCTGATGTGTTACACTCACATGACTTTCTCTACTCTTGTACAAAGTATTTTTACAAACGCTTATTCTCCATCTAGTTCATGTTAATCGAGATAAACATTTGCGGAGTCTATCTTATTGCTAATTTTCTTGTAGATGTAGGGGAAAATATATTTACAAGGGCAATATAGAAAAACAGTAGCTTTTAAGCACATACATATCTCTTAATAGCTGGTTGCTAGGTGCAGTACCATTCCCTTTGCCACAGATTATAACTCTTTGCATATCCAAAACCAAAAAAATCTGATGTGTTACACTCACATGACTTTCTCTACTCTTGTACAATCTAATTTTACAAAGGCCTATTCTTCATATGCTTCATGTTAATCGAGATATCGAGATGTCAATCTTATTGGTAATTTTCTTGTAGATGCAAGGGGAATATGGTAGCTTTTAAGCGATAGTCAAATATTTTAACGCTGGTTGCTATGTGGCGCATTCCATTCTCTTTGCATGTCCAGCACATAAAAAAATGAATAACGTATTTGAGAAAAAGTATAAATATTGGAAAATTTAAGGAAATAACAAGCAATATCTCGAAAACGGTTCACTCAAAAAAGAAATGTATATGACATAAGTTGTGTATTTTAACGCGATCTACATTTTTTGTGTAGTAAAATTTTGTCTATCTCTTATGGTTTACCAGTTATGCAAAAGGCGTTCACAATGAAGAATACTTTTGGAGACATTCCCAGAAAATTCGAGATATACATTTCATTTCTCATGACATTATCTTAAACATATGATATTTTCATCAAAATCATTAGAGCCATTTTTGAAAAAATTAAAATTTTCGAAAAATTTTCCATGTAAAGGGTAGTCTGGAGTGGGAGATTTTCTTGAAAACCTTCGTGTCGCATCTCTGGAAGATACTGAACCTAAATACCAAGTTTGGTGCTTATCCGACTGTTCGTTTTTGAGTTATGCTGTTCACAGACACACACACACACAGACACACACACGGACATGTTTCCAAAAATGCTTTTTTTGGATTCAGGAAATCTCAAAACATATATTTCCGGTGAAATCTCGGTATCGAATTTTTGGGTGGAATGCAATACTTCCCCTACTTACTGTACGTAGTAGAGAAAGTAAAAATGAATAACGAATTCCCATTTGAGAAAATAAGTATTGAAAATTTTAAGGGAATAACAAGCAATATCTCGAAAATGGTTCACTCAACAAAAAAATGTATATGACATAAATTGTGTATTTTAACGCGATCTACATTTTTTGTGTAGTAAAATTTTGTCTATCTGTTATGGTTTACCGGTTATGCAAAAGTCGTTCACAATGAAGAATACTTTTGGAGACATTCCCAGAAAATTCGAGATATACATTTCATTTGTCATGAAAATATCTTAAACATATGATATTTTAATCAAAATCGTTAGAGCCATTTTTGAGAAAATTAAAATTTTCGAAAAATGTTCCATGTAAAGGGTAGTCTGGAGTGGGGGGATTTTCTTGAAAATCTTGGTGTCGCATCTCTGGAAGGCACTGAACCTGAATACCAAGTTTGGTATTTATAGGACTTTTCCTTTTTGCGTTATGCTGTTCACGGACACACAGACACACACAGGACCTCTTTCTAACAATGTTTTTTTTTGGATTCAGGGGCCCTCAAAAAATGTATTTCCGATGAAATCTCGGTATCGAAATTTTGGGTGGAATGCAGTACCTCTCCTACTACTATACGCAGTAGAGGCAGTAGAGGCAGGAGCTAGTAAAAGGCTGTTGTGCAGTTTTACCTCTGTGATGATATGAGCAGGACGGAACCACGTAAGAAAGACAAAGTTGCATTAAGAATAAGTGATACAGAAACGGTACTGCGATGTTGACCACTGCTCAAGCTTATGAAGAGTGTGGCCAGCAAATGAGAACAAATCTTGGGAAGGCAAGTCTGATCTGAAAAATTGTGAAATGATTTTCTTAATAACAGAAGTCAGTTTGCCTTTAGGTGACTGCTTGTGTCTGTATTTGCTTTTGTATGAATGTAACAACGTTTTAGAGCAGAATGAAGCCTTTCAGTTGTAGATGTCCTGTTTATAACTGAATACTACTTATGACGCATTGCAGATTATAAATGTGTATAATTTTAACATGTATCCAAGTGACACACGCACAACGGTCACACACACGACGTTTTCAAATTAAAATTAATGTAGTATATTCATATTTCTGCGCAGCTTATATTAGATCATTTTAAAAGTGTATGTTTTGTTTATATCATCCAATTTCAGTCATATGATTCAAGAAAACAGAATTTTAACAAAATCTTTGTATGGCGGCGAAGACATATATACGGTTGTTATGCACCCAACAAGAATTGGTATTTTATTTTTGTTAAGTGTATTCGTCTTAGTCAGCACAAAACTTCATGACATACTTAAGTAATTTCAGATTAATTTAATACACTGGTGTGCAAAACCTAAGGACGATAGTAATCTTCGCATGCTGTGACACTACCAAGTAACATAGCTCGATGAAGCTTGAATCCTACATAGAGGGAACTGCTACGGTATGCTGCAGTAGGCAACTAAACGAAATATGCAATGACACGAACAGAAATGCCACTTTTATTCATAGACCATAAGCTACACTAAAGTCAATACGACATATGATGTCTCTCTAGATTTACAGAAACAGATACATGGTGTTTTAAAGGGTGTATGATCACCACGGACAGCAACGCATGCTCTGCATCGTGCTCCCATGCTGGCCACAAGGTTGGTAAGCAGTTCTTGTGGTAGGGCGTTCCATTCCTCCACCAGCGCTGTTAACAACTGTTGGATGGTCATTTGTGCATATGGATGTGCTGCAATGCGTCTCCCCAAAGCATCCTACACGCGTTCGATGGGATTTAAATCGGGGGAACGGGCAGGTCAGTCCATTCACCGAATATCCTCTCGTTCCAAGAGATCCTCCACCCGAGCTGTTCGGTGCGGTCGCGCATTGTCATCTATAAAAATGAAGTTAGGGCCGACTGCCCCCCTGAAAAGACGCACATGGGGAAGGAGTACAGTATCACAATAACGTTGACCAGTGAGCGTAACGTGTTCAAAGATTATGCCTCCCCAAACCATAACACCCGGACCACCAAAACGATCATATTCAAGGATGTTCCTGAGTTCATTACGTGTTCCCATCTCTCGCCAGATGAGGGTACGTCGAGAATCACTACTTAGACTGAATCTCCTCTCATCCGAGAAGAGCATGCGACCCCATTCCTCGTTGGTCCAATTTTGATCCTCTTCAGACCATCGCAAACGGTGGCGCCGATGTGCGGATGTCAATGGAACACAACGTACTGGCCGTCGGGTAAAGAGACCACCTCTGTGTAGTCGCCATGCCACTGTGTATCGTGAGATTGTGTGCCTAGCTGTCCTGTTAAATGTGGTTGCAATTGCACCCGCTGTTTGGCGTGGATTCCTTCTTGCCTGTTGCACAATGTAGCGGTCATTTACTGCTGTAGTTGAGCGTGGTCGAGCACCCCCTCTCCTTGGGACAGCAGTGCCTGTGGTTTGGAAGGTTCCCCATGCACATGAAACAATTTGTGAACAATTCCAAACTCCTGAACAACACTCGTCACACTTCGCCCTTCTTCCAGTTTCCCGATGATTCTTCCCCGTATGAAGTCATCCAAATGGTGTCTACGGGCCATGTTGCAATGAAGAACACCACTACAGTACACTGTAACAGCTCGCTAATTGCCATACATCGTCTTGTCCTGTTTCGTCAACTTTAGACCCATTTGGCACTATAGGCTCGCTACACTCACGCCATGTAACGTCCAGCTTTCTGTGTACGTGTGAGAGATCTCTGGCAACATGCTCCCGCACCTTCATCTACTTCCACCAAGTAGTTCATTTGTTATGTTACTTTACCCATCTCGTCCTTAGGGTTTGCACACCAGTGTATATGAAAATAAAAAGGTTAGCTCTTAAGATGTTTTACTTACAGAGCCTTAAGTAAGAAATCTGCTGACAGATGCAACCATGGAATGACTCTTAACGAGATTCAAATTTTTTGTGTAGTAAACTACTGTCTATCTTTTATGGTTTAGCAATTACAGCAAAGTCATTCAGAATGAATAGGATTTCATTGGCTACTCTCTGAAAATTCAATAAAGTACATTTATTTGTTATGCAGATATCTCAAATATCTGGTATTTTAATCAAAATCGTTCGAGTCATTTTTAATGAAATAATAAAACTGGAAAAATGTTCCATGTAAAGGATAGTTTTGGATGAGAGTGTTTTCTTGAAAATCTTCGTGTTGTATCCTTGGAATATGCTGAACTTAAGTACTAAGTTTGTTACTTAACCGGCATTTCATTTTAAGTTATACTGTTCACAGACACACACACACACATACGGACCTTTTTCTAAAAATGGTTCTATTTGAGTTCAGGGTGCCTATAAACGCGTATTTCCGGTCAACTCTGGGTATCGAATTTTTAGTGGAATGCAATACTTTCTCTTCTTACTAGGTAAGTAGTATAGAAAGTAAAAAGTTAGACCTGTATGGTGCATGAGGTATGCAGAGTAAATTGGGACTAAGGGAGAGAGGGATGGAGTTGGTTTTGGAATGGGTATTGGGGGTATGCGATGTTGGATGTTTTGGGAGTTGAAGAGCGTTGCTTGAGTTTTGGTGGGTGGTTATGGGATTGACGAGATGGCAGGCAATCTTAGGAAGACTAGCTTGTGCAGAAAAACTGAAGGTTTGATGACAGATTGTAGTTGTAAGTATAAGGAAGGGATAAATGATTATTTTAATGCGGTGGTAATGAAGATGAATGGAGTGATACATGTACGAGTGTTTGAGACCGGTAACTAGGTGTCAAAGAGATAAAAGATGCGGTTATGTGTATTACTGTGATTTGGCGATGAGTAGGATGGATACACGTTATACAGCAAATGCTAGTGCACAAAAAGAGAGGGTTTAGAGAAAGAAAAAGTAAAGGAGATGAGTGGGCGAATTTATAGGTGGGAGCACTGACGAGGGAAGCGGAAGCTGATATGGTTGGAATGGATATTTTGGATGGTAGTGCGAGTATATTATGTAGTGCTTTAGAGCACACAAATTCCACAGTTATTAGCATCATATTTTGAGTAAAACCTACCAAACACTAAGGATAAACACGACTTCACTGGAACCAGCTATCTTGTCAAACCGGATTGTGTTACGAATCGATTAACCTTCTGAAAGGGCTTAAGACACATCCATTCTACTACTTAAAAGGTAACGAGCGGAGACGCTACGTTTACCCCTATTTCCTTTTTAAATTGACATTTTCTTTTAGAACTGGTTGAAGCATAAAGGATACATAATGCATTTCGTCCCGCAGTCCTCCTCTTCCACCACGGAACCCCAAAACGGTTCATCCCACTGAAAAACAGGGCTACGGGATAAAGCGCGAAGACCCCTCTCCCAGAAGAGTTCAGTAAATACCTGGTCCTGACCGATTGGCTACCGTCACCCGTCTATCTGAAGCACAATCCAAAGTGGTGTATTATAATGCGCATCCTCCCTGAAAACTGAAATGACAGAAATGATCAGGCTCAGATACGCGTCCCTAAACTACCAGAATACCCAGTTACGCCGACACGGATGCCCACGCACGATCTACATGTTGATGTTTTAAGTTCCCCTCACCAGGTAGAGGAACCACATCGAGGGGCAATGTGGCTCGGGACCACGGATGTATCAGACCCGCACCTACGACTGTTGGCCCCTGGGAGTCAGAAACCTGGGATCCTTCCTTGTGACTCGATATTGGAGTAAAGACGTCAATTATGAGAGTTGCTGATCCTTCTTCTTACGTAATTTCATGAAACGTTTGCATTTTGGAGCTTCCTATCCTACGTGTTAAATAATTGTGTAACATTCACGGCAGGCACCAGTATGATCAAAAAATAAGAAGTTTACAGGCTGATGCAATTCATAGATTACTCCACTACTGTGTAACGACAAGTTATTTTCTATGCAATTGTAAATTTTAGGAACAGACCGAAGGTGTTGACATGGGCATCCCATTAAACCTAGTAGTTACTAAAACTGCTTACGGAGAGTTTCGAGAAGCACGTTCTTGATACCACTCCACTAGAGCAAAAATACGGCTTCGTTATGTGGATGACACATATGTGGTTTAGGAATACGGTGAAGAGAAGTTGTAGCTTTTCTAAAGCATTTCAAGGGCACGAATCATAGCTTTCAGTTCGTGTGGAACAAAACAAAGACAAAAGTTTAGCCTCCCATCATATGCTAGTCACCAGGAAAATAAACCTTACGTCCTTACGTAAGGCGACACAGAGTGGCCGAAGTCTGCATAAAATGTGTAATCACCACAGCATAGTGTTTGTCAGCCAGAGCATCTGAGCAAAACTCTAAGTTTTAGTGGATACAATCATAAATACATTCAGTGATTATCTCATATTATACGACCGATAGCACGGAAAGAGGTATAAAAGAAAAAATATACAAACTGAAAGCAACATAGCAATCGATAAAAAATCAAATATGTTCTTTAATTTGCAAAAGAGCAATACCACCAAATGCAAGAATATATAGAACTATTTGCAGCTGTGGTCACGCCTATATAGGCATCTCAAAGCAAAATATCCCTACAGGGCAAAACGGTCATAAACGCCATAGCCGCCTGGATGAACCGGAAAAATTAGCCCGTGCCAGAGCACTGGCTACTACAAGACCATAACATCATATACGATCCTGAAGTGCTCTCCAATAAAAGTAAATTACTACGCCCTGCTTAAACGAGAAGTCTTCCAAATCTAAAAATATCTATAAAACTTCAACCGAAAACAGATGACTCGACAGGTGATATATATACACACACACAAAGAGAGAGTGAATATGGAGGCAGAAGAAAGGAGAACGTCATAGCAGTCAACGAATTTCCGGTGGAGAAGCTTGAATACGCCAACGCCGCCACTACCTCCCCTGCTGAACAGGCCGACACCGCAGCCCCCAGCACACCTCCAACTTGAACATCCGCTGCAGGACTCCAGTCTACAACAGCCACAACCTCGCCACGCTAACGCGCTTCACCGCAGTAGTGCGGATGGTTTGCCGACAACTGCCAGAAGCACTCCTCCTTCGCAACACTAAACATCTCCGCCTTCTTTATCGAATGAATTCACAAGCCAAGGGGACCATCGCCGCTAGCCAGGCTTGCATTTTTGAACCAGGCGAACTATCTGGCTGTCTTTCCTCCGATGATATCACCTGTTGAGGCCAGACGGAGCATTCCCCACTCCCCGTATCGACACTGCTGCCGGTTCAGGCACGCAGCTGAAACCTCTACCTACGCCGTACGCTGCAACTACTGTGGCGGAATGTCCCTGATTGCCGACAGCAACAGACACGACTTGTCACGCCGCCCCTTGGATTGTGCAACCTGCAAGTCTATAAGCCACTATACGGATATACCCTCGCCAACAGTCGCAGTCTGCTTATACAATCAGCCTCGCCCACGCAATCGGAGCAGAACTCCGCAGCAGAGACACTCTCCACCCACGGCCAGGACGCCAGCGTAGAGCTACACATCAACAGTCATCACAATTCCAACGCACTCCTATATAGCATTAGCATCAACGTAGCCAAGAACAGCGCAGCCATCTGGAAGCTTCAGACCACACTTCAAACTCTCCACATCCGCATCGCGATTTTGGAGGAAGGAATGCAGCAAGCCATTATGAGCACCGCCACCGAAAGACGCCACATAATCACAGGTGAACTACGCCAATTCGTTAAGGTGAAGCTGCAGAAGATCTGTAGCTACATCAATGATTCCAACGCTTTAGATGATAATACAACGCCACAAGGACAACATTGCCACCTTTAAGAAATTGTTGAACCTGACGACAACAGCTAACCCCTCTCAAGGTCCACTTCTCCACAATCAGTAAGTAATCACCAAATGCCCCATAAGCGCCGTAGGTTTATGCCAGGATCATATCACCTAACCTTCATCTCCACATTCCGCTCCCGTCTTATGATGAAACGTCTACAAATCTCCAGTTGCTTCGGCGCTACCGGACTTAACAGTATAAGATATAATAAAAATCTGATGTGTTACATTTACATGACTTTCTCTACATTATATCTTTTATTGGTGAGTATACAAACTGTTTTTACTAGACCTTATTTTCTTTTAATCCAAATAAGCCTTTGCAGAAATAGCTGCATTATACATTTAGTTATAGATACAAAGGGAACAGCGACAGTCAAATGTTTAAGAACTGGACCATATATGCTAGCCTTAAAATTCCATATTGTTTCTATACAACCTTGAGAAACAACTGAATGTTGACAGAATTACCAAGAAACGAGCAATTCGATCCCTTAATAACGGATATCTCAGAAATGGCTTATGCCACGAAAAAGTATTTGAAATAAATTGTGTTTTAAACCATCCATTTTTTCGTGTAGTACGTTTTCGTCTATGTTTACTGTTTACCAGTTAAACAAGATTATAAAAAAATCCTCCCAGGAGAAGGGATCTTCACAGGTTATCCCCAAAGTATTCAAGATATACAATTTATCGTGTAAATATGCTTAATATATGGTGGTTTAATCAAAATCGTTACAGCAATTTTTTAGAAAATCAAACATTTCGAAATATTTTCCACGGAAAGGGTAGTTCAGGGTGAGCGATTTTCCTGAAAATCCTCGTATCGCATCCTTGGAAGATAATGACCTTATATACCAAGTTTGGAACCTATCCGACTCTTCCTTTTTGAGGTATGCTGTTCACAGACACACACACCGACATTTTTCTAAAAATGCTCTTTTTTTTGTTTCAGGTGCCTAAAACGTGCATTTCCAGTGAAATCACGGATAGAATTTTTAGTGAAATCTCGGAATCGAATTTTTGAGCGGAATGCAATACCTTCTGTACCTAGTATGTACGTGGTAGAAAATAACATTCCCCATCCCTACTTTCTCTTTCCCTACCCCGACCTCTTGTTAATTCTTTCTTAGATCCTTTATTCCTGCCCCCAAGAAGCAGATCCAGTTCAGCGTAGCTAAAATGTTAGTGTTCAGTTCTCTGAAGTTGCCGAATGCAGAAACTGGTGAAACTTCGGAACTTACATATACATTTCGACCACGGCCTAAAAGCAGTGAAATTATTCATTTAACCATGTCGATGGACAATATTTAAAATAAATCATTCGCTATAATACACAATAATTATTAAACATAGATCACATTCATACTGTAATATTCACATTAAAGAAACCAATTCAGATATGGAGCAAAATGTATTACTGAAGTGCACTTATCATGCGTCTGTGTTATGGAGCAAAATGTATTACTGAAGTGCACTTATCATGCGTCTGTGTAAAGCATGTGGAACTTTCTACATGCTGTTTCAGAAAATAATACTATAGACTGTTTAATGGCTCAGTTTCATTACCGTAACTCTTGTTGCTAACTTAACTGAAAATTAGGCTCCGAGATCAACAAGGTCATAACGCTTGTTCAGGCTCTGTATGATATATGCGTCGTCGCAGAATCATTTACGGCTCTACTGTGCCTTCAGTTTACGCAATGCGGAACATTACTAGCACATTTTCATTCTTGCTTTCCGGGATAGTTAAACTTGGCTTGGACACCTTTAGCAATTGTTACAATCCAGATATTTGTTCATAACATTCTTTCTTTCTTTCTTCCTTCCTTCCTTGCTATACCTATGCTTGTACATTACAGATCAGTCGGATTTACTCTTTTTAAAGTGCCCTTCATATATTTTACAGCTAAATAATTTCAGTAGTAACAATAAATTACATTCCTCCAAAAATGTACTTGTGTGGTTATACAGACACACTTTATAATTACATTGAGCTTATTCTAAATATATTAAGTTGCTTTATTATACTTAGATTACCGTCATAAACGTGCTGAGATTCACTGGACAAAATTGTGCTGCTGTCAACGTGGATGGCTTCTGTGCTTGGTTCATGATGGACAGAATGGACGTTAAGAAACTTCTAGGAGCACCAGGCCAAATACAGTTATATGCAGCCTCGTGTACTTTGCAGCTCTATAATATAACGTAATTTCATAATTAGTTTAATGCAAACCCAGTAAACTTTAATAACTATGATTTAATAGCTAATCTGCCGTCCTTAGCCAATAGATATATTCATGCTGATTTATCCTACAGTACATTATAACGTAGGTTTAACAAACAAGTCTAAAAGCACATGCTACATCCTTTAGATGACACCAGATATCGCGCCCTGCTCTAGTGGCGGTTTAACCGAAGTAGTATATAAACCACGCTTAACTCCTTTTCCACCATTGTAATTTCTGTGTATGAGGTGCTTGGCTATGTAACATTTGAAACTACACATGTCTAAGATTCCGCTGTCATTTGCACGCAAAATGCAATGTGTTATGGGCTTTCAGAAATGTATTTTGTTACCTTTTAAGGTGCTTAGGGCCCACAATGTCCAAGAAAGTGAAGCCAAACTGCGACCTCTAATAGGCCCGTGTAGGCCTTGTTTAATACGTCGTCGGATGAAGTGTTCATACATTGTGGTGCAGTCATATTTAATGTGACAGAATTGCTTACTACTGGCTATTAAACCTAAACCTTGTCTTAAGCCAAGGTTGGCGAAAACGCCTTCTTCCGTAGCTCACCAAATATGCAACACGCACTGCATCACTAAGCAGCATGTGAAAAACAAAGGGACAGTGGTAGAGAGAGAACGAGTCCCGTTTTCACTACCTCTGCCTTAAGCTTTCGCAACTGGAATTCGTTAACTATCATTTCGGAGAACTTTTGGTTTAGTAGGGGACTATAACATATATTTTCAAGGTAGTTTAAATAAAATAACGTAGCTTAGACTTCTTTTTTTACAGAATATAGACTGATACATGCGCAGAACGTATGTGCACAATTGTCGTAAGTGGTTTTAATAGGTGCATTGAAAGCCATTGGCGATGGTATGAGCGTAAGAACCACTGCAAAGCAATTCGCAATCCCAAGGAGTACATTACACAACAGTACTGCAACCGGCAGTCGTAAGAAGAAGAAGAAGAAGAAGAAGAAGAAGAAGAAGAAGAAGAAGAAGAAGAAGATTGCTTGTTTTACACTAAGAAAATGAGCTTTGTAGGAGAATGTTTAAACCGTCTGACAAAGGTGTGAAAATATTTCACATGATCTCTTTCACACATTGTGAGGTAAACGAGGTTAAGTTCCCTTCAACAAAATAAACAAGTAATCTTTTGGAACAAGGTTAAGAGTTTTTCTGAGGCATAACTATGAAGTTGCCAGACGCATATCTCAAATCACAAATTTTGGAGGAAATCATATTTGAGGACTCCTTTCATGCTGAGGGAAGTCTTCTTTGATAATGGTTTGGTGTAAGCTTCCCATAAGCATTACACTATCTACAAAAATAGATGGCGCTTAACACTCACAGAGCATAGCATGTTTGCTCAAAAGGGAGCGAAGAATATTCACAATATTGCTTCTGATCACACCTAAAATGTGACCACTGTGACATTTGAAAATTCCACGAATCAAAGTATTACTTCTTCATTATTTTCAAAGCGGAAAGGTGTAAAGAGAAATAGATTGATAATTTATGTGTACCAGCAGGTGGTTGTTTTGAGATGACAGAAAAGGGATCGTTGACTAGTATTGACTTTGTAAAATAGGTTGAACATTTATATAAGCACAAGTGCTCCGACTGATTCCTTCCCATATCTGATGGAGCTGAGTTCCATTTGGATCAAATAAGTCTATGCTGCAGAAAGAAAAATACTTATTCTCTTTGGTCTGATAAGTAATTGCACGCAGGAATTTCAGCCATTTAATAACAGAGTTTTAAGTATTTTGATCAATTTTGGAATAATGCTATTCTATTTGACCATTAACGGTGCTAGAACAATCATAGGTTCAACATTGGTGAACTGCTCGACAGCCCTGCTCAGTGTAATGAGTAACTCTACTGCTGGTTTTCGAGGAACACTAGGTTTCCGGTACAATCCTCAAGCGATTCCTGAATTATCGTTTGCACCTTCATTATTAACCAAGAACCCTACTGAAGGAAGCTTAGCTTCTAATGCAGATTTATCTGAGCTGTCAAAAAAAAGAGAAGTAGCACTTGTTGGGATTTAGGGCGAAAAATGCAGGTCACCATAAAAACAAAACTCAGGAACTAATCCTACGTTCTTAAACATATAAACAAAATAAAAATCTCCTCAAAGAGCGTCAGTAACTGTATAACTTATCAATAAAATACTAGTAAACCATTCCATCCTTAGACCATCACTGAAATGTTAAGAAATTTAATGTTAAAAGTGCCAGTAAAGATATACGGCATACTTATAACATTTAAAAGTCAAAATTACGCAGTTTATTGTGGTTCAAATCACTGTGAGGAATAAAACATAGAACACGCTCTACAGCATATCAAGTGTCAGCCAGTACCTGGCTCACTGTAGCTGGCACGCCAAACACTGACATGGGTTTAAAGCACGTTGCACCCAATGTGGCTAGATAACTAAGGTGAGCCACTCCGGGGTGGGAGCTGCCATTGCCTCCCGCCTGTGACGTAAGTGAGAGTGAAGACGAGCGCGCGGAATACAAACACAGCGCAGTGAACACACTAAATTCCTCCCGATTAACTCCCAATTGTTTATTATTAGCACTTCTTCCAGTTTTTTTTAAAAGGTATACTATTTCAGAGCATTCTACAAACATTGTGGGCTAAACATAAAGCAAAACGAATGGAAACTGCATTGCATTAGTAATATATTTACGTATAAACAAAACTACTGGAACACATCCAGGACTAAACTGTAGGCGCTACAAGAGATTCAAACATACATTACTTTAGTACTAAAGGAAAATTTACAACTACTCTAAAGGAATCGCTAAATGGATATGCTGGTGTATGTTTTTTACCGTAAGAAATGAAAACAATAATTCCAGAATGCATTATTCTGTTACAGGATGTAAAAATGAAAAAGACATACCTGCAACATTCCACTTGTACTTGGACCTTCACTAAGTGCATATCCATGCCAATCGGGAATGAACTGCTACGGAACTGCATCTGGGAGCAGAATTTTCTTAACCGGCAAACCTAAAAGTTCACTCTTCAAATCCCGTTTATAGTTACTAGGAAGAAAGTGCACTGAACATACACGTGAATTATCAGCGTTAAATTTGTCAGTACGCTTACAGCGAGACCCCCACACGCGCTTTAATTGCTCATTTTTCTTTTGGAAATGTGTGATAATTCACACCAACCGTTTTAAAACCGTAATTACGGTATTGTGCTACAGCACAATACATTCTACTCTTAACGTTCTTACTCATTGCACGCCGACTTAAACACTTCACCAAAGCAGAGAAAACTGAATCTATACTCAAGATTCTAGTTTAAATATGTGTGTGCAACTTATTTGTTGAAGTGGTGGGGGGGGGTATATGACTGAGTGATAAGGAACAATGTATTTTCGTACATCTGTTGTTAAGTTGTGAAGTTTCCGCCAACATAGCGAGATAAAATAGGATAATTGTACGTGACTTTTAAAGCGAAGAGAAGCTCAGATTAATATCTGTTGCCTTTTACGCAGTTGAGCGGCATAATTATTTCAAAGGAAATGCTGTTTGCTCTTACAGCCAAAGTTTAACAACCTTTTTCCGTTCACTGTGGTTCTGTAAAGGATTATATACCTGGAAAAGCTTTCAGGGAACATTTGGCCCGCATTACATCTGTTTTCATGTTATGAGTTGGCCTACCTGCCAAAAAGTAAGTTCTTTATATTCCTCAGGAATGCGTATTAAACAGTATATTATTGTGAGCAGAAGCTATTTGAAGACCAAGTATCATATAAGCATGATCCTGATTCTGATGACATGCCATCTTTTAATTCTTGCAATAAAGGTATTGCTTAAGTGTACATAAATCCTTATCATGGGTCCCATATTAATAAATATATATATATATATATATATATATATATATATTAGGTCATTTTGGTAGTTTCAAGTTTTCTATTTTGGATAATGTTTTTTTCGATATTACATCATTAATTTGTAATTTTTCTTTGTCCTTTGCGGCTTTATTTGGTGACTTCCTTGCATAAGTATAGAGTATATAAAGATTATTGGTTGGTCTGGAAAGAGTTGCTTGTGGTTGGAGAGATGTTTATTGTCAGGGAAACAGGTATAACTACTGTTATGAATTCATGTCCAAAATTTGGGATGAGGAGGTCAGTTTTCCCTTTTTTGCTTAATAAGTGCGTATTGCTCTTATTTGTGTATGACATGGACTGTGAAATCCTCTTCATTTGCAATAAACATTGCATATTCTGAGTTCTCAAAAGAGTTAATGCTACACTTTTGTAAGACCTGTTTAAAAACACAATAATTAGAAAATTAATTGAAAATACATTTGTTCTATGTTCTTGTTTGGAGAATCTGAAAAGCAAAGAAAATAATGTTCTTACTTGTTTGAAGAATCTGAAGAGGAAAGTAAGAAAATTTTCTTTTCTTTTCAGATTCTTTGAACAAGAACATTTTCACTGCTCTTTTACTTATTTTTTCTTCTTGTATAGGAGTTATATCAATATATAAATTAATTTATAACTTTCTGTACACTAATTTTAGTAAATCAAATAAATCTCATTTTAGATAATTTTTTGTAATTACAAACTCAATTTGAAACAAATGTAGTCATTTTAAAAAAACATTAGTCATCAAAATCCGCGCCCTGCTTATAAAACACCGCTCTGACATTTTCTCTCATGTATTTACGTTCATCTCCTCTGTATTTGCTCACAAAATATTGATTTGTTTCGTAAAGCCTCTCCTGCCAGTTTGGCGTGAAATGTGTCCATGTTTTATACAAAATAATGAAAACTAAGATACGAGTAAGTTATTGCACTTTCCTTGCATAAATACTAAATAATATAGGCACCTAATTACAATTGGCAAGTTCCTTAGATCTACCTCCTTTTAAAAAGATCAGTGTAATATGTTTCAATGATCGCCAGTGCAATACACTAATACACCTCCTTTTAACAACACCCACTTTCCCGTGGGTGAAAGCATTACATTTGTGTGCTTTTAAGGGTATTGGTTGCGATCGTACACTAAAGCATACAGGAAAGGTTGTTCTAAAATTAATATCTCCAAAATATTAAGGCTAGACGCATCCTTGTTCTTACTCTTTCAAGTAGGAAGTATCAAATGGGAACTATGTATAATTAATTATTCATTAATTAAAAAATTAAAACAACTTTATACTAGTAATAATTAAGAAACTAGGTTTATATAAGCACATTCTCAGCCTAAATAATGAAGCCAAAATATCCAAATTCTGAACACATCATTCGAATGTACACTACTCTGTAAATTCGGTTTATTTGAAAATTGGAGGATATTTGCAAGACTTGCTGTGCAGATAACTGTTTTTCAGCATGTGTCCATTATCTACTTCAAGTAGTCGAATGTTATGTGAATTTAATTCATTTTGTGGAGTTACTCTCTTCTGCCAAAATAGTTATATTAATAAAATTCTTTTTAAAAAAATTATTTTAAATATGCATGTCGATTATTCATGCTTTTACCTAGACGCGAAAAAAAAGTCTTGGAAAACATGCACATATATCAAGTTTTCAGCTATCATGACTTTTAAAACTGCTATGTTTAAGTCATATTACATAATAGCATGATCAACATACAGTTTCTCTCATTAAGCTGCGTTTTTCACAATCCATAAACAAACAATACAATTTAATTTCGAATCAAAGTTTAAGACCCGATAGCGTATAACGTTGAATTTTATATAGCGTATAACGTATTTTATTTTCGTTGCTAAAATTGGCCGAATAATGTGTTATCGGTTTTCTTTAACATAATATAATTAAAGTCAAGCAATAGCATAAACTAAGAAAATGGTTTTAAAGCTTGCAACTTAGAGCTTCTGAACAACTATAATATAACAAATATCTGCTTTATATCTACATATCTCTCTTTCTTTGAATAACATGTATGCTGTAAGTCATCCCTCAAGACCAAATTTCATATATCGACAGCGTTTTAGTGAATATTTCAAGGAGAAATGAAATTGGCGCCAGTTGGGTATTTAGCTGTAAAAAGAAAGGTTTGTGTTTATTATTTCCAAGACTAAGTCTAGTTATAGATGCGATTTTGTTTCAAGTAGTATAGGGTCGAAACAGATCGTATAACGATAATATTATACGAACTTTCAGGCCGAAAAGTACGGTGCAGAATACTGGCTAGCTAAAACTTCACTCTCGATGACGTCATGCAGCAGGCGGACCGAAACCAGTACAAGCGAAAACGATGCGGGAAGAGACCCCCCTGCGTTGCACCGTCAACGCTTCATTTGAACCCGCGACCTCGGAAACTAGAGCTACCATGGTAAGCACTACATCACGGACGACGACGTTGAAGTAAGAAGTCACCATGACGGGCAAAATTCTCCACCATGCAATCGTCTCCGGTATTGGCCTCTGGCTCCCCGAGCGTTACCTTGTTTTGGGGGAACAACCTATCCAAACCAATCTCACCCGAGTTTCAGACCGCGTAGTATAATGACGGACTGGAACCCAATCGCCATCGGAAAATAGTAGTTCATGCAATGACCCCACCGCGGGACTGCAGTTGAACAGCAGATACATACGCCGCCCTACAAGACAAGTACTCAAGATGACTCCTTTACACAGCCACCAGCTGCACACTAAGGAGTGCAGGTGTCCCTTATAGTGCGCACAACGGAGGTGGAAAGAAAGAAAAAAGAAGAAACAAAACATAACAGTACTAAACATATATAGACCAGTGTATGGGCGCTCCGCACGTAATGAAAGCCGGCATGGGAAGAAGAAAAACGACGACGAGATTGTGTGCGTGAATGACTTGGACAAGAAAAGTAGTGAACGGCAGAGGTGAAACATGAAACAAAATACTACAGAACGCACGAGAGCCTCTCTTGCGTCCCTGTCACTGAACTCACCTGGAAGAACTCGTCTTGGTCGGAAGCGATGGTGAAGTTCATTCCGACAATCCTCATGAAGTTATATTACTAGTAGAGGTACCGTTAGTCGCTTATGTTGCATAAACTATACATACTCCATTATTCAGCAATGATAAAGACAGTCCTTGTGTATCCTCTGGCAGCACCTTTTAACCATATGTTATCTATGCTGCTATAAATGCTAAAGCAACCGTTATACGCTTTTCAAAATATCTCTTTAAACCAACAAATAACCAGAATACACGTAATAATAATAATAATAATAATAATAATAATAATAATAATAATAAAGGGAACCAAGCGCCAAAACAAAATATCTCCTCCCATTGACACCCAGGACCAAATGACATCCAGAAGTGAAAATGTCAACACAATAACTCTGCCTATTTGCACGAAGATAGAGTTGGAGGCGACTGTTCGACATATGGAAGAAGTATATACAAAAACAGTGTGCTGGCATATGTATTCAAGTCCTTGAAGTATTTGTGTGCCCTGATTGTGAATGACTATGGAGTGAAACTTCCATCGTATAACTAAGTTAATTTAGATTTAATACGCAATAATTGTACATATTCACCAGGAAGATAGAGTTGGAGGCGACGTTTTGCCATACGGAAGGTGTATATACAAAAACAATGTGTTGGCCCAAGTCCTTGAACTATTTGTGCCCTGATTGTGAATGACTATGGAGTGAAACTTCCATCGTATAACTAAGCTAACTTATATTAAATAAGCCTAAGTAGCAATATTTATTTCCATGTTCATAACCATTTGCTTCACTTCACTAAATGTATAGAAAGAACTTTGCAAATTTTGTTTTAAAAGAAAGACATTCTCCCCAATCTTTCAGTATTACTCTGATAATATATTTGTTCTGAAAGCCGTTGCTAATCATGCTTTGACGTAGCCAAAAGTCTATCTGCGCCATTTATCAGCTGGTTCTCAAATTTAGGCCTTATTAAATACCGCACCCGGGCCGAACCTAGAATTTATAACTCTAATACGGTCCACATTACAATCTGTTTTAAAATAAGTGTCGTAGTCATAATTTTCAAAATACACCTTTTAACACTTTTTCGTTGATGTGTCAATAATTAGGTGTAGATGCCAAAAATGTTGTTCTAATTTTAAACTTAAAGATACACATACCTCTATATTTTGTGTTGGTCTTTATGGATAAATATAACTTAATGCAGTAGTGGGTGAAATTAAGTACCCAATGTAAAGCAATGGATATTTGAACGTATATAGAAAAACATAAGTGAATCCTGTAATGTAAACTTGGAACCCTAATTTGTACAGTATGCCCAGAATCAACACGAATACTCTTTGTCATATATGTGTTTAAATAGGTGCAGCAATTCTCAAAAGTTCGTTGGAAATTCCTGAAAATTTCAACTGGAAAACGGCCGCCTTTGGAGAACTTTGGTAGTTTCTGGAGCCCTCCTCCCGATACACGGCATGAGCTGGTTAAAGTAGACAACGTGTTTTCAACTACCTGGGGTAGTTGTGAGTGCAAAATCAGAGTAGGGATGTCAGGGTGTCGTAGTGCCTATGGTACACTATCGCGTATGTTATTAGCGCTCTGACAACACTATAAAGGTCAAAGATCAGGTAATCTGACACATAAGATTCGCGTAAAACTGTAGCTATGGTTTCTTCCATGAACGAATGTAGTGGATGACAGTTGCAAAGAGAGAAAAAGGGAGTGATCCCAAGGAACTAGCGGATTGCCACGAATCGGTCGCTGCATCATCTTGCTGTTTAACTTAAATTCTCTACATAATTATATATCAATTCTTATTCTTCGTGGTTCTTCGTTTCATATCTTATTCTCCTTTTGGGTCCAAATCTCGAGGGTATCCATTCAGTGGACTCAATTTATTCCTCGTAGTTGCCAAAATTTCGGTTTTAACTAGTAATAAGTTCGTACAAACACATCCTGAAAAATACTATCGCTGATTAGATAGGAGGCACTGAATATGATATAACTGGATTCCAGTGGTTTTGCTACTACGCAGCAACCTTCGTTCGTTGACAAAACTGTTACACTGCATAATATGACTAAAACTTATAGAAGCAAATGGTTAAGCCTGTGAAAATTTCAACACACTCTCGGCACTTAACTATTAAAATGTGTAAAGAACTTGCAAGTCCGAAGATAATGAAAAGTGTGTTCAACCGTACATGTATCGTCCTAAAGATTACTCCAAAGGGGATCACCTAGCAGAACACCAAGAGTGTTCAAATTTAGGCATTGCAGTATAAGGTGGCAGAAGGAGAAACATTCCCCAATAAAGGCTGCAGTTGGCAGCATGTTAATTCTTTAATAAATGCAAGCGAGATGAAGATGATGGCCCACACAAGAGGTAGTAATTTGTTACTTTGAATTACAATTTCGGAATGTATTACGATCAGATCACTCAACGGGAATGACTTCTAAAATCATCAGAGTTAACAGTGAAACTAAAATGTCTGAGCTGGAAACCCCTCCATTGGCAGCCGCAGTCCCTGGCACGCCAAAGTGTGCACGAACTCTTTCAAAAGACAACATTAAGGTAATAGTAATGACAATAAAAATCTTGTGCACTAAAGGATGGAAATACTACACAACAAAGATTTGTAAGTAGCTCAGGAGGTCCGAACGGATAGCACAGGAACAGAACCTGTGCTGCTTAAAATGTAGAACAGCCTAATAAACAACCATGGGGAATAATTGCAATGAGCAGCTCGAGACCCCGGTACGTGAAATGTGCCTAAAGTATAGGCACTTGAGAGGGTAGGAAACAAGGATTTTGTGTTTTGATTTAAAAACCGAATTAAACCTGTTATAAGTAAAAGGGGAAAACAGGAGAAGCGAAACTAATGTATTTTAAATTGTAGATATTGAGAAAATATTTTATTTTACTCTTAGTTGCCCATCAAGAAATTTATTATACTCTCTCTCCATAGGATTTTACAACTTAATTCCCGCGGTAGGTAATATCTTTTGTTTTTATCCCTACCATAATATGATTCAAGAGGGATAAGTGTTTCAATGTAGTTCTGCACATTAGGGTTTCATTTCTAAGTAGTTCTTTGAGCGTGTGTAACCTCTCCTTCCTTCCTGAGGGGCATAGTTGCTCTTTTCCCAACCTGTGGATGCTAGCCGTAGACACACCCAAAACTGATGCGGAAGCACTTTGACATACTTGCAATAGGCGCCTCTTACCTTGGATTAATGATGGAATGTCATACCTCTGTATTACAGCCTTGAGTTTCCTCATGTCACCTCTTTCTGATCTACTCCTGTGAGGTGTTTGAACTGTCACATGTTGCAGAATAAAAGCATTCTGACATATTTTGTCGTGGGATGCATAAAACCCTCGATGAAATCGGTGCACGTCTTCAAGACTAAGATCTCCACAAGAATATGAATATATTTGTACATGTCTAAGCTGGGTTTACCCGGAAGCAGATTTGAAGGGTGCCTGAACTGAAAAATAGCATTTTTAAGTTTACTTAATGCATTTTGAATATGCGTTAGATTCCCTAATGCTATAAAGGAATAGGTTCCGTCAAATTATTAAAACAAAAAATAGTAACCTCTTAAACCTTTCCTTGGTTTTTTTTTCACAACCTTTCGTTTTCTTTCTCATCCTTCAGTAGCTTCAGTGATTTTTATTTCATTGCTGCACACTGCATCCATTCTCGACAAAAAAACAATTCACAGAATGACTATAATGGGCTTCTGTTTGTCGGCAGGAACGATAATAATAAGGGTTCAGGCAACTTGTCACGTTTCCTTGCAACAATATCGCCAAAATAACTAACGACAAATAAAGAACGAATCCCCTGCAACAGTTTTATGAGGAATCTGGGACATGTTGAGTTATGGAACACACAGGTCGGCGGAGAAGTTAAGTTTAGGAACGCATCGCCTTCTACGCAGGGGAATCCGTTCAGATTTGGAACTCCTCGATTCGATATGTTATAGTGACTATAGCAGGGATTGAGAAACCGGCATTAACTCAGTTGTTGTTCATGAAAATTAAAATTAAACTGAGTTTTATTTATGGACGTCTTTTAACTGCTATGGTTCTTAGCATACCATTCTATATTGGGCGTGAAAGACCTGAAATTTGCTCAGAGGCCCCTTAATCAGGCTTGAGGTTATTTTACGTGTCATAAATCTAAGACATGGGACCACGGCTCTACTTCCCTTCCGAAGGAAGCCCTCCGCCTTATGGAAGGTTGTTGTTCATGGTGGTTATGTTGAGTTCTGGAAATGACCTACTCATTACTGGCCTCACATACTAAGAGTGATATACAATAGCAGACAGGAACGTTCAATAAGTGTCAGTTTCAACATACATTAATGTATATAAATTCCGTTTTTCATATTTCTTCGTATTTTTTAAGATTTGCGATATTTCGCTTTTAAAATAATTTCCGTTAGCAATGAGCCGCATTTTGCAGATATTCCATTAGGGTAGTTTTATGTGTAACACATTTAGAAAACCCAGCTACTGTTTCCAGAAAACGCGTGTGGAAAAACCTGCACCACACCTTCTAGCAAGTCAGTACAGCACAGAAAAGGCAGCAGTTCCTCGCGTCATCTGCGAGCTTAAAAGCTCTCTATTCTTGAAGAGTTTTATTTTCGCGAATCGAGTCATTCAGTAACATATTGTAAGACAAAGCAACCACTAACTTCTTTTTTCTAAGTTTAGGGGTTCCATGTAATGTTTGGCATTTCATTTGAGATTTTATCATTAAATATGAACCAGAGTCTACAAAGCCTATTTTTAAACTAAAGAAGTGAACCTGCTCCCATCCCTTAAACTATAAGATGTTTTGGTCTTAAAATATATCTTTAATATATGTTGAGATTTTTTCTTTATATTTTCATTTTTTGCCAAATGTTTCTTCATATTTTCCATATTTGTAGTTACTAATCTGGGTGTGTGTTGAAATAAGTATTGCTGTGGTTTTACAAATCATTAGTAGTTCCAAAAATAAATTAAAATATTGCACCATTTCATACCGTATGTGGACAAATCTTATATCTATATACCTTACTTTAAGTCACGATTGCACCGGCCATTATCCGAATTTGCTCAATTAAGCCAATCCAAGCTATTTATACACCATATGAAGTCTTAAATAACCATATATTTGCATATTTTTTATTTCCCCTTACTTTTATTTTTATTGCTTATTTATTTATCATTTTCCTCTGTTTTTGATTTAGCTTTTATTTACAGGCTAGGCTTATCCGACGGGATATGGATGAAATGGGTGAAACGATGCGAAATTAGCGTACAGCCTATAGCTCCTGTAGCTATCCCAAAAAGATAGTCCCGGCAAATCATCAAGGAGCCAGGTATAAAAGCTTTAAGTGCAGGAAGCTTTTTATTACTATAAAAACTTCCAAACACGCGCTGACCCCTCCGCCACGTTTAGACACACGCCACCCCTCCCCTTCAAAGGTATCGTAGTGTATGAACGCCATTATTCTTAGCAACAGGACGACAGACAGACCCCAAGGGTTGTTATGTTCGTTAACTACATTTAGAAGCGCTTTATATGCAAAGTCCTGCTGTGTTTGTTTAGAATATTACTCCTTCAAAAAGAGTATTTTCAGACGACTTTTGTTTTCAAATTTAATTTAAGATGTTAGATATCTGATACTCCTGCTAATTATACTAACATTAGGGTGTAGTTTAGTTGCATGTATATTCCTAAGGTTTTATACACTATCTAAATTGCGTGCACACACACACATATATTCATTGTCTTATCTAAATGCAGTTGGATGACATGTTAGAACGAAATGTCGTAGATAAGTTGGCATTATAATAGTTCCTATCTTTATACATGGGCGTACCAGGCTAACATGTATTGGGGGTCTTGTGATTTTCAAAAGTCAAGTGTGGGGAGTGTTCTTACTTTACACTCAATCTTGAACATCAATAAATTTATATTTGTCAAAAGAAATTTCAGTACAAAAGGAAATGTTTAAATTGCTATACAATTGTATTAATCATACTTCATATTAGGAGACAATGCTCTGAAAACATCGAGGAGTCATAGCAGAATGTTTCTTGTGCTTGTGAAGTTCAACACTGAGTGACTCTAATTCAAGTCCAGGATAGATCACTGGGAATTTTAAAGCTGACTTTTTCTGTTAGGATGTTTTCCATACATTCCACTTTTTTAATTCTTTTTTGCTCAAAACGTGTTTCCAGTCGTCAAAGCACCATCGAGGACTTCAAAATATTAAGTCGATAACATTCCTTAGCACTTGCGCACCGAGTGCGATATCTCAGGCGGTTACGTCTCGGGATCGCTCCCGGCGACCGCCCATTCTGGCCCATGGGTTTTTCGTGGTTTCCCCGGGTCGCCAGGCGAATGCTGGGATAGTTCATCTGCTACCACGACTCTCCTTCCTCTCATTTCCTGTATCCATCATCTTCCTTGTCATCTGTTTCAGGACCAGGTGACGGTGTTGGTGGGTTGCGGTCGGACGGGGGCTTGCACTCTGTAAAGGTTTCTTCCCTGGAGTCGCTGCGGTACCTCTCAGTCAGGTCTCTCCTCAGCGTGGGGCTCCACTCCAGGGGCCCTGGAGGTTGGTGGCTTGTGGGCAGGGAGCATGCGGCGTCGGATGTGTTCTATCTGGAAACGTTATGGACAACGTCCGTGCTAGCGCCCGTCGGCATCCGGATCTAGTCGCCCTTCGGGTCTCTGCCCTCATCCTTCCCTCCCAGAGGTCACGTTGGAAGCACGATGTACCGACTGACCTGCGTGCGGTGCTCTGCCCTGCCCCGTTTCCGGGGGGCCCTCCGTGATACGTAGCTTTACCTTTAGAACTTGCGTAAATACTGCTCCGCTGGACCACAGAATCTCTTTGGTGATTTCATGTTCCTGGAAAGTGTAAATAGTTACAAATCCAATACTTCTATCTTATCCATAGCTGTCGGTCTTTGTGACTCAATTGGTTAGGCGCTGGCCCTCTGATGCCAAGGTCGCGGGTTCAAACCCGACCCAGACCGATGGTTCTTAAGTGTGCTTAAAAGCGACAGCCCCTTGTCAGTAGTTACTAGCATGTAAAAGAACTGCGGGATGAAATTCCGGCACACCGGCGGCGGTGATATGATCTTGGCAATTGACAACGTCTTTAACAAACCACAGATATTTATTATTATATCCATGGCTTGTTTGAAACGATCATAAAGCGTATCTTGAATTCTATTATTTAAAATTGTGCATTTCACCAATGTAACTGCTGATATCAGTTCACTAACAGCCTGCTGGCAACACTGAAGAGTTGAGTACAAAGATTGAAGAACGAGGGCTAAGCCATTGGCCATCGGAAGTCCTAGAAACAGTTTCAAAAATGCAGCTGTGGACTTTTCTTGTTATAGGGACAGTAAACTATATTTATTTAAACGTCACAAGAAATCAAATCGGAGCGCAGATTTATCGGTTGAAAAGATTCAGAATATCCTCGTTTACTGTAGAAATTAACAGCGCTATTCTTGTTAACGGTCATCATACTGATGTATAACTACCTCTTTCTTCACCCTCACGACACATCAGGGCCGGAGATACAGTGGTGATAAGTTCTAAACAATGCTTTACAAGCAGAAATGAAACATACATGTTTTATACCCAGAACAGCTTATTTATCACAAAAAAGCATCCATGACATACTGTCACCATCGTGAAAAAAATAAAAAAGACGATGACTCAATAAACTCAAAAATTTTCTGTGGCCAAAAAAGCGTGCCTTTTATGTAGTGGCGCAGAATTCAAAATATGGATCCAAAGCAATCATTGAAAACTGTAGATGGCAACAACTTCCAGTTAAGAAATTGGAGAGTCCAAACATCCCCAACCCCCACCAGGCACGCCCGTATCTTTATTTCAAAGCAGCTAATATGCCCTTCGCTTCGTTTGTTCTAATTATTCATTACAGGAAACAGAAATAATTATTATGATTACCTGAAAAGCCAGTTCTTCGCTAAACCAACAGAAGAAAAAGATCTGAACAATAACGCCCACCACAAATACAAGGCTTGATACAAATTTTAAACTCTGTGCTGGAACCTGTAAAATAAAAATTCACACTTAGTATATACTTGTCTTCGTAAATATATCTTACGTTAAGTGCGCTTATTATAATGGCTTCATAATTAACTTTAATGATCAAAACTATTAGTAGTGGTGGTGGTGGTGGTAGTAGCAGTAGTAGTAGCTTTGGGACTTCAGGGCGAACAACTACTGAGGTCATTAAAACCGTGAGAAAACCATAGAAGTAACATAAAAGGACATACAACACTGGCTAAAATCTGATAAAGCATATAAACTAAAAAGGGCGACTGTATGAATACTACTACTAGTATATTTAACACAATAAAACATAAACTATTAAGAAGAAGTTACCTTAATTCCTCACACCTAAATGCCCCTAACATGATTCGGTGCACAGGGCTATCACACGGACTTTATTAAGTTGCTTCTACTCGCCTTATGTCCCACATTATTATCAGCAAAATAAAGCCTAGGCTAACGTTTTATGACATTCTCCTCCATACAGGATGTTTCAGAATTAGATTGCAAAAATTTGAAGGGTTGGAATGGGATAATAAATAAACATTTTGATATAAGGAACTTAGGATCCGCGAGCTCAACTTTCCAACATAGTGTAATTTGTGATTCGGAGATAGGTTGAATTAGGACAGAGAAAACCTGTAATGTAACGTACAAATTTTTAATTTATCTTCCCTTAGTGAATGCAACTTTGGAGTCATTTTCATCGATTATTAACTTTCAAATATAGAGCACTGTTTTATACACTATTAATACTAGCGCAAAGAATTGTTGACTATGGAAGCTATTCTTACGGAAATTACTTGTTTGTTTAGTTCAGTTGACAAAGTGAAGGTTTGCTGACTAGATATTAGACGATTTTAAACCATACCTGAGTAAAAGATTTTATAGATTAATCACAGAGATGCAATAATTTGCAACACACAAATGTATATTTATTGCATAATGCTACAACTTTCTACCCATTTTTCACATTAAAGAAATTGAAAAACCAACAAAGATAAACAGCAAACTAAAAGAGCTTAATAAATCCTAGCATTAGCAGCACAGTTAAATTAATAAGAAGAAACTCCATTGCTATCCCAATATAGGTGTTAGTAGCACTTTACATGCAGTAATAGTGGAAGTGTACTAGAGCTAACCCAACAAACATCTTAGGTGTGGAAGAAATAGGCTAGAGGTGAAAACGAAACTTCGCGAATGCACACTTTCCTATTTCACTACTTCATAGCATGCTAATGAGCTATTAACCACTCGTACGTACACACGGAACATTTTCGATTCCATTCAAGTGGGCCGTTCACAAATTCTACAACAATACTTGAATAACGATTATTCATGTGTAGAACTAGTAAATGGGCATTTAATAAATGCTGAAGCTAGAGTACGTGTATTATTAGTTATGCAGCTCGTTAGGGAAACACATCCAGACAGACAACCTCATCATCACGGCACCTTTCAGTCTATCTATCGATTCGATTCTTGGTAGTTGAGGCGGATGCCGGAGCAAATCGAACCCAAGGCACTCCACGCATCAAACAAAAACAGCTCAATTAACAGCAGCTCGCCTTCAACAAGCGTGTGGTCGCACGATCCATGAATACAACCAGCATCCGTATTTGGCGATTCCTGTAGAAGGATCGTCTCCGCTTCATCTGAAACCCAGATGTTTGGACCAGGGGACTTCGCTCCCCGGCTATAGTTTTTGCACTGGGCATGATTTGGAATTAAGGGCACTCAACTGCAAGGCCATTAACATCTCTAGAAAAACAAATCATGGCAGATGCCAGAGATAAAAACAATAATGAAAAATCATGGTAAATGCCAGATAAACAGAAATATAAAAACCATGGCAGAGGCAGGGATAAAAATTGATGAAGAAAAATCATGGCAAATATAGACAGAGATAAACAGCAATACAAAAACATAGCAAAGGTCAGAGATAATGAGAAAGATAAAAAGCATACTAAAAGTCATAAAAAGGTAAAGATACAAAACTAAACCGAGAGGTATTAAAAATTAGGTAGCAAGGCATCTAAATCCTCAATGAGAGATTCACCTTGGATAAAAAAAACCTCTGTAATGACTTGTGTATCGTTCACTAAGACCTCTGCAAGGCTGATCGGTAGTTGTAGAGAGGCCCAAGAGGTGCAAAAGCAATGCATTATAGCAGCACATGACGGACCGACAGATTTTCGCTATACAGCGGATAAAGAGGAGCAAGGTCCCACGTAAAAAGGTAAAGATACTTAAAACTGCAGTGACCAATATGCAGCCGAGCTAAAATTACCTCCTCACGACGAGAAGCACGAGAGGAACTTACCTAGTGTATCGGAAGGTCCTTCACAACTCTAAGCTTATTTCCACGGAGGCTTAACCACTCCTCGCGCAGGCATGATAACACCGCACAACAAGCCTAGTCTCCGGCGTTACATGAGATATCACTGAGTTCTGTTATCGCCGCCTTAGCTGCCAACTCCGCCTGTTCATTCCCGGCAAGCTAAAATCACCAGGTAGCCAAGCACACTCCACGTTAACCTCAGAAGCATATAAAACATTGATGGCATCCCAGATTCGTTGAACAATGGGATCTTAGTTGCACAGCTCATAAAGGTTCTGAAGTGCACTACGGGAATCATTCAAACTGAGACAGGCCCCCAATTGTCGACGACGCACATTCAAAGTTGCACGGTATATAGTATACAGACTGTAAATGGAAATGCTATCATGAAAAGCGAAGGTATGAGATTCGGTTCCATAAAATAAGCACATCCAACACCGTTGGAGCACTTAGATCCCTCGGTGTAAATAAAAACCGGTCATTATAACTCAACAGAAATTTTAAAAAACAAGTGCGGATACTAGATATAGGCATAGTAGATTACCGGTATGCCGTCATCCCAAGATTCACGTGAGACGTCGCACGTAACCAAGGAGGAAACACCCTCTTCCTCTTAGGAAATATGTTAGGCATGCTGTCTACGAAACTCTCGGAAACGAACATCTGCAGGCCTTTGAGAAATAAGGTTATTCTTATAACGTTCGCCCAGCGCGGTGTGAAAAATGAAGCGAAGTTGGATGCAGTGGCATACACTGAAGCGCACAGCCATAATTGCCTAACAGGACAGCACTCCAATATCGCAGAGTAGGTTCTGTCGATTCGGCGTAAGGACTCAGAACTGGGCTAGTTGGAAAAGCAGCGATAGCTACTCAAATGCCCCGATTATGGGCTGCGTCTAATTTTCTCAGCACAGGCGGACGTGCTGAAGAATAAACAATATACTCACATTATGTTTTGATCGGACCAGTGCGTGATACAGTCGCAGCAAAACTTTCTGATCCGCTCCCCAAGAGGTGCCATTTAATACCCGCAAGGTATTTAGAGAACGGTCATATCGTGCTTTCAACTGTGCTATAGGCGATGACCAGCTAAGCTTCCTATGAAACTCAACCCCAAGTATCTCGTCACATTTGCGAATTACAGTGAAACTGAACCGAATAGGAGCGAAGAAGGTAACTGTCTCTTGTGGCGCCAAAAGTTAACGCAGATGGACTTCTCAGTAGAGAAACGAAAGCCGTTTATGGAACTGCAGTCTTGAAATACCCCTAGAGGAACATATTCGGAGATAGAATTAATTGCTATAGCAAACCGTGTAACGCCTAGTGCCGATCCCTAAGACACGCCGTTCTCTTGAATAAAAAGGTTCGAAAAAACCGAGGCGACTCTTACTCGGAAAACGCGGTCCTTCATAAACTCCCGAAGAATCAGTGGTAAGCGTCCGCGAATTTCCCAGGTGTGTAGGGAACGTAGTATCCCTACTCGCCAACACGTATCATAGGCCTTCTTAAGGTGAAAAAGAGTGCAACGGTTTGACAATTCTTCAGGAATCCGTCCAGGATCTCCGTCAATAGAGACACAAAGTGGTCCATGGTGGGACGGCGTCGTCGAAAACCGCACTGGGCGTTGGTCAGAAGGTTGTAAGTTTCCAGTCATATTACCAACCTCCATTTATCATGTGTTCCATCACCTTGCACGCGCAAGTGGTGAGAGAAATAGGATGGTAGCTGGACGAAAAATGACGGTCCTTTTCAGGTTTCAAAATGGGTATGACGCTGGCCTCCCACTACTTATCTGTAAAAGTGACGACAACCCAAACATGATCGAAGACGTCGAGCAGGAATGTCTTACCTTCAGGAAGGAGCTGTTGCAACATTCGTACTGGATACTATTTGGTTCTGGCGCTGATTTATTGCGAAAATGAAAGGGCATGTTCCAACTCCGCCATGGTGAAAAGGCGATTGGAATTTTCAAGGTTTCCAGAATGAAACAAGAAACCTCGAGATTCTACTCAATCCTTAACTGAGTAACGCTTTCCAGCCCCTGAGTACCATATAAGACTGTGTTCGTATCCACTGACAAAGATCAGTCTCGGGGAGAGGCCATTACATAAGCTATTACTCTCCTGAAGACGATTGGGTCTATCAATCCATAAGATGGGAGGTAAGGCCCTAAGGTGAGGACAGTCGATGCCAGGACTCTCACCTAAACCAGGGTGACACCCAGGATGTGAGCATGCCATCGGATACATTTGTAATCGTTAAGGATTTAATCGCTATGAATACAAAACAATAAAGGAAACATCAAAGGTCAATGGAAAAGAAGTAGTCGAGTGTTGTGGTCTTCGCTACTTAGTTACAAACAGAACAGAGGAAGGAAAGAGGTTTTCATCGGTAAACCCATTTATAGTTAAAAAGGGTCTCGATAACACTACTGGTCCAGATAAGTCATGAATTAGTTCTCGCAATAGCACGTTCGTGGTTGAGCCACATTCAGCCAGCGAAAATACTCACAGAAAATATTTTAGCCAGCTATCATGTACGTGTTGAGATCCACAGGACCTTAAAGTCCTCGCGCAATGTGGTAAACACCTGTGCATTGGACGGTATTCCAATGAAGAGATTCAAAAAACCTTGAAGTTCAAGTTGTGACGTAAGTATATTGGGTTCAGCGGAAAGATGGAGGTGAGTTAGTCCTTACTCGTACCCTGTTCCTTAACTATGATCGGCTAGATCTCCCTCAAAGGATTAAGGTGGGGTATGAAGCCATTGAAGTTAGGCCATATATCCGAACCCATTTAGATGTTATAGGAGTCAGCGCTTTGGACACAAGGGATTTCTGCAATGTTTATCAACCTGCGTTAACTGCGGAGGCGTTTCATATGACGAGCATGTACATCAGCTTCAACTTGTGTTAACTGGAGCGATGTACAACCATCAAGTTCCCGGAAATAGCCCCCTTTTAAGAGGAAAGAGCGACCCAAGAGATCCTGTTAGGGAGGCTTGCTTCTCGGAAACCCAGAAACTCCTGCATATCCGGCCACCCTCTGTATAGCGACGACCACCTGTCCTGAACGTAGTGGACTCTTACGACTGATAACTTATCCCGTTATAATTACTACAGCAGTCGTACAATGGAACATAGGTGGAATTAGAACACATCGACCAGAACTTGAACCTTTGCTCGATAAGTATGAGTATTTGGTCATATGTTTGCAAGAAAGTGATCTCCGTCCGCAAGACGGCTTTCGAACCAAGCGGTTTAGCTATTAGCTTGTGATGTTACACCGAATGAGGGTATTCCTGCACACGAGGGCACTATGATGCTTATCAGAGATGATTTATTCGCGGAATTGCTATCCATACATTCTGATATCCAGGCAGTTACAGCAGGGATTAAACTTCCATTCATCCTATTTACCATTTGTAATGTTTAACAGCCTCCATCTGACAACCTCTCGCTGACTTATTTATAAAATTTAATTTCCCAGTTACCAACACATTTTCTGTTGGTGGGAGACGTCGATGCTCATCACCCTCTTTGGAGCTCACCTCGAAATTGTGCGAGAGGAAAATTAATCGCCGATTTCTTTAATAACTGTAATCTAGCCGTAATCGGAGAGTCTACATTACTCCCAGACTGCTTTAATAGTTTTACACATCTTGATTTAGCAGCTGTTCGACACAGCAGTTTCCTTTCAATGGAATGTCATCTCTGATTTATACTCTAGTAACCACTTTCCATGTCTTATTAGTCTCTGCAAAATATATGTTGCACACGTTTGCCTAGATTGCGCCTAAATCAAGCCAACTGGAACCTTTACTCCCGTTACATGGGTTCAATTACAATGAGGATGACTCTGTGAATGTTTTAACTCATCATCTCACAGAGACGATACTTTCTGCTGCTGAGTAATCTATTCTTGGGTCGACTACCCAACCCCATCGATTTCCTGTCACTTGGTGGGCGGATGAATGTCATTCGTGTTCACAGGTGTGCTCTCAGGGTTTTATAGCGACGCCCTACACTGAATAACCTGATTAATAGAAGAATGTGCATGCGAAGTCTAGAGAAGTTATTAAGGAAAGCAAAAAGACACCATGGAGCAACTCTGTAGCTTCATTTAACCGACATGCACCTTCCTCTGTCGTATGTGATACTTTAAAGCGTGTGGCTGGAAAATCTACCCACATTCCAATCGCTGTCTTATAACAGCTGCAGGAGCTGCTGTTGATACATTTGACGTGATTAAAACATTTGACAATGCTTTCGCTCAAGAGTCTATATCTCAGATAATTATCTGACTGTGTTCCTTCCAGTTAAGACTCGGGTGAAATATGAAGGTTTCTCGCTTCTTTCTGGAAACCTTGAACACTATAATCCCCTTTTCGCCGTAGCGGAGTTAAAACATGCCCTTTCATCTTCGCAACTATCAGCACCAGGACCATATGGGGACATGAAATCGTCCCATACGTCCATATTCATTGTCCTAAATATTTTTCGAATTCGTTTCGAGCGTACCGCGCCTTTACAAAGGATTTTCCAAATGTCAAAGAATGCAATGGCCCCTTCCCGAAACTGACCCTTACCAAGGGGTACGATACCAGCCTGAAATAATTTCTGGGTACTGGGAATTACGCTTTACCCTATTTTCCCCCCTGTAAGTTCTGGTTTTTCACCAAGCTGCATTGCAGGGAAATAGGAACAGCTGGAAAGTAAAACTATGCTATACACAAAACGCTCAAACAAGCGAATATGGAGCATGTGTGTGCGCGTTTCAAACGCAAGGAGGGCAAGCTGAGAACAGGAGAAGAATAAGAATAGGATGGGCAAGAAGGCCTCATAAATGAAATGGTTAGGATGATAGGAAGGGAGAAAAGCAAGTGGACGGAGAGAAGACGAACATTAAATACAATTATATTTTAGGGTGATAGTGAAGGAGATCACTTGTAGATGCCTTTTTGGCTTAAAAAGTCTATGTAAGAACACATAGGGAATGCCCTAGGCTATTTATGTGGCGAGAAAATCAGTTCTGTTTGTAAAATAAAATAGAGTATTTTACCAGGTGTACTTACAGTTGTAAGGTTGAAGATGGTGAAACACAAAAGCACCAGGCTCTCCATTAGTTGTATAAGCATAAATGTATTGAATAGATGCTCCAGTTTCTTGGAGGACCTAAGGAAATAAGACAAATGCAATATATCCTCAAAATCAATGTGAACATAAATCGTGTGAAATCGCATGCATGCCATTCGCTTGGAAGTGATTTACATATTGGGACAAATAAAAATTATAACACAATTATATCATCTGTTTCGCGAGAAAGAAATACTGTTTACACGCTTTCCGTAACACCTCAATTCAAATGTGAAAATATTAATATTAGTCTCACTGAAGCATGTTATAGAACAACAGGTAATCTATACTTTTGTTTCCTTCAGCTTCTTCCTTAATTATCTAGTTTCGCCAGGATTTAGCATCCTTATTTTGTATAATTTGTAATTCTTGCTAGAATTAAGAGTTGAAATTAGGCTTGTGTTGCGATATCCTAGCACATTATCCAGTATGCCCACAGCTCGCGTTCCGAACTTAGTGAAGGTTGGACTGAAAGTTTCTCAGACCTCAAACAATTCTTGCAAATCACCTACTTTGTTTCCCACTTTCCAATTCTCGTGCTTTTCGCGACTGGTATTCCTCACAAATGACGACAATGAGTCATATATTATTTTCATTATACCTCCATGGAGAAAATATGGCGTTAAAATGTGCAACAACTGATATACGATGCGCTACCTTCTCTACTGGATTGGAGAGATTGGTGCTTCCGGGGTTTAAAGGTTAGTCAAAAAAATTTCGTTTACCAATTAATCTTTAAGTATTCATAGGGTGCATTCAATTAAGAAAAATTACAGAGATGTTGGTTTGCACACTCAGCATAACTTAAAATAAACACTGTTTTTCTCATCCGGAGTGAGAAACTTTGTGCAACTCTAACCTTTTTCCTCACCAATATTGTTGTTTTAAATTATCAGTGACTTGAATGATTAAGGAAATATTAATCAATTCTTTATTTTTTCTACAGTTAATACTTACACAGGGAAGTACTTATGATAAAAGGTTCAAACTACAGAAAGGGTGTCAATAAAACAAGTGCTTCTCTAGGTCTTAATGTTGACAGAAACAGCACAAAACGTGGCCACGAAAAGAAGGTGATGTCATCAAAGAGGAAATAATTGGGAAACCGGTTAAAGTTAGTTGCAACAAAAAGGAAACATTTATGGCATACAAAGTGTCATCGAAGAAGAAATAATTGGGAAAGCGGTTAAAGTTAGTTCCAACAAAAAGGAAACATTTATGGCATACAAAGTGTCATCAAAAACATCATCATTTACAAAAACGAAAATTGAGTCACAACGGTTAGGAGACGTGTAAGCTCCACTGATTGGGGTAGACACGCACAGAATAAACCAGCCAGGGAAGGTTTTGTTGATGATACTCCAGAACGGCATGTGAAACGAGGACTTTCTTTTTGCAGATGAAAACTCCATTGAACTCTACCTCAAACCAAACACAGACAATTGTAGAATTCGAACAAGCAATCCGCAACAGTTTATCAGTTTTATTCCAAAAAGCTTTGTTATAAATCCTGGGTGAAGGTGATATCACAGTATGAGAGAGTAAACTTGCACATTGTCACAAACCGGACTGTTGACGGAAACTGTTAAGGACAAATACTTTGCCGATCTTTAACAACACCATGCACGATAGCTCCAACTTACCGAACGCTCTATGGCCATTTTGATCCAAGATGCGGACAATAGCTACCCATACTGAAACAATTAATGTGATACAGACTTCAACAGTGTTTTGATTAACTGGCCAGGAAATTTATTTAATATTTTTTCTATTTGGGTTTAAATGTTTATTTTAAACGTCATTGTTACTTCCAATGCTGTATCATTTGTTTCATAGTTATACCAATTACGATTGGCGAGAGTGATAATTGATTGCTATTACTAAGAATAAGATAAATGCATCAACAATCCATAAAGTAGAAATTGTAACAGCGTGTTTAAGTAAGTATAGATCAAGCTCAGGATAGTTCTTTTAGGCAAATCAGAGCATGCATTAGGAAACTAAGCTATATCACCAATTTTTTGGTATATAGCGCCGATAAGATAGCGGAAAAAATAAATTAAATGGCGTTTTATTTATGGACGCTCTTTAACTACTATGGCTCTTATCGCCCCATTCTATGTTGGGCGTGAAAGACAGGAAAGTTAGCTCAGAGGCTTCTTTATCACGCTTAAGGTTCTTTTACGTGCCATAAATCTACAACACGGGACCCGCGGCTTTACTTCCCTTCCGAAGGAAGCCATGCTAAGAATTTTACGCCCAATAAAATCCATCACATTCCGCCGGATTTGAACCCCCGACTTCGGGAACTAGAGGCTAGCATTGTACCCCTAAATCACGGAGGTTGACACGATGGCGGAGGTTCCGTATCTTCTGTACAACTGGACTCGTTAAAAGGGCGTCAAAACTCAGCCTAATACCACGGTGATGAATAAAATTTAAGGCACTTAAAATGGAAGATGGTGACGAAAAATTAAACTGACTTTTATTTATGGACGCTCATTAACTGCTATGTTTCTTAGCGTCCCATTCTATATTGGGCATGAAGGACCGGAAATTTTACTCAGAGGCCCTTTATGAGACTTGAGGTTCTTTTACGTGTCGTAAATCTACGACACAAGACCACTGGCCTTCCTTCCCTTCCGAAGGAAACCACGCTAAAGGATTTTACATCCGAAAAAATTTATCGCCCTCCACCGGATTTGTACCCGAGACCTCGGGAACTAGGCGGACGAAGAATGCACACGCAGCCGTAATAAATTTTCGATCGGATCACTGGACGATACAGTATTAAATGAACGGTCCGATGAGCTCCACGAAATGTGGCAAAAAACTGCGCAAAAGTCTAAGATGACGTTCACAGTTACCTTTTAAGTAGAATATATGAAAATACAAACTAAGGTTTTTGTCAAACATCAATTCTAAAAAACTTTTCTCGTCTGCGGAGGGGAAAAAATGACCCGAGACGTAGACAAGGTGAAGGTAATAACTTCCGGGGCAGGAAGTTCTCGCAAACGGTTTTATCGGCAATCCCTGTGTGGGATTAACAATACCGTTTGAGTGAGCGCTGCAGAAGAAACTTCCGGAGAAAACTGTAGTAAATCGCGAAATCATCCACGAAAAATAGCGAACAAACGTCAAATGCAATACACTCGAGATAGGATTGATGACAACACCTAAAAGTGTGACGCTGGGTATCGGGCCATGCGGTAATCGTCTCCTTAATTTAAAACACAGAATAAAACCGAGCATACTGGTACCCGAAATACTCTATTTCTGGTTAACTCCCGAAGAAGAAGACGACCAAGAATGGAGAGTACGAAGAATAGTTGCCTTCCATGAAATGCTACAGGCTTTCTCTAGGTCAGAAAAGACAGCAACCGTCTTTATCTTCCTCAGAAAAGGAATTGTAGAACGGTAGTGGCGAAAACTATGCTGGATTTTCGACTCTAGTTCCTGAGACTCGATCCATCGTATCAATTGTTCGTTTAACGTGCTCTCCATCACATTGCAAATGCACCTAATGAGGGAAATTGGCCGGTAACCGGAAGTTAGATGGCAATCTTTCCAAATTGTAGTAGTGGGACGATAGTAACTTTGCCGTAAGTGCAGGAAACCGTGCGGTTCCCCATAAATCCTTATAGATCTCCAAGAGAAAGAGTTTACTGCTGTATTAAGATATGATCTCCATCCGGCTCTGGAACTGATGGTCTAAAGGAGGGTGGTGGTGGTGGTGGTGGTGGTGGTGGTGGTGGTGGTGATGATGACTTATTAATGTCCATTAACCGGATGTGTCGTATCGGACGGTGAATCAACAAACCTTTTGAAATCATTTATGCCCGGAGAGTAGGTAGTGCCTTCCACTAAAAAAATTGAAACTGATATTTCACTGGGAATACTTTTTTATGGCCCCTGAAAGAAAAAAGCTTTTTGCAAAAGGTCCGCGAGCGTGTGTGCGTGTATGTGTGTGTCTGAACAGCAAAACTCAAAAACGAAACGTTGAATAAGGAAGAATCTTTGTGTTTAAATTAAATATATTTCAAATGTGCGATACCAAGAATTTCAAGAAAATCCTCCCAAACAAAATTACAATTTACGTGGAATTTTGTTTTCATGGAATAGTTGTGCTTTTGTTATTGTTTCCGCGAACATTAAACGCTAAGCGTGATTTAACTCAGGCATATACATAGAAACAAAATAAGAAATAAACTACTGTATTTTATTACTTCTCATAAGGCCTTATATTTTGAGGGTTTCAAGAGGGTATCTTAGCCATTTTAGGAATTTGATGAGAAATATGTGGTTTTCAGATGTACACACGAGCGAGTGGCTCCGTAGTAACGTGTGAGGTTCGCATTCGGGAGGCCACTGGCTCGATTCCCATGGCCACTCTGACCATGCTTTTTTTGTGCTTTCCCCGGATTAGCAGGAGAATGATGGGAGGTTCCTCTTCTACCACGAACTTCATGCCCCCTTATTCTCTTTCAATTCTTTTCCCCTTTCATGTTTAAGGTGGGCTTCGATGCTGTGCATTGTCAGTCAGTGTCGGGGACGCTTGCACATTTTAAAGTTCTTCTGGACCCTGTCAGATGGTAGCGTTCTTTCAAGCCGCCTAAGGCGGCTCAAGTTCCTATCGACTACGCAGAGGGAAAACTTGTCTGAGTAGCCCGACGAAGTCATCGGGTCTTCAAGCTTGGAATTGTTAGGGACCTCTGCGCATCTTTGTGACCTATCTGCCTGCTGCCTACAGCCTCCTGTGGTTCCCTCACTTCATCCGTCCCTCCTTGGAGGTGGTAGCCACAAAAGATACGCCTTGTTTCGGAGAGAGCCAGGTGTCACAAGCATAGTCATACAAATAAGAACATTAAAACGATTTACCTGTCGGTATGATTATGTTAAAAATTTGATGTATTATATTCACATGCCTTTCTCTACCCACTATCTTCTATTTTATATACTCCTATAAACTATACTTACAAAACTTATTTGTCTATAAAGTACGTGAGGTTTAAGTTGAAACATGACCATGTTGACGCTACCTGACCGGTCCGAGTGCTGAGAAACCCTATCACAGTCACCCCTCACTACCTACTCGCTCTATCAGTTGTACTTGTAATAGCGTTGTTGCCAGTTGCACTTTTGGCAGTGAAATATGTCAAATATCATGTCTTCAGCCGTCCTTGCTTCGCTGGCTTTCGTATTGTTACAAGCGGATGTTGGTTGTTTTCTTCTAAATTCCATGCTTCGACCTAACCCAACAATAAGTTTCGATTGTAAAGGTTTTGAGATTAGGTAGTTAAAGATTACCGGCTGTCGTATGGAATATCTCTTTCTACTTTCTATGTTTCAACTTAAAGCAAATGCATAATAGTTTGATTACACATTTTGTTGTAGCTATAAGGTGGATACAGGGAACCCAAGGTTGTTCTGCTGCCTTGAAATCCCATACTCTTTACAAGATAGCGCGAGAAACAATTGAATGATGATCACTTTAAAAATTCTTATGTGTTACATGCACATGGCGTTCATTCACGTTTTGTTGTAGGTACAAGATGGATACCCGAAACATAATCGATAGTCAATTGTTTAAAAGTGGGTCTTTATATGTTGCTCTTGAAATTACATACTGTTTCCATGACATTGCCAGAAAAACTGAATAGCGACAGAACTTTAGAAAGTGACAAATTATTCAAGAATTCAAATCAATAACAACGGTTATCTCGAAATGCCTAATGCCATAAAAACGTTATTCGAAATAAATTTGTGTTTTCAAGAGATATCCATTTTTTGGTAGTAAGTTTTCGTCTATCTGTTACATTTTCGCGATATAGAAAGTTTTTTCCTAAAGAAGGAGGTTTCACAGACCATTCCCAGAAAATTCCAGATGTACTTTATTTAACGTGTAAATAAACATCTGAAATATATTTTTAGCTAAATCGACAGAGATATTTCTGAGAAATTTAAAAATATCAAAAAGCTTACGGTTTAAAGGGGAGTTAGAGATGAGAAGTTTTCTTGAAAATATTCGTGTCGCATATTTGGATATTGAACTTAAATACCGAGTTTGATATTTACTTCTTCCTTCGCTTTGGAGTTCTGCTGTTGATAACTACGCATGGGCTGTTCCATTTCAGTTCGGACAGCAGGAAACATTTTTGAGGGGGTTCAATTTTCTGTCATCTAAAGTAGACGTTAAGTTAATGGGTCGTATGAATAAAAAGCAAGTTATGAAAACTTTCTGTAATTATGTACTCAATTCGATGAGAACATAGTCTTTTTATAAGAATAAAAGCCTACTGCGAGTATCTTAAGCGAGTATATACTCATCCCCACAGCCATCTTGTTCACTTAAATGTAAGTATATACTCGTGTCATCTACAGTCTTTGACCATATACTAGTTTCGTTGATTGTGTGGTGTTGTGGTGTTTGGCATTCTGAGACAGAGGAGTAAATTTTGTTCCATTGGTTCTGTCCCATCAGAACTGCTCAGGAATTATCCTGTTTATTATTAAGTTTCAGCATAAATGTTAGAAAAATATTAAGTCCTTCAAGAAATGAAAAATTAATTGAAAGAACACACACAAAAGCATAGCTGTAAATTAAATTAGCAAAACAATAAATAAAATGAAATAGCAAGCCTATTATCCATAAATCAGGCAAAAAGAAAATATTCACATATTCTAAAGCCATAATTATTAGGTGCCGGATGCAGATTCAAGTCATACTGTTTCTAGAATCCTGGGATATTTACACTATTTTTCTACGAAACAGTTTTGTTATAAGTAACCTAACTTCTTAAGCAACTGAATTTTGGGGTTAGGATTTTACATAGTAAGCTTAATTAATAAATCTGCTTCTAGGTTATGTTTTCATGAAGCAATACAGGATTTTGAAACTCTTTGAATGTTCATGGCAATGATAGAAAACCAATAAATAAAATGCTTATAAGCAAAAAGAAAGGAATAATTGTGGATTGGAAAGGTCTGAGGTCTGAATGAAGTCATCCGACTGTTTTTAGAAACTCAGAGTATATACATTATTTAGATGTACTATGAAACAGTCTTCTTATAAAGTTATGAGTAGGTATCTGGATTTTAAAGTTAACACTTTACATAGTAAGGTTCATTAATAGTGTTGACTTTCAATACTACTTCTAGCTTATGTTTTTCTGAAACAATGTGGGATTCTTTAATGCCCATGGCTATGTTTGTAACTTTTCCATAAGTTATTTTTATTATTATAACACTTCCCTCAATTAAGGAATGTCATATAGACAAAGTATACCTATTCAATTAACAAGTTTAAATTAACAATAATAATGACGATTTATAGTTAACATATCAAAATAATGAACATTAACTTAAAATAGAAATACAAATGAATTTAAATCGGGACAGAAAAGTAGTATAAATGATCCTATTATACCATCGTGATTAAGGAGCTATCATACATTTGTCTAGAGAAACCGTCACCAAACACTCAACAGAAATGCATTTTGAATTGAATTTTTAACCATCCACCACAAACTGTGGAACATATATTTCCTTTTCGTTTTTTTAATTATTGCGATAATCCTTAAAAATTGTCTTGTCCTATATAATTTGTTTTCACAAAGCCAATGTATGATTTACAGAATCAATAAAATAATTATTATTGTATTATCATAATGGTGCAATTGTCGGTACATTTCTATTTTTATGGTAGAAGATGAAAATACACAACAATGACGGAGTTATACTATGAAGTGCATCCATGGCAATAAATTAATTATATACAATGGCTGTGTTAATAGCTTGCCACCTTAATTACAAAGTGCAGTCCCTCCTTAGAGCAGTTTGTAGTGTTTATCAATCATATGAGCACATTCATAATGTATCATCAGAAGTAGGTACATGTAAGTAGTCTATTCGTATTTGAAAAACCAATATAGAGGCAGCTGCAAGACATGATACAACTCTGGTTCAGGAGTTAGCATGACTACACATAATGCTACTTCGGCACTTTTAGGTGATAACGAAAATGTTTTTCAGTAACTCCAAAAGGTCTCCTACAATCATTATTCAGCCTTTTTTTTCAGTCAACATTTTACTCTAAATATCAGCGCATATATGGCACATTTACAGCATCATTACCTAACGTTTGTAGCATAACACACGGGTATCCATGCTTTAAATTTTCACGGTTTTATGAACTATACAAACCTAGAGTGTTCCGGTCCATGGCAAGGAACGGTCTGCAACAATATTACCAAGAAATTATCATTTCACTGTAGCATGTCAATATGTGTATGCAATTTCCAAAATCTCCCAAGACAGTGATTTATGATGTGCATAAGCATTACTATTATAGAAGCCAGTCACGCGTACGTTTGCAAGCAAAACATTCTGTAATAAAGACCTATTGAATATAGGAGCAACATTTTATATGAAAATTCCAGGGACTTGAAACTTGGAAAAAGGACCCTTGGATTTTAGGAATCTAGGTTACAACTAAAAACTTGTAAACGTTTCCAAGGTGTAATTTTGTACGGAGGTACCAGCAACACTTGATTCTGCTACAGTGAAATAGGTATTCTCAGTTTTGCTGCCTAAAAATGCATTTATTGGATTCATAGGGCCTCAAAATATGTTTCCAGTGAAATCGCGGTATCGAATTTTTTTGTGGAATGAAACACCCCCTCTGCTTACTAGGTACGTGGTAGAATAACTTAAAGATATTTTTCTTTTCATTCAAGGGGCCTCAAAACATGCATTTCCGGTAAAATCTCGGTATAGAATTTTTGTGTAGAATGCAATACCTCCTCTACCTACTATGTACTTGGTAGATTAATGAAAGAGAAAAAGAATAAGTAAAAATGAATTTTAAAAAATCGACAATTCTGAATTTCATATATTGCAGATTTTCATGCATATTTATTGTGTATTTAGGCATGCTTTGCTTTAAACATTATTTATGTTTGGTTTTACGGGTCATTGCTTTTCATATTTTTGTTTTTGCACACAATCCGCGCATATTTGTGCGTTATACCTATGTTTATTCACATTTCACGTTTTATTTCCCCTAACAGAGAACACGCGTTAGTTATTTTACGTGTATACTCATGGCGTGTGCCTCAATTGGTTATCCAGGTTTTTTTTCAGTTCCATTTTAACAAAAAAACCAAGAGGGCTCTTGCACACCAAATTTAATATTTTTACAAACTTAGTGCTAATGACGGGTAAAATAAAGGTGCCATTTTTAACTTTAGACACAATGCTATCACATTCACAGCAGATACATTCTTCTTCTTCTGCTACGAGATCCTCACACACAAACTACCACGACAAAAGCACGAACATTTCCGAGACGCCGATCACTCCCGATAGTAACCGACAATGAAAATGGATGTCAGGGTGTAGACGTTCGTTATAATGGGACGCTAAGGACCTTAAGTTAAAGAGCGTCCACAAATAAAACTCAGTTCAATTCATGTTAGACAAGAACAGCGTAAACACAATTTCAAAAATAGCTATAGGCGGATACGGATAGATCAAATAAAGACATTTTAATTATTTCTCAGTCCAGGAAGTGAGTGTTTTCGCTTGAAAATAAAGCCTGTGTAACTGAAGTGAAACTACTTTCAGACCTTTTCGGTCTATTTTGTCTATCATCACGGAGAGTACACTCTAGTGCAAGGGCCCGTTTTTTTCGGTCATCAAGGACTGTACACTTTATTGCAAGCCTGGGAAGTGTCTCTCAATTAGCACCATCCGCTATCGTCTTTGCGGACAAGCAACAGGAGTAGAACGAAGCTCGGCTAGCTCAGTCTTAAAAACACCTGCCTACGGTCCCGTGTTCGATTCCCGGTGGGAAGGGTAGGACTTTTTCTCTAGTCATGATTATTCCCTATCCTCTCCAGAGTATGGAAGTGTGACTGTGCGTGCGATCTAATGATTAAAGACCAATGTTTACTAGAAACCCAAAGACAAGCTAATGCTAAGGTCGCCGAGAGGACCATTGTAGTTAGAGGCGGGGTATAAATGGAACTTAAGAATAAGAAGCTCGCTCACGCTAATTCAGCGTTTACTTGGAATTGCCCCCTTTGAGTTCTGCAATTCATTTAACACACGAAGGGATACCTACATACTTGAAATACGGCGCGGTTGGGCCACCTGGTGTAAGAACCTATCAACCTTGAAGTCTGCTGGTGACCTTGATTCGCTGCAAGCCTCTGTTGTAGCAGACGGCAGCTGACAGCGTCATGTAAGAGTACTGCGTGAGCTTAAATATTTATTCTTTCATTATTTTTTCCACGTTTCATACAAGGGGCTCCATAAAACTGAAAACTGCAATCAACGTGTAATAAAATGAAGTTCAAGTCTGTATAAGTTTAATCTTTATGAAAAATGTGTTCATACTTAACACATGAGAAAAAAGGCTTAAAATTGTATACTATTGTTATGTTATTGGTATTTGCCACCATCAACAACAGACATTCAGCTTCAATATGAATCCTGGTTCACTGAAATCCGATATAGAGTTCCTCAGTTACACGTCACAGATATTGTCTCATTCGGAAAACAACGCAAATTTTAACGGATTTTAACTCGTAAATTTCACACATTTAAGAGATAATATTATGAAAATTGTTTTCATTTACACCTATTGACACATGAAGAAATGATGAATGATTTTAAAAAATATGAAGTGAATGTTCTTATTTTTTGTCCGATTTGAAATGGGATACCCACGTACACACACAATCCTTTTTCTAGAATCATTTTTATTCAGGGGACCTCAAAACATGTTATTTCCGATGAAAACTGGTATAGAATTTTTTGGTGAAATTCGATATCTCCTCTACCTACTAGATACCTAATAGAGAAAGTAAAGACGAGCAATTTCTTGAACATTTATTCTAACATACTAATTGCAACCATATTAAACTGTATAATTCACAACTATTTCAGCTTTAATTAAAAATGCATCATTCAGTATTTATTGTAAGGTTAACTAAATTACAAAGTTCATACTTCTGTCAGCATTATGAAGACGTTAGTATCAGTTAAATTCACAAGCGTTTCAACCTCAATGAAAAATCTGCCATTCGTTTAAGTATTTATGACATTATCGTTGGGAAACGAAAGCTCGCATTTCTCGCTGTTGCTCAACAATCATATGCCTAAATTTATTAAACATTTTTACTTACTTAGAACGTCATTATAAGCCCAAAAATATACTTGTACAAGGAAGCTGTAACTGATTTTAGGGTATAGGCTATACAACGGAGGGAGATACCTCGCGCACTGCAATCTAATCTATGAGATCTATAGCGGCTACCATCGCCCCGAGGAGCAAGGGATGAAGTGAAGGAGCCACAGGAGGCTGTAGATAGATAGACCAAACAGACAAGCGGAAGTCCCTAATAGTTCCTGGCTCGAAAATTCGTCCCATTACTGGAGCCAGCCAGAGAGGGCGATGAATGACCCGTCCAGCCAAGCAGCCCTCTAGTGTCCAGGGGGAATATTCTTTTCTTGGAACAAGCATACGCGCCATCTGTCTGGCCGCCACACACCACGAAACCTAGAAATACACCTGAAAGATGAGAAGGAAACGGAATGAAATCGAGATAGACGAGAAACCATCTCAGCATTCGTCTACCGACCAGGGAAAGCCGCTAAAAACCCAATGTCAGAGTAGGCGGTCACGGGACCTGCCGAATGCGAGCCTCACACGTTACCGCAGATCCAGCTCGCTTGGTTGTAAGTGGCTCCCACGATAATATCCCTACACAACCGAACTTACTATCTTCGTGTTTTCGTACCCGGGGTTGCTCTTAAAAATCCTTGCCACTTTGTTAGTGCATATGTACTTCCGTCGCAAAATCCTGCACTCTGCAAACAGTTAAGTCCATTTCACCGTTGATTTATACATGAGCATTTAGGCAATTTATTGACTGCGAAGAACATAAAACATGGCTTTAATGTCAAAACTTGCCAATCTAAAAGTTGTGTTCTGACTTAATTTAAACAGACCTTTAAATAAAACTAAAATAGGTATTGAAGAGGAAGTTTAAAACGTAAAGCGCAACGACACTGGTTACTTGACTTTATTGCTTTGTTTAAATTGCGTTGAGCTAAATGGTTATTTACTTTAAAAGTTTCAGAAATTAGATTTATGCATAAAGCTATATAACTTTCTTTCCCAGTCATACAAATCATCATATGGTACTACTCAAATTTACTTACTCCTTTTGACAGCCTGGTAAAATCTGTATTTCCGTGAAACAATGTCTTCTCCCCTTCCACTGCACATTACACACGCTTTAGAAGAGTACTTTTTCAATGTCAAAAATGTAAATTCTACACACAAAGAAAAACAAAAACACATTCCGTAGAGCGCAGCCTTACCAAGCAATTCTGATATAGTAATTATAGGGTCCAAAGTTAGACAAAATAACTTTTCTATTTGGATGGATTATATATACTATAATAAGTAGTTAACTAGAGATAAACGTGTTTCTGCATATTTAGGATCGGTAGCGCCAGTTTTTATTTTGCCTTTTTTGGCCTATTTTAGCTATTGTTACTTATTTCAAGGTTTAAAGCCCTTTTTCCTCTTTCGGATCGTTATGGCCTTTTGCTGTGTTTATTTACACATTTTAAAAAGCACATAAATAATTCCAATGCATTTATTTTCAAGCAGTCGCAAACTTACCTCCTCAAACGATTCAATTGAGCTCTTTAAATACGAGGCAGAACCCACGAAAGGAATGCAGGCATCTTACATAAAAAAGGCAGCTAAAGTCTCTTCCCGAAAATGCACTATCTCACATGTCTAGCCCTCAGCTTACAGGGAATCGTCGAAGAAGTAAGAAGTTCGTATCATCTTGTGGATGAGTTGGTTTCCAACACTAAGAAGGTCTTTCTAAACTCACCTTCCCGAATGCTGATTTTTATGGACGAGGAACCAGAGCTCGCTTTACCTCCACAGCTACTTCTCACCAATGGGGAACCTGGATATCTGCAGCCATGCATTACAGCATTAATTTGGGAAGATATGTGAGGTATTTGATGCTCTATTAGGCTGTTTCAGTCTGCGAGGTAAAGAAGTTGTACAATGGGAACTCAGTAACGATTTGGCGTTTATAGCAGCACATTATAGCGATCATGCAATCATGAAGTTGGAGAGAAAAGGTGATACGCTAGTGTCACCGGTGGTGATCTTTTAGATGCAATAAAACAACTGCGCAAGTACCAGGAGAGAACGGAAAAAGTGTTAGTAAAAAGTGTAAGCCTGTTGAGTGCTAATGTGAACCTAGAAAAACCTAAGAACACTTGTGATGTCCTGAAAGATGAAGGTTCTATTATAACTGATATGGGTCCTTCCAAATAGTTTGTTTTAATGCTCCAGTCGCTTCAGTGGAAGTAGAACGTTCTTTTTCCATGAGAAAAGCGTTCTCTTTGACAGACGACTGATTGTGACACTTGAAACCTTGAAACACATGTTGTTGTAGCTTGCAATCAAGTAAAGTAAGAGTAAGTGCTTTATGTGAAAAATAAATTATTAAGTAGCTTAAATAGCTATTTTCATTAATAAAGATTGGCATTGCTCTTTGTTTTTACCTTTAATAAATGCCTATTTTAATTATTTTACTGCCTATTTTCAGTATTCTAAGTGCCTTTTTGCCTCCTATTTTAACCAAAATAAATGCCTGAACTTCCAGGCTCTAGAAGAAAACACGGCACTGAATTAGTTTGCATTAACGTGTTTCAAGAGCACCAGCAGGAAGCTGGTGGACATTTTGTAGTACGATGGTTTGTGTAATCCGAGAAAAATAAATGGATTCTTAAAATGACTTGTACATCTAAGTGAATTCGAAAAAATTGAACATTCTATTCCATGAATTTTAAAGGACATTTTTCTCAATTTTTTAGTATTAAAGTCCCGTATAGCGCTTTATAGTTCAATGGATTCATACCTTAGGATTTATGAGGCTGACCACAAAAGTACATATATAGAAATTTTCTAAGAAACTTGAAAGGAAACAAAATTAGAATCTAAAACTTGAGACCCTGCCTAAAATTACTTACCGGATTAATACTTGGTGATGCTCTATACATTTCCTCAATTGTAACTTTAATTCCATTTCAAACCTCTTTTGGATTCCATTTGGTACGGTTTCCAAGCCAACTTCTGGTGTGCTGGCAAAAATCTCTGTAGCGTCCTCTTTCCCACTGTGTTCAGATTCTGCCTTCATTTGTATAGCTTCGAGTGACTGCTTCTTACAGTTCTGCTCCAAGCTGCTCCACGTTTTCTCCTTGATATTGTGAAGTGAAGCTTGCAGAACTTTGAACTGAGCGGAGAGTTGAATCAGCAGTGTGATGACTAAACTATCACAAGCTGCTATGAACATCCCTTCAGTTGTAGATGCTGAAGCCAAACAACAGTATGTGATCTCATAGAGAGGCGAGACCTGAGCATCATATGGCACCCAGTATGCATATGGCATTGGTCTCTCTTGGGCTGTGTCATTTGAATTTCCTTTAGAGTGAAGCCTGGCATCAATTAATGGAACGTAAAAATAGCTACTACCAACAAACGTGGTTATGAACATAAAAGCATATGTAAAGTACTTTGCATTATTAATTCCTTCCAAAATTATTTCCTTTTGGCAATCCGAATATTCATCCTTGTTCTTTGTATTTACGGCTGTTAAAGCATCACAAAGTCGTTGAATATCTTTCCGTTTTAAAAGCACGGTAAGTGCTTTAACAAGTGAGGTAATGCTGCATGCAGTCACATACACATTTTCAACAGGATTAGACATACTTTCCCAGTTCATAACCGCATCCATAACTTCTACTAAAATCGCTGAAGTTTGTATAAGGCAATTAATGCCAAACAGGATTCTGATAAAGAGCCATTTAGGTAAAACTGTTCCGTCTTCGTATGGCCAAATACCGAACCACTTCATAATTTTGAAGTGCATTTGCAGATATTCACTATTTACGTGCGTTTTCATTGCAAGGAGATATTTAACAAAAACTAAAGAACTGTGCTTTATGACCTAGCTACATTTATGGCTATGACATATAAACATTTATTTTTCTCTTGGTTTCTCTCTCTCTCTTTCCATCCCGCCTTTCTCGTAGGGTATTTCAAACTTTTGTTCAACCTTTTGAATGTTTTATGTTGAATGTTACAGGTCTATTAGTTTTGTAAAAAAAATACTTCGTAATTTATATGGCCTTCTCATACATTAAATTACGAGAATATGCCATTGTTTCTGCAGATGAATAAAATATAAGTCTGAACGCTGCCTTGTCATCAATCAAAACTACAAGAAAAACATTCCTTTCTAATCTCTCTGCTTTACTATTCGATTAAGTCGTGTGGGAAGCCCCAATGAAAAATAAAAGAATACTAACTCCTCTTTTCTTAGCACAAGGAATTACAACGATTTGCTTGTTTCATACATGAAAATAAAAACAAAACGCCATATGTAACACACGCGGATTTTTTAACCCATTCCAATCACATAATCCTTTATATATTACAGTATTTATATATAATGATTCCTCTATTCACACTATAATATTACAATAGATGTTTAGTTAGAAATAATCTCTCGAAGTGAGCAATATGAACTTAGTGGCATAAAATAAAACCAATTGCTGACATAACATAATTGTGTTGTGTGTGTGTGTGTGTGTGTGTGTGTGTGTGTGTGTGTGTGTGTGTGTGTAATGAATCCATGCTGGAGAAAATAAATAATCTCAGGTTATATTTGCAGATGCTATGTAGGTTCCCCATAAAAGTTCAACCTCGGAAAACTATACTGTAGAAATGGCTGTTTATACAAAGAAGATTATTTAACTTAACTCAACATTTTGAGCTTCAAATTGTTCACCTACCAAAGTTTTGTCTACCTCTTATAGTTTACCAATTATACAAAATTATACAAAATTATCCAAAATGAAGAGTACTTCAAAATTCGGATATACGCTTTATTGTTCATTCAAATATCTTAGAGTATTTTAATTAAAATATTAAGAGACATTTCTTAGAACACAGAAAATAACGAACAACGTTCAACTTAAAGGAAAGTTATGGGGCACTTTCTTTGAAATACTCGTGTCTCATCCTTGTTAGATTCTCAACTTTTAGTGTGGTATTTATTCGACTCTTATTTATTTATTTGATCAAGCTGTTTACGGACATGCGCGTTCTTTCTTTTTCATTATTCCATTTTTATATAGAATCTCCAAACATGTATTTTTGCTGAAATCTTGATAGCCATTTTTCGGTGGAATATAATACTTCCCCTACTTACAAGCAAATACTCCATGATGTATGTTTACGTATTACAAATTGCGTCATCTATCGGAAAATGCTTGAATGTTTTTGATTTTTCCTTCGTCTTTTCCTTTGCAAGGGCCAATTACTATGACTTCTTCCAACAAACATTAAAATGTTGTTTTCATTTGAGCTAGGCAATTAGCATTTAATTTTATATATTTTATATACAAAATGAAGTGCGATTAAAGTACCTGGAATGAAGAATCAAATGTTAATAAATGTTTCTCATTGCTGTATTTGTAAAAATATTTAGGTGGTACTCACCATCAATCTTCCCAGAAGATTCCAGATGGACTCATTTCCTGCATTCTGTTTGCTCTGCTGATGGTCTTCTGGATCTGAGTCAAGACTGTTTGGGGATTAAGTTTCCCAACACCTTTTAGAAGAATCCGATATGTTACATTAACATGACTTTCTCTATCCTCTATCGTTTATTAGTGGATATACAAGCTATTCTTACGAAATCGAGATAAACCTTAGCAGCAATAGCTACTCACACACTTCATTATAGATACAAAAGAAACATATATACTCAAGTGTTTTAAGAACTGGACGCTATATGCCGGCCTTAGAACTCCATACTGTTTCCATGACATTGCAAGAAACAACTGAAAATGAATAGAACGACAAAGTATTGAACAATTCCAACCATTAATAACGGATATCTCACAAGTGGCTCATGTAAAAACAAAACAAAAAAAGTTGTTTGAAATAAATGGTGTGTTTTAAAGAGATCTAGTAGTACGTTTTCGTCTATCGCTTAGCGTTTACCACCTATACGAGATTATCAAAAAATGCTTCCGAATGAACAAGACTTCAGAGTCTATTCCCATGAAATTCAATATATACATTTTATTTTGTCATGTAAATATGCCTTTTTAATATATGATATTTTAATCAAAATGTTTATAGCCAGTTTTAAGAAAATATTTGGAAAACTGTTCCATGTAAAGAATAGTTTGGCATGGGGGATTTTCTTGAAAATGTTTGTGTCGCATCTTTTGAACACATTTAATTTAAGAGTTTGGTGTTCATCCGACTTTGGTTTTTGAGTTATGCTGTTCACACACTAGCAGACACATACCTTTTTCTTAAATAAGTTCTTATTCGACGGGTCTCAAAACATGTATTTCCGGTGAAATCTGGGTATTGAAGTTTTTAGTCAACTGTAATGCCTTCTCTACCTACTATGTACGTGATGGAGAAAGTAACAATTAGTCTACCGGTTCGCTCTGAGTGTTCCTCTTCTTGCTGTCAATGTCTTTATCATACTAAAACATCTTTCACGTTCTGGTGCTCAAACTGGAACTGAATCATCTGTGTAACATCTTTTGCCTATGCTGAGGAGTGCCATGGATGGACTCTCCGCAATCAAAGCTTTACTCCACCTTGATCCCTTCTTAAACTACTACAGTAGTTGTAAAATGTGTTATCTTCTTGCAACATGGTAACAAATACTTCCGATCTTTCTTTGAAACCTTTCATTTCTCAGTGTTTTATTTTTGAAATTGAAAGACCGAATTTTATCGGTACACCAACAACGTGCTCAGTTTTTAGGTACGGCGTACTCCCGTACCGTCCCAAATACAGCACTGCTGCCATTACAAGATATGCATGTGAATTTGTAATGGATAGAGAAAATTGTGCGATGCACCACATCACACTTTTAATAGCTCTAATACATTTATGGTAGGCATATAAGATATTGTTTCCCATCCCCAAAAGGATGATAAGGATGATGATGCTGCTGCTAATAATAATAATAATAATAATAATAATAATAATAATAGTAAGTACCATAATACGGGTGATCACCTTGAGCTAAATAGCTGGTCCTCATAGCCGTGGTCGCTGGAGTGTGTAGCTTCGGCGCTTCACCAAGATGAGGATCGCGGACTCGAGTCCCGCCAAGGGAACTTTAAAAAAATACATTTTTAAACGCTTCGCCTATTTGTAAAGACAAAGTGATGATATTAGATTAAACCACAAAGTTTGGTGGTATCTTAACCTGGGTTTGCGAAATTTGAAAAGTAAATTTGGCTAAAAGCTATTCCATTTTACGATATCAAGATTTCACATGAAATAAATGTTTACAGGTCCCAGAAATACGCTTTTAGCAAAAGGTTCGCGCCGTGTATGTGTGTGTGTGTGTGTGTGTCTGTCTGTCTGTACGTGTACGCGTGCGCGTTGTGTAAGCAATTCTATCTATGAAAAGCGTCGGGTAAACACCAAACTTGGAATTTAAGACAAGCTTTTTTCAAGGATACAAGGCGAAACCAAACAACTCCTTACATGAAAAATTGTCGCATCTTTTAATTTTAACAATTCTAAATATTTTCTTCAAAATACCATATATTTGAGATACTTTCACGGAAGATAAACGTGTATCTTGCGAATAGGATGAGGAGTCTTCATTCTCGTTGACTATGTTTACCTTATAAATAAAAAGAAATAGACAATAACTTACCGTTAAACACACTATTTTTATCAAATAAACTGCTTCTTGGCCTTAGCAGTTCAAGCAATGTTCTTTATTACAAATTTTATATCGTTCCACGTCCAACTGTGATGTGGTATCTATGAAACATGTTCAAAAATTTGCATATCTTCCACATGAGTATATTAATAACAAAAACCAATTCTGAAGTCCCTGAAAAATACTAAAAAGTTATCAATTGCCTAATTAGGTTAAACTCTGGAAATAAGTATTTTACGGGTAAATATTGTAACTTAGCCCAGTTTTCACTGTCACTTCATTAAGTTATCGTTGCCACCGCACTGATCTGTCCCAGTTTAACTTTTCCTATCACTCCACTTCCCTTCGCAATGTAACGGCATAGTGAAATATGCGCGATGCAGCCTTTTCTTCGGATGTCCACAACTGGGGAGTCGAACACACTATGTCTCTAATCTCTCGCAGTTAGCAGCATTCGCTATAAGCCACAACTGTCGTCACAAACGCACTCGTAGAACCGCCCTTGATGACGCATCAGAAACGCACTTACCAATTCACTCACTTCCCCAATGTCTGACTCACGAATATAAGCCAATCTCTGGCTTATATGCCCGATGGAATTTTCCACACAACATTATAGAATATCTTCAGCAGGCGGGAAGAAATAATCTTCCAGAAGTTTCTGATTATCTGTTGATACCACTTCTGGTGTTTACGCGGGTGAGAGCGCTACTGTGTCTACTTATCTCTATTTATCTCCCCAACTGCCCAGTCGGTTGGTGTCAAACTTCCAATAAGCATCGGCCATAGACGCTGCGACACAATAGTTTCTGTTTCAGATTCAGATTAAGGTGATAATACATATTATTATTATTGTTGTTGTTGTTGTTGCTATTAGCATCATCATTTGATAATTTTTGCGAGAGAACAAATTGTATTTATTGTAACATTATTGTAGCTCCGCGTTTGGAAGCCAATATGAAGTAGAATTAATGTTGTATTTTTGTATTTGTAGCCCCACGTTGTGGAAGCCAATTATGCGGCGGTATAGCTTACGTAATATGTTTTTACGTAATTTGTTGTTGAGCCCCACGTTTGGGAGCCAATTATGCGGCGGAATTAGTTACCATGTTTGTTTACCTCGGCGTTGGTGGAAGCCATTCTTGTGACGTCACACGTTGGTTGGTTCATTTGTTCTGTTTGTAGTTCCCTCTGGCGTAGCAATTTGTATCAGTTTTAAATGTCCACCGGCTAGCTATCATCTGATCTTGGTAGGCATGTATTTCTTACAGGTTGTGAAGCGGAAAGGAATCTTTTATCCAAAAATTACTAGTGAAGAAATTTGTTTTATAATGTTTTATTGTCGAACACGTGCACCAACACATTTACATATTAATCTGAATACTCGCCCAAACTGAAACTGTTTGTAATAATTTCTCACTTTTAAATCACGTACTTCGACTTTGTGTGTATTTAACTGTATAATATTTTAGATTCTCGTAATTCTGTTGCGTGTAACTTATGACGAAATGAAGGACTGATTGGCGACATGTAGTGTACTGAGAATTCTGTTGAACTGGGGGGTCGACGTGTAGTGTACTGAGAATCTTGTTGAACTGCGGGGCGACCGACCTCAAGCCTGGCTATTTATGAGCTTACCTCAAGATACGCCTAAGGATTATAAATGAATTACCATTGGCTAATAAAACGCGCCAACATTAGCGTCTATTTTAATACCCAATAAAAACCACGAATACATATGCTTTAGGAAATGTTCTAGAAGCTTCCATCGAAACCGCGCGAAACATTACGTAACTTCCTTGTTCCCGGTACTGATAAACAACTCACCCCATTACTGCCTTATTGCGCCACTACTAACAGTTTCAGTAAAGCCTTTTAAACTTATTTCCCAATAATAATTACAATTAACAAACATCTGAAATCAATGTCACATAAAAATACATATTCATATTACAATAATTATTTACATTAAAGTAATTTGTGATACAAATTACCGTCTCATATGCCCCACTAGAAACATAATTATAAATATTTATAACTTGTTTAGAAATTTTAAAATTGTGTTTGTAGTCTCCTAAATCTTGGAACACACGCTATCACTTTCACTTTACACTTCACACGCATTTAACACACGATATGTTTTTCTTCTTTTTTTTTTTTTTTTTAATTGCCACTGCTTACTGGCTCTGGTTTAATTAATTTAAATATTAATCTGACATTATAATTTTTATAGCAAATACTTTACCCTAAATTATTTTATCACTGTTTCAAAATTGTTTACCCTCTTACCTTGTTGACAAAAATTTATACATTTAAGATTTTTTTTATAATAATTATACATATTTACCAAAATATTTACCCTCTACATATATTTACATCTCTTATATCTAGGCAATGTTTCACCTTTTCTGTTTGCTACATAAGTATTTGTTTTGAATTATTTTTACCATTTTTGTTATTTTGAATTTTATTTTAACAATACTCTTGTAATAGTATTTATGTACTTTACTTTAATATAACATCATGCTTTATTTCACAAGTCCAGTCACTAATAACATGTTATTTTCCTCTCAAACAGTTAGTCATGACCACAATTTATTTCTACATTTACATGACGTACATTTTTATTTAACCCTCTTACGTTCCAATACATTGCTCTTCATTTCGCCTTTAACTATCCAGCATTTACTATTTATCATCTTTGTCTTTTATTTCACCCTGATCTTCATGGTTGTATGGTTTAAGCATCTCAATATGAAACTTTCCTATGCCTTTTCGAGTTGTTGGATTACATAACTCATATGTGTTAGTTCCATACACTTCAACAACTTCATATGGTCCATGGTATTTGAGAAACATTCGCCAATAAAGTTTATTTTCTTTGTCCGACAATTTCTTGGTTTTAACCAAAACTAAATCTCCTATTTTGATCCTCCATTCCTTTCTCTTCTTTTCTTCATGTTTCGTTTTTCTTTTTATGGCTTTTTTCTTCATCCTCTCAAATGCTTTTCGGAACATCTCTTCTTCTGTTGGTGGTATCGAATGCGCATCTGGAATGGCTTCTGGAATTTTTTTACACATTGTATTAATCTTCTTTCCCAACTTAAGTTCACATGGTTTGTATCCTGTCACATTGTTTATGGTTTCATTTAGTAGGTTCTGAACGAAGTTCACGTATCCATACCATTGGGTGTGTTTTCGATGACATAACACCCTTAAATAATTTGAAATTTCCTTAATTTCCCTCTCCACTGGGTTGGAGTTCGGTCTGTATCTTGACGAAAAATATTGTTTAATGCCATTTTCTTTCAGTCCATCCATAAATTTTTTTCCTGTGAAGTACGAAGCATTGTCGCTCAATACAGATTGAATAGGTCCTTCTTCTATCACATATGACTTAAGTAGTCTGTTCAAACATGCTAAACCTGTAGGTTTTCTCAAAGGGTAAATTCTTACATATTTGCTGAATATATCATAACAGACAAATATATATTTATTTCCAAATTGACATGGAGGCATCGGACCATGAATATCAATACTAATTACACATCTCGGCTTATCCCTTATAACCGAATTAGTTTCAAATGCATATGCTGCATTTATTTGCTTTGCCTTCTGACACAGGTTGCAGCACGATATAAATTTCCGAACTTTTTGACGCAATTTGGATATGTATAAATTCTCTAAAATCATAGAAGTTGTTCGGTCCGTCCCTGAGTGTGCTAACCCTTCATGAAAATTCTTAATTAGTTCCTTTTTCATGCTTTTCGGAACCATTATCTTCCAACTAGGCATTTCTTTTCCATGCTTCTTGTATAATGTCCCATCTCGAATTGCTATAATTTCTTTCTTTGCCTCCTCAATCAATGGTGCTTTTTCTTTAAGTTCAAATAATTTTGCATCCTCATTTTGAATTTCCCCCATATTTTTCAATTTTTTAATCATTTCTTTGCTTAAAGGAATTTCAATTGTCAATATTTTGACTTCATTTCTAGGCCTTTCAATATTTTCGGGAATTTGTGGGTTGTAGTTCAATCTTGATAGTAAATCACTGAAGGTATTGTTTTTGCCAGGAATGTGGATAATCTCAATATCGAATGCAGATATTGCATGAATGTATCTAGCAAGTTTTCCACTACATAATCTACATCGTTGTATGAAAGTTAAGCTTATGTGGTCTGAATACACCTTCACCTTTTTCTGATAAATATAGGTTTTAAAACGAATTAATGAGAAATATAGTGCTCCAATTTCTAACTGAGTCACTGAGGAATTTCGCTCAATATTTGTAATTCCTCTAGAAGCTGTACTGATGACGTGAAAGTCATTGTTGAAGTCTCGCTGTCCTAAAATTCCGGCGTATCCTTGCATTGATGCGTCGACATAAATCTCATATTCCAAATCTTCTCTGGGCCTCTCAAGTAATATGGACTTAGCAAAGAGTTCCTTTACTCTCTCAAAACATTTTTGATGATCCTCTGTCCATTTCCACTTATTGTTCTTTCGGAGTAGCTGCCGCAGTGGTTCTATTTCAGCCGAATATCTTGGTACGAACTTACTCTGAAAGTTCAATACCCCTAAGAGACGTCTAATTTGTTTTACGTTCCTGGGTGGCGGAATTCTCATTATTGCTTCTATTCTTTTCTGATCAGGTCTTATACCTCGTTCATCCACTACATAACCCAGAAAATTTATTTCCTTGACACAAAATTTTGATTTTAGTATGTTCACAGTCATACCATATTGTTGTAGTTTATTTAACACATAATGGACATTATTCATGTGTTCTTCAAATGTTTGACTAATGATTAGGAAGTCGTCAATATACTTTATTAAAAAGTCATCTGCAGAATTTCCAAAGATACTGTGAATGGCTCTCAAAAATCCACTTCCTGAGTTTTTTAAACCAAAAGGATTTACACAAAAGCGATACTGGATCCCTGAGTACTGAAATGAAGTGTAATCACGCACTTGCGGATCTAATTCCACTTGCCAATATGATGCAGTGAGGTCGATGGATGTCAAAAATCTCCCTCTCGAAAGTTTTGTAATTAGTTGTTCAATTCCCTCACTTTGAAAATGATCTGGTTTCATATACTTGTTGACATATCTACCGTCTAAAGTTAATCTCAAACTACCATCTCGTTTAATACTCCAGCAGATTGAATTTATGTATTGAGAATTACTTTGCTCAATAATCCCATTTTCTAACATGCTATTTATTAATTGTCTAGCTTTGTCTCGAAGACTTATAGGTAAATTGTCATACTTGTGCCTATATGGTGGTACGTCTTCTACTTGAAATGTATGCTGATATACATTACATCTGCCTGGGATATTACTAAATACTGAACTATTGTTCATCAAAACATCATGAAGGATTTGTTTTTGCATTATCGTAAGATTATAAGCTTCTTCACACTTGTGTATTATTTCCTCATTTCTCTTCTCTTTCCTGCTGTTGTTTGTCTCGCTCACATGGTTGTCTTCTGTTTGGATTGTAAATTCCTCTACTTTCTCTGGCATTTCTGCTAGCTGTTGAAAATATGGCGTGGTATTCCCTTCATATTCTGTGACTACCTGCTTTATCTGACTATTTCTATCAGTTTCTGTTATTTGCACAAAAAACTCTTGGTCACAAATATTTTTCTCATCCTTTGTCATCTCGATTACAGAAACTTTCTCTTTTATAAATGGTACCCTTATTTCTCTATCATCTTTTGTCATTCTCAACTCTTCATGTTTAAAATCTATACTTGCTTCATATTCTTGTAGGAAGTCACATCCTATAATTATGTCACAAATCAGATGGTTTACAATTAGAAACATAACCTCAAAGTTCTCTCCGCCAATAAGTATGCTAAGTAGAGCTTGTGTTTTTATGACCTGTGTAGTTCTTCCAATTGCAACACGACAAACTAAATTACTAGTGGGAAGAGCCATAATCTTGTTACCTTCATTAATCAAATTTATGTAAAATTTCTGTGAGCAAATTGAAGCTGATGAACCAGAATCTATAGTTGCAATGATTTCTTTCTTCGCAATTTCCATTCTAACATGAGGTGACTCATAATTTTCTCCCTTATCTTTTGTTGCTGTAATCTTATTACAGGGAGTATGTGTAGGCGTATGATTTGTATTAGTAATGGATACTGAATTATTAAAGACGTCCTGAGAACCTACTGCACAGGAGTCTGTTAACAGTTTTCCTGGTTATTTCCATGTTCACGTACGGGACTGCCATTCCTAACAGGCGCTAAATCTATCTCAGTGTCGCCACCATTGTTTTGAGTTCCCCTTCCTCGAGTTCGAAATCCTCGATTTCTGACATTATGTCCCCTTGGCACGTAATTTTCTTGCCGTTCCTCAGATCTTTCACGGTTATTATTTTCCCTCCAGTGAGTGAAATTTCCCCTCTGTCTAATGTACCTCCTTCCATAGTTTTGCCCTCTTTCAGGCAATCTTTCTGTCCTGACATAATTTATTTGTTCCTGCCGCCCTGGTCTCCTATCTATCCTTGATCTTTCAAATTGTGGAACATATGATTGATACCGTTGTCTGGTATTAATTTCATGATGTCTGTCTTGTCCTCTTATTTGTTGATAACTACCTTGGTAATTTCTTCTATCTCGTACATCTAAAAATCTATGTTCCCACTCCCGAGACATATCTTCTTCCTGTTGTTCCAAAGCTGTTATTAATTCTGTCATCTCATAGATGTTCCGTGGTTTTGCAATTAATAAGTAATTTTGTATCCTTATAGGATAATGCCTTGCGAGCAAACTCACAAAATCTTCCTCACTGATTGGAGGTGACAAGTTTCTAACCTGACTTGCATGTTTTAGTAAGTAATCAGTCATCGATATTCCCTCTCGTGGATTAAATTGACCATGACTAAGCATTGCTCGAATTCTTTGCTGTACCGTAACATTCCAAAATCTGTTCATGAATAATCTCTTAAAGGATTCATATGAAATTTCACCCCCTGATACCATTTGTAACCAATCTAAGGTTTTCTGGTCCAAACATCTTTTGACAACTATCATTTTCAATGCTTCAGGTATTTTTTTAATTTGAAAATACTCTGATAATTCTGCAATGAACTGTACTGGACTGGAGTTTTCATTAAATTTTGGAAGTGGAAAATCACTTAAGATATGATTGTAATTTTGCAAATTCCCTATTCCCATATTTAAATTCTCTAGTGTAACTTGTGAACTCTGAGTTTCAGCATTAGCTATAGATGAAGCTGCCGCATCACTCACATTATTGGTCATACCTGAGGAACTACCTCTATCATTATTTTGTACATCTGACACATGCACATCACATATATTTGCCCTTGAATTCAATTCTAATCTATTTACAGTACCCTGCAGATTTTCTATTGTCTGTTCCAATTTTTTATTATTCTCATTTTGAACAGTTTGGTGTTTGTTAATTTCAGAGGTTAGCTTTTGATTCAAATCTTTAGACAAATCTTTAACTTCATCAGACAATTTATTTCTCTGTTTTTCTGACTCTTTCTGAATTTCAGATATTTCCCCTCTGAAATTAACTTGCACCTGTATTAAATCTGCATTTGTAGCCTCCATCATCTCTTTTAACTCACTTGAAATGCTACTCATTCGGCTACCTAGCTCTGTACATTTTACATTAACATGCTCTATTTTATTGTTAACCTCATTTTTTTGGTTAGATATTTCCCTGCTCATGTCTAACATTTTCTTTGAAACTTCACCTATTTCATTTGCTATCATTTCTTGATTTTCATTTTTCATTCTGATCATACTACTATCCAGCTCCATGAATTTCTTTTCAATTTCTTCCCTGTTTTGTTCTAAGCTTTTACCAATATCTTCCCTCAATTCTCTCTTATTCTGATCCAGTTTTTGTTCTAAACTCCTATCAATATCTTCTCTTAATTCCCTATTATTCTTTTGCATATCTTCCCTGTTTTGATCTATTTTCTTACTAAGATCTTCCCTCAATTCTTTCTTATTCTTTTCCATATCTTCCCTTAATTTCTCATTACTCTGAGTTAATTTTTCCATATCTTCCCTTAATTCCCTACTCATATTTCTCAGCATTTCCATCATCATAATAGTATCAAGATTAACATTTCCTGCTATTCTATTCTCACCTTCTGCACTAACATTTTCATCTTCAAATCCTAAAAAATCTGGGCTATTTTCTGCACTAACATTTTCATCTTCCATAATTATTTCCTCTGAATTACTGGTAGCCATTGTTTTTTTTATCCTACCACTCCTCAATAACATTGAAAGTTATTTACACTTAAAAATTTAGGATACTCTAACCTTACTAATGCTGTCCGTTGCTGTTACTTTGATGTCCAGCGTTCTGCCCCATTCTCCTAGATTTGTATGTCGCTTCTGCGTTGTGTTGTGATGAATCTACGTTGTCTCGATGTTTTTGTAGTTGATTTACCCTGTTGTCTCGGAATCTGCGTCTTGTAGATCGTTCCACTGCTGCATTCGCCTTTTCCTGGTTAATTCTGCTACTTCCTGGTTATTCTTGTTCCTTTCCTGGTCATCTTTCCTTTCCTGGTCACTTCGCCCCACGTTATGGGTGCTAATTATGCGAGAGAACAAATTGTATTTATTGTAACATTATTGTAGCTCCGCGTTTGGAAGCCAATATGAAGTAGAATTAATGTTGTATTTTTGTATTTGTAGCCCCACGTTGTGGAAGCCAATTATGCGGCGGTATAGCTTACGTAATATGTTTTTACGTAATTTGTTGTTGAGCCCCACGTTTGGGAGCCAATTATGCGGCGGAATTAGTTACCATGTTTGTTTACCTCGGTGTTGGTGGAAGCCATTCTTGTGACGTCATACGTTGGTTGGTTCATTTGTTCTGTTTGTAGTTCCCTCTGGCGTAGCAATTTGTATCAGTTTTAAATGTCCACCGGCTAGCTATCATCTGATCTTGGTAGGCATGTATTTCTTACAGGTTGTGAAGCGGAAAGGAATCTTTTATCAAAAAATTACTAGTGAAGAAATTTGTTTTATAATGTTTTATTGTCGAACACGTGCACTAACACATTTACATATTAATCTGAATACTCGCCCAAACTGAAACTGTTTGTAATAATTTCTCACTTTTAAATCACGTACTTCGACTTTGTGTGTATTTAACTGTATAATATTTTAGATTCTCGTAATTCTGCTGCGTGTAACTTATGACGAAATGAAGGACTGATTGGCGACATGTAGTGTACTGAGAATTCTGTTGAACTGGGGGGTCGACGTGTAGTGTACTGAGAATCTTGTTGAACTGCGGGGCGACCGACCTCAAGCCTGGCTATTTATGAGCTTACCTCAAGATACGCCTAAGGATTATAAATGAATTACCATTGGCTAATAAAACGCGCCAACATTAGCGTCTATTTTAATACCCAATAAAAACCACGAATACATATGCTTTAGGAAATGTTCTAGAAGCTTCAATCGAAACCGCGCGAAACATTACGTAACTTCCTTGTTCCCGGTACTGATAAACAACTCACCCCATTACTGCCTTATTGCGCCACTACTAACATTTTCAGTAAAGCCTTTTAAACTTATTTCCCAATAATAATTACAATTAACAAACATCTGAAATCAATGTCACATAAAAATACATATTCATATTACAATAATTATTTACATTAAAGTAATTTGTGATACAAATTACCGTCTCATTTTGTAAGTTTATGTAAGCCTCCTATTGGAAGAAATTGAGAAATAAATTAAGGAAATGGGCTGGCGAAGACTTATAAAACAGAAATATGAACATTTGAAATTGTTTTGTACGTGCATTCGATAGCATTATTTAATAATTACATACCATGTTCAACGCTGATTTTATTGTTGTCAGTTTAAAAGTAATTAAGTACCATATAAGTGCACTTTCGGGAGTATTCCATGGACATAGAAACCCAGAGGTTTTTTTTTCTTTCTTGTTTAATAGTGAGAGTCTCCAAAGGGTAATACTGAAGAGATGTTAGAAAGAAACTTTTGTTTGATAGTGGAAAAAAATTAAAGTGTCTGTTTCTTGGAAGTTGGCTTCAATATGGGTTGTGAGGCTCGTATTCGAAAGCTTTTGCAATGTCTAAGACCTGTTTCCCGAATTAAAATTGTCTGCACTTTATTACCACAGAAATTCTTTTGAGCAAATTTATTTTGCGGTGATAACCAAATTTTGTAGGGTATGCATGCAGATGTATATTAAAGCAAACGATATACTGATTTTTATGCAAAAGCTAATGGTTTGGATTAATAGGCATTTAATTTTTCATAAATTCGAAGCATAAAGCAATAATGATGATGATGATAGCATTCCTTTGCAATGTGAAGTAGATGAAACGTTATGTGATAAATAATGGAGAAATCCTCACTGACTGTTTAACGGTAGAGCGATGATTACCTCAGTCGTACTACAGATGAATAATAGTAACGATTATATGGCTTGTTCTTGGTCTTAATTTATTTTCCTCTGAAGTTTGATAATTCAGATTACAGTTTATTAATGCCTGGGCGATCGATGTGCTTCCTGAATGAATTTTTATAGACTTTTTGGCGAATCCCATCTTCCTTCCTATGTGAATCGCGAAAAGTGTGTGCTTAATTCCTCTTCTGGACACGCCTTCCCCAACAGGGTCCAAGAAGATTTTGTATTTAATTTCTCTTCTGGTGTGGCAACTTAATGAATTGTTTATATTAAGAAAGAGTATTAGGCGTGTTCAAGTTTTCTATATAGAATAATAATTTAGAATAATAATAATTTAATTATATATAACGCCACATAAAGTATTAGCAACGTTTTCTATAACAAATGAAAAATACAAAACAGGTATAGCCAGACGTTGTTGGATGATCTTCGAAGTATAATCAGCACATTTAATGAGTCGGTGAATACATGTTAAAGATGTGATCACTGCTCTAGAATATGTACTGGAGGGTGTAATGAATGTCATATAATTCGAATGAGAAGATAGTAACATAACTTGGTATCCTTTAGATCACGTATAATTAGGAAAACCACGGAGCCTTCAGTGAGAACCATCACTTAACTGGGTGTTAATTTCAGAGTGTGCCACGACATGCTTTATGACGTCACTTGTCTAGGGGCTGAGCCTAGAATTCAGTCCGTCTAGTACTCCACAGAGGCATGGGAGTAGTCTAGCAAACACGGTGTTCGGTCTAAACGTAAGAATCTTACACATCATAAAACATTTGGCGGTCTGTACCGCATGTGTCCTACCAAAATGCCTTTTAAACTGTGTTTTGTTTGGCCGATATCGGAAAGCAATGAAACCTGTAATCGGAGTACTTATTATTACTATTATTATTATTAGTAGTATTCCTATTTTTATTCCTGTCCAGCATCATGAAGTTCCATGTTGCTACATGCTCTTCAGGAGACTGCCATATTTCTTTTAGAGGTATAGAACGACAAACATCACTATTGTTTACAGCTGCCATCATTTTCTTTATCATGAAGTCAAGAAGTTCCCTCTAAGAGCCTGTTTTTGAGGTTCTGGACATCCATGTATGGGCCTTGATGGTGCTGGAACAGTCACATTTTGGAACTTGATCCTTAATGGATGTGCCGGGAATGGGTTTCCCATTATCTTCATGTGCACACCAGCAATAACCTGTTGATTTATAGCATTGTATTTTTTATATCTTCCATCTGGGGTGGAATGAATTGAATGGTAATTAAAATTAATATTAGAATTCCTATTAATATTAATTTTTCATTACATTCGTATGAAAATTTAATAAATCCTAATATTGTGGTACATAGAATTCGCTGTTGCCCGTTTTCTGCTCATCCAATACTGTTTTTCTGTCAGAAAGACAATCTATTGCTTCAGGTTAATCATTTCCTTCGCTGAATTCATCAGAACGAGGGAAGCCACACTGCCCTGCAGTACCTCCCTTTAACGCAACAGGAATTAAAAGCTACCACAGTGGGTAACGACGTCTCTCTCCGTTTACTAGCGTCATTTGTTACTGTATAACCTACAACAACGGTTCTAAACTGCCCCTTTGGACTAACTCTCGCTTCCAAAATTGACTCAAAATAATGACCTCATTGCACACTTTGAAATGAACACTGAGTAGATAAGTATACCATCAGGATACAGCACAGAAACGTCTGTAAACATTATGCTAGAGGTTTGGAGATGTCATTTAGAGCAGATTCGCCCTCTTGTATCCCACCATGTTGCTATGACTATCTCAGATACAACACGATCTCAACAAGGAGGCTCTCTTCGAAGCTCTGGGAAAATGCATCGTACTTTACTAGAATAAATAGGGGGAAACCCTCTTCCTAATAACGGAGAACAAGGCACTCTGGGAAACCCATAGCAGCCTAAAAGGATGGAGGACCCAGCATGGACCATCACAAAGGGACTACTCAATTGGAAATGGGTGCAAAATCGACTTTGAATATTTTTAAATGAGACAAAACATTTTGTGTTTGGACAGAAGCTTGATACATTGCTTATGAAAGTTTAAAATTCGGAACCTGTTAGTTTTGTAATCATAGCAGTCATATGTATCGCATCCTCTTAAAACTTCCAACTTGATGCTGTTATAACTAAAACCTTTGAAACCCATTATTTAAATCGAGCTTCATTTTAGTTACTCTTAATTTCATACTGATACGTAAACACATTATTTTTTAATTTAAGTGAATAAATTTCGATTTTTCAAATGTTGGGCTATAAAAAATTAGTTTATCATTTATTGTAATATTTCGTAATTTAAATACAACCAAACATATAATTTATTGCGGCGGTATCTGATAAGGATTCCTATAAAGTAATTAAAGGAGTAATAAGTTATAACAACTGAGAACACTAGTTACTGCAGAAACACGCTTTATTTATCACAAGGCACTCAAGCAGCACAAACGTTACACTTGAGTTACTTCGCACGCTCTCAGAATGCAACACAATTACAACTGCACTGGTACTCTTCACTTCGTCACTTCTAACAGAAGTCAATTCGACTGAACTCCCCTCCCGAGCTAGAGAAGCTCGTTATACAAGTCCGCATACAAAGTGGAACTTTCTAGAGACAGAACCCACTCAAAGGGCCAAAAGGAACCCTCCGGAGCGGTAAAGCGGCACACAATGGCTATTATTTCACGCGCCCGTTGTTCTAGAGGGCGGCAGGTAGATAAACCGGGAAGCGCTCGCACCGTCGGTCCGTAGGAACTTAGCGTGCGCTGTCACAATATCTTCCACGCTGGAGATAGCAAAAGTTTGGCCAATCTCGTTCTTGCAGTTCTGATCAGGAAAACTACTTTTTAACGTATGGAAGTAAGAACCCTTGCTATGCAAGACCACAATACTGCTGATTCCCTTCCATTTTCAAATTACTACAGGAGACATGTAACATACTGATAATTACCGAGTCCAGCATAGACGTAACTTAGGAGGTGGCAAAGGAGGTATTCCTCTAATGGTTTCAACTTATTACTTTCTCTACTACGTATAGTAAGTAGGGGATGTATTGCATTCCACCCAAAAATTCGATACCGAGATGTCACCGGAAATACATGTTTTGAGGCCTCCTGAATACAAAAAAAGTATTTTTGGAAACATGTCCGTGTGTGTGTGTCTGTGAACAGCATAACTCAGAAACGAACAGTCGGATAAACACCAAACTTGGTATTTAGGTTCAGTATCTTTCAGAGATGTGACACGAAGATTTTCAAGCAAATCCTCCCACCCCAGATTATCCTCTACATTGAACATTTTACGAAAAATTTTATTTTCTCAAAAACGGCTCTAAGGATTTTGATTAAAGTATCATATGTTTAGGACATTTTTATGGCAAATAAAATGTATATCTTGAATTTACAATAAAAATGTTTATGACATATATTGTGTGTTTTAACGAGATCTACATTTTATGTAGTAAAATTTTGTCTATCTCTTGCGGTTTACCACTTATACAAAAGTCGTTCAGAATGAAGAGGACTTTTGGAGATATCCCCAGAAAATTCAAGATATACATTTTATTTGCCATAAAAATGTCTTAAACATTCGATACTTTAATCAAAATCGTTAGAGCCGTTTTTGAGAAAATAAAAATGTTCGAAAAATGTTCCATGTAAGGGGCGGTTTGGGGTGGGGGGATTTTCTTGAAAACTTTCATGTCGCATCCCTGGAACATATTGAATCTAAATACCAAGTTTGGTGTTTATCCGGCTTTTCGTTTTTGAGTTATGCTGTTCACAGACAGACACACCCACAGACAAACAAGACATACACATGGACATGTTTCCAAAAATGCTTTATTTTTTTACGTACTGGACATGCAAATAGAATGGAATGCTCCACATAGCAACTAGCTCTTAAAAGATTTGACTATCGCTTAAAGCCTACCATATTCCCCTTGCACCTACAAGAAAATTAGCAATAAAATAGTTTCTGCAAATCTTTATCTCGATTAACATGAAGTAGATGGAGAGTAAGCGTTTGCAAAAACAGTTTGTACAAGAGTAGAGAAAGTCATGTGAGTGTAACACATCAGATTTTTTTATTCTAAGTTACTTTAAGCAGAAACATCTAATTGTATTTTATATTTAAACTAATAGAGTGGTTTTAACTAAAATATATGTCTATTGTGAACTTGTTTAACTCCCCTATGACAAAAGATATGTGTACTAAACTTGGGGCTTCAGCTTAGCGTGGATTTTACCATCAGTAAGTTGGGAGTGACGTAAACATCACTACTGCTTCTTAACGTTTCATATCCAATGTGTCTGTCTTAAACCTAGAATAAAACAGTAAAGTAAAATGATTATCAGGAAGCTAATAAGCATATTTTATTGCAGTTGCTTTTATTTCAACAATGAGTCAAAATATTTCGTTTTTGTGGCTTAACGCATCAGTAACACTAAACTCTAGCTCTGAAAAGCGCTATCACGTCAGTAGAGCTGTGGACGCCACAACAGATGGTGTTTGGCATGCTTTCTCTTGCACGGACGAGTATGAGATGCCACTTACTGGTAGTGTTCCAACCTAAGCATTAATTGTGGAATGGGACAGAGTCTTTGTAAAACAGAAAGCCTCCTTTTTAATTCAGGTAAACATGTAAAACGCAAAGTTTCTAATGTTGTTGAAGACATTTGCGTAGCTTCCAACACAGTCCACAGTTATCTTCCGGACGGGGAACCAAAGAGTTAAATGCATCTCGTTCCACAGTTCACGATGTCCTGCATAAAAGACTGCAAGCCTAAAAACTGCAACTTCACCAAGAAATCAAACCTCAGGATAAACCATAATGGAGAGCCTTCACAGAAACAAAGCCAGTTAAAATTGATGACGACGAGAAATTCCTCGATAGAATCTGTTTCTCGGACGAGGCAAAGTACCATATTTTTGGAAAGATGAACAAGCACAACTGACAAATATGGGGAACGGATTCCCCTCACGCGGTACGTCTGTACCAACGTGATTCACCTAATGTTAATGTGTGGTGCAGACTGATAAAGAACAAGGCATATGCCTCTTCTTCGTAGAAAAACCTGTAACTAGAAAAATTTACGCCGACATGTACGTGGATTATTCTCTACCTCGACTTTTTCAGCAAGAGCAGTTGCGATTTTTCTGCGCGATGATGTACCGTGCCATTATGCATAGGTGAGGTGGAACATTCTGAACGAATAATTAAATGAATGCTGAATTGGGCCTATCGTTTGGCCTCGACGATCATGTAGATCCCCACACATGACAATTGAAGTTTTGTGTGGGGGGCGGGTTGTGAAAACCCAGTGGTATCTTCCTGATTTACACTACCCCATTTGTTGCGAGGACGTAACACCTGTAATACCGTCCAACTCATGCATGAAAATTAAATACAGGTTGGACGTCTGTCGAGTGACAAATGGTGCGCATATCAAAGTGATCTAAAACCACATTTCCACAACGAAATTTTTGAGTTGCTGTCTACGCACAAAACAGTGCAAATGAATGCCTCTGGTTTCTGTGTAATAAATTGTTATCTTTAAGCCAGAAACGCTGCATTTTAACATGTTCCAGAGTGTCAATATCGTATTGGAAGTAAGTCGGGTTTGCAGACAAATTGTCAGTTTTGTTACCTTTGTTTCTCATTACCTTAAGCAAAGCGTTTGCGAACATCATGACTAACACAATTACATCTAATTGCATTTTAGCAGTCCCAGTGGACAGTTGTGGTACTAGTTATTTGAAAGAATATCTTGCAAATGAGTAGCAGGAAATTATAGAAAAATAAAAATGGAATTTCGTCTGCATAACTTGTGAACTAACCCTGAAAATACATTTAAAGATTATCTTGCGGCTGTTACACACACGCTTTTCTATTATTAAATGTACTAATGGACAGAAACGAAGGAATAAATCAGCTTGATAGTAGAATTTAGCATGTTTACTGTGTTGCAATATTATTGTCACTATCATCAATTTGAGATTATATTTTTTCCTTTTCTGAAAGTGACAGGAGACTACAGAATTTATTTTATGCAATACAAGACGACTAATGAACTAATGAAAGCTTGTTAACAATACTTCTTAGAGCGTAGTTTTAATAACTCTATATGTGTGTATCTTCTGTTATTGTAAGCAGAATTGCTTCATTTCAATCATAACGACAAAAATGATCACAGTATAGACACAAATGTAAGGGTGAATTGTATAGACAAGTGATTAAAAATAAGTTCACTTCTGCAACAACACATGTAAAATTGTGAACTCGAAATATTGTGAAGCATAATGGAACAAGACAAGAAAGGGGAAAAAAGACACATCCTGATATAGGAAATTAGAACTCATGATGAAAGAAAGCAGATGGTGATGATGATGGTGATTATGATGACGATTATGGTAAGAATAATAAATCTTCGTAGGTCAGCCTACATATTGGGTTTCGGCTATTAAATTAAAGGAATACAAACCTAAACAGCATTAGAATCTCGGGAAACTGCGCGTTGCATTATGTGCCCAATACCCGCAAAATCCACAACTTCAACATATATTTTCATGTAGTTGACGCTTTTATATACAAGATAAAGAATTTGTATTAACATTTAACCATCAAATTTCAGTTTTCGGCAGTTCCTTCCCTAATCACTTTCTCTCATTCAAAATGTTCCACCAAATGAAGCTTTCGTAAAATTACCCTCAAAATAATGAAGTATATTTTTAAAAGGCAAAGGAATTAAAGTCGCCGATATATCTTCTGTACTGCGATGAATTTGTTAGTTACTAATTTTAAAAGTAGTTGGGATACTTAAAACAGAAGTTTAATAACAATTTGTTAGAAAATGATGTTTGCTTGACCAAAACACATACAAAAAATGTAACAGTTTCGGATACTCTGGTCAGATAAATAACATGGTGACGGAAAGACAAATTATTTTTAATCTTACGCCATAGGTAACATTTGGCAAAGGCTCATAAAACTCACTTTTGAAGCATTAATAGCATAAAAATATAAAACAGTATTAAAATGAGCTTTTAAAACGTCCAATCTTTATGTTAAATAGGTTTATGATTAAATATTGGGATAAATGTAATGAAAGTCTTCTCACGATAAAGCCTTCCTCTTTAAGGTATATAACCTATCTTGCGAATCGCTAAGTTTCCGTCAGCTTGGCGGGAATTAAATTAAATTGAGTTTTACTTATGGACGCTCTTTAACTGCTGTGGTCCTTAGTGTCCATTTTATATTGGGCGGAAAGACCGGTAATCTTGCTCAGAGGCCTCTTTATCAGGCTACCTGGCGGGAGGCCACCGTTGTACCAATACTAAAACCTCGGAAGTAACCTCATGTACCTTCCAGTCTACGACCAATCTCTAGCACCAGTTGCGTTTGTGAGGTAATGGAGCGTATCATTAACGGGCGGTTGACATAGAGTCTAGGGTCCTAGGAACTGCTGCCAAACGTCCAGTGTGGTTTTCGTCGCCACCGTTCTACGGTCGGTTTCACTATCCGCGCACACCATGGACTCTTTTGAGGAAGAGTCACACGATTGCTGTATTTTTAGATTTTAAATAAAGAATGCGAAGAGCACGTAAAGCGATAAAACATTAAAGTATCATTTGAAGGTGGATTTAATTGTAATGTTATAAAGACTGTTAAAGTGATTTATGGATTGTTATTAAATATAATTTGAAGGTGGGTTTAATTTTATAAGGACTATTGAAATAATTTAAATCTGTGTTTCTAACTTATTTTAAGACCCTTGAGAAAGCGTATGAGACTTGCTGCACACTTCATACACGTTTCGAGTACTAGTGGGCTAGATTTTATCGCATCTTTTGGTACAAAAGAACGGAGCGGAGCAGGGATCGGTACCTAACGTCACACTTTTCGCTGTTTCCCTTCATCCTATTGTGGATTGTGTTTCACCTGGAGTTTCGTATTTATTGTTTATGGATAATGACGCATTTTCTGTAGTTCTCGGGACTTGTCTCCTACAACGCCGACTCCAGCGGTGCCTTGAATGCGCCAACCGTAGAGTGTTGAAAACCTCTTCCAGTTTTCCGCCATGTAAACCGTCTGCGTGAAACCCCGACGCCCAAAGGCATTCCCTTCGTCGTCTCTACATTGCCAGGCCAGAGTTTTTGTCTTTCGCAGACAGGATAAGACTCTTAAGATCAATTTTTGGCCGAAAGTTTAGCACGTTTTCTCATATAATCTACTTAAAAGCGAGTGATGGCATTCTGTTAAAACTTTTACGTGCTTTAAATGGCACATCCTGAGCGTACCGTGGTTTTAAGGCTGCATCGCTCACTGATCCGTTCCAAACTTAGCGATTTATTATCGTGGTACCGCGAACATTAATGGGGGGAATCTCGTTTTCCTGAGATGTACTTCGTTTCAGGCTAACGTCCACGCTGAAATCTACGACCCTAATTCACTTTTTCCTTCATCCCTTTTGGCATTTAAAGGGCAATTTTAAACCACAATTTTCTTTACATTGGTGGTTTAAATCATAACAGTGGTGTAGACCATACTTCTACACTTGACCGATAAACCTTCGGATTTCACTTGCTGCTGCAGTGCTCGAATTTTACCGCTGTGATTTTAGTATGTTCAGTTACAAGGTTCGTGCAGTATGCCGTCGGTCGCTATACAGTTACTCCCCTCTTGTACACTGCAGACGGGATTGGCTTCACTCGCTCGTTAATGCAATATGTCCCTTGCGTGGGTTCCTGGACACATCGGCTTTCCGTTGGAACGGGGCTGATGCCGCTGCCAAGGCTACAATTTTATCTCCCAGGTGTTTTGGCTCTTACATTCCTTCTTATGATTTTAGTGCTTTACGTCGTTTTGTTCTACCGCGCTGACTCGTTTAATGAGCTGATGTTTGAGGGAACAAACTTCGAGAGGTTAAGCCCATCACTGTCACCTGGATTACCTTCGCGTGCCTCTTGTCGACTGACGTTTAGTCGCAGTCGTTTCATATGTTGTGACCCTGCACTTCTTTGTGCTGAATGTAATGGGCCGTTGATAGTGCTGAGTTAAACGTGTCTTTGTGTTCCATGTCGCAGGTGCTGACTGTCACTTAATGTGGTTTAGAGTACCTACTATTCTTTAATTATGGGCCGCCGCGTATAATTTGCGTCATTTTACCTTTTAAGAATTTATTAGCACTACATCTTTCTTTACTTGCGCTTCTCTCTCATCTGTAGGTTTTAGACATGAAGTGATTAGCCTCACATGTTCTGAAGCTGTTAATGTTTTCTTTATTTTTATGACTACTGATTTATGTGGGGGATATGTCCTAACACATTTTATTATCGCTGTTTAATAAGGTTTTACAAAGTGTTAAGGCGGTAGTAAACCCAGGACAGCATATAACCCTATCCTATTATTAATACTGTAGCCTAGAGATTAAACTTAAGGCGTTAATCATAATAATTGTTATTTAATGCAAATATTAATACCGGCCAGTCATATGGGGTAACACGTGCGGCTTACTATGTAATTGCCTACACTACATGTATTTTCAATTATACAAAAATAAAATATATCATTAAGCATAATAGCGGGAAGAAACATTACATTTACTATCAACTAATCTCAGTGAGGAGCTTGTCTCATATATTTTCATAATATTATGTTTACATTACTTTGCTTATGTCTAGGTATCAACAACTACGGTTTAAGGTTTCACTATTCCTTCAGCTTCATGAATCAATGGTAACAGTATTATCATCTGGCTTCACATTATATTATTATTCTTCCACTCCATACATATGTTGCAGCACCGTAAAGTACGAATAGGATGCTTTTATTACCTGTAAAAGAGAAATGTATATTTATAAATGATCACAAAAGTAATGTTTTATATCATATTAAAACATTGTCTATGAATATAGTGTAAAAACAATTTCCGCAGTTACCAAAGAGCTAGATTAGGCATTATGGCTCAATCTCTCTACAGAGGGATATGGCATGGCTGTGCTCATTCTATGCTAACCAGATGTTATAGTGCTTGAAATGAAGGTGAGAAATCCGAGATGGACGGATACATGAGTTCCTTCAGAAATGGTAGTCTATTTAATTCCTCGTCAATAGTGGCTATAAAAATGAAAGGGACATACGTTTATATTTCCTAATAATAAACTGCAGAATCCTAGACGTTTCACATACGACTGGTAACATTCTATGTTACGTCTAGGTAATGATAAGCTTATGGGGCCAATATTGGAATACTCTGCAAACACTATCAAGCAGGAAATAATTTGATTGTGTTATATGTTCAGGTAAAAGTTAGGTCCAATGCTACAAATACCTTAAGTATGAAATAAACGAACTTGTTCAAGCAATTAAATAAACCTTTCAAAACAAATTATAAACTAATATTTGCCATCTGAAATTTTTGTCCGAGACGTCACACCTGTACATTAATGGCTAAAAAGTTTGTTTCTTTTCTGTAAAACGTTCCTTTAAAAATATTAAATTTGCCGTGACGATCAGTATTTTTTAAAATGAGTTATTTTAATTTTATTTGCAGTACGCCTTTCTTGTGACGAAACCTGAACCATGGCGTCGTTGCGTAGAACAAGGAGCGTTTATTACTTAAGCGTATCTTTGCACTGGTATGAATGATTCAGAAGGGCTTGGTCTTATTCCATGGCAAAGTGTGAACAAGACCTTACGTGTGGTTTCCTGGTATTACTGAAAAGTTCAGAACCGAAAGACACAGCGAAGGAGGTACGTCGCACAACATTTGAAAGTGAGAGCAGGAATTGTGGGATCAACTCCATTAGAATATCATCGACAGAAACATGATTGCAAGTGCAATAGTAAGAAATAATTTGAAAATTTTTCCCTACTAAGTTTCTGTTATTCCTGAGCTTAAACCACTTACCTGCAGCAAGAGATTATAATTATTATCATTGGCGTTAGTAAAATATAAACGAGGAAAATATAGATTTTTTAAGGTGAAGCCTGGTTTCATTTATCTAGCCAAGTAATATAGGCATAGTTATCGCTCTTCGAACAGTGAAAATACTCGTGAATTAGTTGAAGCACCTCTCTATACACAAAAGTTTGGTTGAAATATCCTTAAAAATAAGAGCCAATATTCTTTTATGCTCGTGTAAATGCTCATATACTTACAGGATGCATATTTTACAAGCTTTTAACAGAGGTCCACTATCATTAGTTTGAAATGTAACATTTTCAGCAAGTTTGGGCCACATCCCATAACCATGCGCATCGAAGACATTGTCATTGGTGATCAGGGTAAACAGAAAAATCGAGTCTTCCCAAACGATATCTATAAACGTGGCATTATTAAAGCTTTCCACAGAGGAAGTCGATGAGGCCTTCCTATTATGTAGAACACTCTTGCGAGACCTGGCTCGTAGCTGTTTCTAACTTAGGATCCTTAACTTAGGTTTATTATATTCGTACAAAATTGGAAAAAAAAAACGTTACGATGATATTCGTACAAAATAAAAAATTGTTATGTGCTACTTTTACATGACCTTCTCTAACCTCTACTTTATTAGTGGGTATACAAACTATTCTTACTAAAGCTTATTTTTCCATCTGCTACATTTAATCCAAATAAAACTTTGCAGAAATAGCCACCTTACACATTTCGTTATACATGCAAAGATAACAGCGATAGCTAAGAACTGGACGCTATGTGCTGGTCTTAAGATTCCATATAAACCAGGCAACCGCGAGAAACAACTGAAAATCGATGGGTTTTTGAAAGAATGACAAGTATTGAACAATTCGAACTTTCAATAACGGATATCTCAGAGACGCCTTACGCCACAAAAAAACTCATTTTAAAAAAATGTGTATTTTGAAGAGATCTACATTTTGTTTTGTGTGTGGTACGTTTTTGTTTGTTGCTTAACGTTTACAAGCTGTACAAGAGTACACGAAATTCCTTCCGAATGAAGAGGACTTCCTAGGCTATTCCTAGAAAATTCAAGATATACATTGTGTTTGCCATGGAAGTGTCTTTCATATATGGTACTTTAAACAAAATCGTTAGTTATTTTTTATAAAATCAGAATTTTCGAAAACTGTTCCATGTAAAGGGTAGTTGGGGTGGGGGATTTTCTTGAAAATCTTGTGTCGCATCCTTGGAAGATACTGAACTCAAATACCACGTTTGATATTTATCCAACTTTTCGTTTTTGAGCTATGCTGTTCACAGACAGACACATAGATACAGACACACACATACATGTTTCCAAAAATGTTTCATTTGGATTCAGGACGCTTCAAAACATGTATTCCCGGTGAAATCTCGGCTCGAACTTTTGGGTGGAATACAATGCTTCCCCTACTTACTATACGTAGCAAGGAAAGTAAAAATGTGCAATCACAAAAATCGTGAACCGTTTTCTGACGCTATTTGGAAGGAGAAAGTCTACCTCAAATCTAAAATACACTTAGTGGAGCATTAACATTGTGTATTTTAACAGATGAATAACTTCAGTAATTCTTCAAATGTTGCTATATAAGACTTCAATAGTAAATATCTTGAAACCAAGTTTAACGGAGATAGAACCCTATTACAATGAGACGATATGTCTCAGATAAATCACTGAAGGAGCAAAAGAAACTAAAAAATAGTGCTAGAAACTGCAGAACAAATAGTCCAAATGAAGAGAAGTATTGCACACTTAGAAAGACACAGCAGAGAGAAGCGCCAGTAATGAGCGTAAAATGCTAATACAATTTAAAATGTTAAACTTTAGGAGGCTATACCGGTGGCCATCCACTGCGATGAACAGAACATAATATAGGCTCTACAGTACATAAAGTATCAGCCAGTACCAGGGATATAGTTATAGCAAAAATACAGAGACACGCAACTATCGCCAGCGTGATAGAACAGAACGGCGTAAAACAACTACATGGAGCACAACAGCTAAACACCTAAAAGATGAAACTGCAGCCTTAGCAGCATCAGCATCCTCATTTCCAGGCAGGCCGACGTGTCCAGCAAGCCACACGAAGGGCATGCTGATGCCAACACCAGGAGCGAGTGAAGATAATCGTGAATACAAGCGGATGGTTTACTGTACAGCGACCGAAAGTTGTGGAGTGCACCCAAGGAATCGGTACAAATAACACACCGTTGGTAGGTATTTCGCTGAATACAAATTTGTATGGAGAAAACTAAAAGTCTTAACTTAAATTTTGAACACTGCCGTAAAAGCCGAAATCTAAACCTTCCTTGATCGTTACCAAAAGAACCGCCTACTCCCAGTTTCTTCCTTGAACCACTAGTGCAAATAAAATGGTAAATTTCTAACTCCTCTTTAAGTTCTAACATCGCTGTACCAATAACCGTGGCGGGCGTCGACGTCAATCTTATATCGAAGTGGGGCTATGAAGGAAAACGTTATCGGCTGTAAATATTAGCGGTAAAGTGGCGAAGAGCGAAAAGAGGAAATGAAAAGGGACAGCGGGAGGGAATAAAATCCAGGGAGCTTATTGCGCACTGTCGGTCGAATTAATCCATAAAATTAATTTAAAAGAGGATGACCAGGCAGGCTAGAGTGTCTGCATGCGTAGCTATATACCACAACGCGGAATTACACAGCAGCGGTTCATTAGCTTTCTGGCCACGAAAGTGATAGAATTTAGAAAGATAGTGCCGAATATCACAAAGTTCATCGGTAATCAACATCTAACCGGTAAGAAAATAAGTCGGCTGAGCTTGCTAAAGTGTGTCGTTTTAAAGTTTATGAGAAAGTTGAAGCTTCGGTATTAAGTTGAACACCAGTCACTCCATCTCAAGTTGAACACTCATGAAACACCAAGTATCAAATCTCTTCGAAATGTTTTCATGCATTTGATGCTTTGAAATGGGACACATATTTTTTATTCCAACTTCAATATTTTGAATACCAGCCAAAATCAAATTTTTCGAAAAGTGAGTGCGCCCCCAAGCACAGTCGCTTTTATCCCCTTTCAAATTCTTGTATAAACTCTATATTGAACTCATTTTAAAGCTTATGGAACCTACTTTAAACATATACTGGACTGAATTTGACTCAATCGTTTGGTTATTTATCGCAGAAATTTTAACTCTTGAAATTCGATTTTGTGTTATACATCGACAACCTAAAAATATTTTTTCGTATTCCCCGTTTAGTACTGTATACGAGTGCAAAGTTTCAGGAAGACACTCGTTCAAATATATTTATAAGAAAATATTTTCACAGCCGGAACCCTACTCATGGTAAGATAGTGCAGCGGCTTTTGCCTGGAGTGTAAGAGCAGAGGGGTGGACAGATTTAAATAAAAACAAACCCTTACCATGGCAAACCAGATTGGACATTAATTCCTTCCACAGAAGACCAGATCAGAAAATTACATTTGTCGAGAGAGACCACTGTGTCGTTTGAGAATTTAATCTGTTAAATTTAGCCGTGAATATTCCTTAAATATTTAATATGAGTAGTACTGGTATCACTACAAAACGGTTTCATTGTAGCTTTAACCCGTTAAAAATTTTACTAGCAAATACATGTTCGAGGGAAAAAATAATTTGCGACCAGTGACTCGTAAACGGCTTTTAAAATTGCAAATGGAGGTTGTAGAACTGTGCCCATAACTAAGAGTGTGAGGCTCATGTCGTATAAGAATTTTTCAAATTCCAAATATGAGTGAAAACAAGAGTGAAGTTTGTGAATCTAGTTTTGCTGGACCCAGTACCAATGATATCCCGGCAGGTGAATTAAATGAGAGTAGCTCAGAGTAGTGGTGTGTATGAGATCAAGGGAAGTATGGATATTTCAAATCTTAACACTATTTAGTATTAATCTTAGGCGAATCACGCATAAAGAAAAGGAAACCGTCTAATACACAGGTGTGTGTGTGTGTGTTTGTGTTTTTGCATATATACCTATCTTAGAAATTACAAAACATAACAGGAAAACTTAAGGAGAAGGCATTTCGTATTGAAGCTGAATCGGTCCCAGAAGAAAAATAGGATTCAGAAATAATTCAGAAGCTCATAAATTTCATAGAAGAGATTATAGGAACTTAAAATTCAGATTTTGACTATTTCCGAAAGCTGGTCTTATAACCAAATTAAGGAAAACTTTATCAATAATGTGTCGAGCCACAGGTAGCAAAAACATTAGCTCCAGAGAGGGGCATTTTGTCAACTCCTGAAACCAAATCTGATAAACCGTTAGAATACTCTGGTAGGAAAAGTATTAGAGTTTTATATTTCTGACGATGTAGGCAGGATTATGGTGGGAAAAAGGAATTACGTTTCCGTTAAAGAAGTACGAAAAATTCAAAACAGAAGAGAGTAATTTTTTGCAATTTAAAAGAAAGCTTCCGCAATTTGAAAGATAAATGTACCTCATATAAAAATAGGTTTCTCAAAGTTTGCTCAACTAAAACTAAACAGTGTAGGTAAACTTCTAGGCACCCAAGCATTCTGCTTGTGTCTTCGCTCATCATAAGAACGTTAAGCTGATGCTTGATGGAATGGACATTTCCTAGCTTACTGCAGATTCAGGTATTTTTCTTTATATTATAAGGACTGTGCCAAATAATTCGTAACGCCGTCCATCATATGATTGCTATTTAAGGAAATGTGTTAACTGACAAGGTACTGAAAATTTTATCAATAACATTCGGCTCATTTTTGAAGAGAAAGGTACCGAGATTCTGCGTACCATAATCAATATATGGAGCTATAGTGAAACTATATTCATTTTAAAGTGAAGAAAAAAGTGTTTTCGTTTAAATGAACCGAACTAGCTGTGATTTAGGCCTATAGATTGTTTTCTGGGAGCACTGTGTCTCGAAACTAACTTGAACCTTTGTGCATCTTTCCTCCCATTCATTCTCAGTTATAGTGGATCCCAGTTTGACTTGACAGCGCGGAGCTCTGGGTGTTCATCATCGAGCTCACTGCACCACATGACTAGTAAATAATTTCATTATAAATGAGCCAAAAAATACCCTCGTGATATTTCGCATGCTGTTATAAGAAGTGTGGAGCAAGAGGAGTGATTTTTTCAGTTTTTTAAATAGTTCATATTATACTTAAATTTAAATTCTAACATTATAATACATGTGTGAGTTTCGTTTAAAATAATTTATGTAATATAGAAATAAGGAACAATTCTCTGAGCTTCCAAAAGGGATACAAAGTCTTAGATCCTTCAATTTAACGTGTACTGACTCATATATGAGAGGACCAGCTAAGCTTTATGTAAAAAAAATAAACAATGCTAAACATTTAGTCTCGTCTACGAAAGTAAGATCTGGCCCTAAATGCAAAAACGGCGAATGGGACTCTTTCGTGCGTCACAAGTTCACGCAGACGGTTTGCTTGCTGCATTTAGTTTTAAAGTAGGATTATGCAGAGAGAAGAACGAAGTACTGCATACCTCGGCACTTAGCGTCACACTTTTACTGAAATAAAACAGGGATAAAATAGACACAGCCCGTAGAAAAAATAACCGATCATTCGTGAACTACCGAATAAGAAGGGGAAGAATTACAGCAACCGTCTAACTCTTTCACAGAAATGCCTCATTAACGAGCGAGGAGAACCAAATTAAATGATCAACCGTAAAACGGTGGCGACGAAAACAGTATTGGAAGTTCCAAAGAAGTTTCTAAGATTCAATCCACCCTGTCAACTGATCGTTAGTTATAACCCCCCTATCACCTTGAAAATGCAATTTTGAGGGAGATCAGCGGATAATTGGAATGTAATTACGATCCCTCCCAGGTTTTAGTATTGGGACGTTGGTCTCCCTTCAAGGTGTAGCTGGTCTCCATTTACGGTGATTTCGCTCCAAGCTGAAGGAACCTTATCAGTTCTTCTGTAGACCTGCAAGAGAAATAATTGACTATCGGTAATGCAGATGCCTTAGCATAAGCATCATACGGCCCATCAGCTGAGCGCCCAGAGGAATACATGGAACGCCTCAGCTCCTGAACGATGAAAAGCGCGCTTTAACAATCCCGATTAAAAATTTAAAAGAGAGTTCATGAGATTCGACCCGTTTCGTAATATAGCGAATATTCGGGAGGTGATAGAATGAGTTGAAAGCAGCCGTATAGGCATTAACCAGAGGATCGGCGACGTGAATCAGATTAACGATGGTGTCATTATTTATCTTAAATTCAGGTACTTAGACTGTGCCACTTTACCTCCCACATACTGAAGCTTATCCCCTTCACAGAGGAAGGCGTGAAACAACTAAAGGGCTCTACAGATCGGCTCTAGCAATAACGCGTTGAGCTCTGGCGCGCATTTATTTATAACAGATCAAGTGTTGAAATGATGGGTGGAGCTGAAAACCTGATGCACACCTCTGCGTGCACGAACAGCCACCCAGTATTCGTTGCTGCAACAAAGGACTGATAAGTGTCTCGGTTGAGAGGAAGACCCTCGGCAGGGAAAAGGATGACAGAGTTAAGCAAAAAAGACTACTCTTTTCCATTTGTACGTGACGATGGAAGCTTCACGAAATGCTCACGGGAATACCGGCTTTAAAATAGAGGAATGGATCAATGCTCAGAAATCGGCAAGATGTATTCCCCTTTCACTTGCCCAAATCGAAGCTTGACCGAGGTTAAAATCTCCTACGGAAAATAGGGAGCTGGGAAAGCAGGCATTGTCCGCAGTGGTAAGGGAGAACAAGGCGTTACGTACATGAAAGCCAGAAACAAAACCCAGGTACTGCTAGTGTAACAGTAAAAGATGTTGTGCTAGCGGAAAGCGCGAAAGGGTAGTAACAAAGTACCTATGTACGTTGATGCAGTAATTTGTATCACAAATTACTTAAATGTAAATAATGATTGTAATATGAATATGCATTTTTATGTGACATTGATTTGAGATGTTTATTGATTGTAATTATTGTTGAAAAGAAGTTTATACCGCCTTACTGAAACTGACAATAATAGCGTTCAATAATGCAGCGAGGGGGTGAACTGTTTATCATTATTGGAAACGAGGAAGTTACGTAATATTGGCGCGTTTTTCTTAGAATCTTCTGGAACATTTCCCTAGAGCATATGTATTCATAATTTTCATTGGATATTAAAATAGACGCTAATGTTGGCGCGTTTTATTAGCCAATTGCAGTTCAGTTATAATCTTTAGGCATATCTGGGTGTATGAGTATAAAAAGCCAAGTCAGAGGTAGATCGCTCCCAGTTCATCAAAATTCTTTGTACACTACACGTCGCATTCCCGTCAGTTCATCGAAAATATTTTGTATGATACACGTCGCCTTCAGTCCAGCAGAAATATTACACGTCGGCTATCGATTCACAAGTTACGGGTAGCAGAATTATGAAAAATCTAAAGTGTTGTAAAGTTAATTATACAAAAAGTTGAATTACGCGAATTAAGAGTGATCAGTAATGAAGTTATTATAATAGTTTCAGTTTGGCGAGTGTCAAGATCAATGTGTAAATGTGATAGTTAACGTGTTCGACAATAAAAGTGTAAAACAAATTTCTTTCATCATTGTTATCTTTGGATAAAAGATTCCTTTCCGTTTACACAACCTGTATAAAGAGAAGTGCTCGACCCAAGAAAAAGATAATAGCTAGCCGGAGGACAGAGAACCAAATTTAAATAAAATAACAGTAGCATTCTTTCAAACGAACATTAATATTGACGCAAATTGCTAACACCAGATGGAGCTAACAAGCCTAACAAATGAATCACGTCACAAGATGGCTTCAACGCGTGAAGTAAACACAAATACACAAACCTTATAAGTAATACCACCGCAAATTGGCACCACAACGTGGGGCTACAATAATGTTAAATATAACATCAAGTATACTACTACAACGTCGCGAATCAGGAGTACTTGATTTGGTGAAAATTATGGTCACCCTATCAATTCAACCCTTCCTATTCGGTGCCTGTGGGGCTAGGGCTTTTGGGAGCGGAATGTTTCTACTCCTTCCATAAACTCTTCGGAAGACGGTTCTCGTGCTCAATAAACAAAGAAGAAAGTGGCTGCAAGCGGTTTCTTGTTGTGAGAGACAGAGTAGAACTGTTGAAGACGATTCCTAGCTATTGAATCGCTGTAACAGAATCTCTGAAGATGTGAATGAGAAGATTCCTTGAATTGAGCTTGTCCTAGTAGAAGCCTAACGATTTTGAAAAGTGGGGGCTCTTCAATTGGGTTTGGTAGTTAGTAGTTTGGGGTACAGTAACGTTAACTTTAGATCGGACTGTATCCGAGGAAGATGATCATGGTCATGGATGATCATATCCGTTTCCACCGAAACGGATTCTCATGCACGGCCGACGCTTGGGTGAGTGCTCCAAGTCCCCCTTACCTTGTAGAGGAACCCCTATAGAGGGATAATGCAGCACAGGATCCCAGGTTTGCACACTCGTACTTATGACAGCAGGCCGATGTCATAAGTACGAGTGGCAGAAGAGATGATAGCTCTTGTTAAGTACATGTACAATACAATAATGTTGGTCTTTCTATTTACTCAAGATTTGCATTCCTTCGTTGGATGGAGTGTCTATTTTACTCCACGCAGAAAACACTGCTGAAACTAAAGAAACATAATCACAGTTCTTCACTAAGATATTTACTACCGATTCATATACTCAGCGCGGTAGCGCCGCAGTAACGTGTGCGACTTGCATTCAGAAGGTCCCTCATTCGATCCCCGGCATTCGTCCACTCTGACCCATGGGTTTTTCGTGGTTTCCCTGGTATCGGCAGGCGGATTTGGGTTGGTTTCTTTTCTAACACGATTTACTTTCCATAATACACTTCCCTTTCATTCCGTTTCCCTCAAATCTTTTAGGTGTGCTTCTAGGCTTTGTGTCGTATGGCGCTGCCGGACGGATGGATGGATGCATGCTCAATGAAAGGAGTATTCCCCGTGGATATCCGAGGGCTACCTGACTGGTGGGTCGTTTATCGCCCTCATTCGGCGGTTCCAGCAGTGCGACGGATCTGCTAGCTTGGAAATGTTAGAGACTTTCTGTGGCCTGTCTGCCTACGGTCTGTAGCCTCCTGTGATTCCTTCATCTGATCCCTTCCTCTTTGGGGTGGTAACCGCAATAGATCTGTTCAGGTCGTAGTACGCGAGGTGTCCCCCTCCATTGAATCACCTGTACCTGCACCGCATTTCTATTTCAAGCTTAAATGTCCCTTTTACATGCGTGTGCCCAGCGGAGATACCATTAGCGTCACTTTACTCCTCTCTTGGTTCGTAAGCATGAAACAATTTACCAAACACTAAGTATAGCTTTGATAATTTATATATGAGATATTCAAAAAGTGTTAAGAAGTGTTTCTTACTCCCAAATTTGCTATAGATGGATACAAAATTTAGATGGAGAGACTCATAAATATGCAGTTTTTAGGTGAATTATTGCACCAGGGGAGTTAATATTGTTATACATAAGAGTTTGAACAAAAGATGCCGTCACATTTAAATGTGCTTGAAATTGGTACAAAATTATAGACGCCGCCATTGTTTGTTATATAGTGTAGCGCTTCCGAATTTAAGTTGCTGCTGGAGTCTTCAAGCCGAGTTTAAACGATAGCGTTTCCAAAATAAACAGTTACATAAATGCACATAATTAAATGACACTCTGTGGAAGGAAATACAGACATTGGTGGGATCCAGTGCAGAGCCGAAAAAGAATGACTACATTTATACTCACTTCTCAGTATTTTCGTGGTGAAATGGTTTGGACTTGGAAATGCCGCACGCAGATCGGAATTCGTATCCCCAGCGGGATTTATATACTTCAAAGGATTAAATATCGTTGTACTCATTAACTGCAATTTGGCTGAAGGAAATAACTACGTTTTATATTTAAAAACTATTGCTAGGAATTGCGACTTGTTTGAAACATTTCAGTTCAATTCATAAACGCCATTTTTCATGTGTAGCCTTTGGCAAGTTTCCACAAATTAAAACAATACTAAATCTACATTACAAGTAAGTTAAACTGTGGGGAATCTCATAAATTTACTGTATGTCCTATCACACAATGTAACCGTACTTACAGGTAGCCTTGCAAAATGAAAACTGGATAGCGATGCATATAATAAACCAACCACATATTACCTTATTACTTTCTTAAATTAGGGAGAACACATGAGAAGGTGCTAAATAAACAGTTTTAGTAAATGGTAAGTAAATGCTCATGGTGTAGCTCGTTTAAAAATACATATAGACGATTCAAGAGTAAATTAAAAGGGGGACTACAAAACATGGGCTTTTGGGATAATTTTTTAAAATATCCATTAAACCACAGAATACATTATAGGAAGCAATGTAGCTCATAGGGGCACCCAGCCATAAATGATCATTAACAGCCGTCGAAAAGCTAAAACCTAATTAAAATTACCGAGTGTCAGTGGTTGAAAAACGCAGCACCATACGGAACTAATTCAGACGAACACTGTCTAAAACAAGTTCTAAGGCAGCGACCGGTATATACCACGAATAAAAGAAAGCAAAAAGCTTGAATCCTGGCAAGCAGAAGGATACATTGAATGAAACATGAAACGAGCTGAATGGCATTCAAATCATCCGCATAACATGGCCGGAAGTTGCAGACATTTGGGGAAAAGCGAGGAGGGGCTAAATACTGACACTCAATTAAAATATGTCCCACCGTGAGAGGAGCGCCGCAGCTGTCACAAGTTGGAGCGAGTTCTCCGGTAAACAAATGGCGATGTCCGATACCATTCGACACAAAGCAATCTCTTCATGACGAGAAGGTCGTAAACAGGTTTCCCAAGTAGACGGAGTTGGTTTTCTCGTCCGCAGGTCTTCCTTCTGACAGAGCACCATTCTAGGAGTTAGTGCGAAATAAAGGGCCTTCATAAGAAAACAATAAAATCTTCTGCTGGAGTGCTAGGTGATAAAGAAACTGAAGCTAAAATTGCATTCTTGCATGCAACATCAGCGGTCTCATTGCTTGTTATGCCAACGTGATTAGCAACCCTCGAAAAATCAAACAAACACCAACATTGGTGAACATGCGGACACGATCTTAGATCCGCTGTATAAGGTAACACTATATAGAGCGTGAAGACTAAGGAGGGCTCTGAGGGAATGCGAGCATTAAATATATCTCTATAGACCATGATGCCTAATAAAACGGTGCTTGCTGCAGACGAAAATCTTCAGCGGTAGCATAGAGCACTCATCGGAATGACCAAAAATAAAACATTTCATACCAAGCACAAAGGTACACAGAACGTCAAGATTATCCTTGGAGCTATCGAGTTTCCCAAACTGAGACTTTAGCTCAGTGAAAGACGAATGGATAACCGGGTTGGGAGTAGTGCACGTCGGACGTCAACTCAAGATGAAAGGATTTTTCCAGGCTTTAACGGAGAAGATTGGTTTCTCCATTTGGAAGTATAACCTGAAAGCACGACCTCTAGAACAAGAAGTAGCTTGCGGAAACATCTCTGATGGAGCTAGGCGATAGAGCGAGACCCGCACGTTTGATCCGATGAATCCCCAAAGAGAGACGTACGATAACTCGGTTATAGCATCATTTTAGATAAAGGGCAACTGCATAGCTGCACAGAAAAACGCCACTCCGATAAGACAGAGAAGGTACCGCAGCTTCTCATAATGACTCAAAACAGGGTTTGTGCGAGATACAACATCTGCTAGCCAGATGCCTTGGTGATGGATGGTGTACAAGCAACGTAAAATGGAAGACCGTGCGAAAATACACAGTATACCCATAGTTAAGCTTGGAGAGAAACAGGGATTCACAAAGCACAATAGAACCATACGACATTTTCCAGGATGTGTGTGTTTAAAACACGGAAAATGGTAAGAGAACTTTCACAACTTCGCTCCAAATAGGTCATATGCGATGACTAACGTAACGTTCTGTCAAATATCAACCCTAGAAGCGTTGTTTCGTCTGTGAATTGTAAGATTTCTGCACCGAGTCGGAGTGACGGTGGATGAAACCTCTGCTGGCGCAGAAATATACATATAGGGTCTTCTCAACGGAAATATGGAACGCCTTTTAAGACTCCAGGAGTAAAGAGAGTTAAGATAGTGCTGCAGTCCGGGTCCAGAGGACAGGTGCCCCGAGAAGTAAGATGCACCGCGAAATTATGAACAAAAACAATTAACACATCAATAACAGGGTGGGTCGCCATATAAAGCCGTGTGACGCCGAGTACCGAGCCCTGAGGTACTCCAATCTCTTAACTAAAGAGATTATGTAAATCTGAATTCACAACCCACATGAAATACCATCAACTCTTTCATGAACTCTCGAACGAAGATTCCCCACGATCACACAAATCTCAAAGAATACCAGTCCTCCAACATGTGGCGTAGGCTTTGTCCAAAACAAAAATTCTGCTACACTCCGACATTTTTGTAGGAATTCATTGCACTTTCGCTAGAAGGTCTTGTAAGAAAAAAATACTGGGCAGAGTTGGAAACCGTTTTGAATGTCCGGTTCAAGGTATCGGGTATTATAGTAGACGCAACGAAGACAATGACAGAGAGTAATCTGAAACCAGGTATAGTGGTAAATTTAACCTTACCGGTTACAGACGGAATTTTGTCCCATACGACGGATGTAGGCGTAGCATCTTTAAAGCTCGCCACATAGCCTGTCCGAAAGGACCTCTTACAGCTACGAATTCTGCGATTTGCCTTAGCCTGTAGTTCTTCATTTGGCACCAACTCCTCCAATGTGGAATAGTGTTTAAACACCCCAAGAGTACTTCTGCGTTCACGATTGGCTATCCCACATTCCTCCGTCCCCAAAGGAACTTGTGTTCTCGTAGGGTAGAAAGGTGTTCAGCAGCGTCTAGAATCACAGAAGTCAGGTGTTCCAACAATGCGGCCAACGCTAAGAAAATCGCTGTCAGAAAAATGAGCTAGGTTGTAATAAAGGGGCTAGTCTCCCTTGTGAAACTGAAATGTAGGAATACCAGTGGAATATACTGTAGAATGAAGTAGGTCAACTATACACGAAAATGATCGCTAGAATGCGCATCGGAAAGCCCGTTCCACTGCAAACGGGAAGCAATCCGTTAAGAAAGCTTGCTTATATCCAGGAGAGAAAGGTTACCGGTGGAATCAAGACGGAAAAGTAGGTTCGGCAGTGGGACGAAAACGTGTAGTAAATTGATAAGGTCAACAAGGAAGTTCCCTCTACGTCTCACTCTAGGAGATCACCAGTAGGGATAATGCGCATCAAAGTCCCCTAGCAATAACTAAGGTGTAGGAAGCTGTAACCCTAAGTGAACGAGGTCCCCTTTTGCAAGAGTAAAAGTAGAGGGACTGTAGAGCAAAACCAACCCCAAGAATTGACATTTGTATAACAACTTGCATAGGAGTGTAAGTGGAATAGGATTATAGGACACATCCTGGCGAAGACAGCTCACAATACTTCCATGTGCAGTAAAGCCCTCCTCCAATGTTAGATCCAAGCGCATCCTAGAACACCCATAAATATCTAAGGTATCTTGAGGGTAGTTTTATCTCCTGCAGATCAACGACGACAAGGGCTGTATGTGGTAGTAGGCAGATCTCCAGTTCTAGACGTGTGCGAACCCCATGTGCATTCCATTGTAGTGGGAAGATGCATCCAAAGTTGTTCCATTAAAGTTCCTTCGTGCGCCTGCCATCCCCACTAATGTATGGACATATATACGAGCCGGAGCACCACTGCTGCATGTGTGCAAATTTTTGGAAGCGACAACAACCTTTGGGTTGGTAATACATGAGCGAAGAGTCGTTCATTCGTAACCGCAGAACATGAAAATCACCATCGCGGTCCTTTCTAATGTAGGGAAGACTGGGCATAGCGGAAATGGCCTATGGTCCCTTTTGTCTATCAACTTGTAGCCGCAATAGCACATTGAAGCAACAATCAGCTACTTCTAATTGGAGAAGCCTCTAAACTTAAGGTAGTGATAACCACACGCATGCTGTTGAGAGTTTTGTGTTTGTTCACTTTGAGTGGGTAAGAACCCAAAGAACTATTCTTCTCCAGGCTGCGCTTCTTTGGAGACGCCGATTAAAAGGACACCGTCTAGACAGCGAATGGCGTTATTCAATGGCCCATTAATGTGACCTCTTTCTCATTGGATATAGAACGGATTGAGGTCCCTTGTCGTCTCGTTCTCTAACATAAGCCACATAATAAAGAAGCAAGCTGCGGAGGAGGATGAGCGCAGAGGAATCATGCTAGAAACTTTCGCCATCCCGAACCGTCGGTTAATCAGTCATTGGGAATAAAGGAAGAGAGACTCCCACATCTGTGCTGGCCTTGATCACACACGCCAGGCCCGATCTCAATGAATGAATCAGGAGAATTACCCATCGTCTATTACTACTAACGTGCATAAGACAGTTCCGCCGCAGGCAGATCCGACTTTATCCCCCTACCATTTTCCAATGGTAACCGTCAATGGTCCGCCAAAATTAACGAGACTTAGAGTAGATTACATCGGTTGCTTCCTCGAGGGGACCAGGCCCCTCAGGCGCTACGAGGGAGTACGGGACTGCGGAACGCTACGCACTGTCCCACAAAAGGCGTAGAGAGTATGTTCCATGCACCTTCATGTCTGAAACCTCAGGAACGCACACAATTAACGAGACTTAGAGTAGATTACATCGGTTGCTCCCTCGAGGGGACCAGGCCCCTCAGGCGCTACGAGGGAGTACGGGACTGCGGAACGCTACGCACTGTCCCACAAAAGGCGTAGAGAGTATGTTCCATGCACCTTCAAGTCTGAAACCTCAGGAACGCACACAATTAACGAGACTTAGAGTAGATTACATCGGTTGCTCCCTCGAGGGGACCAGGCCCCTCAGGCGCTACGAGGGAGTACGGGACTGCGGAACGCTACGCACTGTCCCACAAAAGGCGTAGAGAGTATGTTCCATGCACCTTCATGTCTGAAACCTCAGGAACGCACACAATTAACGAGACTTAGAGTAGATTACATCGGTTGCTCCCTCGAGGGGACCAGGCCCCTCAGGCGCTACGAGGGAGTACGTGACTGCGGAACGCTACGCACTGTCCCACAAAAGGCGTAGAGAGTATGTTCCATGCACCTTCATGCCTGAAACCTGAGGAACGCACACAGTTTGGAAACTGCTCCGAAACCGCCGGACAGGAACCACGGAGATAGGAGTTCATAACCCCAAAAATCGCAAAACTACTATGATAATAAACTCCGAAGAGCGAGAATCTATTAAAATGAGGAAACGTGGCTCCAACAATTGAGGATAGAGGATGACGATGGCGACGAATGGCTCCGGACGCCGGGTACGCTAAGTGGGAGCCAGTAGCCTTTGGGGGAATAAAAGAGGCTGTTGCGAAAGCGCCTGAACTGTAAAGCTCTGTGTATATTTATGTACAATCTTGTTTATAGCTATTCTAGTGAAGGCTATGAATGGAACAGATGCCGATGCAGATAGTTTGTAGCACCAACCGGTAAACATCTGGTATTCGTGTTTACATCATGATGGAAAAACTTAAAGGAGACCATCTCGGACATTCGTGTTGACAATCGTTTGTATTCTATCGTTCAATCTGATTGCCATCCATACTGTAAAGAGCTTATAATGAACTGAAAAGAAGAAAGGAAATGTGAATGTCCTTAGATTAAATATTCAACTTATTTTAATTTAAAACGATAAGCATGTTTATGTCGGATGTCACAGTTCAAAGGTTTACTTGTATTAATACAAGTTCAGTAGCTGTGCATGGTACAAACTCATCGCCTCAATTCAAGAAGACTGCAGGTACTGGCTGTTAATAAAACAATGACCTTTTATGCTTTGCTACTATGGCCAGCACTTATTCGGAGTAATATAAAATCACAATAGTGATAACCATCACAATGCTTAGTAGGTTGCGTTAAATGGCAAACGCATAGTTTTTCAAGAGGACGCACGTGTTCGTAAATATATTTTGTTATTGTGGAACATAAACTATTTGGGAATGCTTTTTTACGGTGATGGGAGTGCACTCCACATTACTTCAGATATTCTTCATAAATCCAACAAGAGAACCATAGCGTACGTTAAATCATAGAAATTGTTCCAACGTCAGCCTCTAACTTGATAACACTGGCGGCACTTAGTGTGACGTACTTGGCCAAAGATGTATGGTTGCGTGCTGAGTTAACTCAGTCACTGTATGTGTTCGTATGATAACGTCCTTCTCTGAGGATACAGAAGACTAATTAATCATTCGCAAACAAAATAGTGGAGAGATGTAGAATGTAACAATTGTGGTAACCATGGACTGTAGGGTTATGCAGCTCAAGTGCAGGAAAACTATCTGGCCTTATGGTGATGGCCAATGGTTTGCGTTAAAAGTCCCAAACGCTCTAAACAAACTGTACGCCTAATAATGGCAAAACCATAAATTCTCTGTACAAGCCACTTCTTGAAAACTTAGTTTGCCATTACACAGCATACCTTCTTGGGATTGTAGCGAAATGACGGATAAATCCATCTCTAAGCTTTCTGTCTTCTATGCACACGGTCATCTTCAAGCATTCTTCTCCGTTTTCTAGGGGCATAGCTAAAAGCCTGTAAATTAACTTAAATATCACACGGCTATAATTCCAGAAAGTTATTATTTATAATCAAGCGGGAAAGCGGCAAAACTCTAATAATATTAAAGGTTTGGGGTGTAATTTTTAATCATCCTGTGTACAAGTAACTACCAGAAGACGTCTAAAACTTGAAAGGTTAAGTGCTTTTGAAGTGAAAACCAGAAACTACTCTCACTGAGCTTGAAGAGCGGAAGAAAGATGCCAGTTTAGAAAATAACGGACTCCTGCGTTTCAGCGGATAAGAAAAGGCTTTACGTGTGGTTGAGAAAAAGGATTTTTTTAGCATGTTAACCTTAGAATTTACAATCCTTTCTCTAATAATTCCATCTTCTTATTTGCTTGTTTATAAGGGTAGGCGTACAAAAACATTAAGCAGTGGAATTAAGTCATTCTACTTACCTTCATTTTTAGGCACATTCCATGCTAATTTAAAACTTTTCGCCTTACTTTCATAAACACTAAGCTGTAACAGGTTTATACTAAATATGCTAAGCTTCAGCACACAAAGAGGTGCTAGCGAATCTAGGAAGGAACGCACTCCTTGGTGTCATGTCAAATTTGCTGCTAGCTTTATAGTTAAAGGAACTATCTTCCACTCCATTTATACTTTAGTGCGTGAATAATATGACTGTAATCTGGTACAGTGTATTCGGATGTAAAAGGCACTGTCTAACTTGATTTAACAACAGTTGTGAAAAATACAAAGTGTAAAGCTTGTGAATAATGCACATCATATGTAAGCAATATCTTACTGAAGTAAATGTGGCCAAATTTAGTGCGACGAATTTGCCAGCAGTGATTTCGTTGGGTCTCACTGTACGGCTCATTATAATACCAATTGCCCTCTTAAATTTCCTTGGGGCGTTATGCCAAGAACTCTCATATGCAGCATCATAAATTCCAGCACTCTGTAATAAATACAAATTACATTAAACTTAATGAAATTATAGTGGCAGTAACAATAATAATATGAATGTTTATATCAGACATCGAAGCTGATTTAAACCTACGTAATCACCTGCACAGCCAGTTCTCCACAGCACCAAGAGAATACTGCCATGATTGTTACATCCGAAAATAAAAACAATACAGAGGACATAAATTTGACACTTTTCACAGGAACCTATGAACAGAGAAAGCAAGGATCAATTAGCACGATTTAAACCTCACAAACAGAAATGTATGTCATTCATATTGACAATAATGAATAAGATTCTGTTATTTAAAAAGACTTATTGAAAAATTATGCTTCCTCCAACCGGAAGCTGCTATACACAATACATATCAAAGTGTTAAACCAGATGTAAGCATCTATACACAAGTTCTAACAAAACGATCAAAACATATAGTATAAATCATAATGTAACTATGTGTATGTGGTATAAAGTTGAGTAACTTGCCAGAAAGAATTGAACTTATAAATAATAGATACTATAACTTGTAATTCCTTAATGAGGTTTTGAAATACTGGCTGCTTAAATGTCACACAAATAAATGTTAATGTTAGAAGTGGTGCTTTTATTGCTCTAAGTCCTATTCTAATAAGTGCGCTATTTAATTGATTTTTCTAAATAATTGTACAAATAATTTCGCAAAGTTCCTCTAGCTCCTCCTTTATGCCTCTGCATATTTTTATTTGCCTCCCCTCTGATGGTAGGTTCGATTATGGTTACAGAGGTTGAACAGGGCTTAAGGACATTAATTCATCTATCAGAATCCGATGTACCATGTACCTACTCTTAGACCTGATATTTAGTTCCTCTGAGAACTTCAGCAACCATGGAGCCCACTTTATCAGTACGTATTTCGTCGTATGGACAGATTCCACGAAATGAACAAAAATTTCAACCTCACTGTCGCAACAGCGACAACCATTACTATCCTGGACTCTTGCCATGGGGACACATTAGAATACGTTTTAGATACTTATCTACATTCAGCGTTTGTAGGTCCTTCTGGCCAGGGATGGTCCAGAGGTAAATTATTTGCATCAAATGATTCCCTTCCATTCTTGAGCTAGAGAGTACCATGCATGGAATTCTCTCTCCCAAAGGGTAAGAACATGGTGTCTTGTAGCTGAATTCTCATCATGAATGAGGCTTGCGGTTCAAATCCCGGCAAGATTATGCTCTCTGACTGAGGTTTATTCCAGGTTTTCCTCAGTCTTCATAATTGGTAAATGCCGGGGAGGTACCCTAAACTTTGGTCTGAAGCGTTTCCTTTCCTAATTATCATTTCATTTCATGCACCACCAGTGTCACCATCTGTGCTGCGTATGCAATATAAACGGGTATTAAACACTATTCACTTACATTGTGTAGACACGTGTGTATTGCGATAACATCATAACTGGTGATGACATGAAAGTATCCAATAAATGACTGCAAGCATTAACACATTATAGCTAAGCTTCGTATTAAGAAGGAAAAAACCAAGACCGTTACGTTATTTATGTGAACAAATAATACATTCAGGAAAATAAGGCAGCAGCAATACATCTTTAAGAGTAACTGATTATAATAACAGCAACTATGTCAAAGCTTCCGTTTATCTTGCAAGAACTGATATCTAAACTGAGTTTAATAGTGTGAGACACAAAACTGGATAATAATGTAAATGTCTAGTGAAGCTGCAAAACAGGTGTGTTAAAAAAGTTTAGTGTACCTCATAACCTGTTATGTTCGTCCTCGCTTCAAATGCTTTGTTATGAAAGTTGACACCAAGGTGATGGGTGCTTTTATCTTCGAGTTTTGAGAGAGTTGTTCGAAATTCACCTAATTCCAAAGAAAAATAGAATTTCTCTTCTTTACTTATATGTAATTTGATTACCTCAAATCGAAGTTAGCTCCGATTGGTCTACATTTTCGATGTTGGTGTTTTGCAGAATCCTCCCAGTTTGTTCTTAAATCTGTGTTATAGTCGTCCTCCGCAGTGTAGTGGTTATCATGTTAGCCTCTAGTTCCCGAGGTCGCGTGTTCAAACCCGGCGGAGGATGATGGAATTTTTTCGGTCGTAAAAATCGTTAGCATGGCTTCCTTCGGAAGGGAAGTAAAGCGTGGTCCCGTGTTGTAAATTTACGGCACGTAAAGGAACTTCAACATGATAAAGAGGCCTCTAAGCAAAATTACCGGTCTTCCACGCCCAATGTAGAATGGGACGCTAAGGACCACAGCAGTTAAAGAGCATCCATAATTTAAAAAAACTCAAGTTTATGTTATCTGCAAACGCCATGACAGTAACTCTGACAGGATAACAAAACTCTGGCTAAAACCCGGTAACCCAAATAAAGCTAAACAGGACAACTGTGTGAATATTGTGTCAGAACCCATTAGGTGTGAAATAAAACTCAAGAACCCTCAATCCCTAATAAGCCTAAAACTCTGCTCTAATGTAATGATGTGGTCTGGAAGTATGCAGAGAGGTTGGAGGCCAAACGATTGGAACGTTGCTGAGCGTTTAAATTCGGGCATTTTAATCAAAGTGACGAAGAGGATTTCCCCCAAAGAGGTACAGACGGCTCCAAATGTTTTCCGTTCCACCGGTGGCGGGGCAAGCGGGGTATCTTATCGAGAGGTTATGCCAGGTATCTTAGCTCATACCTGCTCTACAAGGAAGGTTAAAAGATGTAACAGGCTAAAGAAAATATCATTCCAACGCATTTCCCTAGGACTTGGCTGTAAGAATGTAATAACTGTAAAAAGAAAACAGCATTAACATTACTGTACAGCGACATTCCTAATTTTTAGGAATTAGAGACATCATATTATTGTATAATAAGCAAGTATTAAAACAAAATTGTTTGGTTTTTTATATATTTACTGCTTTCTCTACCCATTATTAACTAGCATATGTTCATTATTTTCATAATGTCCTTATGAAGTATGGGTTTTCCGTGCATCGTGACAACAATTTAGACCAGAAATTATTTAAAGTTACAGTCTAAGTTACACTTTTCCCAATTTGGTTGTATGCAAGATGCCGTAACGACAACCAGCCGATTATCTATTCCACAACTCATCTTTTTACTGTCTCTCTTATTTACCTATAATAAGTAGGGAAAGTGTTTTATTCCACCCAAAAATTAAAAAACGAGATTCACCGGAAATGTACTTTTTGAGAGCCACTGAATCCAAAGAAAGCATTTTTACCTTTCCTACTACGCAGTTACAGTAAGCAGAGGAAGTATTATATTCCACCCAAAAATTCAATAACAAGATTCACCGGAAATACACGTTTTGAGCCCCATTGAATCCAAAGAAAGCATTTTTACTTTCCCTACTAAGCACTTACAGTAAGTGGAGGAATTATTGTATTCCACCCAAAATTTTAATAACGGGATTTACCGGAAATGCACGCTTTGAGACTCCCTGAATCCAAAGAAAGCATTTTGACTTTCTTTACTACATAGCTACAGGAGGTAGAGAAAGTATTGTATTTCATCCAAAAATTCAATAAAGAGATTCACCGGAAACACACCTTTTGAGACCCCCTGAATCCAAAGAAAGCATTATTACCTTCTCTACTACGTAGTTACACGAGGTAGAGAAAGTATTGTATTCCACTCAAAAATTCAATAAAGAGATTCACCGTATATACACGTTTTGAGACCCCCTGAATCCAAAGAAACATTATTACCTTCCCTACTACATAGCTACAGGAGATAGGGAAAGTATTGTATTCCACCCAAAAACTTAATAACGAGATTCACCGGATATACACATTTTGATAATCCCTGGAAACAAAGAAAACATTTTTACTTTCTCTACTACGTAGTTACAGTAAGTAGAGCAAGTATTGTATTCCATCTGAAAATTCAATGTCGTAATTTCACCAGAAATCACATTTGTGACCCCTGAATTCAATTAATTTATTTTGACAAAATGGTCCAAGTGCATGTGGTGTATGTTTAAGCTATTTTCATGGTAAATAGAATGTATGTCTTTTATTTTCTAGCAATAGTATGTAAATTAGTCTTTATTCTCAATGACTCTTGATAATTAGTAAATCGTAAGAGAGAGACAAAATCAACAACTGTAGATCTTGTTGAAGCACAACATTTATATCAAATAACACTTTTATTTTATGTCAAATAACTTTTATATTTTACCTATTCTGAAATTTTCTTTGTTATTAGTTTGAATTTTCAAATATTTATACCTCTCAACTGCAAATAGCTGTTTTTTCTTTCTTTTTTTTTTCTCGTGTTCATACAAAGAGAACAGAATTTCAAAGCTATCACGTCTGTGGCTCGCATTCGAGAGATAGTGGGTTGGATTCCTCTGGCCGTCCTTCCTGATCCATAGGTTTTTTCCGGGGGTTTTCCCGGGTCGCCAGGCGAGTGCTGGGAAGGATTCTCACATTCCCGAATTTCCGAACCACCATTTCATCTCCATTCTAATTTCACTTCATCTTTCATCCGTTGGTCACTTACAGGATTGGAAGTGTCGGCGATGGTGTTTCGGTGCAGTGTGATAGGGGAAAAGGATGCTTTTTGTGACTTTTCCGTCCCTCAGCTATCGGCTGACTGTCGGGAGTATCCTAACTTCCTTGAGGGGCGTTTGATACCCTCTGTGCTGGGTGGGGTCCACGGTCTACCTGTCCGTCTGACGGGGAGTCTCTATCTGAAAACTTAGGGACCCTGCCATTCCCGTGTCGTTTTTCCTGGTTCTGGACGCCCGGTGTCTTGTTTCGCCTCATCCTTCCTCCCAGAGATGCCCACTACGTGGATCAGTGCCGACTCCCCTCCGTAGCCAACCAATCCAAAGCTATCACGTAGCGATCAGCTTTGAGGGATTTATCTATCGCTTTAGCTTAATATGTTCTGGTTATACCTACAACGAATTGTGAAAATAAGTGATGCAGGTTTATCGGTGTTAACATGACATAGATGAAAAATAAGCTTTGTAAGAAGAGTGAGTAGAGAAAGTCATATGAATGCAACACATCATGTTTCAGGGCAAAAGCTCCATATGCCTGCGCGTATGTGAACAACATAAATTCAATGCGAAAAGTTCGGTTGTTATTTAGGTTCAGCATCTTTCAAAGATGTGACATGGATTTTCAAGAAAATCCCCCCACCCCAGATTACCCTTTACAGGGAACATTTTTCGAAAATTTTAATTTTCTCAAAAATGGCTAACGATTTTGATTAAAATATCATATATTTAAGATACTTTCAGGACAAATAAAATCTATATCTTGAATTTTCTGGGTATGTCTCCAAAAGTGTTCTTCATTGTGAACGACGTTTAAATAAATGGAATACCATAAGAGATAGACAAAACTTTACTAACAAAAAATGTAGATCGCGTTAAAATACACAACTTATGTCATATACATTTTTTTTTGAGTGAACCATTTTCGAGATATTGCTTGTTATTCCCTTAAATTTTTCAATACTTTTCTCAAATGGGAATTAGTTATTCAGTTGTTTTTTTTTTTTTTTTTTTTTGTTCTGGTAAGGCAAAGAGAATGGAATACTCCACATAGCAACCAGCTCTTAAAATATTTGACTATCGCTAAAAGCCTACCAATTCCCCTTGCATCTACAAGAAAATTAGCAATAAGATTAAGATCTCGATTAACATGAAGCATATGGAAAATAAGCGTTTGTAAAAATAGTGTGTACAAGAGTAGAGAAAGTCATGTGAGTGTAACAGATCAGATTTTTTATAAGTGAGAAGTCGTTATTCGTTTTGTTTTTGTCGCGGTCATACAAACAGCTGGGAATTACAAAGCAACTCGTAGTGACATGCTTTTTGAAAATGTGACTATCGCTTTATCTACATATACTACAACGAAACGTGTAAATGTAGACTTTTTCTTTTGGTATTTCATTAAAGTCCTTTAACCGGGTACGCCATTACGGACGGTGAATGAACGAAATGGTTAAAATGATGCTCAAATGGGCCCGAGGTCACTAGAAATTAGAATCAAACATTCATCTGCTCAGGATAAGAAGAAAAACTTTACCCATGTATTTCAATTTAACCGAGATTCTAACTCGGGACCTCTTGAATGTGAGGCAGACCCCTACACCACACAGATGAGCTAAATGTGATTGGCAAGGTTACCTGGATATAAGAAGTAGACAGAAAATGAGATTTAGAAAAAAGAATTTGTAGAATGGTGAGAAGAGAAAGTTATGTGAAATCAACAGGTTAGTTTGTTCGATTTGAAATAATAACTTAATCTATACTTAATTATAATTCTTCCTAACCATAATTCTCGTACTAATGCAAAGAGCGTAGAGTTTCAAAGACACCACATAAAATCTGACTATCGTTTGAGCTACTGCATTATTCTTATACTTGCAACAAAGTTGTAATGGCAGATCATTTCAATTAAGAAGAAGACGCTTTCACTCAAGCCGTGTGTAGGACAAGGCTGGAAAGATAGAATCAGATTGAAAAATTCAATGTCATAGCCGAGATTTGAACTACGGATATTCCAGTTTACGTCCAGGTGGCGCCGCGGGAACGCGTGCGACTCGCATTCGAGATCCCTAGTTCGCTTCCCGGCTACCGCCCAATCTGACCCAGGTTTTTTTTTGGATAGTTTTTCCGGGTCGTCAGGCGAATGCTGATATGGTTTCTCTCAGCCCCCGAATATCGTTCCATTCCTCATTTCATTCATCCTTAACCCCGTTAGGTCTGTTTCAGGGTTGGAAGTGTGGGCGATGGTATTTCGGTGCGGCGTGGCAGAGAAAAAGGATGCTCTCTATGGAACCTTATCCGTCTCTCGGTCTTCGGCTGGTTGCCAGGGTATACGGACCGCTTCTTGGGGGGCGTTGGGCCCTCTGTTTGGTTGGGGCCCCCGGTTTGCCTGCCCAACTGTCAGGGCGTCTCAATCTGAAAATTTTAGGAGCCTTGTCATTGCTGTGCAGTCATTCCTGGTTCCGGCTGCTCGGTGTCTCTCATCTCGTCCCACCCTTCCGGGAGCGCCCCCTCGAGGGGCACAAGCACAATATCCTCATTCACTGGATTGGGGTCGAGTCCCCTCCGTTACACACTCCATTCCAGACCATAGAAGAGAAGTATTTTAAGAATTCCTAACGTGAATCGTAATACAAAGTCATTTTGGGGGCGGGGGGTGTCTTCAGATTTGTAACTTAAATGCAATTTAGTTTTCGGAATAGAGTGCTTTCAAACGAACCAATTGCACATCAACCTATCTGCATTAACACTTCGGGTCACTATTTTGAAGATTTAGCTTATATGATCCCAACCGAATAAAACAGCTATATAGAAACTGCATACTTTGCGCTAAACGTTATTTCCTCGTATCTATTAACATTTTCTTCTTTTGCATACAATACCTAAATAGGTGTTTTTACTCTACGTCCACAATACGACTGGCACGGTTTTTCTTCTTTTCTCTTGTGTGTGTGTGTGTGTGTGTGTGTGTGTGTGTGTGTGTGTGTGTGTGTGTGTGTGTGTGTGTGTGTGTAAGGGAAAATATGTTTCAAATAAAATAATCTTTATTCGTTTTTCAGTAACAAACGCAAAATATATCTCATTTTGAAGAAAATTTAATGTTGAACTTAATTGTTCCCAAACTGCTTCAACAGTTTGACATTAATATTACTTTTGCTGCTATTATTTTAAAACATTACTTGAATATTATCAGAACTGAATGTGCCAACTATATGGAACTATACACTTAGCGCTAAATGTTGTGATCAATATCTATGACAAAAAGCAAAACGAACTTATATTCAAGGTAATAAATGCCCTCGTTGGGTCTCGGAGTATGCGTAGAACGTTCTATTGGTGACAATTATGAAACTATTATTATTAACATTATTATTTTTTAAATTATTACTAGCAACGAACGTTAAAAACAAGATGTACATTATGCGAACCTTGTTTCTCAAGAAAATTACTGAATCTTAAACTTGTGGAGCACCGCATAAAGAGTGTAAAATTTGATTTTTAATCAACATATTATACAAAGAAAATGTTCATTTATTTCGCTTGAGTAGCTCTAGTAAAGAGAAAAGTATTTGGTTTCGTCTTCTTTCCTCTTAGTCAGGTCGCTGAATTATACCAGCATACAAGGAAGTAAATGTGACCTTTGCACTTGCTGTTGGCTATAGCCAGGCATGACTAGTCGAGAAGAAATTTCTTCCCCCTCTTCCTCTACATCCCTTGGCCCATCGGAAAACATTTGAAGCCCACTGTACAGTCAGGAGCAGTCTCGCACTTCAATGCTTGTAAATTTCCACGACAAAACTTACATTGCACTATGCACATTCGCGCTGAAACGGATCCGGTAGGGAGCAGTGTTTGAGCTATTCGCGTATCACCGATCCAGTGAATTATGGAAAAAGGAACTGTAAGACGGATAACAAGCCAAGGTGGACAAGCTACGTGCATAGCTGAAAACAAAAATATCACGAGAAACTGGAGCGGAGGTTCGACAACGTTGGACTAGTTGAGAAGCTGCCTACTGCTGTCCTGATGCCTCGAGGATGTACAGCGTTAAGGCAACGTAAAATGGACAGTCGTACTAATGAGTAATAGTATGCACCCGTAGTTGGGCTTTGGGTACACAAGTGATCAATAAAGTGCAAAATAATGGTTCCAAGAGTTCCCCGCGACAATATATGACAATGTCGCAATATAAACTGTACAGAAGTAGTCTATAGTAAGGGTTCCTATACGTTAGTTAATTTATATTGGCTAATTTCTCACCAGGTAGAATCATATTTAACTACAATAAGATAAATTCTTAATAATATGATAATAAGCATAATTTTTACTTTGGATGTAAACTCTAAATCATCATTTTGGTTTTTCAATAATAGTGATGAGAGAGAGAAAGAGAGAGAGGAAAAAAGAACAGATGGTAATTTAAAATGGCTTGATTGTAATGAATAGTGTACACAATCCTCCTACGTATATAGGTAGGATAGGAGTGGAACGTAACACTGATCTAACCTTAAGTAGCTATAGTTTCAGCAGGCACATAAAAGGATGGAATGTATTAGAAAATCAAACAACGAGTCATATAATTTAATTCAATTTGAAATTACTCATGAGGAAGAGGAATATGGAGATTTAATATCAGAAATGTAAATTGGTTATTATTAAAATAAACATTTAGTGATTTCGATTTAAGTGTTATAAATGACGGCGTAGATGAAGCAACAAGGTATATAAATCACAAATAGTTAGGGTCATTAATGAAGTAGTTCCCATGCAAATGTAAATTCATCAGTAAGAGGCCCATGAATTAGAAGCTGTCGAGATTTCTTAGAAATATGCGAAAAACGAGAAAATTCTATCATAATTCAGTAGCCTCAGAAGAACGTAGGTTGGACTGATAATATATCGCATATGAAGAATTTATAAGAAAGTCTAAGCAAGAAAGGTGGAACGGTTTTGTTGGAAATAGTTTAGAGATCAAAATGCATAGGGAATCCCATACAGAATTGTGAGTGCAAAAATATTCACCAAAGTAATGATACCTATATTAAAGGAACCAGATGGCACCTATACAACAGATTCGGAAGAAAGCATGCAATACTTAATAGAGAATTTTATTCCAGATGGCATACTGATAGTGGAAACGATGACATACGACAGCACGAATCGAAGATGGAAGGCTTTGCAATAATGCGAATGTAGATAGGGAAGTCACAGAAGAAACAGTTTATGAAGTTATAATCTCTCTTAGGAGAAGAAAGGTGTCAGGTTCCAGATAGAATAACTGTCCGAAGTGTTGCAAGAGCTCAGCGCCGTTTATGCACAAGTTGTGCAACAGATGTTTACTGGAATGTAAATCCCCGAATATTTGGAAACAGGCAAACACTGGTGTTACTAAAGCAAAGTGAGAATGAAGACCCAATATCAGTTAGAACATACCAGTCAACCTGCTCAATACGATGGGAAAGGTTTTTGAAAAAAATATTTAATATATGTTAAATTATGCTAGATTGGATTATGGTCTTGGCAGTTTTCAATCTGGATATAGATTGGGGAAATCAGCTGAAGATGTAGTTAACCATTTAGGGGGCAGCGAACAGAATCTCCTAGTTAGGTTCTCTACCATTTGGTCAATGGTAGGAGATTCAAAGTTAGAAAACTGAAGCGGAAATAAAGCTACCAGTCTGCATTTTCAACCGCTATTTAGGAATATCATGGGAGATACATTATGATAAGTAAACCTATCATGCAGGGGAGATATTCACAAGAGTGTGTACAAGCAATAACGTTCCTCTCTAAACGGTGAACAAGCTGCGGAGAGCAGAGACTCGGTTCCAGATAAAAAAAAGTTGTCAGCTGTGTCAGAAGTGTAATGGGGTTCGCCGGTATTTAGAACAGAAACGATAAATTAGTCCAGAAGAGCAGCAAGTAGGATTGCCCTCGTAAGTGTCCGAGATGATTTCCAGAGAGGGTGATGAGCATTAAATTCCCCACCAGTAAATAGATACAGTCCTGTGACAGGGGATGAACAATGTCACCAACTGCAAGGGGAAGCGAAACAGGTAAAAAATATACAAATGGGAAAAAACAAAACCAGGCGGAAACATGTGTATATCCCTAGCTTGCAAAAGTGTGATGCGCGGAACTGTTTGATAGTACACTTCTCGCAAACATGAGTAATGGCATCGCCAAGAGCAGCAGAACCCTTCTTCGGTGTAGGCTCGATAATACCTTCGGATATCGAAGGGATCCTGAAGGCGAAGCTTGGTCTCCTGGAAGCAAACGGCGAGCGGTGTTTGGGAAGACAAAGGAAATTTCGGTTCTGCATATTGTGAAACGCAGACCACGTATATTCCACTGGAGCACTACCATCAGGGAAATGAAGTGATGACTTTGGAGAATGTGCGACTAAACGACTAATGGGTTAATTTTTGGCCGGTTAAGTTGTGCTTATAAGTAAGCCTGCGTCCCGGTCTTTTGCGGCATAAGTGTTCGAAGGCATCTGTATCGCATCCTTGCTAGCAATGTCCGAGAAAGTTAGTTTGGTTCGTGAAAGAGAGCGGAGGCGGTTCGTAGGAGGCCAGGAGGGGATCTCCGGCTCAATAGCGACGTGAGTAGATGTTAAGGCTATAATTGGAAAGATAGAACAGTATCACCCAATGGTGTCGTAAGCCCGGAGGAATTGTTCTGAATACCCATAGGGATAGGAGAACTAGGAACAGAACAAGTCTGCTCTATGGCGTCCTTCGTAGCAGTGACACGCCGCAAAGCTGCAGTGGGAAGGAGCTCCGGGTATCGTTTTCTGGCCTCTGCTGCTATAGTAATTGAGGACACTGTTTAAATTACAAAGATGACCACTCCCACAGCAGGCAGATTGGGGTATTTAGGGCATGTGTTGCATTACAACGAGGAGATACTGTAGAGACAAAACAACTTTGCTGCGTATGGCCAAGCTTCTGGCAGCCATAAAAACACAAGGGGTTATTGACGACATAACAGCAAAAGATAAAATGAGGTCCTCTCGTGGGAACGCCTCTCGACTATCTTTCACAATAATCGATACCCTTGATGACTGTCTTATCGGACTAGTAACTGACGTTCCCCTCGTTAGAGAGGCCGTTGTTACCACTCAGCGGCCAGTATTCAGGGTCTACCATCACGGTAGAGTGGCACTGATCAGCCTCGCGGGTTCATCGTTTCAATAGAGAACGGCCCATCTCGACAGCGCGTGGGTTTTTTATAGGACCACATGTTCTATTTCCTTTTGGATGTAAAAGCGACTAAGCCTTCTTTTATAATTTTTGACTCCAATTAAGTCCCCCTCCCACACACACGCGCGCGCGCGCGCGCAAACGTGTTGATATGGAGGTTGGGCTCAGAAGAGTCATGATGAAAAGGTTCCCCATTCGAAACCGTTGGGGGTCATTCTGCCAGCCGGGATAAAAGAAAATACATCTACATCTTCTGGTCTGTGCCGGCCTGTAGCACCCGCTATGGGCCATATCTTTAAGAATACTCCAGAGAAGTTACCCTCCCCATCATTACTGATTGGCATGCGGCACGATCAACCACAGGCAGGCCTAACTTTATGCCCTGATCACTGAAATAACTGCCAATGGTCCCTCAATTAAGTCCATGTAATCTCAACAGACACAGCGTGTATCCAAAGGACTTAAGGTTGATTATATGGAACCCCAGACAGCGGTAACATGTCGAGTGCCCCTGTTCATTCCAGAGGTCTGCCGTAATTCCTGGAGACCCTGATGCTTGGAACTGCGGGGGTGTACATGACTATGAAATGGATCCGCACGTAGTACCGCATAAAAGCAGTAATGTGAAGGATCCAATCAACCTTAATTCTAAGAGACCTCCTGGAAGCACACATGTTGGAAGCTGCGCCGAAAATCGTGGAACAGGAACTACGGAGACATTACTGATACAGGAGCCAATACTCCTAATGTACTAAAACTTGCGAAGGAAAAAATGAGCCTAGAAGAGGAAGATCTAATAACAAAAGGTAAAAATGGGGCAGCAAGAAATGGGGATATGTAATGATTATGGCGATTCAAGGCCCAGGTGCACCAAATCCGCAACTAAAACAGTAGGTACCTGAGGGGAGGGTCAGGTCTAATAGAAAATTCTTGTTCGATATTTCGTCTGATGAAAATTGATTAATCTTGCCGGTGACAAGATATAGCGTAGGTATACGATCCTTGCATTACTCTTATTTATAAACTATAAAGCTTTTATTCATTTCTGTACCTATGTTGCGCCATATTTTTATAATCGTAGGCTCACATTCATTAGATTGGGTGGCAGGAAAAGTGCTGCAAGCGCACTAATAAGATATTTGTACCCTAAATTTTCAAGGGCTTTGTTGATGTCCAAAAATATTAAATCACTTTCTTTCAAATGAATTCCACATACTCTAGCATTTTTGGTCGGCACAAAGTTTTTGCATTTCATAGCACATATATCGATTCTTATCTCCAACACAGGCATTCTTGACCTTACACCTCACAAGGCACCAGGAAAGTAAAACTGTCCTACAATCTTACAACAGAAATTAAATGCAACGCAAGGCTAACTAATGCAAGTGACAGTGAGTAGCGTACCGCACTCACAGCCTGATGACGTCACCGCGAGTTGAGAATTAAACATGAAAGTGCTTCCGGAATGAAAACGAGAAGTCAGAACGACGTGGTTTTCAACAATGTGCTGATATTTGTTTACATTTTATTGTTAGAAGCCTTTAAAAATGTAGTTGAGACCTCCTTTAAAGATCAACACTTTCCTAGCCTGAATCAACCAAGCTGGATTTATTGTAGGTCTTAGCATAATAGTGGTAATTATGGCCAAGATTCTACAACACGCACAATCTAAAGAGCACTAATTATTACACGGTCCAGCATGGGGGATGCTGCAATACTACTAATTACAGTCGATATTTTACCGTTTACTGATTACCGTATTCCCTGGTGTTCTAAAATTATGTTTGTGTATCGGACATGTTGGAGGGATAATCGTGCCACAGAGTTGTTGGGTACAAAAATTGGTTACAGAAACGATGGTGGGTTTTGCTAATATCAATCTTACGCACACCTTCCCAAGTGTTGTTAATTATCGCGCGTACAGTTTTCCTTTGTTGGTTGTAATACACAAATTTTGTGTTTTGGTATAAATATTTCTCTCGTCTCGTTTTCTGTCCCACTTAGCAGCTCTTTCTGAATTACTGAAACTTCTATATATTCACCGAATTTTTCAGACCTTTTTTCTTTCCCTTGCCCCATAATATCGCACATCATGTGTTTGAGATGTTTTAATAGCATTTAATAAACATGTTGAAATAGCCGTTTGCTCACTTCAAAATATGTATGCATCTTCGGATAAATGCTAAAATATCGAATGGCATTTTAATACTTCAGGCTTACAAACATCAACTAAGAGTTGGACAGTTAAGTTGATAATGGCAGTGCTTACTGAATTTTCTGAAGATGAAGTGCTAAGTTCGCTACTTTCGTGCAATGCTGGTTGCCTTGCAGTCTTCTTTTGTGGTACTCCGGTAATATGTATGTTAACTCTAGTTTTCTTTACAAAATTTTCCAGAAATTGGACATATTTCATTATTTTAGAACTAAAATATGTTTCAGATGTTGGTACTTTAGATATCATACCACTGTTATTCTGTTCATCATCAGCCATGGTTTCTCTTTTTATTATGTGGAATTATTTTATTATTACTATCATCATTTATCTTTCAGCTTCCCCAGTTCAGGGAGCAAACAGACTCCACAGTAACATCTGAGGCTCGCATTCAGAAGGTCCCGACTGGCCGGCTACTCTGGCCTTGGGTTTTTCCGTGGTCTCGCCAGGTGTGGTTCCTCTTCTTTCAGGAATTTCCTAACCATAATTTGCTGTCCCTATAATTTCCTTTCATCTCACATGTTGCAATATTGTAGGATCAGGCGACAACGACTGGTGCATTGCAGCGGAGTTTGCGCTATGTAAAGATTTCTACCTGGTGCTTGGCTGGCCGACTGGGCCCCTTTCTGGGAGTGACTCATTTCATTCCGGGACTCCCACTTGTAGATGGCGGGATGGTGAAGGCGTTAGTACTGGTGTTATTCTGGGATTGTTAGGGACCCTGACCTTGCTAGCGACCACCGTCCGAATCTGGTCGGGTCTCCCCTTCCGCTTCCTCTCAAGGGTCACGTTGGAACCAAAAACTGCCTACTATGGCCTACATGCAGTGCTGTGTTCCAGTGATTGGAGACCTCTCCGTCTGATTAATCCTAATCCCCAATTCAGGTATTGCCAATATAAACCTAAGATAATGAACGAATGTTTAATATACATGCAAACTGTTTACATATATGTGAAATTAATTGGAAGACATCTATGAAAGAAAACAAAGTTATATACAACTCTAAACGTAACATAAGTAATATAACCAAATAGATAGCGATTCTTCATGTGGTGGCATGCAATTAGTTAAATGAAATTGTGCCGCAATGAATTATTTAATTTGATATCAAAATTATTTATGTGGTTATTTACAAAGGTACTTATGTAACCTGCGACTAGCGCACCACTAGCAACACCCATATTGAATGGGTAAATACAGATTAAGTTAAGACAATTTTCTCCAGATTTATATTTCTTTATTACCTACATTATGGGTTAAAAGACGTTCTTAAAACGTTCCTGACTGATACAGGGAACAAAATACGGATTTAAATTTGAAATGGAATAAAACAAAGCAAACGAAGCTTAAGTGATGATGTTTTTACAATGATAGTTATTCAGCTCACATTTTAGGCGTAATAGTATTTTTAAAGTCCCTGGCCAGTTTGTCGGTACCGTAGTTTACAGTTTCAACTGCTGCAGCTGCTACTCTATATCCCATCCCATGAAAGTATTTGTTATAGCGGCAGTACAGTGTCAACATCGCTGTCATTCGCATTAGTGGTTTCGTTAGATTAAAGCAGTCGTACTAGATTCGCCTAGATTTTCACAACTGAAAACGATCTCATTACTTTCCTCTTCTTCTGTCTACATTTTTTCTTCCCTTTTCATCCAGTTATTAAAGACATTCTTCAAAAGAGATGCATTTGTTGCTGTGACACTTCGATTATATAGCATATCTGAATGACATAATATTGGGTCCCACGGTTAAAACTCTGGGGGGGAAACGACGAAAAACGAAAACGTTCCTGTCTGTTTATACTTTATATTACGACCCCGCTCCTATTTAAGCTCAATTTACATTTTGAAAAGTTTCATTTGTTTAACAAATCCCTTTTATAAACCACGACTACGGACTATTAAAGAGAAAGATAAACGGGGGAAGAAGAAAGAAAAAGTAAAGCTGGATTTGGTGCGATTGTTATTAATATTTTCTGTAACCGATATATAATGTCAAGATATCTGCTACCTCTCTGGCCTACTGGTTCATTGCTACAGCTTAAATACACTAGGTGTAACAAAAATGCACGGCACAAATTGCAGGACACATTCCTCACACGTAGACGAAGAAATTATGTTATATGAACGTGGGTCTGGAAACGCTTTATTTCCATGTTGCAACTCATTTTCTCCAAATCATTAATTATAGAAAACACACACGAACAGAACGTTAGAATCATGGGGAACATGCACTGCGTTGTCATTATCGTAGGTGCACCACCAGTGTTTTCGTTTACATGTCCCTGTTGCCATGCGACTGCTGGTTTACAGGTAACATCAACTGTTCCAGTGAGCAGTACGACCTTGGCAAGCACACGGGTTACTACATACTAGTAGAGTTGATCACAGACTTGGCTCCTGCAATGGCAATCTACACAAATACAGAGATGGAAGATGCCCATTTGATATATGGATTAGCAGACGACAATGGCGCTTGCGCTCAACATTTGTACCGGGAGAGATTTCCAGGACGAAGGTGCCTCGACAGGAAAACGTTTGAAGCCATTGATCGTCGTCTCAGGGAACATGGGGCATTTCAGCCTGATACTCGCGACTGGGGGAGGCCTAGAAGAACGAGGACACCGCAACGGGAGGTGGCAGTTCTTGAGGCAGTTGACGACGACCCTAGTGGCAGTACAAGGCAAGTAGCTGCAACAATGTATGTTGACCTCATGACTGTCTGGCGAGTGTTACACGAGGTCCGGCTGTATCCATATCATTTACAGCGTCTGCAGGCACTATCAGCAGCTGATTTTCCTACACGGGTGCACTTCTGCGAATGGTTTATACAACAAAGTGTCAACTCTACTTTCAGTGCAACTGCTGTTCACAGATGAGGCGTCTATTCAACGAGATCAGGTTGTAAATTATCACAACGGCATGTATGGGCTGACGTCAATCCTCACGCAACTGTTGATGCAAGTCATCAACAAAGATTTTCTGTCAATGTTTGGGCCGGCATTGTTGGCAAATGTTTGGTAAGGCCTCACGTTCTTCCTCCCAGGCACAACGGACAAAGTTACCATAATTTTGTAGAGGATGTTCTATCTCATCTGTTAGCAGATGTGCCTTTAGCTGTACGACAAAACATGTACTTCATGCACAATGGACAATGTCCGCCGGTTTCTAAATTACAGATTCGGTGACAGACGGATAGGTAGAGGTGGAACAATTGCCTGGCCTCCACGCTACCCAGACCTAAACCCACTGGACTTTTATTTGTGCGGGCATTTGAAAGCTCTTGTGTATCGAACCCCATTACCAGATGTTCAGAGTCTCCGGGCCCGTATTATGGAAGGCTGCGAAACCATACGCAATACTCCAGGGATACATCAGCGCATCCGGGACTCACTACGACAGCGGGTTGATGCCTGTATCAATGCTCACGGAGGGCATATTAAACATCTCCTGTGAGAAAGAGTTGCATGTGATATGCTGGTACGTTCTATTCTTGTGTATTTCCCATAATTACTGAGTTTGAGAAAATGAGTTGTAACATGATAATAAAGCGTTTCCTGACCCATGTTCATGTAACATAATTTCTTCGTCTACGTGTGAGGAATGTGTCCTGCAATTTGTGCAGTACATTTTTGTTACATCCTGTATACAAGTGTTACATTGGTATCTAGCAATGCGTAAGCCCAATAAATGTACAACAGATGGTTTTTGTAACTAAGGAATTTAAAATGCAAAGTATTCTGGTAATTGTAGTTACCAGAATACCAATTCTGATAACACAAAGGGCTCACCGCACCACTGAGTTGAGCGCACGCTAATTTCCTAAGCATGGCTTAGCTTGCAGGCAATGCCATTGACAACTAAAGTGACGTCTTGTAGGTTTGTTCACCTTGAGGTCACATTTACTCCAAGCGAAATCCATTTAGCACATTTTTACCTTCTCTGCTACTTAACTATAGTGAGTAGAGTAAGTACTGTATTCCACCCAAAAACTCTATACCCAGATTTCACTGGAATAGTTGTTTTGAGGTACCCTGAATCCAAAACTGACATTTTTAGAAAATGTGTGCGTGCCTGTGTGTATGTATAGTACAAAGCAGAAACGAAATTTCGGATGAATACTAAACTTGGCATTTAAGTTCAGCATGTTTAAAAAAAAACTGTTTCTAATGTACTCCTTAATGGAAAATGTTTCCCTTTTTTCCCCTTTTATTTTCTCATAATTGGCTCCAACGAGTATGGTCAAAATACCAAACTTCAAGATATTTGCATGACAGATAAATGGACAATCTCTTACTTTGAAAATGTGGATCCAGTTAAAACAATTTTGTGACAGTAACCATTCTATAGATATCCGACATTATCGTCTTGAAAATTCAAGTACTTTACAGCTTTAAAACTGGATGTAACCATTAAAGTCTTTATCATGGACATGCAAAGTCAGCACATAGCGATGCGTTTTTTAAAGATCCTACTACGACTTCAGCCTCCTGTACTCCGTTTCTAGCTACAACAAATGCAAACGTTTCTCTCAATTAACATGAAGTACACTGAATTATGTAAGAATAGTTTGTAGGAGAGTAGGTAGACAGTCTTGTGGATGTAACACATTAGATTTGATGTTACTGAACGTTATAATAAACATCGGTGTGTATTCTGATAAAGAACGCTAATAAGAAAAATCTGTGTTACATTCACATGACTTTCTCTCCCCTCTATCGTTTATTAGAGGACATACAAATTATTATTATTAGTGGTGGTGGTGGTGGTGGTGGTGGTGGTGGTAGTAAACTTTATTTTCCATCTATTTCATTTTAATTGAGATAAATCTCTCAAGAAATAGCTACATTACACATTTCGTTATAAACACAAAGGGAATAGCGATAGCCAAATGTTTAAGAACTGGATGCTATACGCTGGCCTTAAAATTCCATACTGCTTCAATGAGATCGCGATAAACAGCTAAACATCGACAGGACCTGAAAATATATAAATAAATATTTTTATTGTTAATGACGCTGCCAATTGCCAGGATTATATCATCGCCGCTTGTGTGCCGGAATTTCTTCCCACAGGAGTTCTTTTACAGGCTAGTAAATCTACTGACATGGGGCCGTCGCTTTTAATCACACTTAAAAACCATCTGTTTGGGTCGGGTTTGAACCCGCGACCTTGGAGGAATTGAAAACAATTACTAAGTATTGAACAATTCGAACCATTAATAACGGATATCTCGTAAGTGGTTGTTGCCACAAAAAATTATTTGGTATAAGTTTGTGTTTTAAAGAGATCCGCATTTTTTGTGAAGTCCTACGTTTTCGTTATGCATGATTATATAAATCTTTTTCCTAATGAAGAGGACTTCACAAGCTATTTCCAGAAAATTCAAGATATACATTTTATTTGCCATGTAAATACCTTTTATACATGGGTTTTTAATCAAAATCATTAGAGCTATTTTTCATAAAAGAAAAGAAAATCGAACGTTTCCATGTAAAGCGTATTTTGGGGTGGGGGATTTTCTTGAGAATGTTTGTGCCGCATCTTTGGAAGGTACTGAACTTAAATACCAAACGGTTGTTCACAGGCACAGGCGCGCGCGAGCGCGGACATTTTTCTAAAAAGAATTTTTTACTCAGGGGCCTCAAAACATGTATTCCGGTGAAATATCGATATCAATTTTTTAGTGGAATGCCATACCTTCTCTACCTACTGTGTACGTGGTGGAGAAAGTAACAATCGGAAAACTGTTGTTTTACTACCTAATACACTTATCTTACAGCAAAGTAAGTAGAGTCGATCTGATGCAGCATCTAATAGCAAAATACAGATCGAGAATGTGCCGGAAGAAAGAGTATCCACCAAGTTTCCCTTACTTTTGGATACTTTAGTAGTTAATGCTTGGTTGCTTATGTGAAAAGCTGTACCATGTGATGATAATTCTCGAACTGTCCTCAAATTTCGAAGAGATGAGTCTCACTTTGATGAGAGGCTATACAATAGCATTAAGAGGAGCAGAAACCACACGATACAAACAGACCTTCTGGTGGAATATTATTTACCTACTATTACTATTAACCTCCTCCGTCTGTGTGTGATGTAAACATTTAAAAGAATAATAATTGCAATATGTTTATAGTACGCTCCGCTTACTTACAACACCCAGCAATAGTGAACAATTGTTGCTTTGAAACTTCATAACTAATGGGTTAAAAACTACATACCAGCGTGATATGAAGTGCTGTGATCACCAGGAATATCACATTGAGAGACAGTTGTACTAGAATGAAGGGGCTGCAGATCTTTTCCAATTCTGTTGCAAAACTGCAAACAAAATTAAGCTCACTGATAGTAACTACCACTACTAAATGAGTTATACAGTAAAAATCCTGTTCTTCATAAACTCACCTAATAAAGGCCTGATGTGCTTTTATCCATTCTACAAGACGATTGTATAGCTCAGTATCAATTTCTTCCTGTGAAATCAAGCTTAAAACATGCACAGCTGGTTGTATAGAACTTAACATATTGGTTTCATCTACATTTTCATTAACAAGTTCCAAGCTTCTCTCTTGCATTTCCACTCCTCTTCCGTACACATTTTTCATGTTCTGCACACGTTCTATGTCGACAGCACCAATGTTATCGGTGTCATGATGAATAGCGATGGAGCGTGAAGATTGCAGCTTGTCTGTATTCCTCAGCCTTGCTTCTATTCTTTTTAAAGTGTCGGTCTTTATATTTCTTAACAAAAATTGAAGAATTTTAAATTGATGAAAAGTGTGAATAATCATCGTCATAATGAATGCATCTGTGGTAGACAAATACACACCATTATAGAACATATTGACAGACTGTCCTAAATATGCAATTTCATAGTATGGAGTTTTGGTTTTATCAAAAGGGTACCATGCTGAAAATGGCAAGGGCCTTGGGGATGTTATGTTGTCTGAGCTGTTGGCTTCATGCTGTCTAGTGAACCTCTGTGTAAGAGGGATCAAAGAAAAACTGACTCCAGTAGTTACACAAGAAAAAGTTATAGTTAGAGTAATGGTCCTGGTAAGATGAAGTGTCCAGTCAATTATCTTCTTCTTTTCTTCTTTGAATGGTTCTGAAGCTGTGAAAAATGTTTCTTCGAGGCTTGTTACAAGACGCTGAAAATTTTTCACACTGACAACAATGCAACCAACTTTTATTATAGAATTGAAATTGGTAGCTATCATGAGAAAACTATCAGCTGGATCTTCTAATTCATCCCAGTTGAAAACCAGGTCCAAAATTTCTGCAGTAAACATTAAAAGATGTAATGTGTAGCCAATGACGAAGAAACTGCGACAGAACACAACTTTCCAAATCTGTGTACCAGCTTCATGTGGCCATAAACCAACTAATTGCAATATGTAAATATTCGGGCGAAAATATTTAGATATTTCTTTCTTATGATCTTGCTTTTGTAGTGAAGCAGATGGACTTTCCATGATTGCGACTGTGCTGACAATTGCTACCAGCACTACAGCCGAGGAAACCACTGCATGTTCACAGAAACAATATGCGAGTTTTCCTCTCCTAATGAGCTCCACTCATAAATTTCTTCAGTTCCATTAGTTGCATGTCCTAACCTAAAAGGAAATTACGCATGCAGTGCACAGATGGTAAGCTACTCTAATGATATGTTACTGAGACACTATGGATATCATTACAAGTTCAGTTCTTCTTGCATTTCAATTCGTTATACATATACAAGGTGTCGCCTCAATTCTATGCAGTAAAGTTTTGAAAGTGTTTCTAAACCAAGACAATAAAAAAGTTAACCCACATTTACAGAAAAATGTTATTTAAAAGCTAACTCACAAAGATCTTAAAATATTTCCACACTAGGGCAGCGTAAAAAAATCTTTAATAATGAAGGATAATAATAATAATAATAATAATAATAATAATAATAATAAAGAAAACACGCTACATACTACTGGAGCCCGCCTGTACAGAAATTAAAAGGGGTATCGAGCAATGAGACTTAAAATACATAATATATGCCATACAAAATGCGTTTATACTTATTAAAACAGCAACACTTCTTACAAAGAAAGGTTACAAAAACACTACACTCGCGCCTTTTAATGCCATTTGTCATTTTTGCTCATAAAAGGCATTTCTTCAAAGCATAAGCCCTGGTCTTTTATCGTTTATCAAATAATGTATTTTTCAGAACAAAAAATACCTCCATTGTTCCCTGTAAAGTTTGGCACATAATTGAAACAAGCAATGGTCAATGAGTCCATAACTGCATAATCTAGATTTTCATGACTTTGTCCTGTGACATATGTGCTTTCTGTTTCTTTGGAACAAATACAACAACATATGTCAGATATGTGTAAAAAAAGAAATTGTAAATCAGTGCATCATAGCAGATGAAAGCTGCAGCAAATTCTTGCTTCTTGCGATGTCTGAAATGCTCAATATTCCCCGCCCAAGAACTTTGAAAGGGTACACAGGAATTTCTAAAGGGGAAAACGGATATACATAATAGTAAAGAAAAAAGCACCATGACGACTAAAAATAGGATCCTACACATGCTCAAAAGCCAGCAGTGGCCTATTTTTGAAGTACAGGTTTGCCGCGCCCGAGTTTGCGAGCCTCTCATCACCTCCCTCATACCGCTTTCCTTATTTCTTACCGCCACGTGTGTAGTATTATTCCTATTCTAGCATTATATTTTTCCTACGTTTAATACATCAGGATTATTAACTTCTGTCTCACCAACAAGAAACTTTCTTGTTGGTTGTGGTTCCTGTACCAGATTTTGGGCGCAGCTTTGAAATTGTGTGTTTTGTGGATATCTCTAGAATAAGGATTAACTCAACCATCCTGCCGCCCCGGGTTCTCCCGAAAACCTCAGCGGCCGTGTGCCTCTGATATGAACGTGGGATCCGAACGTGTTGTCATTGTCTGGAGCCAGATATGATTATTAACCACAGGTTTCCCGAATCCGCACTGGCTTTGTTGAGACAAAGTTATTCCAATGATAGGGGAATCAAGTCGGGCCTACCTATGTGAACTTGTCGTATGCCGATAAAAGGGCAAATCCTCTGAAGTACTCTTTGAAACTGGGCCTTCAGAGGCTGCACCAGGCTAGGACAGACCGGAAGATACGAGTGTTTTAATCTTCTATCCTCCGAATGACAGAGTTCCGGATTGGGGAATGTCAGACTGACCCCAAATGTTCTATTTGGTGGACATATCGTGGCTCTTCTACGCTCCACCTCATCCTGTTTGTGATGCAGCTTAATTGCGAAGCTAGGATAGTGAAACACCTGACTGTATTTTGCATTTAAAAACTCCATTATGTCGATGATCTATTGCAAAACGCTCACGCTGTAGAGACGGAACATAATTCATCAAGCATTATCCTAAACCGCGAAGTTGTAGTGTTACTCTCTTACGCTGTTGCCCAGCGACGATGAAGAAACATTAGGCCCTAATAACAGCCGTGAAGTGGTAGCTACTTCCGGTTTTAATTTCTCTTTATGCAGAGTTATTTCCTATCCAACGCGCGCGCTTTAATATTCAACAGGAAACCAAAAGCAACGGTGCTAGCGATTAAAACAAGTGATACAGATTGAACATCATTGCCGATAAGCAGTTCCAAAATCAAAGCCACCAGAATGATTTAAGATGGTAAAGGTTGCATACATGAGCTAAAAAGTATAACTTGTATTTTCTGTCAATACTCTAGGAATATATCTTACTTCTTGTTGAATTTTAAGGTATTTTGAATACCTGGGAAACAATGAAGGTTAAACACAATCTTACTGTAAAAAAATACAGAGATCGTTTAAAGAGTTATACAATTTACATACTTTTGAAGTATTCTCTGTTCTACGTTTGAGTTTTCGGAATTTTAATCAACATTTTTCAAGTGTCGCTCTTTTGTGCCACTTTTGAAGTCTGTAATATAAACGATGGAATATACAGCGCAGGCGTATTCAGTGTCGTGTATGTTCTTGGACACTTTCTACAGAAGTGTAATGAAGCCATTTCTGCCAGCATTCATCATGATTGACAGAACAAGCCTTTGTACCAATGATTTTTATAAAAGATACAAAAATAAATTATAGGCAATAGAGGAAGTCCAATGGGTGTAATCCACCAGACCGCAATAAGAGCATAAATCAAAGAAAAAGGTAAAAAAATATTATTGCAATAATTCATACCTTTTTTCTATGGCTGGCAAGGGTTTCCTCTGAGAGGGCAGAGGGGCAGCCGAGTCATTGACTTTCGTGAGACACCCCTGAGAATGAAGAAAACTCTGTTGTTTTCCTTCTTTATCCTGAAAATCTTGGTGAATATATTTTTAAATCGCTCATACAAAATGCACCAAAAACTGCCTCATAAATTCAAAATGTTATTTTTGTAGCATATAATTAACCAATTCTGAAGAAACTTGTTAACATGGTTAATAATGCCAAATGTTTTTCAGTTCTGACCGATGAAACAATAGGTATTTATACACTAGAAATGTTCAGGACTGGAGCGAGGTATGTCCATGAAATTTAATAAGAAAGTATTTCCTGCCGTTTGTGCTCTTGCATGCTTTGATTGACAAAAGTTTGCACCAGTCCTACTTCCTGCATTTCAAAATTCTGGAATGCATAGAATACCTAAGGGGGCAAGATTACGACGGGTCTTTAAATCTGAGTGGGAGGGTTAATGATGCCTGTCAAAGACAGGAGAGAGAAACCTATCCGGCCATGTATGGTCATCGTGCTTCGCATAACTTGAACCTAGCCAGAGGCGAGTGCTGGTCACTTCATTTATTCAGGAATTTTTTTAGAAACGGTGAAGAAGTGCCTTCGTTCTTCGATAATCAAAAATATCTCCAAACTCTGAAGAAAAGTATTACACTGAAGTTCCTTGAGACAAAGGTTTCCAGACGTAAAAAATACTGCCAAACAAGATGGTTTGAGCAGTATTATTCATTGTCTTCTAGAGGAAGTGATCCCAGCAGTTCACATGGACTTATTACAAATTGATCATTGGGTGGAGAGTGTCACGTCTTCAGCAACACTGATATTTCATTACGCAACAAGCGGTCCTATTTTTTAGTCAATCTTCAAGTTCTGGGACACTTGTTTGCGTTAACACTTCCTCTTTGTCGTTTTCTGCAGCAAGAAATTGGCTTATTGTTTGCAATAAACACGGTAGAGATTGTACAACACCATTGTACAAGTAATTCTTTAGAGACAACAATGCTGAAAGAGAGTTTAATGACATGCTCAGAAAGGCATCACAGACTGCTGAAAGTATAGGCGTTGTCCTGCCTAGAATAGCTGGGTGCCAAATACATAGATACATTACAACAGAATCTATAGAACAGTACAAAAGTACTACAGATCACTACTGTTTTTGCCTATAATCCAACACTTCCTCGAAGAGCTCAAGAATAGGTTTCTGAACCATAAGGACATGTCGGATAGCTTTTTTCAGACTTTTTTCAGACTTTTGATTTCAAAGCTAATGTCAAGTTTTATTTGTGAATAACAAGTAATGTATTCAAAGCATAATAAAACGATCTAAATTTCATTGGTTTACCAATGAATGCAATATCTTCCAGTGTAGATATAACTAGGGACCGTATTTTGCAGTGAAATAAAATGGCCTGTAGCGGTTAACGTGAAAAGCTTCACAGTGGTAATTATTTTGCATGTAATAATTCTCATCTCATAACTTCCTTAGAATGCTCCAAACACCCTATCCCCAAATTTAATTCTAATTGCTGCACCTCTGATCTGTAAATAAGAAATCGATTAATTAAATATTTATTAATAGTTTAACTCAGGATTAATTCATATTTATAATATACATTAATACTAATTACCAATAAAATGTCACGCGCGCGTGCGCGCACACACACACGCAGGTGTGCAAAACCTAAGGACGAAAATACACTGCCAAGTAACATAGCTCGATGAAACTTGAATCATACATAGAAGGAACTGCTACGGTATGCTACAATAGGCAACTAAACGAAATATGCAATGAGACGAACAGAAATGCCACTTTTATTCATAGACCATAAGCTACACTAAAGTCAATACGACATATGATGGCTCTCTAGATTTACAAAAACAGATACATGGTGCTTAAAAGGATGTATGATCACCACGGACAGCAATGCATGCTCTGCATCGTGCTCCCATGCTGGCCACAAGGTTGGTAAGCAGTTCTTGTAGTACGGCGTTCCATTCCTCCACCAGCGCTGTTAACAACTATTGGTTGATCATTTGTGCACGTGGATGTGCTGCAATGCGTCTCCCCAAAGCATCCTACTCGCGTTCGATGGAATTTAAAACGGGGGAACGGGCAGGTCAGTCCATTCACCGAATATCCTCTCGTTCCAAGAGATCCTCCACCTGAGCTGTTCGGTGCGGTCGCGCATTGTCATCCATAAAAATGAAGTTAGGGCCGACTGCCCCCCTGAAAAGACGCACATGGGGAAGGAGTACAGTATCACAATAACGTTGACCAGTGAGCGTAACGTGTTCAAAGATTTGGAGGTCGGTGCCCCTGTGTAACATTATACCTCCCCAAACCATAACACCCGGACCACCAAAACGATCATGTTCAAGGATGCTCCTGGGTTCATTACGTGTTCCCACCCCTCGCCAGATGAGGGTACGTCGAGAATCACTACTTAGACTGAATCTGCTCTCATCTGAAAACAGCACGCAACCCCATTCCACGTTGGTCCAATTTTGATGCTCTTGGGACCATTGCAAACGGTGCCGCCGAAGTGCGGATGTCAATGGAACACAACGTATTGGCCGTCAGGCAAAGAGACCACCTCTGTGTAGTCGCCGTGCCACTGTGTATCAGATTGCGTGCCTAGCTGTTCTGTTCAATGTAGTTGCAATTGCACCCGCTGTTAGACGTGGATCCCTTTTTGCCTGTTGCACAATGTAGTGGTTATCTGCTGCTGTAGTTGAGCGTGGTCGACCACCACCTCTCCTTGGGACAGCAGTGTCTGTGGTTTGGAAGTTTCCCCCATGCACATGAAACAATGCTGTCAGCAATTCCAAAGTCGTCACACTTCGCCCTTCTTCCAGCTTCCCGGTGATTCTTTGCCGTGTGAAGTCATCCAAATGGTGTCTACAGGCCATGTTGCAATGAAGAACACCACTACAGTGCACCGTAACAGCTCGCTAATTGCCACACACCATCCTGTCCTGTTTCGTCAACTGCCCCGTGTTGCGGGACTATAGGACTTGGCACTATAGGCTCGCTACACTCACGCCATGTGACGTCCAGTTTTCTGTGTACGTGTGAGAGACCTCTGGCAACATGCTCCTGCACCTTGATCTACTTCCACCAAGTAGTTCATTTGTTTTGTTACTTTACCCATCTCGTCCTTAGGTTTTGCACACCAGTGTGTGTATGAATGTATGTATATGTGTGTGTATGTGTGGGGGTGTGTGTATGTATAACACCTTATTTTTGTTTGGTTTGACTGCGCCACTGATTTTGTATAACTGATAAACCAGAAGAGACGCAAAAATTTGCAACCTAACGCATGCAGATTTCTCTAAAACCACACAATTTATGTTAAATAACTTTCTGAGGGATGTCATTTTCAGATATTCGTTGCTATTGGTTTAAATGTTTCAATCCTTTGAGATTTTTCTGAACTGCTGTCACCATTCAGTAGCTTCTCGAGATGTCAAGAAAAAATTATGGAATTTCAAAGTCAGCATAGAGGGACTCGCTTTTAAAAAAAATTGACTATCGCTTCAGCCTCCTGCATCCCCTTTGTACTCACAACAAATTAAAACTATTTCCGCAAACGTTTATCTCGATTAATATTAAGAATATAGAATAATAATCTTTCGCAAGAATAATTTGCAGAGGTTTATAAAAAGAAACAATAGAAATTGGAAGAAGTCATGTGAATGTAACATTAGATTTTGTTCCGGGTTTCCCCTTCTACTGCACAAGCAATTAAAGTCGAATGTTTTTCTGCACCTCTGTCTCTCTTGGCCGTTCATTGGCAATTACCACTTTAGTCAGTGATATGTTATATGGTTGTTGAATTACATAAAAGAAGAGTCGTTTATTTGGGATGAAATCTAAATATAGAATTCCAACTTGCACGGCCAGTGAAAGTAAGGAGTGATCTTTTACTGAGTACTTACAGCTGTAAAATGTTAAATTATACACTCAATGGATAAGTTATCATTATGCAATACTATAGAAACACGGTTGCTCTAGAAATTAGCCACCTTTGTTGTTGGCAGAGGACATATTTTCTGAAAAGGATTTTCAATACTTGGAGAAGATCTCTAAGCCGTGAGATCGGCGCGCTGCTGGACAACTTTGCCTCGGATTTATTGTATGTTGTGTACCTCAGTATTTCTTCTTACACTGAACTGTGAATAATAAATAACAAACATTTCGAAGAACTTCAACGAAAATAAACTCCTGTAATAACAGAAATATTCTTGGATAGATTTAACAAGCGCTGTGTTTAGGGCACACTTCTCAATTACTGAATCAGAACGCATTCGAAGCATATTACTTATGTACATGAGAAACAATTCACGTAAAACAGCTGTTATATCAATGCCTTTCCTGTTACACAAGCTAAATAAACTATTTAGAACGACACTCGTTTGAGTGACTTTAGAATTATTTATCCGTTCTGCGCTAGCTAGCAGGATGACACTAGGTACATACAGTATTTTTATGTGTATTCATTGTAGAGCGAACAATACTTATGTTTTACGGGCAAGGTCGTAAATATTTATTGAGTCTAACTACAGAGTCTGCAAATTGTTTTACAGCCAATGCAATTAAGACCTGCAACTACAATTAGCTTGAAACTTACCGACTTAGCGCTTTTAAAAATACTAAAGAAAATTAAAGGTGACCGTCCAAGCATACAATGGCTTGCCATGTGTGCAAACAAAGGGCTGACCTAAAGTCACGTCGAGCAACAATGCATCAGCTGAAATAATTCGCAGTAGTATAAACGAAAATAAGGGTGATCGTTATTTCGAACTGAAGTTGTTTGTTAGCTGTCGTTGATTTACCCTGTAGCTTCGGAGCATATTAAACAATGAATCACGTTCTATTTTCACTGTTGGGGTTTAATATGAATTACACAATACTACACGTGGCAACACCGCAAAAGACACTGCTCACTTATGCTTTTTATGAAAGATCTAGTACGTATGGACGGTGTGTTTGAATTGAAAGTTTGATTCGAATGCTGAACTGTACTTGGGGCGGTTTTATTTGAAATTCTTGTGTGTTTAAACAAAGAATGGATAAATTGCTTTTCTTGAGCCCTCATTAGCGATGGAAGCGATGTCTTATATGTTTAACAGATGCCACTGTACGTCATTTCTAGCTCTAACGTAATGCTGGCAACATATGAATAACTAATGCCGCCAAAGCCTGTAAGATACTCAGCCTCAAGGCATAGCCGAGGGATTGAGGGCCCTCAGTCTCAAAGGTAGCCGAGGGATGTTTTTAGAAGAGAAGTGTAGCAGTTGCGGCCTTAGCGACGACAGGGCATAGCCGAGGGATTGAAAGCCCTCAGTCTCAAAGGTAGCCGAGGGATGTTTTTAGAAGAAGAGGAGTGTAGCAGTTGCGGCCTTAGCGACGACAGGGCGTAGCCGAGGGATTGAGGGCCCTCAGTCTCAAAGGTAGCCGAGGGATGTTTTTAGAAGAGGAGTGTAGCAGTTGCGGCCTTAGCGACGACAGGGCGTAGCCGAGGGATTGAGGGCCCTCAGTCTCAAAGGTAGCCGAGGGATGTTTTTAGAAGAAGAGGAGTGTAGCAGTTGCGGCCTTAGCGACGACAGGGCGTAGTCGAGGTATTGAGGGCCCTCAGTCTCAAAGGTAGCCGAGGGATGTTTTTAGAAGAGGAGTGTAGCAGTTGCGGCCTTAGCGACGACAGGGCGTAGCCGAGGGATTGAGGGCCCTCAGTCTCAAAGGTAGCCGAGGGATTGAGGGCCCTCAGTCTCAAGGCGTAGTCGAGGTATCTGTAGGTCTAAAACACGAATGATTCACGTTTGTGGAAATTCCTTACTTCGCGGATTTCACTTCTTATTTAGGTTGGCACTTCCCATTCAGCGCCTGTTTTAGCGGGAAGATGGCTACGTTTGTTGTGTTCATATCGCAATTTTCCTATAAAAGTAAAACACCTAAAACGGAAGGGTAGAAAAGTCACGCCATTCTGTTTACACAGCGCCGCTTCCCCTCATTTACCTACCTCCGACGTAGGATAGAGTGGACGAATTCCATCTCCTATTTAGGTGTTCAGCTAGACAGACGTCTAACTTTCCGGGGACACATCGCGGAGCTCTCGCGTCGGGGCATGGCGGCTACGGCCTCCCTGTACCCCATGCTGGGATCCGTGATGCCGATACCGTTTAAGTTGTGTCTCTTTAGAGCACTTATAATCCCCGTCCTGCTCTACGCCTGTGAAATCTGGGGCATGGCCACAGACTCCAATCTGCTCCGACTGCAGCGGGTACAGAATAGGAGCCTTTGAGCCATCTATTCTGTATGCCGCGCTTTCCCCGTGAGACTACTCCAAGAAGCCTCATCTCTTCCATACCTGGAGGATGAAATTAGGCGCCGGGCTAGAAAACTATACGACCAGTTGCCATTCCATCGGAGTGCCCTTGTTCGGTCTCTAGGGTCTATAAGCCCAGAGAACGCCGCTTCAGGCGTCACCGGGTTCCCCGTATGGCTTGCGGGCATCCCCGGTAACAAAGGAGTTAACTCCAACCAGCAGCAAAAGCTGAACTCCTTATAGTCCTACCATGAGTTGCTTGGTAAATTCAAAATTTAACCCAAACAATTTCGATATCATCCACCAGTGGTGCACTTGGGCCGTTGCACCCTGACTTGCAGTCGTCGAGGAGCTCAATGCTAAAGGCTATCATCCCCCACAACCTCAGTCTCAATCGCCATCCTGCAAAACCCTTTCCTACCTACCAGTGGTTAAACCCTAGCAAGGGTAGATACACTACATAACACTTCTTCGGGCTGCCCTCAGCCTGCCAACCTGACGGACGGACGGACGGACGGACGGACGGACGGACGGGAGGGTAGGTGACCACCAGGTATTGGGATCACATCTACTTCAACAAGATAATTCGTTCCATTATTTCTTACTTCCTTCAGCCTTTTCTAGGCCCAAGAAAGGCATTTTAGCCCAAAAAATAAAGATGAAACGTAATTTACTAAATTCTTTCTTTCTTCTGTGCATGAAACTAATGAAAGTAATCGCGACGTCAAATTTGCATCGGCGAAAGGAGTGGGAGGAAGACACGTCCCGTGATAGAGTACGGAGTAGATATGTAGTTTGCATTATGAAAAACCACCTAACAAACTTTAGCGAATTGAAAGTAAAATTAGTACAATACACTGTCTGTCGCATGAGCAAACTAGTAGTTTAAAGAAAAATATCAGTAATTAAAAGTACTAAATGGAAACAGCGGTTACGAAATTTGTGCGAAGGCGCACTGGGAGTTAGGTTGTAAACATTTCCGGAATTTGCAAAACTGTTCAGTAGTGACAGCAATATGTAGTCTGAGGCTTTACAGCGGAGCTAAATTACCACAGTTGCGGCTCCGAAAAAAAAAATCATGACCAATGGATACCTAAAACATATGAGGCAACAGTCAAAATCTTAAATGAAAAAGAAAACACTCCTGGATTAGTTAATATTGAATATAATGAACATATTACATCAACTTCAAAAGAATTTAGGACAAGGTATTTTATTGTTAAATTGCCGTTTACCGATCATCCCCGGCTGTTTACAAGGTGCGACGTAGGGAGAATATTACACTGCAATGTTTACTGTACACCATCATGTTATATTTCTCCAGGAATGGAAAATAAAAACAGTCCTTCAACATATAGTAATAAACAAATCGAAAATAAGTATTCAAATTGATGATAGTACAATATTTCTAACAAGACCACTGTGATAATGTACGTGCCAACAATGATAATGACAATTCATAAAATGGTATGCCCAAACACTGCCCTGCCAAAATCTTTTTCTTGATTTGCTAAAACTCGAAAATACGACAGCTCAGGAATTTTAAGGTCATAATGAATAAAGCACAGTTTATCTAAAACTTGTCTGAAATTCTTGTCGGTTTTGGAAGCGATGGTGCATTGTTTCCAAACCTCTACGTGGGGAGTTTCCTAATGTAATAAACTGGGAGTGTCTAAATCCTCGATTAGAGCTAGATGTTGCAGATACCGTGAAGGATATTACTGCAATATTTCATTTTAATTCTTCCATGGATATAATTTATATCGTATACAGCTGTACTTCCAAAACTCTCAGATAATTAAAAAAATATTTCATTGCAGCTCCATGACACAGATCTGAGAGTAGGTGTACTCGTCTCTAGTTTTACAACTGCGGACGCTATATGCTGCAATGTTGCAACATTTTCAACTCATGGTGCAACAAAGACAAACAAAGAACAAAATTCCATTTCATTAGTAGAGGGTGTTAAAGTGAAGAATTTCGTATGAATTTTGGTTTAATATGTTTTGCCCTGTCTGAGCTTAGCTTATCTCGATTATAATTACAAGAAAGGAACACCAACTTACTTATAGCACTAAGGTTTAGGCAGGTTCAGATTTTTGAGTCACATATTGAAAATCGTAATGGAATGTTCACATCTGTGGTTGCTACAAGTATTTCAACGAGTCAATTCAGAGGAGTAGAACTTATTAACAATCCGAAAATCAAATGTTTCACAAGCTGGCTTAAAATGCAAATTTAGAAAGACGCTATCCGTTAGCAATGTACATTAGGTATATTTTATGAACTGTTAAAGTTCTACATCCTGACTTTCGGTCTGATATTTTGACAACAGAATACGGTGAAACTGAATTGAAAACCATATGATCATTTCGAAATACTTTCTTTCGTAAAAACAAAAGTTGCATAGATTCCAAACACGGTGGAGGTAAAGCTGTGCATTTGGAATTGATACCACTTTTGTGATGCATACAAATAGTTTATAATACAGAGTGCGAAAAACAGATTTTGAGTTACGAGTTAGATAACTAATAATACAGAGGTCTCTTTCCATTTCCATTAATGGTGGAACTTCCTTTCCACCTGAGCTGTTAAATAAGTCTAAGTAAGAATACGAGCTGAAGCTTCGTGGTAATCAATCTGACACCAGTTTCAGCCTTACAGCGCCTTGAGAACTTATTGATTACCAGTACAGTGGAAATTTCCGACACAAGTTTGGCTGCAAACTTGACTAAGACAGCATAGTCCATATTCCAGAAGTTAGTTCAGGAATTTGTGAAGATAGGATTATCTGTGTACCAGTTACGTAATAGGGCACATGATATTTTGCAAGTAGGTGGTTATTTGAGCAAACAACTGGCGGAATTGTCAGATAAGGGAAATAAGGATGAAACAAGTTTTGAATCTGTAAGAGATATATCAATGCAGGCTGGTGCGTATAGTGCTCCAGAATAAGTTACTGGTGGAGAGAAAAGCTACATAATTGGTTCGAGAATTGTCTTTGCTAAAGCTAGCTTGCCTATCTTTAGCAACGTGTAAGTAATAATATGAAAAGTATACCAACCAGTACTCCTGAGCAATCATTAGATTTTACGATTGTTTGGTAAAGATTCAGAAGCAAGTTGCTGAGTATGATGTTTCTGGTAGTGATATTTTGAAAATGATTCACTCATATGTTCAGGTTCCAATAACGCAGGCTGCTCCACTTGTGTGCGTGCCAGGAGTATGCCAGCAACATGTAATACAGCTCCGCACTGAGGCAAGCTGTCGTCACGGCTGATTCAAGTGTTGGAGTCATAGACTAAATCGACTACAGAGCTAATTGGGATGCGCCAACGTCGTGGTGGTCTGAAACCGCGTTACTTGTGGGCAGAACGAGCGATATTGCAATACATTGCGAAATCCTGAAAGTAATTGAGTGAATTGATTCTAAAGCATTATATTACTTGCGATTTACATAATTGGAGTTTGAAAGTAATACAGATATGCTGTTAGAGCAAGCTAAACCACCAAGCTATTGTAGATTATTTGCAAATAGAAAGTTATACGTTTATCTAGCAATTACGTTTCCAAATAAAACGGGGTTTAAAGACTTACTTTTACCTCGTCTGTGTTCGGTTATTTAATCCCCCAGAGGCTTAGTGAATGATATACTCGCAAGATGGGATGCGATTTCTCATCGGGAAACGCTGAACTTAAGGAAAGACGAACCGTCTATTTGAAAAAAGGAGTAGAGCATTACCAATAATTTTACCATTCTAGTCCATTTTTATAATTACTAAATCAGTAATTGTCAAATGATCAACAGATCTATACTCAAGTTCACGGGTTTGATCCCCATAATATGGATATATTTAATGTGAAAGGCTCATATCAGCAGATTATAAAAATCTATAAAAGTTTGTAAAAGAGATCCTGGAGAGAAAAATCAATTACACCCATTACAAGGCTTTAACAATATCCTGGTATCTTTTTCTTTATCCCCTTAATGGAAAGTAATGCTGAAAATTTTGTCGCGCAAGTTTAAGAAAAAATATCTGATATGATATACTCACATGACTTTCTCTACTCCTTATAATTTCACAGGTGCTATGCGTATAAAACACGTTTCTTCCATTCCACGTTCATCACAAGAAAATGTTATTCCTACATGCGTATCTATATCCAAGGCAGTCAACTGCTACAACTGCTTTTTGTTGTCAAGATAGCATGGAGGTGAAACTAGATCATAAACCTCAATTTTCAACTATTTCAGTCAAATGTACTGATTGCTTGGCAAGATTTAAATATACAGCATGAAATATTTAGAAAATGACTCACGCTACGGAAAAAAATTATATTGGTGAAACTGTGCATTTTAGTGAGCTCTGCGTTTTACCTGAAATATTTTTTTGTCTATATCTCATGGTTTCCCAGTTAAATATTTTCTAATATTAATGTTAAGTAAAGACAAGTCCCTTTTCCTTTTTTTTTTTTTGATAAGGGCCTAATACTTTTAGGGAAAAAGAAGAAGAGTAAAAATGACTTCACAGATTATTCCCAGAAAATACAATGTATACATTTATATGCCATGTTAATATCACAAACATATTGCATTTAAATAAAAATCATTAGAGCCGTTTTAATGAAAACTTCTGCAGAAAAGGGTAATTTGAAATGGGGGAAATTCTTGAAAAGCTTCATGTCACACTCTTAAAAGCTACAAAACTTATAAAGTTTGATATTCATCCGACTTTTCATTTTTGAGTTATGCTGTTCACAGACACAAAGAGAATCATAGATAAAAAGGATATTAGATACCGGCACTGCTTGCGCCAGAAACCAATGATCCAAAATGTAGGACTAAATAATAACTTTAATATTTTGTACCAAAGTGTTCAATGTCTCAGCAATAAGCTCTTGGAGGTTGATATATTTATTAATGCATTTGAAAATACCAATGTTTGTTGCCTTAGTGAGCATTGGCTTAAGAGTATGTATTTGGGCTTGGACTCGGTCATATTCTCAAATTTCATTATATCTGACATATTCTGTAGGGAAAATTATACTCACTATGATCACAGTTAAAAAAGGCATCAATCATAAGCGTTACACAAAAGCTACATTTCTAAATGAAGAAAAGGTGTTTGAGCTGAAATCAGTGACCAAAAACTATTTATTGTTTGTATATATCAGTCTCCACATGGTGATTTTTTTTAAATAAACTTGATGTTATGATTAATGCGCTTCAAAGGCATTCTAAATGAATTACAATATGTGGTGACTTCAATGTAGACTTTCTCAAAGATAGTTCTTCTCTCTGAAAATTAAAAAATCTCTCAAATGCTGTACATAATCCCACTGATAGCTCTGCAACCGTAATTGATGTAATGATGTTTAGACAAATCGATATAGATTTTGAGTTACACAAAATCAGTGCAGATTATTCGGACCATAGCACAATTATTTTAAACTTAAAGAACCTCTCTAACCCCATCGGTAGCCTCTTGTAGAAGAATAATTTCCAAAGATAATGTTAAGTACTTGAAGATTGGTCGGATGTATGTCCACAGTAGATATTATGTTTAATGAATTTATGCAAACTTTCATGCACAGCCTTTCCCTATAAAATAGTAAGAACAAATTCTGCACGCAAATGCAATAAATGGATAACGAAGGAAATAATAATCTCCTGTAGTAGGAGGAAGAACTACCTTACACAATTCCGTAAAACTCATATGGAAGAAACGTTTATAAATTATGCAAAACAATATAAGAAGGTTTACAGTAGTCATCACGGCTGCCAAAAAATGATATGTTGATTCGTGTATCACTAAATCTTCTAATACGAGAATCAAAACAATCTGGAATATAGTAAAAAATGAAACTGCTGGACTTAAGGTGAATAACGCTAATAAAACCTCTCTAATAATAAATGACACAACAGTCGATGACCCTCTGAAATTAGCAAATACTTTCAATAACCACTTTACCAGCACTGCGGACAGAGTACTACTGCCTCATAAAACACAAGTCAAAACCCTTTATGTTGACCAGAAATGATAAAAGTAACTTTCTAAGCTCAACAGACTATAATGAAATGCAGAGAATAATTAATTTGAAAAAGAACTCATTTTCAGCTGGTATTGATGAAGTACCAGAATTGATAATTAAATCTTGTAAAGATCACGTAATTCGGCCCCTAATTGAAATATGTAATACCTCTATGTACTCAGGAATGTTTTCTGCTAAATTAAAATTAGCTAAAGTTGTTCCAGTTTTCAAGAAAAATGATGCACATAATGTCGACAACTACAGACCTATAGCAGTACAATCCGGATTTCCAAATATCATAGAATCAGTGATGTACAACAGAATAGCGCCTTTTCTTGAAAAATATCTGCTTCGAGACGAACAAAATGGGTTCAGAAAAAATAAATCTACATTAAACATTTTGTATACATTGTTAAAGAGAACGTTAGAGGGAATTGATAGTAACAAATCCACGATAGGTATTTTCATGGATCTGAGTAAAGCGTTTGACTTGGTAGACCACAGTATTTTACTAACGAAGTTGGAAGCCTGCAGCATAAGGGGACTAGCCCTCAATTGGGTCAAGTCTTACCTGACCAACAGAAGACAAGTTACGGTAGTAAAAAGTCAATCTGATGACACTTACATGAACTCTGCCATTAATGGTTAGATGCGGCGTCCCCCAGGGATCTAATCTCGGCTCGCTGTCTTTATTATTTTTTTTTTTTTTGTATAAAATGACGTACCTCTTAATATTACAGAAGCTATATTATACACTGACGATGCTAACCTTATACTAACTGGAAATACTACCGCTGAGTTGCAGCATTATGCTGATAACATCATGTTAAATATGAAGCAATGGTTACACAACACTTCAACTCAATGCCAAAAAATCAAACTGTATGCATATCACATTATCCAGAAATAAAGCTACACCTGCACTGAAAATAATCTGTGATAATGAAACGATAAACTAAATTTCTTGGAATAACAATAGATAAACTAGTTAGTTGGAAACCACACATTCAGAAGACTGTGATGAAGGCGTACTATGCAATATATGTATTAAAAAGTATTTGCAATCTGCGAACTCTAAAAATTGTGTACTTCTCATATGTACAATCCTCACTTACTTATGGCATTCCTTTATGGGCTCTACGCAGACATTAATTCACTTTTCATACTACAAAAGAAAATAATTCAGTGTATACTAAACTTAAACAGAACATCATCCTGCAGACCATATTTTAAAGAGCTTAATATCCTTACTTTACCCTGCCTGTATATATTAGAAACAGCGTGCTTTATAAATAACAATATCCACTGTTTTAACATTAACAGCTCTATACACAATTATACTATAAGGAACTGTAACAAAATACATTTAAAATTCAGCTAGAACTTCTAAGATGGTAAACTCTATTTGGCACAAAGGTATAAATGTTTATAATCTAATAACTAATAAAATAAATCCAAATAACAAGGTCAAACTTAGAAAAGGTACCAAGAATTTGTTGATTGCTCAGTGTTTTTATAATCTGAATGACTTTTATGGCTATTTTAAACATGATTTGTAATTAGTATATATTATTGTTTATGGACTATATATATTCTTACATTTAATATTCTTTGTTGACGAAACCATGAAATTGTAATATTTTTCTTATGGGGAATAAATCCGCCCGCCCGCCTGTCCATCCGTCCATCCGTAAGGACTTTTTCTGGAAAAGTCTTTTTTGAATTCAGAAGACCTCAAAACATGTATTTCTGATGAAATTTAGATAAGATTTTTGGGTAGAATACAATACTTCCTCTGCTCTAGGTATAGAGAAAGTAATTACTTCAAAAACGGACTGTAATATATTGTTTTATATTTCCTAAGAATATTTTGCTGCTGAAATGATCACAGTACTTATAGGCAGCTATATAAATGAAACAAATAGGGATGAATGATTAGCTGCCTAAAATAGCCTGAATTACTAAGCTCTTCACGATAAATGCTATTTTTATTTAAAATCTGGACTTAACATTAAGCGCATGCTAGCTACAAGTGGAGTCTTGACATTCATACTTATGAATGAAAGGTTATTCCTTCTCCTTTCACAAATTTCTTATTGCAATCAAAACAGCAACACTAATACACCATCTCCATTAATCAAAGAAAAAGCATTTCACTTGTTCTTTATGGTCTGAAACTTATCAAAATATAATTGCACTTGCACCTCCTCACGTGTATTCCAATTGGACACAATACTCACAAAACCTACATATCATGCGACTTTAATATTGTGTGTTGTCCACATGCGAAGTGAACCATTTAGCTCTGTAGTCTGTTATTACCAGGCAGAGTGGTTTTAGTAAATCAACATGGCAATAGTGTTACTGCATGGAGTATAGATGACATTGGGTATTGTGACAGACACTCTCCTCCCAAACCCAACAGGCAGTTTTGTTGGGACTGTTCCATAGACCAGTGGAGTTACTCTACAACTACTAGTTGTAGTTATAGTAGATTGGAGTGCTCAGCCGGCTCGTTGCGTTTGATGCTTCCTCTGGGAAAAGGAGCCTGGTTCTGTCTGCATATGCATCGCCTTTAGCTTCACAGCCTTTGCATTGTTATGCCTTGTGAAATTTATACTTGCATATTCTATTTTAATGGTATCTCTGATTGTCTCTTACTTCGCTCCTCAGTTTGCTAACCCATTAAGGCCCAATGATATCTACCATTAATTGGTATTAACATACGCCGCAACAGTGATCGAGCTTGTTCTGCATTTCAATGGAAAATGGATTGTGTCAGGGGATTTTCCTTTCTGTAGGTTGAATGTTCAAAGGTACTGACCACAAACTCCACAATTTAAAACGATTATCATGGACAATTATTTTATGTATGATATTTTAATAGTGTAGCATATTATGTTGGATTCAGTATATAGTAAGTAACCCTCAACAATGAATCAAATAACTTGTACACTATAAAGACAATAATTAGCATGTGCATACAACAATGACCTAAACAGCATGATACCATATGGTATCACTGGGCTGTTACAATATCAAACATGATAATATAAATATTGTGCTTTACATATTTTGCAATCGTATTTTAGTAATTTTGTGTTATATATACCTACCATAGTTCTGCACTCCATGGAGGTTATTATAAGCAGGTTAGTTTTGTTTCAGATGTGGCTTATCAGTACCTGAGATACTGGATAAAATAGAGGCAGATGATATAGCAAACCAAGCTGAAGAAATATTTATTGAACCATCAGATGCTAATGTTGACATTGATGATGATTCAAATGAAGATGAGGGAGGAATGATTCATAATCTGACAGGACATCAGTTGTGTTCTGGCGGTGAAACATGTTTGGTAAATAATGAACATATTGGAACAGATAATGAACCACCTGAGTTATCTTCTCCTCATAAATGTCTGTTCATCACAACAAACAACAGCATCTGCAGCACCAGGAGCAGCTACTCCAGCAGGAACAAATTTTAGAGCAACGCTTATAGCAACACTTGTAGCAACCACTTTTGGACAGAACAAAGAAGAAATGTCTAACTTTGTAACTACTGTCTCACTGTCATTTGATGAATCTATGGTGAAGTATTATGGACACCACAGTAGTAAACACTTTATGTGTGTTTATAACATTTGGATAATAAATGTGGTGTCTTAACACAAGTGATGGCTATCTGGTTGATATGTATAAAGGCAAGAACCCAGCTGGAGACAGTGATTATGATACTTTATTTGGAAAAGCAGAAGCTCCATTAGTTCTTATGCTTGACAAACTACCAGCTGAATCTCTTCCTTATTCGATTTATGGATAACCTATTCTCAAGATTGAATTTATTTAGTTATCTGCAACATTTAGGGTATGGAGCTATTGGTACTATACGAGAAAATCAAGTACCAAAGTCATGCCCTTTGCCAGATAAAAAACCTTTTGGCAGAGAAACTAGGGGGGGGGGGTATTTGATATTGTTGAACACAACAACAGCATCATTTTCATTCAATGGATGATGATGATGATGATGAAATGGGGTTAAGGGCGCTAAACATCGACGGTCAACAGTGCCCTTACAGCGTATAAAATTTAAAATACAAAAACTAAAAAATGGGACACAAACCCACTTAGTCGAAAACACTAAAAAACATGGCAACAAATTCTAAAACCACCACACTAAGAACATGGCAAATAAAACAATAAAAGAGTAAAACGATGTGTCAGGAACTGTAGAAGTCAAGGGACCAGAGCACCATATGTCCCCAGGGGAGAAGACCCCCCCCCCCATTAAAACAGACAATATAATATCACAAAACTAAAATATGCATCAAATGCGCTTACTAAAACTGCTGTCACTGATAAAACGTAAGAGACATTCTACAGCATGCGTGTCGTCTGTTGATGCAGTAATTTGTATCACAAATTACTTAAATGTACATAATGGTTGTAATATGAATATGCATTTTTATGTGACATTGATTTCAGATGTTTATTAATTGTAATTATTATTGGGAAATAAGTTTATACGGCCTTACTGAAACTGTCAATAGTAGCGCGATAATGCAGCGAGGGGGGTGAGCTGTTTATCATTATTGGAAACAAGGAAGTTACGTAATGTTGGCGCGTTTTCGGTAGAAACTTCTGGAATATTTTCTCCCTAAAAGCAATATGTGTTCGTGGTTTTCATTGGATATTAAAATAGACGCTAATGTTGGCGCGTTTTATTAGCCAATTGCAATTCAGTTATAATCTTCAGGCGTATCTGATTGCAGGAGTAAAAATAGGGTAAGTTTGAGGTAAAGTCAGTCAGTCCTTCAGTTCGCCGAAAGCATTTACACATTACACATCGCAGTCAGTTGGGCAGTTCATCAAAATTCTTTGTGCAATACACGTCGCCTTAAGTTCGTCAGTTCGTCAAAATATTTGTATGAGATACGTCGGCTATAGATTCACAAGTTACGAAAATCTAAAGTATTATAAAGTTAATTATACAAAAGGTTGAAGTACGTTAATTAAAAGTGATCAGTAAGAAGTATTATAACAGTTTCAGTTTGGCGAGTATCCAGATCAATATGTAAAAGTGATAGTGAACGTGTTCGACAATAAAAATTATAAAACAAATTTCTTCATCAGTGTAATTTTTGGATAAAAGATTCCTTTCCGCTTCACAACCTGTATAGAGACACATGTTCGACCCAAGATAAGATAATAGCTAGCCGGAGGACATTTGAAATGAAATCAAACAAAAAAGCTAACACTGATGCAAATTGCTAACACAAGATGGAGCTACGAACCTAACAAAGAATGACGTCACAAGATGGCAACGCGTGAAGTAAACACACATACATAAACATCACAAGCATCAAATTGGCTCCCATACGTGGGGCAGTTAAAAATTATGTAACCAAACACAACAAAAGCAGCACAACATAAGATCCTCAAGTTTTAACAACATTACGTAAAAACATATTACGTAAACATAAAGTTGCATCAAATTGGCACCCAGAACGTGGAGCACGATAACCAGGAAAGGAACACGATGACCAGGAAAGAAGCAAAGTAACCAGGAAAGTAGCAGAGTGACCAGGAAAGGAACCAGGACGTGGAACGAATGCAGCAGTGAAATGATCTACAAGACGCAGATTCCAAACTACAGGACAACAAAACGACGTGGACTCATCATAACACAACGCAGAAGCGACATATAACCTAGGAGAGAGGGGCAGAAAGCTGGACATCAATGTAACAGCAACAGACAGCATCACAAAGGTTAGAGTATCGTAATTTTTTTTTAGAAAACAAAATTGTAACCTACAAATGTACTTAAGGAGTGGTAGGATAAAGAAAACAATGGCTACTAATAATACAGAAGAAATAATTATGGAGATAGATAATGTAACAGTTAGCTGTAATTCAATACAGGTTACAGAAAATAGCCCAAACTTTTTAGGATTTGAGGATGAAAATGTTAGTGAAGAAAGTGAGAATAGAATAGCAGGAAATGTTAATTTTGATGCTAGTATGATGATGGAAATGCTGAAAGATATTGTTAAGAGTATGAGGGAAGAATTGAGGGAAGATATTGATAGGAGTTTAGAACAAAAACTAACTCAGAATAATGAGAAATTAGAAAAATTAACTCAGAGTAATGAGAAATTAGAACAAAAACTAACTCAGAAAATGGAAAAGAATAAGAAAGAATTGAGGGAAGATATTAGTAAGAGTATTACAGATCAATTAAGGGAAGATATGCAAAAGAATAATAGGGAATTGAGGGAAGATATTGGTAAGAGCTTAGAACAAAACAGGAAATCAATTGAAAATATTGGTAGGAGTAATGAGATATTAGAGCAAAAAGTAGATCAAAGCAGGGAAGAAACTGAAAAGAAAGTTATGAAGCTAGATAGTAGCATGCCAAAAATGAGAGATGAGAATGAGGAAGTAATAGCAAATGAGATAGGAGAAGTTTCAAAGAAAATGTTAGATATGAGCAAGGAAATATGTAACAAAAAAGGTGAGGTTAATACTAAAATTGAACATGTTGATGTAGAAAGTACAGAGTTAGGAAGTCAAATGAGTAATATTTCAAGTGAGGTAAGAGAGATGAAAGAGGTTATGAATGTAGATGTGAATCAGTCGCAAGTTAATTTCAGAGGGGAGATATCAGAAATACAGAAGGAGATAGTAATGCAAAGAAATAAATTGTACCAAGATGTTCAAAATGAAAACTCCAGTCCAGTACAGTTTAGTACAGATTTGTCAGAGTACTTTAAAATTAAAGAGATAGTAGAAGAATTGAAAATGACAATTGTCAAAAGATGTGTTGTTCAGGAAACTTTAGATTGTTTTCAAATGTTATCAGGGGACGAAATTTCATATGAATACAAGAGGTTATTCATGAACAAAAATTTGAAGGTTAGGATACGGCTACGAGTAATGTTTATCCACACACAATTTGATCCAGGAGGGTAAATAGCAATGAGATGTAAAGTAAATGCTGGATAGTTAAAGATGACTTGCAGAGAAATGTATTGGAACGTAAGAGGGTTAATTATTTATACGTCATTTGAAAAGAGAAATAAATAAAAAAAAAAAAAAAGAGAAATGCTTAAAAAAAAAAAAAAAAAATAAATTAAATTTTTAGTAACTGTAACAACATTTGAAAATTAAGAATGCAAAGATTGAAACTTAAAATGATATTAAATTAAAAGTACATAAATATAATTCCAAGGGTATTGTTAAAATAAAGTACAAAATAACAAAAATGGGTAAAAATAATTAAAAACAAATACTTATGTAGCAAACAGAACATGTGAAACAGTGCCTAGATTTAAGAGATGTAAATATTTGTGTAGAGGGTGAATATTTTGGTAAAAATGTTAAACAATTACAAAAATCTTAAATGTATAAATTTTTGTCAACAACTTAAGAAAGTAAACAATTTGGTAACAGTAATTAAATAATTCAGGGTACAGTATTTGCTATAAAAAATTTTTGTGATGTCAGATTAATATCTAAGTTAATTAAACCAGAGCCAGTAAGTAGTGGCAAGATAAACAAACAAAAAAAAAAAAAAAAAAAAAAAAAAAATATGTCGTGTGTTAAATGCGTGTGAAGTGTTAAGTGAAAGTGATAGCGTGTGTTCCAAGATTTAGGAGACTAAAAACCCAATTATAAAATTTCCAAACAAGTTGTAAATGTTTATAATCATGTTTCTAGTGGGGCATATGATGCAGTAATTTGTATCACAAATTACTTAAATGTAAATAATGGTTGTAATATGAATATGCATTTTTATGTGACATTGATTTCAGATGTTTATTAATTGTAATTATTATTGGGAAATAAGTTTATACGGCCTTACTGAAACTGTCAATAGTAGCGCGATAATGCAGCGAGGGGGGTGAGCTGTTTATCATTATTGGAAACAAGGAAGTTACGTAATGTTGGCGCGTTTTCGGTAGAAACTTCTGGAATATTTTCTCCCTAAAAGCAATATGTGTTCGTGGTTTTCATTGGATATTAAAATAGATGCTAATGTTGGCGCATTTTATTAGCCAATTGCAATTCAGTTATAATCTTCAGGCGTATCTGATTGCAGGAGAATAAATAGGGTAAGTTTGAGGTAAAGTCAGTCAGTCCGTCAGTTCGCCGAAAGCATTTACACATTACACATCGTAGTCAGTTGGGCAGTTCATCAAAATTCTTTGTGCAATACACGTCGCCTTAAGTTCGTCAGTTCGTCAAAATATTTGTATGAGATACGTCGGCTATAGATTCACAAGTTACGAAAATCTAAAGTATTATAAAGTTAGTTATACAAAAGGTTGAAGTACGTTAATTAAAAGTGATCAGTAAGAAGTATTATAACAGTTTCAGTTTGGCGAGTATCCAGATCAATATGTAAAAGTGATAGTGAACGTGTTCGACAATAAAAATTATAAAACAAATTTCTTCATCAGTGTAATTTTTGGATAAAAGATTCCTTTCCGCTTCACAACCTGTATAGAGACACATGTTCGACCCAAGATAAGATAATAGCTAGCCGGAGGACATTTGAAATGAAATCAAACAAAAAAGCTAACACTGATGCAAATTGCTAACACAAAATGGAGCTACGAACCTAACAAAGAATGACGTCACAAGATGGCAACGCGTGAAGTAAACACACATACATAAACATCACAAGCATCAACATTATAAGTAAATACCGCATCACTGTCAAAACGTTGGCTAAGCCAACACGAACGCGCAATGGAGCTAAAACATGACACTCTGCTAAAATGTGACGCACCGTTAAGGGCGCATCACACTGCTCACAAAGTGGTGCGGGGTCATCACTGAGCAGGTGCTTATGGCTAAAAAGGCAATGATCGATACGTAAACGAGCTAAAATTACCTCTTCCCGACGAGAAGAACGAGAAGAGGTACCCCAGACTAACGGGAGAGGTTTAACCTCCCGCAACTTGTTCCCCCGGAGGGCCGTCCACTCATCGCGCCAAAGCGAGAGGACACGGTGACGTAAAATAACATAAAAATCCGTGGAAGGAACAACAGAGGTAAAACATCTGGGTGATAAAATTGCCGATTTGGCAGCGGCGTCGGCAGACTCGTTCCCTGAGATGCCCACATGACCTGGAATCCACACGAAGGAGACGCTGATGCCAGAAGCACCCAGCGAGTGGAGATCATGTATGCGCTGTACGAGGGGGTGGTAATTATACAGCGCGTTAATACTCTGAAGGGCACCCAGAGAGTCCGTACAAACAACACAGTGCCGTAAGTCGTGCCGCTGGATGTGTAAAAGAGACTGATAAACACTAAAAAGTTCGGCGGTAAAAATCGAGCATTGCCACGATAAACGAAAGGTAAAACTATGTGACCGAAAATAAAGGCACGCCCTAGTCCAACATCAGTCTTAGACCCATCAGTATATATAAAATGACATTCCCCGAATTGCGCCTCAAGTTCTAAAAAGGCGGATCTAAGGACATCGATGTTAACCCAAGGTGACAGTGGGCCTCAGCGCGCAGCCAAGGAGGAATCCGCGTTTCCCCCTGGGTAGTGTCGGCGCTGTCGTAACGTCCAAATGCCGAAGAAGCTGGCGAAATCGAACCCCTGGAGGGAGTAATGCAGAGGAGCTAACTAAATATTGCCGATCAAACGAATCCTCGAAAAATAACTCGAAGGACGGGTGCTCATGCAAGCTTGAGAGTCGGCATGCATAGTTGCACAAAAGCATCTCAAGCCTGATGGACAGCGGAGGCTCTGCAGCTTCAGCGTACAGACTGGGCACAGGGTTAGTTGGAAAGGCCGCTGCAGCGACTCTTATGCCACGATGGGACGTAACACAGATGGACGCGCCGATGAATAGACAATGCACCCGTAATCAAGCTTGGATCGGACCAATGAGCGATAAAGACGAAGGAGGACGGTGCGCCCAGCTCCCCAGGATGTGCCACTTAAAACACGTAAAAGATTAAGAGAACGGTCACACTTCGCTTTTAAAAACGAAATGTGCGAAGTCCAGCTCAGCTTTCGGTCAAAGATCAACCACAAAAATTTCGCCTCGTCTGCAAACGGAAGACAAACCGGCCCAAGATGGAGAGAGGACGAAGTGAAAGTCTTCCGGCGCCAGAAATTAACACAGACGGATTTCTCGGCGGAGAAATTAAAGCCGTTGGCGTTACTCCAGGCTTAGAGACGGTGGATACAGCTCTGGAGACGCCGTTCGAGCAGACAGGTGCGCCGTGAACTGCAATAAATGGCAAAATCGTCAACGAAAAGGGACAATGATATACCAGGGGGAACACACTCAACAATGGGGTTGATAGCAATCGGAAAAAGTGTGACACTGCGTACAGAGCCCTGCGGTACTCCGTTCTCTTTAATAAAACTACTACACAAAACCGAGCCCACACGTACACGAAAGACGCCATCCGTCATAAATTCCCGAAGAAATATGGGAAGACGACCGCGTATATTCCATGCGTGGAGTGTACGTAAAATGCCGCCCCTCCAACAAGTGTCATAAGCTTTCTCCAGGTCAAAAAACACAGCCACTGTTTGACACTTTCTCAGAAATCCATTCATAATATGCATCGACAGACACACCAGATGATCAACGGTAGAGCGATGGCGACGAAACCCTCATTCAGTGGAAAGATATACAATTATATTGTAACTGTAGCATCTAATAGCACTGGAGTGGGCCCTATTGGCATCATAAAAAGATACTTGCAGAAAGCATCACGGATCCTCGTCCCAACTGCATTTCACATAATTGCAATATGAGAAGAGATTTAAAAGACCAAGTATTGTTGTGCAATACTACATTAGCATTCATGCTAAGAATGGGTACTAGTGTATCATTACTTGGCTCTTAAATATGGTGTAATGAATGCAAGAAGAGCACCTCACAGCTTGGTTTCAGAAGAGAAAACAGTCCAAATATACCTGAAACGCTATGCTGTTCTTCAAAAACCTCCTGGAAGGACAACTATTGCCAGAAATATATTACAAGCACTATCATTTGATGGAGTGAAACATTTTGTTTCAAACTGCAATCAAAGATGTGCAGGAGAAAAATGCAAATCATTCAACAGAACAAGGTGTCAGAAGTGTAATGTAGGCTTATGTGTAACTTGTTTTGCAAAATATCATACACAGTGAACGGCAGAGTGTATGAGTTGAATTTTTTATACTTATATTGTTGTTCTATTCTGATCTTGCAGCACAATACTAGTAGTATAAATGACCAATGGTACCATGTAGTATCAGCTAATATCTGACAAAATAAATGTGATATTTGAAAAAAAATAAAACTGTTACTTTCTAAATACTGAAGCTCCCAGAAAAACATATTTGTTAAAACAAAAAGTCTAACAAATATTTTTTCTGGTCCTTAATGGGTTAACATTTTTTATAAGTAGTTTGCCTGCAAGTGGAATGGGGAATTTTATTCTTGTTTTGTTTTACAGGTATTTTTAATGGTGCTTTCAAAGCCCGAAGTTAAATGGGGTAATTGAAGTTCAAGCAAAATACTGCTGTATAGAATTGGTCAAATATTGTCTTTATGAGCTGGGGTGTTCTTTTATTTTTTTTAAATGCATTTTTTAATACAACTGCATTAAAAGTGTAATGAACAGTAGCTCTAAAAGAACAATGCAACTTTTTCATGAATTATAGACTGTCTTTGATCACTTTATTCACTTTTTTACAACTAGTTCAGTTTCCTTCTTTTTAAATCTCTCACTATCCCAGTATCACTGTATTAACAGTGATCACAAAACTTTGTTCTGGAACCTCTGAATCATCTTTATATGGGTCTTTTTCACAAAGCCTTTTTAATTATCCATACAATTTGGGTGTGTGTTCCTTTTAATGATGTTATGGGCTAGTTTTTGCCTCAGTAACAAGAGAGTTGTGTGAATAGCAAGAAAAGACTATAAACATTTTGCACCATAATTAAACAAGAACAGATACATTATGTTTTGTAAATGCTGAGATACACTGTTGCTGTGATTTTGAGAATTTAAATATATTCTGTAGGGGTAACCTTGGAGCAATTGTATGTTAGAATCTGTAATTTGCTGTTACCAATTTCCTGTTGGCCTCTGTTTTGCTTTAAGTAATATGTTTTATGGCCTGTAAGTAATGGAAGCAATTCAAGTGCAAATTTTGGTAGCAGAGCAGGGTTAAAATTATGCAACACAGGGTTTATATTGATTTCTTTTTGTTGGTTTTATTTCTTGGTGGTTAATGGTAATTGCTCCATTTTGTTGCTTATGATACTTGTGGTTTTGCTGTTTCCCTGGTTGGAATTTGCTATGTATCTTGCTTCTGATTACATAGCAGAGGTGATTTGATGCTACATATCAGTTAAAGCAAAAGGTTTTACTACATATGTGAAGATTTCTTTTCTTTTGCTTAAACTATATAATTTAAAAGTATGTTTTCTGTATCACACACTAATCTTTAACAAAGTTGATCTAAAAATCTCTGTTACAAGTTTTATAATATACAAGTTCATCAAACATTGTAACATTGATGACACTTTGAACACTTAAGCTCACAGTGATAATTTTTCTTTATCATTTTTGGATAATTGCATTGTTTTACATCTTATTGTCCTATATATAGGAGTGATGGTGTTATACCAAATGTGTTATGAGATGTATATATCTTTGTCACTGTTAATTATAGATTTGCACAACAACTTTTTACCATTACCATCTCCAAATACTATGAATACTTATTTTTCAAAATGAATTTTATCTAATGCAAATTAGGTAGTTTTATTTTAAAGTGCAGATAAACTCATAGCTGTTCTTTTTTAATCTTCTTGCATCTCTTTACAAAATGCATTTGTCGCTATAAATTTTCAATTGCTGCAGCTATCAATAGGCAGACATAAATAATCACATTTTCTATAATTATAATACCTTTATCTTTCATGCAAGTTTGATGAATGCTAAAAACGTTTCCTGTATTTATTTGTTACACACGCAAGTAAATTTTAACCATCCGTGTAAAAAGAAATCATGACTGATAACTTTCTAAAGAATTTAATATTATTAACATATTCATCTGATCAAATCCTTTACACTTAAATAAAAACTTTTAGGAGGATCTTGTGAATTAGTAAGACCAAGCCAAAAAATTAAATTTATAATGTAATACATTTTGGTTAATAAACTCTAAAAACTCTTCAAATATGAAATGTATACATACATACCATGGGATCAATTTCAACTGCCACATTTACATTCATTAGGTCTGCTAAAATTTCAGTTCCAAAATATTCAGAATAAAATCTATTTAAAGTTCATTTTTTATGACTTAAAATTGAAAAATGTTCCGTTGTACTCTGATGCAGTAATTTGTATCACAAATTACTTAAATGTAAATAATGATTGTAATATGAATATGCATTTTTATGTGACATTGATTTGAGATGTTTCTTGACTGTAATTATTGTTGATAAGTAAGTTTATACGACCTTACTGAAACTGTCAATAATAGCGCGCAATAATGCAGAGAGGGGGGTGAGCTGTTTATCATTATTGGAAACGAGGAAGTTACGTAATGTTGGCGCGTTTTTTTCGTTGAGAACCTTCTGGAATGTTTTCTCCCTAAAGCATATGTATTCATAATTTTCATTGGATATTAAGATAGACGCTAATGTTGGCGCGTTTTATTAGCCAATAGCAGTTCAGTTATAATCTTTAGGCGTATCTGGATGCAGGATTATAAATAAAGGCTAGGTCAGAGGTAGATCGCGCTCAGTTCATCGAAAGTCTCAATACATTACACGTCGCCTTCAGTTGCTCAGTTCATCAAAAATCTGTGTACACTACACGTCGTCTTCAGTCAGTCAGTTCGTCATACATCGGATATAGATTCACAAGTTACGCGCAGCAGAATTATGAAAGATCTAAAATATGGTAAAGTTAATTATACAAAAGGTTGAAGTACGTTGATTAAAAGTGATCAGTAAGAAGTTATTATAACAGTTTCAGTTTGGCGAGTATCTAGATCAATATGTAAAAGTGATAGTGAACGTGTTCGACAATAAAAATTATAAAACAAATTTCTTCATCAGTGTTCTTTTTGGATAAAAGATTCCTTTCCGTTTACACAACCCTGATCAAGACACATGTTCGACCCAAGATAAGATAATAGCTAGCCGGAGGACAATAAACAAAACTTAAAATTCTTTCAAACACTGATACTAGGTACCACAAATTGCTAACACTAGATGGAGCTACAAACCGAACAAATGAATGACGTCACAAGATGGCTTCAACACACGTGATGTAAACAAACATTTGTAAGTAATACCGTTACAAATTGGCTACCACAACGTGGGGCTACAATAATGTTAAATAAATACAACATAAAAGTTACCTCAAATTGGCTCCCATACGTGGGGCAGTTAAAATTATGTAACCAAACAAAACAAAAGCAGCACAATATAAGATCTTCAAGTTCTAATAATTTACGTAAAAACATATTACGTAAACATGAAATTACTACTACAAATTGGCGCCCAACGTGGGGCAGAGTAACTAGGAAAGGAACACGATGACCAGGAAAGGATCAGAATAACCAGGAAGGGGCAGAATTAACCAGGAAGAAGTGAGATGACCAGGAAGGGGCGAATGGAGAAGTGAACTGAACTACAAGACGCAGATTCCAGAAACAACAAAAGGAACGACAGACTACGCGGATGATTGGACATCGTAATTCCGAGATTACAAGGCAACAGGGAAATTCAAACTACAGGACAACAAAACTACGCAGTTTCATCGAAGCGACATACAAATCTAGGAGAGAGGGGCAGGAAGCTGGACATCAATGTAACAGCAACAGACAGCATCACAAAGGTCAGAGTATCGTAATTTTTTTTTTTAGAAAACAAAATTGTAACCTTCAAATGTACTTAAGGAGTGGTAGGATAAAGAAAACAATGGCTACTAATAATACAGAAGAAATAATTATGGAGGGAGATAATGTAACAGTTAGCTGTAATTCAATACAGGTTACAGAAAATAGCTCAAACTGTTTAGGATTTGAGGGTGGAAATGTTAGTGCAGAAAGTCAGAATAGAATAGCAGGAAATGTTAATCTTGATACTAGTATGATTATGGAAATGCTGAAAAATTTGAATGAGAATATAGAAAAGAAAATAGATCAAAACAGGGAAGATATGCAAAAGAATAATAGAAAATTGAGGGAAGATCTTAGTAAGAAAATAGATCAAAACAGGGAAGATATGCAAAAGAGTCATAGGGAATTGAGGGAAGATCTTAGTAAGAAAATAGATCAAAACAGGGAAGATATTGATAGGAGTTTGGAACAAAAACTAACTCAGAATAATGAGAAATTGAGGGAAGATATTGATAAGAGTATTACAGATCAATTAAGGGAAGAAATTGGTAAGAGTAATGAGAAATTAGAGCATAAATTAGATCAAAATAGGGAAGAAATTGAAAAGAAATTCATGGAAGATAGTAGCATGATTAGAATGAAAAATGAAAATCAAGAAATGATAGCAAATGAAATAGGTGAAGTTTCAAAGAAAATGTTAGACATGAGCAGGGAAATATCTAACAAAAAAAGTGAGGTTAATACTAAAAATGAACATGTTGATGTAGAATGTAAAGAGTCAGGTAGAAGAATGAGTAACATTTCAAGTGAGATAAGAGAGATGAAAGAGGTTACGAATGTAGATTTAAATCAGGCGCAAGTTAATTTCAGAGGGGAGATATCAGAAATTCAGAAAGAATCAGAAATGCAAAGAAATAAATTGTACGAAGAAGTTAAAGTTTTGCCTGTAAATAATCAAAAGCTAACTTCTGAAATTAACAAGTACCAAGATGTTCAAAATGAAAACTCCAGTCCAGTACAGTTTAGTACAGATTTGTCAGAGTATTCTCAAGTTAAAAAGATAGCAGATGAATTGAAAATGAAAGTTGTTAAAAGATGTGTAGTTCAGGAAACTTTAGATTGTTTTCAAATGTTATCATGGGATGAAATTTCATATGAATACAAGAGGTTATTCATGAACAAAAATTTGAAGGTTAGGATACGGCTACGAGTAATGTTTAGCCACACACAATTTGATCCAGGAGGGTAAATAGCAATGAGATGTAAAGTAAATGCTGGATAGTTAAAGATGACTTGCAGAGAAATGTATTGGAATGTAAGAGGGTTAACTAAATATATATGTCATGAGAAAACAGAAATAAATTCAGAAACAAAACAAAACAAAAAAAAAAAAAAAAAAAAAAGAAATGTTTAAAAGAAAAAAATAACATTTTTTAGTAACAGTAACAGTATTTGAAATTAAGAATGTAAAGATTGAAACTTAATATGATATTAAAGTAAAAGTACGTAAATACAATTCCAAGAGTATTGTTAAAATAAAGTACAAAATAACAAGAATGGGTAAAAATAATAATAAAAAAAAAAACAAATACTTATGTAGCAAACAGAAAAGGTGAAACATTGTCTAGATTTAAGAGATGTAAATATATTTGTGTAAAGGGTGAATATATTTTGGTAAAAATGTTAAACAATTACAAAAAATCTTAAATGTATAAATTTTTGTCAACAACTTAAGAAAGTAAACAATTTGGTAACAGTAATTAAATAATTTAGGGTACAGTATTTGCTATAAAAAAAATTTTGTGATGTCAGATTAATATCTAAATTAATTAAACCAGAGCCAGTAAGTAGTGGCAAGATAAAAAAAAAAAAAAACATATGTCGTATGTTAAATGCTGAAGTGTAAAGTGAAAGCGATAGCGTGTGTTCCAAGATTTAGGAGACTAAAAACCCAATTATAAAATTTCCAAACAAGTTGTAAATATTTATAATTATGTTTCTAGTGGGGCATATGATGCAGTAATTTGTATCACAAATTACTTAAATGTAAATAATGATTGTAATATGAATATGCATTTTTATGTGACATTGATTTGAGATGTTTCTTGACTGTAATTATTGTTAAGTAAGTTTATACGACCTTACTGAAACTGTCAATAATAGCGCGCAATAATGCAGAGAGGGGGGTGAGCTGTTTATCATTATTGGAAACGAGGAAGTTACGTAATGTTGGCGCGTTTTTTCCGTTGAGAACCTTCTGGAATGTTTTCTCCCTAAAGCATATGTATTCATAATTTTCATTGGATATTAAGATAGACGCTAATGTTGGCGCATTTTATTAGCCAATAGCAGTTCAGTTATAATCTTTAGGCGTATCTGGATGCAGGATTATAAATAGAGGCTAGGTCAGAGGTAGATCGCGCTCAGTTCATCGAAAGTCTCAATACATTACACGTCGCCTTCAGTTGCTCAGTTCATCAAAAATCTGTGTACACTACACGTCGTCTTCAGTCAGTCAGTTCGTCATACATCGGATATAGATTCACAAGTTACGCGCAGCAGAATTATGAAAGATCTAAAATATGGTAAAGTTAATTATACAAAAGGTTGAAGTACGTTGATTAAAAGTGATCAGTAAGAAGTTATTATAACAGTTTCAGTTTGGCGAGTATCTAGATCAATGTGTAAAAGTGATAGTGAACGTGTTCGACAATAAAAATTATAAAACAAATTTCTTCATCAGTGTTCTTTTTGGATAAAAGATTCCTTTCCATTTACACAACCCTGATCAAGACACATGTTCGACCCAAGATAAGATAATAGCTAGCCGGAGGACAATAAACAAAACTTAAAATTCTTTCAAACACTGATACTAGGTACCACAAATTGCTAACACTAGATGGAGCTACAAACCGAACAAATGAATGACGTCACAAGATGGCTTCAACACACGTGATGTAAACAAACATTTGTAAGTAATACCGTTACAAATTGGCTACCACAACGTGGGGCTGCAATAATGTTAAATAAATACAACATAAAAGTTACCTCAAATTGGCTCCCATACGTGGGGCAGTTAAAATTATGTAACCAAACAAAACAAAAGCAGCACAATATAAGATCTTCAAGTTCTAATAATTTACGTAAAAACATATTACGTAAACATGAAATTACTACTACAACTCACATTAATACTCTCTTCTCTTTCCTGCTTCGAAATATGTTCTGCATCGCAATTCAGCACTACAATTTATACTGAACTTGCCTCCTGCCACACATCTTGTCCTTGTGCATGGAAAATTCTAGTTTATGTAAAACAAGGAAGTTTGTTGCTAAACCTTGATGCAACTACATGGCAACATCTTATCCTTGTCACGCTGTATGCTTAAAGTTGCCTAGGTCTATGCTTTACATTTGATTAAGTCAAGCTTATGACGTCATTTTGGTCTTTTAACAAAAGTCACTTTAATGCAACAATTGATATACATTGCATTCACCAGCATTTTATGTCCAGTTAAATTATGATTCCGAACCTTCAATCCATTTTAAATTTGTTATTGTAATCCTAGCTACTTCCAAATCATCTTTAACCTTCTCACTGTCTAAAATCAGCAATTGCCATTATGTATTTGTAGTTTTATTCTTCTTGTTACATTCTTCTCCAAGCTTCTGCTTGATCTCAGTGATAGGTATCTTACATTTTTCATATGTGGCTCTTCTAAAACTCTCCAGAGCTATACATCCAGACTCTGTAGATCCTGATTCCACTTCAATTCAGAACTGCATTCTGATCTAAAGTTAAATGTACCTTTAGCAACTCACCTAGATGATGCACTTATATCATCTATCACACTATAAATCATTATCATCTCTGTTTCTTTTGAAGTTAATCTTTAATCAAGTTCTATGCCAGTGGGAAAATAAAATAAATCAGTGCTTTACAGTCTAACATTTCCACCATAATCATATTGTTCCCATTTGTGATCATGGTCATGTATGTATCATGTAAGACATCCCGCTTCGACATGATCCATCCTAATGCACTCGCAAACTGTATTTATAACATCCTCCTGGGCTTGTCCAACTGTTAAAATTATGCATAACATTATACATAAAACTACTTTTGTTTTAACCAGAGGGTAGTCATCAGTTTACACGGTCCTGATATGTATCTACATACTATTGCACCTCCTTACCTCTCATCTACAGTGTGTGTGTTACCTGGCAAGGATTAACTTCTTTTCAATTAGAGACCAGCCAAAAACTGGAAAAACCCTTCCGTAATATGTACGTATGTTGTAGCAAACATTCCCCACTGGAAATACTTTTCAGCTACAATAATAACACACTGACTAGTTTATGACTGCAAATGTTTGACAGCTATTATAAGAAAGCAGTTAGCCTTAATACTTCACATATGTTTTATGAGAAGAAAAGTATCTCTTGCAACCCAAACAGCAAGCCAGGGTTGTGTCAAGTTAAAGGAGTGTTTTATTTTAGTATGTTTGTAGCTTCTTTGTAGATAGAATATGTCAGAAGTGGTTGCACATCTTATTCCTAATTTGTTTCACAATGAGTGCTAAATGGAAGAGGAAATTTGTACTATTAAAGGTGAAATTACAAGCTTTAAAAAGACTGGATAAAAGGGAAACAAGTAAAAAGCTTGCAGCGGAACATGGTGTTGGGGAAGTAATAGTTGGAAACTGGCTATGAAGCAGGGATAAACTGTAGAAATATTCTTCAACAAAGTGTTCAGATAACCTTTTTAAAAGAAAGCGTATGAGTAGGTCAGACATGAAAAAACTGGTGAAGCATTGTTTATCTGGCTCAGCCAACAAAGGCAAAAGGGAAGTCCACTTTCTGGCCCAATGTTGCAAGAAAAAGCATTAGTTTTTTAGAAATGAGTTTAAAGAAGGTGAAGATGATTTCAGCACAAGTGTAGGTTAGTTACAGAGATGGAAGAATAGGTATGGTGTATGACAGCTTCAGATTTGTGGACAAAAGTGGTGATTCTGAAGCTGCAGTGAAGTTCTGTAAAAAAATTTGAACTCATAAAAAGTGAAAACCTCACAAATGATCAATTATACAATTGTGACGAAACAGAACTCAACTTTAAAATGTTACCTTCTAAAACACTGCTTCACGCGAAGAAAGTCATGTTTCTGGCCACAAAAAAAGTAAAGTGTGACAGTACTTGCTGCATCAAATTTATCAGGTACACACAAATTAAAGCTTGTCATCGTAGGCAAGTCCGCGAAGCCTAGAGCTCTCAAAGACATTTCCTTGTCTGCATTACCTATCTCTTACAAGAACCAAAAGAAAGCCAGGGTGGGCAGAGAATATTTAAGAAGTGGTTTTGTGAAGAATATGTGCTGGAAACTAAAAAGTTTTTGAAAAAAAATGGTTCGCCTAGTAAAGCAATCTTATTGATGGACAACACTGGATCGCATCCAGACAAAGAGGAACCGCAGTGTGATGGAATTCCACCTTTGTTTTTGCTGCCTGATGTGACAGGCTTGATACAACCGATGGATCAGGAGGTTTTGGAATGCTTAAAAAATAACTATCAATGCTGCATGTTGCAGTCACTTCCATAATCAACAGAAGAGGATGGAAACATCACTAATTTTCTAAAATGAGTAACCATGAGAGACGTAGTCTATTGGTTAGCAGAGTCATGGGATGAAGTGAAGCCTGAGACACTTGTGAAATCATAGATGAAAATTTTACAGAGCAAATCAACTGATGAGAGTGAATTTGATAATGATGCTGATGAACATGATGTCAACCTAATCGCACAGCTTCCAGGTGGTAGTGAAAGTGAAGTTATGGAATGTATGAAGAGTAATGAACAGTTTGAAGTTATGGAAAGATTGATTGTTGAGATGTTGAATGAGCCGATAGAAGAAAGCAAGGAGGAAGACATAGAAGAGAGAACACCAAAGATGAGTCATAATGAGGGTTTTGCTGTGTTGGAGGCAGCGTTGCGCTTTCTAGAATAACAACCAGAGGTGACACCACGTTACTCAAACAATGGCATGACATTGCCTTGCAAAAGCAATTCAGTGTCCTGAAGTAGAAGACACTTAGACTTTTTAAAAAAATAACTCAATGTATGTATGTACATATTGTGTTTATTTCTATTCAAAAGCTTTAAAAACTTACAGTAAATAACTGCATGTTGATTTGTTATTGGTTTCATTTCGTGTTTAATGAGTTTTCCTATAGTGCTCCGTATAGTCCTAGTTATCCCAAATCCAAGTTACTTTCAGCCCCCATTACCTAGGATTAGTGAGACTCTACTGTACGTATATACACTTTCAATACTCCTTATATCCATAGATTTAGCATTAAATTTACAGTTGCTATCTTTCATAAACACACACAACAATTTGACAAATTGATATTCTTATGACACATCATTGCATTCTGTCAATGGCCCATTCAAACCTGCATTCTCCAAACTAACACAACTTCCTTGCATTTGCAAATATAGCTATGTTAATAATATAAACACTAACATTTTTTCCTTCTTCTATTTTTATGCACCAAAATATACTTTGCAACAGATGTTCTACTTTAAATACCCCTTCATCATGTGACTTTCTTATTTATTTTTGCTTACATCATAAAATCCTTGCTAAAAAGCAAACATATACATCAGAATGTAAGCTTTCCCATTGGTGGTAGCGCACCACAAAAACCAGACCTGGTGACACAAATGAGTCACCAAGGGGGAAGACACCTCTTAATGAGTTCTATAGTGCTGCAACATCTTACACTGTGCTGGGAATGGTTATATCACCTTTACTGCTGATGCTATTCTTCATTCTGAGAATGACAAACATATTCATTGCTACCTATCCAAGAGTCTTCTGTAGAAATTCTTTCCGAGTGGTAAACAATGACTTGGATCTACTGCAATACTTAGATAAAAGCTACAAAGCTTCCTTGCTACTCTTCTTATGCATCAGGATTTGAGAAAACTGTGCTTACTAAAGTGTTTACTTGGCTCTACATTGGCACTTTTTCAGTAATAAGTACCTCTTTTAAGGTGAGTCACCTCCTCTGGACTGTACCCTTAGTGGTATAGCATTTTGATCCACTGTTGTCATCATTATGCGAAAGAGTTGGGTTATCATCAACCCCATATATTCTTTTAAACTGATAATGTGCTACCTCTGTTAACCAAACCAACTCCATTTTTATATTCAATTAAATGGCTTTTACAGCCACACTTGATGACTACACATATATGCTCATTTTTGTCTGTTGAAAGGACTATGTATAGCAAGTCTCGCACTTGAAAGCCAGTACAGCTTAAATGGGGCGCACTGTTGTCTCGTGTACTATATGTACACTTGCAACTTTGGCATCCAGCAGTGATTATTCAAACAATTTAATGTCATCTTGGGAATGATAGATTACCAAACAGTGAAATATCTGCACTGCTATTTAAGGCTACTGTAGGACATTTTAATTTTCATTTGCTTTAGCTCTCCTCTTTATACTTTTAGTACTTCAAAATATGATTTTACAGGCATACAAATATATATAACACAGGCCTGTGAATTTAAAATAAAATTTGTTTCAGCAGCACCAGGTTAAACAGGTCTGTAAACCTAATTTTGGTATGGTAATTCAAATTTACTTTCCATTTTTTCGTATCACATACCATTCTTTTTGCATGCAGAAAGGAAATATGCAATATGTTAGTTTATTTCTAGTTTTTAAGTACAATGTGTGAAACATGTAAACTAAGAAACAATCTCAATTCTACAGATGCAATAGGTTACATTGAACTAGGAAATTTCAAATATACCTTATGATTTTATTTTCTCCCTCGCTTTGTTGAAAACGATAAATTCAGTTGACTTGTGTTTGTGATCCTGATGATGGTTGTTCTAATTAAACATCAACAGTAGCTGGCCATCATGGAGACGTCCCATCAAACCTGGTAACTTGTTTCCATCTCCTTTATATCCTGGTGAAATCTCTCTCACTGTTCTTCACTTAGTGCACCCAAGTTTTCAGGAATAGATGCAAATGCAGAAAACGCAATTTTAAGCTCATATTGCATCCCAGCACCTTTAACTTTTCGAGCAGGATTTTAACATGTTCATATTGGTCATCTTTAACATTATCCAAAAATTTGTTTATAACTTCATTTAAAGAGTCCCAAGACTAAACCTCTATATCTGTCATGATATTTCTAAAATGAAAGTCCTTCATGAGTTTGCTAATCTGTGGACAGTCAAAAATGCCTTCTTCCTTCGACAACATTGGAAATTTCTGAATAAGATGTTGAAAACACGGACCATGTTTTGTCCAAAGCTTTGACAAATTGCTTCAATATTCTTAATTTGATATGTAACGGGGGTAGAATCAATCAGCAGGTGATTACATTTTTTTTCTCCGAGACTAATCTTTTATTTTTGGCCAATTAGTTTCATCCTAGTGTCCCATTCACACAAAAGCACATGAATTTTGTGTACCTTGCTTGTTGGCCCAATAAAATATTGCACACTTTAAAATCGCAGCACACGTACCACTTGTGTTCATTATATTTAATTTTTTTTCTAGGACAATATCTTGGTACATTTCTTTCTTTAAGGGAGGTAGAGTGAGCTACTGGAACTGAAGCAAACATATTGCCATTGTGCAGCAGAATACCTTTCAGACTTCTCTTGCTTGAGTTAATACATAGATGCCAATCGTTTGCTTCATAAGCTGTTCCAAGATGACATATCAAGTTAGGGATATCACAACAATACACTAGTTCCCCTTCCTTTACAAAATATTTCTGGAATTCTTCTTCTCGATGTCAGAAGTTGTTCCAGGTCTTAAAAGATTAACTTCTTTCAGCCTTAAACCTAAAAGTTCACTTTTTTCTTTGGTAAGACCCAAATCATTTAATTCTGACTTGACTCAATGGACTTGGAAAGTAATTTTCTAAGCCTGGGGACCAGTTTAAATCATCTTCTACACTTGATAATCAGTACTACTCTCTGGTAATACCATAGGTGGTGATGGAATAGGAACATTGGGTCCATGAGGTACAGGCTTAATTGCTGATGGCAAGTTTGGATATATAATGCATGCCTTGTTTTTCCTATTGAATCCAATATATTACATAGACAAAAATAAGAGTCATTAAAGTGATTTTGTTGTTCATGCCATACCATAGGAACACCAAAGGGCATAGAGAATGAACTCCCTTGTACCACTGTCTTAGATTTTCTACACAACTTTTACACACAATATGAGGAGCAAAATTCTTGTCTTGATCTCCTAATTTGATTTTAAAATAGGCCAGATACAAACTCCTGATAAATGTGGTAATGTTTCTTTTCTGTTACTTTATCACATAACACCCAGACATAACAGAAATTGCTAGGATTGTTCACACAGTCCCTCCTGGATATACCATTTGAACTTGCCATTTTTATCCACAAATAAAATTCACAACACACGGCTTCAAGAGAGACCTGCTGAGAAGAAGTTTAAAACTGCGGATTCTAAGATAAATTTCTGTTGATATCTTAGGCAATAAATGTTTACAAGATAGGTTCACTATTACCTGTAAACAGAGATAGACCGTGGTACAACATGACATATGATTTAGCATGTTTACATATTCTAACCAACCATGCTCTAAGTCGGATATGTAGTGATGTTAATACTAGCATACTTAACTTTCAATTTTGTGTTGAAACACAATTGTTCAAGATTTGTATGTGATACGCAAAAACTATTATTATTTTCAAAATCAGAGCATCCAATTTGATCATTATGCTGTAAAATATTCCATGGCGCAAAATCTTCACAGGCCTGTGTAATCAAAGAAATATGGAGATATAAAATAATAAACACTATTAATTTGGTAGAGTATCAGCACTGTTTACCCTTGAGAAAATTACATTCAATGTGGATGGAATGTTTTCAAACAGCAAAGAATGAACTATACGTCACACTCTACTTCACACTATTCCATCATATTACCTTAACCTAGGGTATTTGTTTCCCTCACTCTTTTGGCTTTTTTTTTTTTTTTATGGCATCCTTAGAGATCCTTTCATTTGTACTTTTTAATCCTATACACTACCATTTCTGAACACCCAGTAGCTTTAGCTGCTTCTTTTATTGCCTTACTAATACTCATTTTATTTGAACAATCTAATTCATTATTAATTTGCATTTCTTCTAAGTTTACCAACATTTCATCTCTTCCTAGCTTCTCCCTCCATAACCATGAATATTTACGTAGAATAACCCGCATAACACTTCAGTGTTCCACACACTATAAACAAACAATTCCTTACAACGATGTTAACCTTTAGTGCCTTCTGCTTCATACCTGGTAGCCAAATGCATGGATGACTTTTGTTTGTCATACACAATAATGCAAGAAGTTACAGGATTCCAGCTTCTTTTAAAAACTGTCTCCAACCCTCCTCAACTTTTTCTCTTGGCCGGTCCCCATTCTAAACCCAGTAAAAAAGAAGTTTCTCACTGGCTAACATTCCTACTGCATAGGTATAGAATTTTCCAAAATTATTTTATCTAAAAAATTTTAATGTTCATCTTATTGATGATAAGTGTTCAAACTTGGCAGGTATCAACACTATTTATTCTAAGAAAAATAATACTGTTGCTTCTAATCTTTAGTTTATTAGCAGAGCTAGAACTTTGTACCACTTTCGTTATGCAAGGCAAGAGCAGCCATGAATAGCATAAACAGTGCAGCGTAACCCGAGCGAGCAAAGTACAACAGTCATCCTCCATGCTCTAGTGGTACCATGCTAGCCTCTAGTTCCCGAGGTCGCAGGTTCAAACCCAGTGGAAGGCGATGGAATTTTTCAGGAATAAAAATCCTTAGCATGGGTTTTTTTCAGAGAGTAAAGCTGGTGGTCCCATGTCGTAGATTTATGGTATGTAAAGGAACCTCAAGCCTGATAAAGAGGCCTCTGAGCAAAATTTCCAGTCTTTCACGCCCAATATAGAATGGAATGCTAAGAACCATAGTGGTTAAAGAGCATCCATAAATAAAAAAACTCAATTATTACAGCGCAACTGGTTAATGTAAACAGCTATCACTGCATGCAACCGGACCACATCAGAGGAAGGACAATGTTTAAATAACATCTTGTTCTGCTTCAAATGTGAGCAGATTAATTTTCTTTATATGATACAATAAGTTTTCTAGCAGTGTACTTATATGTGTACTGTAGCAGAAATATTTATTGACATACTTGCCTTACCTGTGTATATATCAAATGGCTGAGGTAATTTGTTAATTCATCTTATGATTTCTTATTATAATCAATTTTTGAGCTACAAGATCTCTTTATATATATATATATATATCTCTGCAGGGCGCTGGTAACAGGCAAGATTCCTTTATAAATAATTGTAACACAGCTACAGTTGTGTACTGTAACAGAAATATTTATTGATATACTTGCCTTACCTGTGTATATATCAAATGGCTGAAGTAATTTGTTATAATTCATCTTATGGTTTCTTATTGTAATCAATTTTTGAGCTACGAGATCTCTTTATATATATATATATCTCTGCAGGGCGCTGGTAACAGGCAAGATTCCTTTATAAATAATTGTAACACAAAACTTATTTCCCAACATGAATTTGCTTTCATTAAATAAAATCATTTAACATTTATAGTTAATTAATATTTTCCATATTATTTCACGCTGACTTTCTAACTTATGCATATATCCATGATTATTTAATAAAGAATGATAATATGCACAGTTTGATAAATAGTGAAGAATATAAGTATAAATTGGATGTGCACAGTTTGAGTGCTAATTGAAAACTGACTGGTAACTACATGAATGAAAATGTTCTTTATTTGTCCTTGACAATATCTTACTTGTTTTGCTTAGCTTTTTCTGTAAAAATAACAACTGTTTATTCTATGGTCACATGAAAAATATTATATAAATTTTCTTCATTTATAAATTAAGTTAAGGTTGGCCATGATATACTTTAAATTACTGTTTTATCAATAAATGATTTTAAAAGATGGATATATGCACATTAATAAAGATTACATGCATAATCAATCAAATAAATACAATAATCATAACACCAAATATGTGCGAATAATATATAGATGAATCATAACAAATAACTTATACCCAGCAATTTCCTATATACACAGGTAAGTCAGGTATGTCAATATTTCTGTTATAGTAGTATGCAGATGTAGGCAGCTTTGTATTACATATGAAAAAGATATTTTTGAAAGCACGTTACAGAATTGCAAAGTTCAGAGGGTTAGCACCGGAAATACTGTTACCACTACGGCCAGTCATCACAGAACAGGAACTTGGCTAGAGGCTGTAATATATTATGCCGAACATTATGATAAAATTGTTATGGTATTGCCAATTTAGAAACAGAAAGCAGTTCTATTATTTAAACTGCTAAAACGTCTATTATCCGAACAGCTTTACAAAAATATATTATTAATTCAAAATTTGTTCAAAGAATTACCTACAACAATCAATCTGTTACAGTCCAAAAGTATGGAGCTGACTGAATCTGTGCAGCATGCAGAAAAACTGTCAAGACGGATGAACAGATCCAAGAGCAAGCGTCCTACCTGAAATAAAGATAAAACTGAAAAGAATGCAGGGTTCAGTATGATGTATCGCAGATGAAATGCACTTTTACAACCCAACAAGTACTGTTTGCTTGATAATATAGAAATGGTCGCATATTTCAAATTTGCTCCGCTGACATTGCTAAGTAGAACAAACTGTTTATCTGAACATAAGATGAGTTCTTCATTTGAAAGGCTTCAGAAGTACATTTTTGTTTTCAGTAATGCAGCTATAGATGAGAGATTCAGCTTAATTGTTTTTTTGGTTTTTGCCCAGTGAACATCTAAAGATATTTAGGAAATTCATTTTATTATTTACCTATTTTTTACAAAATTTCAGTAAACATTGCACCCTGCATTATAATTGTTTGGGGTTAAATAATGTACATATATAAATAAGGAAATCTGTAAGTGTCAATCTACATATATGTTATGGTACTCGTCCATGATGCAACTTAAATGGCTTGCAACTTCGAACTGCGCAAGAAAAGTGGAGTTTCACCGTGTAAACTGTCAAGCAAGTAGGAAGATTGCACAAGCAACTTGAATTCAGCGCAACTTTTAAGTAGCATTTAACTTCAGAAGTTGTTTCGTGTACGCAGCAGAAAAGAGAAATTTGTGCCATCTGAAAGTGGCTTGAACAGTTTAAAAAATTTTTGTGGCACATATGGTGTAGCTTGTTACATTGTCTGCTGTGGTAGTAATTAGCTGTTTGAGAGATCATATTTGTGCTACACTTGTATGTGCATTACAAGACAAACAATTTATTGTGGCACGTTGACAATTGTCATCCTCCGTGGTGTAATGCTGGCCTCTAGTTCCCAAAGTCACAGATTCAAACCCAGTGTAGGGCAATGGATTTTTTCAGGCATAAAAATCCTATGGCTTCCTTCGGATGGGAAGCAAAGCCAGTGGTCCGATGTCGTAAATTTATGGCACGTAAAAGAACTTCAAGCCTCAGAGCAAAAATTACCAGTTTTCACGCCCAATATAGAATGCGATGCTAAGGGCCACAGCAGTTAAAAAGCATCCATAAATAAAACTCAATTTGTTTACGGTGACAATTTAGTTCTTCATGTGTAATAATGGCCCATAACAATAAATGGATGAGAGAAATGATAAATAAGTTGGCTGAACTGAATGAGACCAAAGATTCTTGTAGATATTGAAGATTACAGAAATAAACAAAAGTGACAAAATGTGTTACATGATATAGGAATAGAGTTCAACAATTAAAGTAAAAATCCACAGGTTGAGAATCCAGTTCACAACAAAATGAGGGCAGGGAAATCTGGAAGTGACACGTACGCACCAAAAACCACGCAGAAATTACCAGCTGCATTGTTGGCACAGGTCTCAAGTGTTGTTGTGCCATTAGGCAGGTGTTAAGTTTTGCAGGGAGTGGGGGGGGATCAACAGATTCAGCAAGAAAACTTGTATCTATGTAAACAGATAAAACTAAAGTTTGTTTTGTTACCTTTAAGAGTCCTCTTTGTCATACTGTAAATAGCATCACACACTTCTCGTATTATGCATGAAATAGTGTACATTTGTATTCGAAATAAATACATCAGTGACTGATACCTTTTGCCTAAAAAATCATTTTGATTATATAGTTATAAATAATGACAGCCGAATGTGATACACTAAACTCCATTATTTTAAACCGAATTACCTGTGGCTAAAAATCTCCATCAACACACAAGATGTTCTGTTGGTGATTGACTTTCTCATTATTGTGTCTTGCTTTTGTATTACAGGTGCTACTCTTCTAGCAGATAATTAAAATCAACCCCTGACATGTGTAGAAAATTCTTATAGGATTTTTATGTCCCTCATAGAGCCCTTGCAGCAAGTTGTTTACAACCCCACAATATTCACGACTTAAAATCTACTCTTGCCAACACTTTCTTGCTGCCCTTTTACATTTTTCCTCTACGTCTACAAAGTAAAATAAGAGACAAACATGCTACAGATAAAACTTCATTATCAGACAATTATTCGCCACAGCAAGAACACAGCTGACTAGAAAGTGGCATGCAGAAAATTTTCCGCCATAAATATATCATGTAAATGCTTGGTGCAACATTGCTGTGGATATGCCACTTTTCTTTTGGCACAACATGAAATTGTGCAACTTTGCGTGCTGTGTGTAAACAGAACGTGCCACACTTGTGACTCGCAAGAAAACTGGCATCGTGGGCAAGTACCTTTACAACTTGTATGTTTTACATAATTATGTAAATTGGTGCACATTTACAAATATCGCATAGGTATTTCTTTTACAGGAATGAGAATTCCTTGACAATAGGTTTGTTTTGCTTTCTACTGTACATTCCTATCTATGACTTGTTTTGTTTTGATGCGTTGAGGACTTCGAACCTCGCCGGTCACTAATCTGCATTGGGCAATTGCAATCAGTACAAACTTCCTAGCTCTGTTTATTAGTTATTGTGTGATAAGGATAGAAACAGCAAATATCACACTTTTACTACAAAACTCATTTTCTATTGACATTTCTGTCCATAGAAATCTACAAAGCTCTAAAAACGATAAAATCTGATAGAAAAAAAAAAATATTCTGCCTAGGATAAGGTGTCCAAAGTGAAAATTTTAACAACTGAATATTTACACCATGTTATTAGCAATTTGGCAAAAGCACAAGAGTAGAAAAGAACAAAGCTAATGCAACATGTATGCATTAGATAGAGACAGAGATACCCCATTTACCTCCATAATGTCTTTAAAAGTTGAGATAAGCTATAGTGACAAGTGTCTCTAATTTTTGAACCATGAAAATATTGCCCTGCAAGCTTACGGTTGCTGGGGACGTCCTTGTTTGGATACTGCTTCCATAGCTCTTTACTGTTTTACCTCTTAAGGAATAAGGCCTATAAATTCCAAGTGTTTATTTCTCTATCAATTTGTTTTGACCTGTGCTAAAGTATATAAACTGTATAATGTATCTTTGGTTTTGGTACATTCAGATATGCAGATTTTTAGATAAAGAATTCTTTATGGTTACAAGAACTATACAAAGCTTGTTGATTTAAAAATCTTTTATTCAAAAGTTACGCTGATATAAATATGTACATAAACAGTAAATCATTTTCATAGAGAACGATTTGCGTCTGATGTATACCGATGTACAATACTGATGAATGTTAACAGCACGATTCTGTTAAGTCCTGACTGCAAACAAAATTCTTGAATAAAAAGCTACATACGAGATACTGGTTTAAGTCCCAAAAGGTTAAAGCTGCAGGCCAGTATACGTATTGCTGCTTCACAGAGTAATAGTCTGCCCATATTTATCTTCCTTATCTCACCTAAAACACAAGAAAGGACAGCTTTATTGATAAATGTGTGTATTCGTTACATTTTGGTAGCAAGCAGTAATTCAAGAGCAACACTCAATTTCCTGAAAAGCCACAAAAATTGAAAGTGATCATAATACAAAGGCATAAAGATAGACTAGATGGATGGTGTCGGCCTAACAGTGACAGGTATACATTGGTGTTTATACTCAGAATAGTAAATAGCTATGGACTTCATGTCAACTGAAACTAACAAAAAGCAATTATCCGTACATTTCAAAAGAATAAATTTAGCAAAGAATGTGTCAGCAGATAGACTTTATTCTTGAAGGTACAAACTCAGGAAATGCTGTGTAACAATAATGACAAATGAGAATGTTATGGAAATACTCAGTAGAAATGATAGGTATAGCCAATTAAAGTATATCCAATAGGACTACTGTGATATTACAAATAATTGTAAACAAAAAGCCATTGAATATGTTAGTGAAAGGCATAATAAACATAACTGGATGAAAGTTAAGTCAGTGTTCTACTGAACTCCTAGATACAGACAAACTTTTGAAAGGCCAATGAGAAAGAAGCGAGACAGAATGGTATCAGAACCTTAATCATTTGACGAAATTATTCAGTAGCTGCTAATCCTTGATTTAACAATTGCTATTCATATTGAGAAAGACAAAAAAATTTTAATATTTACAAGTAACAGTAACTGGATCTTTTTATGTGAGTGAGTGAGTGAGTGAGTGAGTGAGTGAGTGAGTGAGTGAGTGAGTGAGTGAGTGAGTGAGTGAGTGAGTGAGTGAGTGAGTGAGTGAGTGAGTGAGTGAGTGAGTGAGTGAGTGAGTGAGTGAGTGAGTGAGTGAGTGAGTGAGTGAGTGAGTGAGTGAGTGAGTGAGTGAGTGAGTGAGTGAGTGAGTGAGTGAGTGAGTGAGTGAGTGAGTGAGTGAGTGAGTGAGTGAGTGAGTGAGTGAGTGAGTGAGTGAGTGAGTGAGTGAGTGAGTGAGTGAGTGAGTGAGTGAGTGAGTGAGTGAGTGAGTGAGTGAGTGAGTGAGTGAGTGAGTGAGTGAGTGAGTGAGTGAGTGAGTGAGTGAGTGAGTGAGTGAGTGAGTGAGTGAGTGAGTGAGTGAGTGAGTGAGTGAGTGAGTAATTTTATTATTAACCCAATTGATTGTACAAATTCACAACAACAATTTTACAAATTTATTCTTAACCCAGTTTCTAAAAATAACAATGAAATAAAATACAAAGAAAACTAACCTCCTAACTACTAGTATCCAGCATTACTCCTACTCTAAAAGTACAATTATAAATTTATTTAATCTCCAATACTAACTCTAACTCTACCTTGAGCTGCTTTCCTTGGACCCCAACAAACTCAAACCTTGAGGTTCTTTTTATGTAACAATGATGAAGCTGGCTTCACAAACAGGAATTTCTATACCCATCGTTTTTTTTCCACACAGTTATATACAATTCATGTGTACATTAATGCACAATATATACAAGCAACTGTTTCTTATTGTCTGCGAAATCATGGAATGTTGAGAAAAACTATGGTCATTGATACTTAAATTATGTGATACTAAAGCAGACCATTAGGTTTCGAACATAGTACATATACGGCAGTCAAACATATCACGGGTATCAATTTCATCTGGGCCAATCATAAAATAGGAAACTTAGATTTGTGTGATGAATACTACAATAAAAATCCAGAAAGTGATTAAAAAGATGAAGATTGTAAATATGAATTAGTCATTTCACGCTATGTGGTGCTCAAGCTGAGTAACATTAATTTTGCATATTACCTCAAGAATTAAGAACGTCTTGAATTTATAAAAATAGTTTAAAAATGATTCATTAAATAATTATGCTGGCTTCTATTTTAATTGAAATTGTTGACTAAGTAAAATAAAACAGCAACCTATAGGTTTAAATTGAGTTCATTCTGTATATCCGTTCAAGGTTATTCTGTAATTTTCTGGTTAAGAAGTTTGTTAGCATTATCCTTACAACTAACAAGTCCTGAGCAACTTTGAGGTATTTTGTAACTGTGCTGGTTATGGAGAGGTTTGTTATTCCCTTTGTTGTAAAGTACCCAAAGCGACTAATCATAAATTTGTACTCTTTGTATGCATATTTTGTTTTTTTCAGATAGAATGAAAATGTCCTGTTAAAACCACTCCAGAATAGTATAAAATATGCAATGAATATTGTAGGAACATTCCTATTATGAAAAGTGAGAGGCTGACTCCAGTTAGTGATCCCAAAAAATTGGAGAGCAGATGGGAAGAATTGTAGAAGTGCTGAACAGCTGTGACAATGGGCCGCAGAAGGATGTGAAAGGATGCAAAACTGTAAACATAATATATTTGATTGTACATTTTAAGAATTTGTTTACTTTAGCTACAAATTATTGTTAGTCAGTGGGATCCTTCCATAAATAATTGTTCCAAGAAAGCATTACTTCATGCTGAACATTGAATCACAAAGTAGCATGGACATATTACATAAACTGAACACCAATGTAATAAGATGTAGCTCAAACAACAAGCAAGTGCTGCAGACTTCATTATTAATTAGTATAATACATTTCTAAAATAATAGACAAATACAAAAATGCTATATGTGTTACCCAACCTGCACACTGCAAAAGCAGCGTGGCCATATTATATACTTACATAAATTGAAAGCCAATGTAATAAAATGTTGCTCAAAAAACATGAAAAAGCTGCATACATTATTAATAATTAGTACTATGTATGCTAAAAAAGTAAAATAACTCGTCAAAAGTTACATTAGGAAACTATCTACATATTTCTGGCACAACCATACAGTCCTAGGACATTAGATGGTTACAGTCTATGGTTTCACTTGGATCTTATATGATCAAAAACAGTTAAGACTTTTGTTGTTTTTATCAGGTCTGATACTTAAAGAGCTTTGTCACAAAGCAATGCAAACAATGATTTCTTAGAAATAATGCCAAATATTAAAAATTATTTGCATTTGATATTTTGTTTGTAATAATCACCACCCAGTGCTAAAATGAAGTATGAGTTGTGGTGCATCCTAAATATGCAATTTCTATACTTATATCTCTTACCAGTTAGCTCAAAAATCACTTTGTGCATTTTGCCTGAATTTCGGTAATTGTTTACTTTCGCATCAGCTAATGTGAGGAATGAAAGTTATTTATTATAAGACTTTCTGACCCATGTCAAAATTTTGAGGGTTGAATGGCAGAAAATTAAATGTAAAAGCTTTAACAGCAAAGATAATTCTGAGGAAAAGCAAAATGCAAACATTGCTTCAAGATGAAAGATTAGTTCTGTGGTAGCAGGGTGTAATGTTGTGAACGATGATGTTGTGATACGAAAGTAAAGAAATACGACTATTTCTTTATTATTGCCAGTAAATGCTGTATTTCTCTGTCAAGAGTAAAATAACTCGTAAAAATTTAGGTTGGGAAACTCTTTATGCATTTCTCACACAAATATACAGTCTTAGGACATTATTTTCACATTTAACATATCTGCGATTTCATTTTACGGTGTATGAAATAACATTTCCTTTTAGGATACCTACCTCCTGTGGTGTTCTTCATTCATTTGAGCTTCCAGATCAACAAGCACTAAATCTGCACCCATTTTTTAGCCAGTAATAGTAGTATTCCTAGCGCTAACAACATGGTCTCGACTCTTGGTATCGTTAACCATAATTCTCTTCCTCTCAACAAGATGTTATACATTACAGAATATCAAATAGCATGTAGCAACTGCTTAGCAGCTTTAACAAGTGGTTAAACCATAACCAGATGTTACAGAATACATGTGATTGTATCCTAATTCCTTAATTATCCTATTTTGTACTTAACCGTTACTTTTTTACCCTTCCCATTCCTGTACTACGAGAATAGCTCAGATTACATAAAAACAAACGTAACCTTTCTCATGCCAAAGTCCTGAATGTAAAGAAAACCAGGGAAACTGCATGAATAGTTCATATAATATGAAATACTTCAGTGTCATTTTAAATCGAATCATTAACAGCACTTAATGCCACAAAAGTATTTTCAGGAAAAAAAACCTGATTTATTCCACATCAGTTTTTCTCCAAACAGCAATTTTTTTACATTTGTGATTTTGATATTGGCATGAATATATCAACCTTCGGCACATACTCTGGGGAAAACAAAACATCAGAGCCCATGTTCAATTATGGTTAAATCTTGTTGTACACAGTATCTGATCAGCATCATTCTTAGTTACGAGATGCATACACGAGATAACTGTGCATATCAAGAGAAAAATTATTCATTGTTGACGATAAAACTAAATTAGTATTTGAACCATGATCTTCTGATCTCCATTTGGTTGCCCTAACCTACTGAGCTAGCATGGCAACATGCTGATATAACATTAAATTCCCCAATTAGCTCGCATTTTTCCCGGTAAACCACAAAAAGATCTCAAATTAATTATGAAATGGCATATCCCAAAGGCAACGTCGTCCTCCATGGACTAGTGGTACCGTGCTAGCCTCTAGTTCCCAAGGTTGTGGGTTCAAACCCGGCGGAGGGCGATGGATTTTTTCGGGCGTAAAAATCCTTAGCACGGTTTCCTTCGGAAGGAAAGTAAAGCCAGGTCCTGTGTCGTAGATTTACAGCATGTAAAAGAACCTCAAGCCTGATAAAGAGGCCTCTGAGCAAAATTACCGGTCTTTCACGCCCAATATAGAATGGGACGCTAAGGACCATAGTAGTTAAAGAGCGTCTCAATTTCCAATGGCAACTTACAATCTCATAAGAACTTTAAGTCTCAGGCTTCATAATTAACTGTCATTAAGTCAATATGATAATTGTTCTTTCACACAAGCCACATGAGGACAAGGTTGTAAAGATAGGATCACACTGAAAATTCAATGCTGTAGCCAAAATTTAAACTATGGATCTTCCAATCTCCGTTTGGTTGTTCTAATCAACTGAGCTCCATGGCAACATGCCAGTACAACATTAAATTCTCCAACTACTTCTGACATTGTAAGTAGCTATCGGAGTATGTAATCTCAAAATAAATTTGAGATCTCTTTGAGGTTTACCAGGAAAAATGTGAGTGAGTTGGGGAATTTAATTGTGCTGGCCAGCTTCAGCTGTTGGATTGTCTTCCCTCTCCTCTTCATACTTTGCACTTAGCCGTGTCCATTTTGCACAGGTCCTAATATAACTGACAGCACATCCAATTTTGGCCTAATCTTCACACAGGATCCTCTTGACAAAGTTCATATAGTTTTGCACATAAGCTATCACAGCAGAACTGATAAACTCAAAAAAAGAGCCTGAATAACATGATCAATGATCATTGCTCCTTCCTGCACTACTAACTTTCAAACAACCAATAGCATATGTCCTGGCCCAATCTACAGCAGAAAGGTATAATCTTCGATGTGACAGAGCAAATACAGCAATATTTTAGGCTGGAATGTGCAGACTACTAAAAGTATCAGCAATTAAATAGAAAATACAATCACTGCTTCAGTTTCTTCAAAATTGAAAATGATCCTTCAAAAGTTTTGTTGGCATCAAAATTTTTTAACATCTTATGCATAAAAGGAAGTTCTGAGGAATGATGAATGTAATTTCATTAACATGTTATATTGGAAACTATTTCTGGAGCAAATATCGATGATACATATGGAAAAACAATTATTTCAGGAATGAGGGATCAAAGTTCTACAGTAGCACTTATACAGCATTTTAGAAAATGTATGCTAACTGCATATCACTTCAATGTGCAATGAACAATCATATAATATTAGTCATTATGTTCAAGTATTTTATCATACTGCTTACCTATGGAATCCTTTTCTACACAGTAGCAGCTTTCATAGAACTCAGAAAATGTTGTTGCAATTTCGTAGACATATTCACACAGATGATGCAGACACAAATCCTTAGTAATCTTCAGTAATACATCTGGAAATCTCAGAAGCACCTGTTACAAAACAAAATAAGCAAATAAAAGTCAACTTCAACCAAAATTACTTTGTAGTCACATTTGGGTATGTTCATGAGAAACAGAACAAAACTTTCTGACTTTCTAGAACAATTCCCTGGGTAAAAAATTAGGAGAATGTTCTTAGCATTGACGAGCGGGCTAAAAGAGCATTTGTTTGCAACTACTGCAACCTTGTGCTGGGGTAATATTTTTATGTACTTTTAGACACCATTTCAGCCATTTTGTGTAACAAAACAAGAGAGAAAGAAAAATAAAAAAATTATTTTGATGTGTTACATTAAATGAATTTCTCTTCTACCCTGAATAGTGTATTAGTGACTGTGTAAATTATTCTTACAAAAGTTTATTTTTGTACCTACTTCATTTTAACCACGATAAACCTTTACAGAAATACATACAGTACATGTTTCAATATACATACAAACGGAATAACAATAGTCAAATGTTTAGGAACTGGACAATACAAGCTGGCCTTAAAATTCCATACTCTTTCCACGCAATCACAAGAAACAACTGAATGTCGATAGGACTAAATATGTTTTATTTATCATGTAAATTCTTTAATATATGGTGTTTTAATCAAAATCGTTAGAGCAATTTTTTTGGGAAAACCAAAAATTTTGAAATATGTTCCATGTAAAGAGTAGTTTTGGGGTGGGAGGGTTTCTTTGAAAATCTCTGTGTTGCAACTTTGGAAGATACTGAACTTAATACCAAGTTTGACATTTATCCGACTTTTTGTTTTTAAGATATGCTGTTCACGCACGTACACACAGACCTTTTTCTAGAAATGATTTTTTTTTATTCAGGGACCTCAAAACATGTATTCCTGGTGAAATCTCAATATCAAATTTTTGGGTAGAATACAATACTTTTTGCACCTACTGGGTACATGACAGAGAAAGTAAAAAGAGAAAAATACCAGAAAAAATTCAGGACACCTGATGTGATGAATACATTTGACTCAATTTATTATAATTTACACTTAATATTAGTGTGGTAGACTTAAAGACAATAATTTATTACTATATTTTAAAATGGAAAGCATGTTTCTGGAACTATTTGCTCTCGTCATCAGTTTCTGGTCAACTATCAGCTTCATCCTTCATGATGGTTGGATAAAACTCTGCATAAGTAGGTCGCCTGGCAGGATTTCAAAACTTAAAATGCGTTTCCTGTTCTTTCAAATGTAAATGTTTTCTAAAACTGTAAGTTCTGTTTTTCCTAAAATGTGTTTTAGTATTTTTGGATTTCTGTTTATGATGAGTTGGTCTCTCCAAAAATGCAGAGCTACCACCGATTTCTCTTCTTGCTTTTGTTTTATGTTCCTGATGTGTTCTTTTGCTCTTGTTTTTATGTTTCTTTTAATTTTACCGATGTAGATTTGTTGCAGTGAATGCAGCTGACGCATTGACTGCAAACTGATGGTTTGCTCTCCTGTGAGAGATGTCATCTTTTAATCTGGAATTTAATATGTTCTTGATGGAGTAACTGTTTTTTGGACTACAACATTATTTTGGCCCCCCCAAAAGTTACTCCATCACAGTTATGCACCACATTCTTTCCTGTGGAATTATTTATTGAAACTAACGGCAGCAGAAAGAAAAAGAGACAAGAATAAGAAGAAAATTAAAAATGGTGTGGGGTGAGGGTGGTTTAATTGTGGTAGCAAAGAATTTGGTTTTATGATACATTATTTTTGCAGTTTAATGTTGTTGTTTCCCTGCATAGACATAACACTGCTGGAATAACAAGACCCATGAGTTGCGGTTTGTGTGTTGTTGCCTGGTTAAATTGGGCATTGCATTATTGTATGTTTTACAAGTTTCTACTGCCATAGGTTTATATTTTCAGCTAACTATGGAAATTCTATTTTCTCTTGAATTTTTGCAACATTGAAGCTGAAATATGAACTTCACATTTGCAGTGTACAGTTTAAGGACAATACTCGTATTCCAAAGTTACTTTAACTGTTAAAAACTGCTTTGAGTACCGGAACACCACTTTTGTCAATGGGAACAGTACGGAGAATCAATGAACATGGAGCTGGATTACCTACATATTAAATTATGTAGTATTTAGGACAGCTAGCAAAACATGGAGGTAGTAAGTGCTATTTACCAGAATCTTAGAATGAAAAGAAAACTGCTTTACTGGAAATATCGAGTAGATGCACTAAGCACTGTATTAAAGTCACCTTATCAGGATAAATATAGTCAGTTGTTAATGGGATTTGAGGAAGTATTAAAATGGCTTGTTGAATTGAAGCCACAAGGCCAGGAAATTAGTATAGAGTTAAAAGTAACATAACCTCTTTCTTCAGTAAAAGCTGCCCATTCTAACTATACTCGGCGCCAATCAAGAAGGTGATTGGCTGTTATTAACCACGTGGCGGAAAGCTTTAAATGAATGGGAGGGGATGAATACATCACAGCGGTCATCATAGCAACCATTAGAAGGACCAATTAGAACTAAGACGTTTCCATAGCAATGATAGACACAAATACATTGTTGCGATATCGTAACACGTGATTGGCATGACTGCCGGGTGAGCGACCGTTGCAGTAAACATGAACTGCGGTCTTATCTTCTGCTGTCGCTGCAGTTATAAACAATGTTCTACTTTTAGCCCCAGCTTGCTTATGTTTTTGTATCAGTTTAGAGATTGCCTGCGTACTGAAAAGTTCTTTGGCATCGTCCTATTTGTATGGTATTTGCCTTGTGTTACGTGTGTTTGAGTCCGTGTATTTGTGTACGCATGTGTTGTGTGAGCATTTATAATTGTATTAACACGTTTAATGGATATTTAATAATGTCCAAAAATAGTGACAAAGATAGCGCAGCCAAACGAAAAACTGAGCGCACTCAGGAGCCAAATAAAACTGTATTTGGTAAAGGTATCCCAATTAAAGGACAGGCGCAGGAAATAATATGCTCTGTGAGAGAATATTTTGAAGAGGAGAAAATAGTTCAGTGGCTTGTTCACCGCAATATACCGATGAAGGAGGGACTGAAGAAAGGTGAGCTACTGGAACTTGTGAAAGCAAACAAACTGCGATTTCCAAGTTATGTAGTCAATGGCATTGCTGCAGAACATGGTCACAAAATAGTTAGGCTTCCCCCTTATCATTGACATTCTAACTCGATTGAATTAATTTGGGCCGACATAAAGGGTTATGTTGGGCGAAACAATAAAGGTTTCACTGTGTCGTCAGTAATAAAGCTTACAGAAGTGGCACTAACAGCAGTAAACACTGAAAACTGAAAAAAAAAGCGCTGACTCATACAAAGGGTGTAATAAGTGCAGCTTGGGAAAATGAAGGAGTTTTGGAAAAAACTATAGAACAGTTTGTCATTTCCGTGGGGAATTCTAGCAGCTCTTCTGATGTTGATGATGACGATGGTGGCGGTGGCAGCATTGTCTATCAAACGAGCAGCAACAACAGCAGCGATGCAAGCGATTCAGAAATCTGGCATTTTTTTCCATTAGAATAAGCATCAATATTTCACAGATATTTTTCTTCTGTTAACGTAAATTTTTACACTGATATATTCTTGCATTTTCTATCCTCTGCATGTAGATTCATTATTTTACAATTGTCTTCGTATACGAATATAAATAATACCCACTCTACAATGCAGGCGCAACCCAGTCGCCTACGACACAGTTCTCTCTCCCTCTCTCTCTCTCTCTCTCTCTCTGAAATGTCAATCACCTTCTTGATTGGCGCCGAGTATAGCAGTCAGGTTGGCAGGCACAAAGTGGAGAATAAACAACACCTTTGTATCTTTGCCAATACATATTTGCCTAATCCTTTGCAACCAATGATTAATAATTTGAAAGGTATTCCTACAAGAGTACTCCAGGACAATTGTTGGATATTTTAGTTTTGCTGGTTAAATTAAACCTAAGTATTGCATTTGGGGGCCACTAATTTGGTAACTTTGCAAATGTTGTATCAACATTTAAGAACACCTGTAGCAAATATGGTTTTGGAATTTACAACTAATTAATACTGGATGAATGTCATGCTAGTTAACCCTTTCACTACTAAGCTCAAGTTAACTCGATAGCAGCATTTTGCTGCTGTCTTGCTGAAATACAGTGTACTCGATTGCACGACACCACATTCCTCTAATACCCATAACTTCCGAACCACTTGCATTAATGTGGAGCAGCAAGCACTGTCTTCTTCTGCCATTTCTTGGTCGCATGCTGAGAATAGTTTCAATGTGGTCTCTGGTGTTGTATGACATCTGCAGGCTCTTATAGTAAATTCTACACCAAGTCACATGTTAGCTGCAAGGAATTACATCACGCCACTGCCACTTGAGCTAAGATGGTGACATTCCCTGCCAGGCAAGTGCATTCTGACGGGAACTTTTAGATATTTTTGGAATCAGAAGAGGAGTTTAATTTCTCTTCTAGTGAATCCGAAAATGAACGTAAAAGTGAACAAGAAACAGTGATATCGTGGGTCCATCACATTTGTGTAAAAGGTCACAAGTGCGAGCTTCTTTGTTTTGCTAGAAAGAAAACACATTTGTGCTGCAAATCTATCCATTTGATAATAGTGTTGCAGAAATTATAGCTGGGACTTACAGACAATTTCTGTTATTTTTTTAGTTGGATATAATGCAGAAAATAGTGGAGCAGACAAACAGTTTTTATTCATTTATGATCAATATGGTTCCACCCGCACCTTGCTCTCGACTTCAAAAATGATGACATAATGTGGATGAAATGTATGTTTTTAGCACTAATCATGCTCATGCCAAGAGTCAAAAAGCTTTCAAGGGAAGAATATTGATCCATAACTCTCAGTGAAATACCCCAATTCTGGAATTACATGTCATGAGACAGGTATTTGTTGCTACCTCACACCCTCCATTTCTGTGGCAATAATACACAATCAGCAGGTGACTGATTATACAAACTAAAAATGATTATAGATCACATTTGGCATAACTTCAATTCAACATTAAGCCATTTTCTAATATTTACATTGATGAAAGTAGTGCTATTCAAAGGTACACTCATCTTCCGACAATTTACTCCTTCTAAACATTTGACATCGAATTATTCATAATTTGTGATTTTGAGACAGGGTACATTTTAGATTTCATAGTATATGGGTGGAAGGGAACTCATTACATTCTTACAATATCTGCTTCATAGAAGTATTACAAACAAAAAAGTAAAATCTGATGTGTTACACTCACATGACTTTCTCTACTCTTGTACAATCTATTTTTACAAACGCCTATTCTCCATATGCTTCATGTTAATCGAGATATCGAGATGTCAATCTTATTGGTAATTTTTTTGTAGATGCAAGGGAAATATGGTAGCTTTTAAGCGATAGTCAAATATTTTAATGCTGGTTGCTATGTGGCGAATTCCATTCTCTTTGCATGTCCAGGACATAAAAAAAAAATGAATAACGAATTTGAGAAGAAGTATAAGTATTGGAAAATTTAAGGAAATAACAAGCAATATCTCCAAAATGGTTCACTCAACAACAAAAATGTATATGACATAAGTTGTGTATTTTAACACGATCTACATTATTTGTGTAGTAAAATTTTGTCTATCTCTTATGGTTTACCAGTTATGCAAAAGTCGTTCACAATGAAGAATACTTTTGGAGACATTCCCAGAAAATTTGAGATATACATTTCATTTCTCATGACATTATCTTAAACATATGATATTTTCATCAAAATCGTTAGAGCCATTTTTGAGAAAATTAAAATTTTCGAAAAATCTTCCATGTAAAGGGTAGTCTGGGGTTGGGGGATTTTCTTGAAAACCTTCGTGTCGCATCTCTGGAAGATACTGAACCTAAATACCAAGTTTGGTGCTTATCCGACTGTTCGTTTTTGAGTTATGCTGTTCACAGACACACACACACACACACACACACACACACACACACACACACGGACATGTTTCCAAAAATGCTTTTTTTGGATTCAGGGGGTCTCAAAACATGTATTTCCGGTGAAATCTCGGTATCGAATTTTTGGGTGGAATGCAATACTTCCCCTACTTACTATACGTAGTAGAGAAAGTAATAATAGCATTTCGTTCTTAATCAGCCGTTTTTGAACAACAGATAGTCTTTGTTCCAAACTAGATGTTCAATTCAATGAGAATGTACGAAGATAATAGTTTGTTACTTGTGAGATGAGTAGAGTAACCTGTTTCTTACCTACTTTCCATAACTTTGTGACAACAAGCAGGGTTTTTAAATAATTAATCACACAAAAAGGATATTCTGAACATCTTTTTGCAGGCGTAAAGTTGCCGTAAAACTTGAGAAATGGAAACAGGTCGTGGTACGTCACGTGATCTGAAGTAGCTTCCAGACATAAACAAACCATAATCTCTCATGGGTCAGCAACCCTTGCAATGTTGCCAACATGTCTATTTTATGTTCTTGAAACACCTAAAATATCTCAGCAGGAAATGGTTATACAAAGAAATGGAAGCTACAAAATGTGTTCCAAATAATGAGATCTGTAACTGGTTTAAATTAATGTAATAACTTTCATCCACTCAGTATACTGGCAGGTAAACAGAAATAGTTTCTATTCACAATTTGGTACATCTGGAGCTGTAGTTGATAGAAAAAGGGGCACAGTTTATGGCTTGATAACTGGTATTCCAGTCCCTTACTGTTTATAGTCTTCATAAACAAAATTTCAATACTTGTGGAACTGTCACGAGGAACCGCAACGGAATGCTTTTGTTCACAAAAAAAAAAAAAAACAACTAAAAGAGTGAAGCTGAAGCCGAATTCACAGACAATATGATGGCACTAAGATGGTTGGACAAATGTGTAGTGTGCATGCTTTCAACCCTCCACAGCAGTCAGAAAAAGCCAAACAATTTGACAAACAAAAGAACCCCATTCACAAGCCCAATTGTGTCACTGACTACAACCAAAGCATGGGAGCAGTTGACAAATTAGATACGTTGCTTTCTTCTATTCACTCCATCTGCAAACCCATCAAGGATACAAAAAGTTATTTTTTCATCTTCTAGAGTTATCCATTTTAAACTACCATATCTTAATTAATGTAAATACTTGTGCAAACATTACTCTCACAAATTTCCATTTAAAGCAATTCGAGAGCTACTAAGAAAGCATCCCACTCCATAACAATCAACTAAAACAGAACGCCCTTCCATGTCAGCTGATTGACCTCTTCGTTTCAAAAAGAGGCACTTGGCATTTTCCATCCTTGTAAACCTCAACAGCAACAAGACATTGTACAGCCTGTTCTACTATGAAAACAACTGAGAGAAAAAGGAGGGAATCCAGGTATATATGCTCCCAGTATAACGTGGCATTGAGGCTCATTTTGAGAGATACGACACCCCCCCTTTCCATATTAGAGTTTATGGATGAAACTGAAATATTACTTTTGTGTGTTTTGCAATATATTTCTGCAAGAAACTATGGTAGTTTATTTGAAGTTTACTTATAAGAAAGACTATTAAAAGAAGACTACTATATTCATATTAATGCTTATAGATTGTAATTCAGTGGTGTGCAACAAGTAATTTCAAAAGAATGAATAAATTATTCATCACATTTTCTGCAGAAAGTGTGGATATAAAACTAAAAAAGATAAGATTACTGCATGAAGTGTTATTAGCTTGCTCTTAAATAGAGAAATAATTTAGAAATATGGCATTTAAAATGTTACCCCCCCCCCAAAAAAAAAAAAAAACAGCACAGGAAGTATGTGTGCATCAGTAATGTGGTAGCAATGAAAGGGTTAAATATATTTCTCCTGCAAATTACAGTAAACTAATGATTTAAAGATACTATAGACTGCAGTTAATATCACAAGTTCTTCGTGAAAATTTTACAAGTCTGAAATGGTAGAAAACTAGGGACATAATTCATATTTACCTGAGGTTCGGGCATTGTTTTTGACATTAATTCCACCTCAGGCATGTCCAAAGTTAGAGCAAACTATCATAGTGACAAGACATTTAGCAGTAAAAGTCAGTTGTAATGAAGCTACCAAAGTACACTTGTCCTGCAAACATAATGGTTATGTGGCAAAATGGGGCATGTAACGGCTAAAGTTTTAGGAACAATCATTAAACATGGGATACACCTATTGGTAGCACAGTAAGCCCATGGCTGAAGTGCATCCAGAGCAATGATGGAACTCTGTATCGAAAAAAACAATACATCTAATAGGAGAAAGAAGGGGCAATACTGATTTACGGCTAGAAGGAATCTGTTAAAATAAAATTATAACGTCACATTACAGTAGGCATGTCCAACAGTTAATCCAGGTAGTTAGAGCTGTAACCTTACCCTTCATTTCTAGGGATACTGTGAAACTGCCATCAGTAGCACTGATAGATTCTGGTAATAACTATATTTTGTACACATTACGTTAGTTCAACACTTGGCTCTAAAGGTCCACATGTATTACAGTCAATATAGAGATACTTAATGTTACAGGAACTATTTCTTTAGTGATTAAAGGTCCCAACGTCTCAGGCAAAGTTTAATTTGGTACAATTCCTGATTTGGCTTGTCAGATTAAACTAGGAACTGATTTCATTTTACGAACTCATAGGATCATTGATATGTCTACTCAACAGGTATATTTTTCCTTCAAACCAACTGTAAAGGTACCGTTGCACAGATTGCAACATAAACTCACAAATCAAATTAATAGTGCTTTACTGTTGTCAGAAGCAAGCCAAAATGTAGCCCAGAATACAAATTTTAAAACCGTCAGATCACCAGAGGTCTCCATTATGCACATTTATTAACTTGTATTTGGATGTGCTAACTACTGAATTAGGAAATACAATTTGGTTCAGTATGAAATTCAGCTTATTGATAAAGAGCCCAGCGAGGTTACTACCATGTAGACTTCCTCTATGCATATTGCTTTGTAGAGGGAAAATATTAACCACATATTACATACTGGGTGATTTGCCCTTCAAACTTTAATAGCTCCGGGGCAGTAATTCCAGTGATGAATAACAGAGTTTTATTTAAAAAATTTCCATTGATTCAGTACCATCTCTGTATATGTATTTGAATTTTCAATGATTTTCTAAAGTCAAAACTTTGGATTTAAATGTCACATATCATCAAATTCCGCTCTTGGAGTAGTCTGAACCTTACACGGCTTTTGCTAGTGACTGGAATGTATATGAATTTAATTGCTTACCATTTGGTTAAACAGTGAGAAGCACAAGTAGTACTAATGCACTTGTTGGATAGGATATTTGGAGAAGTTAAGTTTAAACTTCTGTCATTACCTTCAAGATTTTGCATTTATTTTAAAACTTTTGAAAACATTTGCAATTTACAGAAGAGGTACTTGCCCTCTTCTGAAAATTGCAATTGGTATCCTGGGTTAACAGTTAATCCAGAAAAGGGTGAAATTTGCAGAGCCCAATTTTAAGTTCTTGGACGCATAATTTCACTATCAGGTATCACAGTTGATCCTAAACACACCAAAATAATTACATGTTTTCCTATGCCTAAAAATGCTAAGCAATTAATAAGATTTATCGGAATGTTAAATTATTTTGTTAAATTGATACCTGCCTTTCCAACTGTCGCAGTAATCTCTCATGTTATCTTTTTTTACTTGGTGCCTGTTATTGTTTTACTATTTTGAATTTTGGGTTCTTTGTCCTCCGGCTAACTATTATTACTCAGTCGAGCAAATATCTCTAAGCAGAGCATGTAAACGGAAAGGAGTTGTTACTAAAAGATAACACTGATAAAAGAATTTGTTTTCACACTTTTATTGCCGTCACACTTAATTAATTTCACATCTTTAATCTCGATACACGCCTGACTGAAACTGCTATATTTCTGAATGTAATTACTGTCGTAATAGTTGTCACGTACCTACTTCACATTTTGTAACTAACTTTATGATGCGAGAGATTCTGTAGAACTGCGTAATGTGTACCTCGTGAATGATTCTGTACAACTGCGCGATACTTGCTTTTGGCTCAAGAATTTACACTCCCTCACCCCGATATGTCTAAACATTATAATAGAGCTACTATTGGTTACTAAATCGCGCCAACATTAGCGTCTGTTTTGTACACTAATCACAATTACTAATACATATGCTCTAGGGAAGATATTCCCTCCATTTCTAAAGAAAGGCACGCTACCCTGACGTCATTTGTTTGTCTCTTCTAAGTGATAAACAACTCACCCCATCGCTTCATTGTTACCCACTCCCATTGTCAGTTTCAGTGAGGCCGTGTAAACTTATTTCCTGACAATGCTTATAGCTAACAAACATCTAAAATCATTGTCATACAATAATGAATTTACACTACAATCACTCTGGCATTCACAGTGTTATATAAAATACTGCCTCACAACTCAAACTGCCAGGTTAAATATATTGCATAAAAAGAATGCAAAATTAATTTTGAGAAAGTGTTTGCTTCAGATAATATCTTTTTAAACTTGAAGATGTTAATCTGTTACGTAATTTTAACTTGGAGAAGTTGTATGCTTACGTAATTGTATTTTATGTAATATTTATTTAGTTGCATTTAAGGAGTTCCTAAAACACGCTTTGGGCGTTGGTTTGAATTTGTTGATTATGTAATAGTTACTGTTATTACGCAATATGCTGCTACGTACGAGAAGCTGATTTCAAGATGTGTTTTTTTTTTGTTATTACACTCCAAGTTTTACACTATAATATTTAACTTTGTTATTAACACTGCTTCTAAATATTATTTATGTTTGAATTTGCCTCGGCTGTGTCAGTCTTACTTTAGAAACATGTTTCTCTTATTCAGGGTGTGGTGTGACAATGATTGTGGACATCACAAAATTTAAGTTTTTAAAATTCACTTCTTATATTAATTCTTGCACATTTATATAAAGGACTACACTTTTTAAGAGCTGTGAGAATCTTCAACACTTTCAATTAGCGCATATACATATTTTACGATCTACACGGAGAGAACACATCTTCCATTTGTTCACTACCAAGGCTTGCCAGCAACTGAGCAACTTTAAACGGTTAAACCTGTAAGTTTCGGTATTTCAAGTCTCTGATTGGCTAATTCTAGTCCAATAGAATATCTGCGTTTTATTTAAACTTTTTCCTTGCTATTGATTGGCTAATTTTAAACTGTTACTGAATTTACCTTATCTTTGATATAATCATGACTGGTAACTTTTCAAACACTGTAACTCATTATTGCTACAAGGTTATCTCATCATTACCTCATTGTTAGCTACTTAAAATTATTATTCTCACAGCTCTTGCATTATTAAAGTATATAATGTATTCACATAACATTAATAAAACATGTTTACAATAAAAATAAGCATATGCAATGACTGTTACATACATTTTAAATAATTATTACATACATATTGTTTCAAGGCGGGCTGTTATTGAATTTACTTTTATATAAAATACAACTGAAATTATTCAGGTATTAAAATGCTGCCTCAAATTGCATTTGATATTTTCCTACAATTTGTTTTGCAAACAATGCACGTGGTTCAGCTATTACGGAGTCCTGCTACAGGTACATCCAGAAGGGAGGAAGGTTGTTGCATACACCTCTCACGCACTTGATAATAAAGAAAGGAAATATTCCATCTATGAGTTTGAAGCACTTGCAGTTCTCCATGGTTTGGAAAAAATTAGATTCTACTTAAGCATACACAATTCACCTTTGAAACAGACAATCAGGCTGTTAGCAAAACCAGGAAGGACCAAAAATGTTGTTATGTAAAGCATCATCCTCCAAGTTAAAGGTTAATCATATTCATAGGGAAATAAACTGAATAGCTAATGCTTTATCCTATATGTATAAAATGCAATCTGAAAATTAGCAGGAAACACAGGAATTCAAATCAGCAATGGCAGTTTTGACTGAATGTCCTAAGATAGTAGGCTATATCAGATTAATTCTATTAATTTTAGCTCTATAATAAAATCCTTAAATGACAGAAAAGTTCAGAAACCATACACCATACAAAATGATGTGTGTTATAGAAACAGGAAATCATTATAGAATTGTAGTTCCTGAAGTTTGGTACCTGTTTTATTTCAGTATTATCGTGAATCTCTGACAGGTGCCCTTATGGGTGCATATAAAACTAGGGAGCATCTAAGATACCAATTTATATAGAAAGGTATAGTTGCAGATAGCCAAACCAGGGTATGACTATGTCAGAATTGTGCAGTAAGCAAGCTGTGCACACTGCAAAAAGTAGGGTTTGTAGTTGCAGTGGTGGTTGAAAAATTATGGGAAAAATGTTTATAGATTACTGGGCACATTACCTTATTCTAAGAATGGAAATAATGTGTTTTGGTTTGTGTTGATACTTTTACAAAGTACAGGTGTATTTTTCCAGCACATGAAGCAAATGCAATCATTACATTGCACAAACTAAAGTCAATATTCACTTCTTTCAGTGTACCTAATTATCTTGTTTCAGTCATTACCACATATTTTAGAGCTCATATATCATATACCTAAGTTTTGTTTTTATATAGGAATTAAACATGTATATATCACTCCTGATTATCCAAATCTATCGTTAAGTGAATGGATGAACCATGCTTAGCATAGTAAAGATCATACTTGTTGGGATCGAATATCTGCAATGGTTGAAGTTTGCCTTCAATTCAGCAAAGCAGTGAAAGTCATAAAAGGTATGCATTTGAGCTAAGGATGTATTTTCCTCTTAATTTACCATCATGAAATTTACGGCCTTTAAGTGATATTTAGCCAGATAATTCAGATCCCATCCTCATTAAAGATGTTTGGAATAGAGCTCATAAGAGCTTGCAAAAATCTTCTGATGTATGTAAGCATTATTATGAGTTATGACCATAAACGGAAGGCAGTACAATACAAATTTGGATATTTGATGTATTTGAAAACTTATCAGAGTAAGAAAAGTAATCATTTTACTGCCAAATTAGCTACAAGGTTTAAGGAACCATTTTAGGATTAAGAAATGTTTATCTCCAAATTCTGTTTTTTTTTTGGGGGGGGGGGAGAAATGGCCAGCAAACATATAGCACCTGAATCTCAAAACAAAATGCACAGTTAATTGTATATTTATGTGATGTTAACTGAGTTCCAGAACTTTATTTTTTTTTTCATGTGTACTTACATCCCTAGAGGTTGTTTGTGGTGTGAAAGTATATTGTGAATGTTGTGGGGCAGACACTCCAACATAGGCAGTCACCCTCGAATGCCAAGCACAAGAGTTCCCACCTGCTCTCCTGTACAGGTCATAGGAATACTTCATGATGGCTAACATTATTAGAGTATGATACACTGCTAAGGAACTTGCAGATAGGGAGCACCTGAAGTTGGCTTTCTTTTGTACATGTATTTGCAAACTTTTCAACTGGGATCGCAAGGTACAAGATTGAGCTATTTAAGGATTGGAATTTACGCTTAAGAAAGATATGCTTTGAGACACTTGACTATGTTGCCCTGTGTAAGACTCTGGATGAGAATCTGTGTGCGTGTGTGTGCATATCTCCATCATATCTGATGGTCTCATTTGATGTCATGGCACTTTTTTTGAGCATAACCATAGATGAGCCACAACAATTACTTCAAAATTGGCTACATAGAAACAATGCATCAAAAGAATAATAGAATACTTTGTAATACTAATCAAACTATGCTTGGACCAAAGCTATTTCACTCTCCAAAACAGGTTTTATAAGCAAAATTCAGGATTAACCATGGGACCCTATCATTGTTCTTAGCTGAATTATATGAGAGTCATTTTGAATGACATATCACCAAATCCATCCCACATTTGTTTAAAACTTGGTATTGTTATGTTGAGACACATTTCCCATAGTTCCTATAAAATAACTGACAGACGATGCTCTAAAACTATTCAATCTACAGAAGAAAACTATATTCACCACAGAAACTGAAGAAAATGGCTACCTACCCTTTCTGGACATCAAGGTCATAAGAAACAGAGCTAACCGAAGACTAACATTTGCCATACATAGCAAATCAGCACATACCCATAACTATATTAAAAATCTGATGTGTTACACTCACATGACTTTCTCTACTCTTGTACAAACTATTTTTACAAACGCTTATTCTCCATCTACTTCATGTTAATCAAGATAAACATTTGCAGACTCTGTCTTATTGATAATTTTCTTGTAGATTAAGGGGAATATATATTTACAAGGGCAATTTGGAAATACAGTAGGCTTTAAGCACATACATATCTCTTAATAGCTGGTTGCTAGGTGCAGCACTATTCCCTTTGCCACAGATTATAACTCTTTGCATATCCAAGACAAAAAAATGAATAACGAATTCCCATTTGAGAAAATAAGTATTGAAAAATTTAAGGGAATAACAAGTAATATCTCGAAAATGGTTCACTCAACAAAAAAAATGTATATGACATAAATTGTGTATTTTAACGCGATCTACATTTTTTGTGTAGTAAAATTTTGTCTATCTCTCATGGTTTACCAGTTAGGCACAATGAAGAATACTTTTGGAGACATTCCCAGGAAATTCAAGATATACATTTTATTTGTCATAAAAATATCTTAAACATATGATATTTTAATCAAAATCGTTAGAGGCAATTTTGAGAAAATTAAAATTTTCGAAAAATGTTCCATGTGAAGGGTAATCTGGGGTGGGGGATTTTCTTGAAAACCTTCGTGTCGCATCCTTGGAAGATACTGAACCTAAATACCAAGTTTGGTGTTTATCCGACTGTTCGTTTCTGAGTTATGCTGTTCACAGACAGGCACACACACAGACAGACACACACATGGACATGTTTCCAAAAAGGCTTTTTTTGGATTCAGGGGGTCTCAAAACATGTATTTCCGGTGAAATCTCGGTATCAAATTTTTGGGTGGAATACAATACTTCCCATACTTACTATACGTAGTAGAGGAAGTAAAAATTAGTTACAACCCCACATCACACAACTAGGCAATTATAAATAGTATGATGTATACAGATTAGTGCATGTACCAATGAAAAAAATGCATACCAAATAGAATATAAACATATTATCCAGACAGCTTCCAATTTCAAACATCCATTATAGACAATAAGATAAAGAAATTTAAGAAAGGAAAAAAAAAATATTAAGGAATCAACGACTCTACAAGTTCAAGATGATCCACAACAATTCAAGAAATTCATATACCACCCTTGGGCACACCACAAATTTAAAAAAAAAATACATCATTTTAGCTCTCCAGAACAACTACAGCATACAGGAAATTAAAAGACCCCATCCCCAACAACAAGAAAGCTGGAATTTACAAGATAGATAGTGATGAGTGCAACATGATATATATTGGCAAATCTAAAAGAAACTAGACTCAAAGAACACATGAGATGCATATATCTTAAACAAACTGAAAAATCTGTTGTAACACACCACTTTTAATCCTCACATCATGACATTACACCCAACATAAATCTGCTGAAACCCCCAAGAGCTGGACACATGGGAGAAGATATACATTATTTTCTTAAAATACAAGAGCCAACTTATGAACTCTTAATTGCTGCCTATTAACAACCTCTGGAAATTCATCACCCCATCAACGGATGTCTCCACACTCAACACATATCCGCCAAACAATAACTAAGCCAGCCAGTCAGACAAATGCTGAAGTTGGGAACAAAACCATTCCCAAAACGCTTACAAGTAAATATTAAAGTATGTCATGTAGTGTCCAAACCACCAACCCATTAATTCAAACGATAACATCACTTCTACTATTAGAATTTAATGAAGTTTGGTATTTTTCCAAATTTTCGTTTTGAGTTATGCTGTTCACAAACATGTACATACATGGACTTATTTAAAAAATGTTTTTTCTTGGATTCAGGGTACCTCAAAACATGTACTTCCAGGGAATCCCCATGCCAAATTTTTGGGTGGAATGCAACACTTCCTCTACTACTAAAGGTAGGTGTAGAAAAAGTAAAAACTGTGTGTTAAATTCACATGACTTTCTTTACCCACTATCCTCTATTTCTATAGAGCTTCTACAAATTAATCTTATAAAACTTTATTTTTCTATCTGCTTCATAATAATCCAGATAAAATTTGCTGAAATAGTTAAAATTTAACATTCTATTGAAAGCACAACGGGGAATCAGGCAACCAAATCAACAGTCAGATGTTTAAAACTGACTATATGCTGGCCTGGAAATTCCATACTCTTTCCAGGACATCACAAAAAACAACAAAATAGCAACAGCACTTTAAAAACATGACAAAGTATTAAAAACACTCAAATAGAAATGGCGATGGCACAAAAAGTGTTATTTGAAAAGGACTTCACAGGCTGTTCTACAGTAAACTGAAAATGTACATCAAGATACACATTTTTTTTTAAAAGTAAATGTGCACCGTAGGAAGGTAGAAAATCTTCATATTGACATTTCATTTTTCTCTTATCTCAATTCAATTTAGGGGATCTCAAAACGTGTATTTCCATACATTTCTCAATAACCAATTTTTGGAAGGAATTTGAATATTTCCTCTGCCTACTTGATACGTGGTAATGAAACAAATGGGAAAAGCTTACCTTTCCTAGCTTCCATTCCTTTTCATGATCGAGTGAGATGGGTGTAGTTGCAGCTGCTTCTAGCAGCTGACTGGTTGTGACACCAGCAGTCCTTGCTATAGAACAGATGCGTGTGTAGGCATACAGCAAGTACACTGCAGTGTTTCCTTTGTCTTCCAGCATTTTGTCAAATGAGAAGACGTACTCATGATTCCTATTATGTGACAGATCAGCATACTTAATACAACCATAAGCCACTGCTTCCTGTGCAGCTTTCAGCTCTTCTGGAGACAAAACCTTGTCTCGTTCTTTCTCTTTCAGTTTTTCCAGAGCACGTCTTAGACCTTAAAACAATGTAACCACTTGTCAATTCACATATACTTTATTGTAGAAACACATATAGCATAAAAGCTCACATGAGCCTTTAAGTCTCATATAAGCTTTCATACTCCTACAAATTCTAATCCCACTCATACATATTTACTCATTTATTTAAGGGGTGTGCAAAGCATAAGTAATAAGTCGAAAAATATGGTTGTTTTTATTTTTCAATAACTTTTTTGTACCCACTTACACAAGATGCATTTAGTTGGGAGAGTACAAAATGTGGTAATCACATGAAACGTTATGTTTAGGTTGCTATTCAATAACACTCCTAAATTATATACATGTTGCTCCAGCATTTATAACAGATAACATTACCTAACATATGTACAGAAATATAAGCTCAGATATATGAATGAGTATATTTATATAACATATAAAATCAAAGCAGCAGGTTGTGATGTCATTTTCTTTTCAATTATGCGTTGGGCAGCTCTAGAGGAGTATGTAGGGGAATATCACACAGTAGCAGGTTTGGATGATTGACGAGAGTTTTTGGAGCCTGAGTAGCTCAACCTGACAACTCCCAAACCTTCTGGAATACCTAATCTTTGTGGAGAGCAATGTTGCTGACATAGCAAGGAGCATCTGTGATCAGTCTTAAATATCTGTTCTGAAAGGCTTGAAGTCTTTTAATTTGTGAGAATGAACCCCATAAGGAACATCCATATTTCCAAATAGATCTCATTAGTGAAATATGAGAAGGCATTTGTATGCCAGAGCAAGAGAATGATGTGCTAAATATGTTGGAAGCAATTCCCGATTCTTGAGATGATGTGCAACTTCCAGGTCAGTTTGCTATCTAAGAGTGAGTCCCAGATAACACAATGAATGAGACGTACATGCAGAGACTCCTCCAAGAGTTATAGAGTAATGCATTACCTGATTTTTATATGGAAATATACGACCTGTGATTTCTTTGGATTCATTTTAACTCTCCATTGAGACCACCACCTGCTGATTTGGATAGTGAAGAAGTTTAGATTTTCAGCTGCTGATTTGCAACTGTCTTTGCTAAGAATTGCAATATCATCTGTCAAATGTGCAATAATTAATTGAGCATGCAAAGAAAAATCAGATATATATGGTGTATAATGAAAGTGGGTCTAAAATACTGCCTTGAGAAACACCTATGAAGATTGTGTGCGATTTGGATTGTGCATTTCAATATTTTACAGAAAAGGAAAAGTTATGAAGGTAAGTTTTTATTATTCTGAAATATATATCTGAGACGTGAGCCATTATGACACACTTTACCAAAAGCCTTTTCTAACCAAAAAGAGAACCTTAACATACTTGTTTTTCCTCACATAAATCCAATAGTGTGTCACTTATTTAGTGTACTTGCTGTGGACAGGAGTGCACTGGCTTGAATTTGAATTGTGTAGTAGGTATAATTGCATCAAACAGTGCCACAACAATGAGTTTCAGTAAGTTTTGATAAGAGAGAAAGTAGACTTATTGGCAGATAGCTTTTTGGATCACTCTTATCTTTATTGGGCTTAGTTATCATAACAATAGATGTACTTCCATCTTTTTGGGAAGTAAATTAAACGATGAATGGCATTGTAAATTTATATAAGAAAAACCAAAGATTTTCTTGAAAGATGTGCAAGCAAGGGTTGAACTATTAAATCATCACCAGTAGCTTTCTTAAGAGGAAACCTGTTAATTACATTTTTAACTGTGCACGAGCGAAAGTTTCAGAAAGTTCCATAGTTGAGTTACGCTACTGTTGACTGGATCAGTGAATTGTACATCAGTACTGGGATTGTAAACCCATATAAACCCAACATAGTTGTGTACAGAAGAGATCACCTTTTCTTCAGGTCGAGTACCACAGGTTTCCAACTTTTAGTGAAGGTACGTTTCCTTTATATTTAATTACCCATTTAACTTTCTCCCATAAGGATCCATCTTGAGAGTTCACAGTTTTCATTTCCTCTTCTAGAGAATCATAGTATTGTTTCTATAATGCCCAGCTCAGTTTTCTGGATATCTTATTTAGTAATGTTTTATATGTGAGGTAGTTGCTTACATATATAAAACATACATACGTTTTAATATTAAAAATAATGAATTTTAGGTTATACTATTATGCAATTACAGTGGAGTCTCGTTAGCATGTTCCTCATTAACGCTTTTCCATGTATTAAATTGCATTATAAAAGTTCCGGTACCAAATGCACCAAATGTAATAAATAATGTTTATTTAATATGTTTTCTCAGTCCTGCTTACATGTTCGAAGTTTAACGCCCTCATTCGCTGTTTTGGCCAATCCTTAGTCAGTCCAGTGCGAGTAGGCACTAACACATTCAAAGTTTGATGTCCTCATGTGCTACTTTGGTCAATCCTTGGTCACGGGTGGAGACCGGCAGCCGATGCATGCATGTACACATTTGTGTGGGCGGTATAGAGAATGCTTTATAGCTTGGCTTGTAAATGCAAACAATAGTTTCTACTGTTAAGTGTTGACCAAACATAACATAGATTGTATTTTAACTTTTCTTTTGCAATGGAGAAACAGAAACTGCTGCAAATAACCAACAGTGAAAAACTGAAAATCCTTGAATAAGTAGATCACAATCCAAATCTGAAACATATATGGATATACTGCAGAAGTCAAACATTCCTCTGTTTGTTAACCTCTTCTATTGTACTCTTATCATGATGCACTATCTTTTTTTATTTTTTTTTATCGGAAATGATTATCACATATGTAATAAAATATGCAGCAAAGCCACTTTTATCACTTTAATAATTCACAATTTATTCCTCTCAAAAACACTCACCAACCTCCAAACCTGCTTAAATTATACAGAGAGACAACTGACATACGTTTAACAGGTTCACCAATGTAAATCCAAGTTGATCAACATAAAAGCTTGAATTATTTATTCTCGGAATTTATTTAACCAAATTGATCTCAATACGTATTGAATTTAACACGGAAATGCGGATCGTATTCAGTATGGAATTGGACTCAAATCGATTTCAATTCCCCAAGGAAATGTAGTAAATATTAGATTTTATTACATAATTTTCTTAAATTGTAGATTTTGTATTTTTGTTAACACGTTTTCCCCGTCTATGACCTCCAAACCCTTGGGTCCCTGCAAAAACATACTAATGAGATTTTACTGTATTACAAAACATTACATTTAAATGGACTTAAAATGATTTTGCACTGAAAATTATAATTATTCCAAGTTTGACATACCAATTGAACTAGAAATAATAATACACTGCTTAACAAATTTAATATCAAATGGTGGCTCAACACCACAAGTCTTGTTCATTGTTATTTGTAAGATATATTTGTCCTGATCTGGTGTTTACAAGTACAGGTAACTGTTTGAAAACGGCATGTCAACTTGGAGAAATAAAAGATAATAAATCCATCATATCTTTTTTTTCTGCTCTGTTGCTGGTCTTCTCGTTGTATACAGATTCTCTTGCCCAACAACTGCAAGAGAACTCAATGAATGACCCTGACTCTTTTTTAAACTTATTATATAGAATCTAATGGCAATCACCACCTCCTTCTCAAATCACAACCACTTTATTTTCAGCCAGTTTAAATCCTTTCCATCAACATCCCCCCCCCACACTTTCTTACAGAATTTTCAAGCAACTCAGTACATAAGAAATCTTCATGTTGCATCACAGTAACCTGAAATGGTTTTATTTCAGCAGATTTCATTATATCCACCCAAACACCAACTCAAAATCTGAATCATTGGGAAGATAGGAATGTCCTGATTCCAGAAATTTGTGAGCAATAATTTTTGTATTATTGTTGGAGCTGTTAACATACTTCAGGACATCTAAAGACAATTTAAGAGTACAATTTTGGCCTCCACAGCAATCAAAATACAAAATAACTCTTTCATGGTCCTTCAAGATGTTTTACTTCACAAATAGCCAATTCTTCCACCCCTTTCCCCTTTCAGTTTCATCTCACATAAACATACAGCAATTCTTTGTATTGAATGAGTAATGAAAACCATGCACACATACACACACGTTTCTCTTATACTTCTCAGAAGTTGTCAACTTTGGAAATGGTAATGCCTTTTTAAAACCAAAAGTCATTGCATAACATGTTTCATCAGCTAAATTTTTATCTGCTTTTAAAACTATCACTTGCTTCCTCTGCAGTTCTCAAGTGGAGCATTTCGTACTCCTTTCTCATTCTATCATCTCATTCTAGGTCAATAAATTTCTGCAATTTGTCGCAATACTGACAGTTATCAGTAAAGAGTTGCTTAAAATGAAGGTTAAATTTGGACCTGGAGACATTGTAGTAGTGCTTCTCCTTCACAGGAGACTTTTTATTTCCACTGCACCATTCAACATACATCCTTTTTAAGAATCAGCTGAAGGTGAAGACAGTTCCCATCAAGATTTTTCCTCCCAGAGTGGTGGCTCTGATAACATGAAGATAATGCAATGTTCTGTACTACATAGGAGTCATAAATTTTATTCCCAGGTGCACAGTGACATCACATAGAGCATACACTTCATCTTTAAATATCAGTCACTAATTTTAAATGTGCCTGCAAAAATATTTCTTACACCCCTCAGGATCCTCAGGAAGTATAAAAACACTGCTTTCAGCTCCTTTGTTCTATCCCTTTTCCTCACATGACTAACACTTCTCATTTGAATTAGTCCTCTTATATGCACATTCTGCTGAGAGAAATCACCACACTCAAACCGGTGTTCTGCATTGGGTGGAAACATACAGGAAAGAATAAATGATGTAATCGTAGCTGGGGGCAATTATACCAGGTTTTAAAACACAAGATTTCATTTTTCTTTTTTATTCGTTGTTTCAACAAGTTACTTGTTCCAGGAGAAATACATTGTCTATAAATCTGAAATGTTTCACAAATTAATTTATTTCTTCGTATATGAGGTGGCTTCAGCTATGTTTAGTTTGCTTTTTAAGCACAATTATCCTTGGCTATCGTCGTCTTTTTGTTATTTCTAATAAATTGAGTAACTATATTGTAACTAGCAGTTACATAGAAATACACCTTTTCAGTTTTATGCATTATACTCTATCGAATTATACACAATTATATTTGCAGCTGTAGGTTTGTTTTTCTCAAGATGAGAATTTATCAGTTTCTTGTTATTGTATGTATTAGCTTATTGTTATGAACAGATAGATTGTATATAGCATTTAGAAGTTGGCTCCATTAAAATTATCATTCAACCTCCTCGCATTTTCTCTGAAATCATGTAATAATAGCTTAGCTGCAAGAAAACTGTAAATATGGTCGTTACTGTATCTTATAAAGTGAAAACGTTGGAATAAAAAGTATGACCATATGCTGGGGTTCGAGCCCCGAATCCTCGGCACACTTCAAACAGTGTGCATTTTACCACTGAGCTATGACAACAGATCCTAGTGTGTGGATTATATACAATATAGATGTTGGTTCTATTAAAACCATAATTCCACGTGTTTTCCGTTTTCTTGCATATTCTTCAATGCCATGTAGTTAATAGCTCAGCTGCAAGAGAATTGCAACTTATTTTGTGATATTTAGTCCATATTTCGCCATATTGGGTTAATATAGCCATAGAAACCTTCGAAGTGAGTGACAGGCTAAAATGGCGACCACAACAGTATATCTCTACGACCACGGCCAATTTAGTTTTCATACCCCCTACTCACAGAACGCCTGAATGATACTGACCCACGAAAAGTATACATTTACTTTCTTATAAAATAGTACTTCCTTATCTACAGCAATGAAAAAAAAAGGAGGGAATTTGAGATAGCTGTAGAAAAGTGCTGCATCTTGTGTGTGAGGACTTTTACTTACTCCATCTCTAAAAAGAGGACATGTTGTATACAGACATGTAAAGGTGGATTTCCACATAGCCTACTGCACACTGAATGTGCACCGGTCATGTACTGTGCTTAGGAATTGCTAAAGAGCACCTTCCATATAATTAACAAAGAAAGCTTTTTGTTCATTTCCACACAACTTACCGTGTCCCTGTATGTCCCTCTGTGAACCGACCATATTTCGGCGATGTCATGAAGTTGATTTTATGAAAATGACCGGTAGCTCAACATGGTACATGCACAGTTAACTACGTGGAAATGACCAAGCGGCAAATTACCAGTCAGTTTGGCAGTTTCTTGCACTTTGGCTATTTCCAGCATTTTCCGTGATGATACAAATACATTTCACACACTTTGTTCTGGGAAGCCATTTACTGGTTCAGTAGAAGCTATACAATCTGTCACAAAGATTATGACAACATACTGATTAAGCATAACATTTTTATGTCTTTTATTCTTCAAAGCTTTAAATTTCTTACATTTCATTATTTTCATTACCAGTTTGACAAATTTTTACTTTTTTGTTACATTCATTACTGGTAGACACCTTGTTTATATATTACATTACCCTGAATAATAATTCAATTTTAGTGAATGTTTCGCCATTCAATCATTTGTGCTTCCTTCATAATTTTGTTTCACTTAACACTAACATGAAATGTGCATGGAGTTTTGTTTCAAAAGACAACCTCTGTTATACAAGGAACAGCTTTAACTTTAGATTTTATATTTTGTGTGGTATTAATTATACTGAGTGCAAGAATATCAAACTTCTAGTTTAAGCATCTTATGTTAGAAGATTTCACTTTTACTGTGAGTTAGCTAAAAAAAATTGTTATCTGCTGAGTCTTACTGTATCATTCTTCCTTGCAGAAATGGCATATTGAGCTTAATGGTGCCCTATGTCTGTTATCCTGCACATATTCCTTGTCTGCTCCATTTTCAATTAAATGGTAGCCTATTCATTAAGAAATGTGTACTACTTAATAGTGCCACTTACCTGAGAACATGTTTATTGTGTGCAAATTTGTAGTGAGTAGTATACATTTGAATAAGTTACCTTCATCAAGCAAATCCGTAAGACGTATTGTATCTCCAGATCTTGTTTTGAATTTCTTTTTATCTTCCCCAAGCACTACACCAAAGCCAACATGATCCACACGGACTTTAGATTTGTCTAGAATGCCAGCACGCATTGCACATTTCTCTAATACTTCAAAATGTGTAGCCTGAAAGCAGTGTAATTTGCATAAAGAATTAAATACGCTTAAGAAATTGTAACACTCAAACTTATTTTATGCAGAGACATAGGAACATTTCAAAATTAAACAATCACTTTTCTATCATGCCTACATTACATGGGTAATTAACTAAAGCAAAAAAGGAGGATGCAGAGGATTGCATCTTGAGCTCTCATTTGTAAACACTACCTCTGGCAGATACAGTCTTAATGAAATACTTTGAATCCAAATATATATAATTCTAAATGAATGGGGGGGGGGGGGGAAATTCCCCAAATTATATCCAGAAAACAAATCACTCTTTTCACTAAGGAAGAAGCCATTAAATACTTCAAGGGAAAACACTTACAGAAACTTGTGAAGCAGAATATTTAGGGATTGTTTCTGATACAAAATCAACATGAGCAAACATATTGTTAATATATGCAAAAAAAAACAGAAAAAAAATTACCACTATTAAAAACACCAGCACGAACAAAATAGAGAAGTACTACACAAACTTTGAACACTTTTTATAAGAAGTATATTAAACCAACTTTCAAATATTGTGAAGATATATTAATAACTGCAAATGTAGAAAAACTTAACATTCTACAACACCAAATTTTTCGTTTAGTAATTGGAGCTGTTAAAACTACTGCAGTACTTGCTCTGCAAATTCTAACAAATAATACAAGACTTAATTCTGACATTAAAAAAGCAGGTATCATACAATATGAAAAAATTAATCAGACTACCCTATAACAATTGGGAAAAGTGAACTTAAAAACTCAACAAAGCTTTCTTAATAAACTCCAAGAAATCAAACAGAAATTAAAACTCCCATATTTAAAAGAAAACTTGCAACTGAAAATTAATCCTTTAGAACTATTAAATATTGAACACTATCTACATCTAGGAGAAGAATTTAAAAAATCTGAAATCTCTCCATGTGTTTTGAAACAAATGCTACTTGAAATAATAAATTTAAAATATCCTGCTAATAAATGGCTACTGTTTACACTGATGGGTTCAGTTTACCAAATAATGGTGGTGCTGATGCTGTATGCTGTATGCCCACTCTTTTCTTTTCATAGAAGATTAAGTTCAAATTCCACAAATTTTTATGGTGAAATTTTAGCAATTCTTCTCAGCTTACAAAATCTTCTATATCAAATAAATAAATAAATTTAAGAGAGTTGTGATATTATCTGACTCTAAAGCAGCTATAATATCCATAGCATCAGATACTACAGCCAAAATATCCTAGAATGCCAAAAAATTACAATACAATTAACTAATTTAAATAAAAGAGTATACTTGATACCAGCACTCTGTGTAATAGATAGTAACAAAACAACTGATTTTCTGACCAAGAAAGGTAGTAATATTACATCAATATTATCTGGTCCTCGCTCTATCAAAAGAATAATTATATTAAGTACAATATAAAAATTAAAGGAGAATATGTATCACAAACAAAAGGAAAACAATGGGAAAATCTAAATAACGCAACTAGAGTTACTACACTACCAAGAAAATCCTCTGTAGCAGTTTTCAGATTAATAATAGGCCATGACTGCCTTAACAAACATCTACAAAGGATTGGCATAGCAGAATCTTCCATATGTCCTTTCTGTGAACTTGAAGAAGAAATAGCGGAAAACCACCTACTCCACTGCCCAGCATTCGATCAACACACCAACTTATCATCAAAATACTGAAGTGCCTGAGAGCAAATAGCTTCACTATCAACAACGCAGCATTAGATACTAACCCACCACTTATCCCAAATTTACAATAAGCTGAAAATATAGTAATATTTATTTTTCTGATTTATTTTATAAGATCAGCCTTTATACAATCACTATATTTGTAATTTGTTAAGAGTGTTTACATTTTTGGATAGAGATGGATTTCAGTTATTTCTTGTTATTTGAACACTAGAGGAATTTCAGTTCCAGCTGATGTGGTTACATGCCATGGTGCACAGAGAAAAGTCTTTCTGTGCTGAGATGTAAAGTCAAAAGTAGAAAGAGTTACCAAAATGTTTTACTAAGGTAACAATGTTCTAGCAAATTAATAAAAGTGTTAACTCATAAGAACTGGTGCAAAAGTGCCCATTCATCATAACAGTTTCCAGCTGTATAGGAAAACAGCAGCATCTATAAACTGTGTGGTGGCCCAAGGCTGTAATGGAGGACAACACAAAACTTAGCATTTATTACCACTGCATAATTCCTACACCAATGAGATGTATAATGGTGCATATTTTGTAATCAAGTAATACATGAAAGCATTGTTCATTAACACTGCATAATTATTGCATGCAAGAGATGGATGGTGACCCAATTTTCTTAATGGAGTAAAATGCAAACCATGGGGTTGGTTACATCTTTAAGGATCAGTTTCACAGTTTAAGCTTAAGCCGAGGTAAGCTATGGATGCCAATTAAGCAAGGCTTAAGCTTTGCAAATTTCACAAAAGGGCAACTATGTTTAGCTTTACTGAGTTGAACAATTCCACAAACAGTAAAGTTTGTAATGCTTGCTCATGGACATCGAATGAATTCCCCAACGTATAGGATAACACTGTTCTTCCTAAAATAAGCTTTTGTACATTATCCAGCAACATAAAAATAACGAAAAATCAGAGCCAAAACGTAGAACTTTACTCCTCCAGAAGTCAGCATTCTCCCAGAAATTGTGAAGCAACATGAGCATGTAATAAGAGTGTAAGCAATCAGATAAATTATTACAGAGCAAGATAAACCAAACCTGGGGAAACATTGCAATACGAAGGGTAAATTAGAATGGTGTGAAAACAATTTTGGTAACTTTGCATGTTGTAACATTCGAGATGCCGGAAAAAATCTCCAGCTGCAATAAGCATGCTTTCATTTGCATATACATAACCTCAATGTCAAGAGATGGAGTTTTGTTACTGAAATATAAAGTAACACGTTATAAATGTAGATGTGACAGCAATGAGTGTGACATTGTATATGATTAAAGTTATAACTTTAAAATTAAGGGCATGCCACAAAGTTTTGCTTCTTACCAATAGACTTCATGTTTTTGTCTCAACAATAATTTCTGGTACCATCATTGACAATGTTTACTTAATCAAAATCATTTGTAGATTTCTCCGTCATTCCATACATGAAAATGGTTTGAATGCATTATAAACATTCTAAATCATCATCTGTTGTGCATATGGGTTAAAATAATTTGCATTTCCTCATCACTAATATCCTCTTCTTTAGACAACACGGTGATACCTTAGCTTAAACCACAATTCAGTACAGTATAAGCTCAGTTTATCACTTGAACTTTGCACAGTAAAACTAAATTGTAGCTTAGGCCTCAGCTTAAGTCCCATTCAAAGCTTAAGCTTAAACTGTGAAACCAGGCCTAAGAATTACCAACAAAGAACAGCTATATCGGGTGAATCTTTTCATCCTGTGGATTGAAAAGTTTTACAATTCTAGCATATTACAGGCTGGTCTCCTATATAGTGTCAAGCTAAGTACTATGTGCCTCTCTGTATTGTATGTTTCCTTGATGGTAAGCCCTTCGCCATGTCAGGTCTGATCACGGTCACATTTGTTTCTCACCTGTTCATCAGCTTCGTGTGTGTAGTCCCTCACAAGATGTCCCGGCTGGCCATAGCCCCAATGATCTTCATCATTGTCTCTGGGTTGATACTATCCCCCTTGCATCAGATACCCCTGGTCTTCAAGGTGGGAGCCGCCTCATTCTCATTGCGGCCGTTAGTACCCCGTGGATGGTCTTGTAGTAGTCACCAAGCATTAGATGCAGTCATATCTCGACATCATGCATCCCGTCAACAAAGGAGCAGGCAGCAGCAGCATCCTGGTACATGTAACTGAGTGGGAGCCAGAGCCTTCTTCACCAGCTGTTCAGTTGCCAGGGCAAGCACTTGCAGCATCTCCCCTGGCTGTTGCAGCCTTGATTTGAGCTGACTATGGTAGACTGTGGCCAAGCAATGGTTCCCGAACCAGTTTTCAAGGGCCTCCCAGATGTCTCCAAATGTTGCCGGCATCAGGATCACATTCAGAACCTCCGCCGCTCAACTCTGGAAGTTGGACATCAGCTGTGTGGCTTCCTCCCCTGCTGACCATCAGTTGTGGGTGTGACAGCGGTGAATTGTCAGCGTAAGACTTCGAAGGTTGATGTTTTATCGTATTTGGGTGGCTTGAGGCGTGCAGATGTTGTGTTGTATCCTCGCATCTCAGTTTTACATCAAGCATCCCTTCCAGCATGGCATTCAGTTACTTGGCGCTGCAATCAACTCTTCCTTCCAGGCTGTTAAGACATCCTCCAGACTCCTCCAGGGCATTAATGCATTGGCCAAGCTCTTCCATGTCCTTCTTCATGCTAGCCAATTGCTCATCAATTTTGGTCAACAGCTCTGTCTTCATCTTCTCCATTGGGGACACCACTTTCTCCCCCATTCTAGACTCAACTTTGTCCATCTTCTCCATTGTGGCATTCACTTACAATATTTCACTTTCCATCATCTTCTCCATTCCAGGTTCCACTTTCTTCTCCATCTTCTCCATTTCGGATTTCATGATCATTATTTCATTTCCCATCTTCTTGACTTCAACTAGTAAATCTTTAATCCTTGCCTCCATCATGGCCTTCAATCCTAATCATCATACCAGTGTAACAATGCCGACAAATTACTGCCGAACAACTTTATTCGTCATTTAGGCACTCAGTGTAGTCCAACTTCTTTGCTGCTCTTAGCTGTCGACTGCACTCGACTATCTCTCCGACTCCACTCATCATCAATGGCTGGCCCAGCAATCCTCCTTATACAGCCCCGCAACAAAGCAGGAATGTTCTCAATGGGGCAGCTTCTTTTGGGGAGGCTCTTCAAACTTGCCGCCGGGGAAATTTCCAGAAGGATGGGAAGTGCACATAGAAAGTCTGTTGCTTAGGCCATTATTGGGCTGGTCATTTGTTCTAAAGGCCATTATTGCATGGACCATCTGTTCTTAAAGGTGCAGGCCATATGCTCTAACAACCAGGCAGTCAGGTAAAGGGGGCTAGCATGCTCTCAAATATGGGCAGCCTGCCGGCATTATGTAATAGTCACATTATGTAATGACTTGTATTACTCTATGTAATGTAAGTTCCACTAGCACAGTTGTGTGCAAGCTGGGTTGCTTTCAATGCGAACAGATAAATTATACTATTTCACAAACTGTTATTGAAATATGCTTTATTAAACATAATAAATAAATGCAAACAACATTACATTGATGCAAAATGACAAATCTAAGGCAGTGAATCATATTTTACTCTTTGTAGATGTTCATATACACAATGAAAACAGATAGGTCTGCAGCAGTATGTAAACACTTGATAAAACTCCCATTTTACATCTTGCAGAAAGTCTGCATTTTGAGCATTATGAACCTCTCTGGTTCCCAAAGTAAATGTAACCACAAGCACTATGATGCCATACTTCATTATTACAAAGGTAAAATTTTACTTAAGTTTAGTGAGGTTGCACCAGATGTCCAAACTGACAACCCTGCAAGCAGTGCATTCTCTAGGTCTAACCATCATTGCAAGCGTAACACACACCAAAACAGCTAGTGTGATATTACAATAGGTAAGATGATGTGCTCCCTGAGATCTTAACAGGTCACTGGCCACTCCTGGCATGTGATAGAGAGCAAGCATGCTGGATAGCCATCCACCAGTCTGGGTGGGTGGCATTAAGATAAGACATTATGCAACAGGTTAAATGAAGTGGTATCCTATCATATACTACTCAGGACATTTAGGAATAGTACTGGTTTGGTGGCCTATTATCAGTTTACATTCAGTAGCCTGTATTCGCTATACACAATAGGGATAGTTGCTGTGTTGGCCACAAGATAACAATGCTAAAGATTAATTTTGAAGATTTAGAAGCTAGTAACAGTTGTGTCATAATTAAAAATAAAGAGAGTTGAAGGTTGTTACACTACATCACTAAAATGTTCTTAATTGAACACGTTTCGGGAGATGGTTTGCTCCCATTGTCAGCATGTTTTCAACCCAAGTAAGAACATTTTAGTGATGTAATGTAACAACCTTCAACTCTCTTTATTTTAAATACTAAAGATATATGTCCTGAGTAGTGGTATTACATTGAGGGAGAGAAGGTTATTTTGACTTATGTAACAGACAGGAAAGAGAAGGTTTAGCATGGGTGAGAACAGAGGCATGTTCCTTAGAGGGTTAAGGGAGAGTCAATTGGGAACATGTGAGATATGAGAATAAGATACATTACTTGGTGGAATGTAAAGAGTTATAGAAGTGGAGACAGGATGTTTGGGATCCAAAATGGGACAAAATGAGTGGGGAAATGGTAGCTATAAAAATCTAACAGTTAAGGGAAGAAAAAGAATAAAGGATATGGGAGAGTTTTCAAGGGGAAAGGAGCAAGAGGGGCAAGAGAAAGGAGAATAATGTGAAAGTAGGAATCAGGGAAGTGGAAAGAGAAAGAAAAGAGAAAAAAAAGAATGCCAAAGGGCCAAGGTGCCAGGCAAAAAGTAGCCCTTAAAAGGTAGGAAAATCGGACTAAATTTGTACTAGAATGTAAGTAGTGTTAAGAAATGAAATAAATGTATTTAAAATTTTGTATGTTGTTCTGTACAAATAAATATTCTATTCCTATTCTGTTCTAAGACATTCTAAGGAGTTAAACTGTTATTTGCATCTGCAACAGTACTTCAATTTGAGTAGGCAGCTTATGCTGTAGAAAGCACATGCAGCATTATCATAGAGTTGGTTATTTTAAAAGAATGGTTCTATTAGATGAGCTCCAGACACATCAGTCCAAATGTTGTTACTCCATTAGACCTGAAAAATCACCTCTCATATCCAATGAGGGATCACTGTGCTCCAATAACACATATTGTGGTGATTTACTTGGCCCATGTTGTATAATTCTGTTTCATCTGTGAATAAGAACCTTTATTCTTTTGCCTTTTGATAATGAAAATTTCTGCATGAATTATGGGTTTTTATAGCTTTCAAAAGACCTCATAAATTTGCATTTCTTTTAGTCTGAAGGATCAGCTCTGCATTGGAGTTTGTCAGAATTTAAAAAACTGGTGTGTTACATTCACATGACTTTCTCTACTCTCTATCATTTATTAGTGGGTATACAAATCATTCTTACAAAAGTTTATTTTCCTATCTACCTCATTTTAGTCAAAATAAATCTTTCTGGAAATAGCGCTTTACACATTTTGCTATAGATACAAAGGGAATAGATAGTCAAACGTTTAAGAACTCAACACTATACACTGGCCTAAAATTCCACACTCATTCCATGCAATCACAAGAAGCAATTGAAAATTGATAGGACTTAAAAGAATGGCTAAGTAATGAACAATTTGAACCATTAATAATGGATATCTCGGAAATGGCAAACGCCACATTGAGTTATTTGAAATAAATTAAGTGTTTTAAAGAGATCTACATTTTTTGTGTAGTACGTTTTTGTCTATCGCATAATGTTTATGAGTTAAATAAGATTATACAAAATTCCTTCCAAATGAAGAAGATTTCAAAGGCTATTCCGAGAAAACTAAAGATATAGATTTTATTTGTCATGTAAATATCTTTAATACATGATATTTTAATCAAAACCATTAGAACCAGTTGTTAAGAAAAATAATTTTGAAGAATATTCCATATAAATGGTAGTTTGGAGGGGGATTTTCTTGAAAATCTTCACATTGCATCTTTGGAAGCTGAGCTTAAATACCAAGTTTGTGTTTATCTGACTTTTCATTTTTGAGTTATGCTGTTTTACACACACACGCATGCACGCACACACGCGCACATGCACGCACACACGCGCACGGCTGGATGGATGGACGAACGTTTTTCTAAAAATTCATTTTTTTGTTTTTCAGAGAGCCTCAAAACATGTATTTCCAGTGAAATTCCAGTATCAAATTGTTTAGTGGAATGTAATACCTTCTCTACCTACTATGTATATGGTAGATAAAGTAAAACTAATGCACTATATTGTCAATGGCTATAAACGATCTCCATAGATGACAAGCATTGAACGATTGGAATTCGTACATAGCATTGCATTTAGATGTACACTCGAACGAACTGTGTGATTGACTAGTAAGTTTATGTCGGGGCAGCCACTAGCTGTGGCAGTCAATATTCTTCTGGATTTTAACACATGCTAGAATGTACCTCATGAAGATAACTGTTGAAAGCATTCTAAAACTGAGTATAGGAAGAATGAAATGCCATGTATGAAATACAAGCATCATATCTTGTTTTTTGCATGTTAGGTTTGTTCCAACACACCTGTCTACAATTGCCTAATGCACGCACATAACACTACTTTGGCATCTGTCGCCATTCATAATCAGTATTTGCTATTTGCTACATGCAGGATCAGAAGTTTGTTGAGTTTGTTGGAATGCACTGCCGGTCAAATGTCTTAAATTACGCTCAGAGACTGTTGTTAGAACAAACCTAAAGAAGCAGCAAACAGAGTAGTGAAATAACTTTCTGGAAATCAGAATTGCCAGCTACATGATCTGGATGGAAATAAACTATGTATGACCTGATCCTACCATTCAAGAAAAGGCAAAATTACAATTTGAGAATAATATTAATTTTCTGGTAAAACTCATGCCATATCAAGGGAGGCACCATTTGCTCTTCTGTTATTTTCCACTTCAGTTCTGCATGCTAAACAATATGAAAATGTCATTCTTTTTACTGAATGAAAAAGCATGTAACCTTGATACATGAAGTTTCTGTCCAACATGTCTGGTATGTAAAGCATGAAGACTGATGGTTGTGCATAAAGAGACAGTTATATTCCACCTTACTTGCGCAAGTCATTAATGTAATGTTAACAACACTATGCATTACATGTAAACACGCATCATAATCACTGTACACTTTATCCAATCATATGCTTTTTCTCCTTTGGTAGTTTCTGTTTACAATATAAAATCCACCAAACTATGTAAAATGCTACAGTAATTTTACATTCCACATGGAATGGCTATAAACTTAATTTTTATTCCATTTCCGTTCATTTACTACAGACCTATTTTCAAACTTATATACACAAATTTCTTGCAAGTTACATTTTACTTTCTTAATATGCGGCTCATTTAGTAATAAAATAAGTTATATAATTTAACCATAATGACAATTTCATTTGAAAGCTAATATTACTCTGATATAACCTGTATAAAATAAATACGGAAGTACACAGAGCATTCTGAGTGAAATTCATTCTATTTGTACCTTATATTGCATCCCATCCATTCCCATTTATCTCAAAATGAATTGTTGATAGCTTGACAGCATTTAGGAATTTGTTAACTTTCTGAACAACACAGGTTTAAAAGTACTAATGTTCCACAATTTGAAAGTAATGCCGCCGCTTGGGGAGGGGGGGACCCCATCACTTTTCAGGGTAAAAATAACACTTCTCACAATAAAAGAAAATAGAGACTTCTAAACATATGTTCCTATCTGTGAACACAGTTGATAGATCTTGTTCGGTTTGTTGCATGACCCACTTAGAGAATGCCTCTCTCTCTATATATGATCTAGTGCCACAGCTACTTGTATAGTTTGCATACACAGGGTGGCACTTTGCATTATGTATTATTCTCCACACACAAGATTGGCTGATAAAAAAACATCTGTGGACTTCCTTATTACTACCACGCAAATGATGAATGGCATAGTCATATACTCTATATAATCTGATCTGATCATAACATGGTGATCTCTTTGTGGTTGAGATATCTTATATAGTATTCCAGTCTCTAGAATGCAGTTCAGCCCATTGCGTGTCTGTGTGCATGCTTGTGGTTGGCAATGACTGTTGCTCTACCTTTTAGTATAGAATGGGCATAAATTCCGGAAAATAAAGTTCTGTTGTTCAGTGCTATAACAGATTTTGGCATCCTTTATGGGAATATTCTCAGCAATATTGTACAAGCTACTTGGTGGAATCCTGCATAGAAAACCTCTTCAGTAATCAGCTGAATGTTGTATAGTAATGGTACTCCTGAACCACAAAAAAGTGTGAGTGACTGATTAAACATCTAATTTTACTGGTTTCAATTTCTGCAACACCTTGACTGGTGACATAATCTGTTGCTAAAATTTTCACAAACACATAGCTGACAAAGGCTGAAGTTCCTCTGAATGATTTTCATTTGTTTTTTTGGCAAAGAAACTGTGGGTAAACATCTTATACCCTTTATGTGGTGTAAAAAGGGAAAGTTTTTAGTGGACCGACTGAAACAAATTATAATATTTGTATTTGTGCTCTCACTTTCTGGATCTAGAGAGGGTACAGAGCGATCCTGTTTTTAACAGAAACCATCTTCCCTTCAGAACAATCTCTTCCTTTAGAAAATATGGCAAATAATGAAATAAATTACATATTATCTAAATATTTCAACAATCAACATGACTTATTGATCACTCAGTTATTTATATTATTAAATGATGAACTGTAATTTATTGAAACATTCTTACACTTTGAATGATTTTGATTAAAATAATGTGTTTCAGATGGTGGCATGGTAAATCAGAAGACATAGTGAAATGATTACATGGAAGTTTTAGATATGGTCGCACATTATACAAATTTCACTGAGTTAGGTACCTCAGAACTAGTTTCAAGGAATATCTTCTTCTTCCTCCTCCTCATCAACCATTCTGTAAACAACCTAATAAACTCAAAACTAAAATTGAAATGGACCAGTTAACAAATCCAGAATATACCAGATTGAATGCAATGACTGCAATATGATTTACACAAAACAGAAACCCACAAACCTGAAAAAAGAATATTTCAAAAGTATAAGAATGAAACAGGAAGACAAATTGATAGTAGCATGACATTTTTGGCAGGAACATCACCAGATCCAAGCAAATCCAAAGCTACTAAAACATGCAACTGGTTCAACAGTATTAGCAACATAAGAAAATATACACATCTGGAAAAACCATGACAGAATTATGAACTTGGAAATTCAGCCTGGTGATGTCCTATGAAGATGCATCCATCCACCAAAAGGGAAATGTACATCCACCACAAAGGCAGTCAACCAGAAGCTGATGATCAAAACAATGGATTTTGAAACATGTTCTGAATGAACACAAAGTAAGTGATGTTACAAATCAAAGTCTTATCTATTAAAACTGCTGAGTTATTATTTAATTACACTTGGAAACTGCACATTGAAGCATTGGAATAATTCAGAATGAGAAAACATTAATCCTACAACTACTTCAAGTACATTAGGTTTTTTTTACCTCCAGTCAGAATTAGCTGATGGGAGCAACAGCTCCTGGAACATTTCTGAGGTAAAAAAAAACCTAAGGTAATTGAAGTAGTTGTGGGATCAAGTCCATTTTCATTCTGAAACTGCTGGGTGACTCACCTGGCCTGCATCAGTAACGTAAATAAGCCAATCTGCCTTTTCTTCTTCAATACGCTGTTTTATAGCTGCTATATCTGATGTATCATATGTGAATCCTCCATCAGACTTCACCAGTGTCATAGGTATACTAGTGCGTTCTGTTCCCCACATTATAAGTCTTCCTTCATCTTTTTCGAGATATCCTACAACATTCACAGGTTTTTAGTTATTTAAAATATTTATAACAAACCTTTATGAAACTGTTCAGTGAATTGGCTCTTTCATCTCGTAAGGGACACCTATGGAGTATCAGGTAGCCATTTCATTTTCAAAACAGGCAAAGATGATTCCCTGGAAATCCCATCGTTTGTTGCTCTTGCGCACATTGACCCATTGATAAAAAGGTAATCTGGAATGGTTGAGATGGAGACAAAAATGGAATCTGGAATGGACAAAATGGGAACTGAAATGAAAACCAGAATGGAGATGAGAAGTGAAATGAAGAGTATGAAAACACAAATGAACACTGAAATAAGAAAATTAAATCCCAACTAGGTTCTGTCAATGACAGTGTAAACTCTGAGATAAAGGCAACGGCAAAAGACGACTTTGCAAAGAAGTTAAAGGAAAATTAAATATGATACGGAAGATAACATCAATGCCACGGGAGAGCATCTAGATCAGCAAGGAAAAAGGTAGAAGGGCAGACAAATGAAAACAAGAGGATAAGAGGCTGCAATAGACAGGCATCTGGACCAACAGATGACGGACAGTGCTGCAGCCTTAAGCACAGTCAAGGTGCAACCTGCAATTGGTTGAGCAGCTGGAGGATCGAGGCATAGAGCCAATCCTGAAGGATAAGAATGCGACCCATGTGGACAGATATTTCTCCTAAGAATCCAACCTATAAGAGCTAATGAGCACAGTGGGACTCCCTGGTGGTCAATAACGGTGCAGTGGAGGAACTAGGGTGGAACAGCTGGTGCTCCTGAAGAGTACAATGAAGAAAGTCCTTGAGAAAGCGTATGCCAGTAGCACCTGGATGCGAACAAGACCTTGAAGAAGCTATGTTGCCATCTTCAAAGCGACATGGAGAGGCGGTGCCAGTAATGTAACATCTGTGTCACAGGTCACGTATTCGGTATCAACCTTGAGGGAAGCTGATGGTAGCTCATTGTGATCACCCTGCTGCAGATTGTGGAGCTGTTCAGGGCGAGGGAGCTGTATGACACAGCGGCTATGGCCCAAGGTTATCGGAAGGACGACGCCAGGCAATAAGTAGCACTCACCAACATAAACATCAGGAGTGCTATTGGCAGATAGCTTCTGAAAGTTTCTTTCCCCCCTCCTTCAGAATGTATGTCGACACAGTTCTAGAATGTTCTGTGGAAGATTCCTAAGCGAGCGTTTTCATGAGAGGTGCAGTCAGTGATTGAGTAAGCAAGTGGTGAGTGTGTTTTTGCTGCAACATCAGGTGCAATTCTCCAGGTGAGTTGGTGACAACTACTGTGGAGAGAGGGATTGCACACATCTTGTTTTCGACTCCCCACGAGTGAACTGTCCAGAAGAAGAGGCTATGTTTCGAAGAAAGATAAGTGACAGGGAAATTGCACAAGTCCACATTAGTGAAGTGACAGTGTGAACTAAATTGATGTCCCAGTGAAAGTTGAACCAGATCAAAACAGTGATAGTGAGAACTTAAGAGGAGTGACAGTTGAAAACCTAGACAAAGTCACAATATTACTAATGCACATTACAGCCTTGTAATCCTGAGTCACTGAGATGTTAACCCAACAAAACATGGCAAAGAGAAAGGAATGCCTAAGCCCACATAAACCATGCTGTAGTCAAGCTCATGCTAAATTTTAAGAAATGTATGCCCTGGTGTTACCCCTATATGGCTTATATTCCTCAGTACAGTAGGCTTGGGCTTCAATGTGTTCATTTTGTAAACCTGAATGCACAGGAAAGGGATATTTCACTTATTTGTACAGAGTGTGATGCAGTAATTTGTATCACAAATTACTTAAATGTAAATAATGATTGTAATATGAATATGCATTTTTATGTGACATTGATTTGAGATGTTTATTGATTGTAAATATTGTTGGAAAGTAAATTTATAAGGCTTTACTGAAACTGTCAATAATAGCGCAATAATGCAGCGAGGGGGTGAGCTGTTTATCATTATTGGAAACGAGGAAGTTACGTAATGTTGGCGCGTTTTCGGTAGAAACTTCTGGAATGTGTTCTCCCTAAAGCATATGTATTCATAATTTTCATTGGATATTAAAATTGACGCTAATGTTGGCGCGTTTTATTAGCCAATTGCAGTTCAGTTATAATCTTTAGGCGTATCTGATTGAAGGAGTATAAATAGAAGCCAAGTTAGAGGTAAAGTCGGTCGGTCGCCCAGTTCATCAAAATTCTCAATACATTACACGTCGTCGTCAGTTTGCAGTTCTTCGAAAATTTCAATACATTACACGTCGTCTTCAGTTCGTCAAAATATTTGTATGAGATACGTCGGCTATAGATTTACAAGTAACAAAACATCTAAAGTATTATAAAGTTAATTATACACAAAGTTGAAGTACGTGAATTAAAAGTGATAAGTAAGAAGTTATTATAACAGTTTCAGTTTGGCGAGTATCTAGATCAATATGTAAAAGTGATAGTGAACGTGTTCGACAATAAAAATTATAAAACAAATTTCTTCATCAGTGTTCTTTTTGGATAAAAGATTCCTTTCCGTTTACACAACCCTGATCAAGACACATGTTCGACCCAAGATAAGATAATAGCTAGCCGGAGGACATTTGAAATGAAATCAAACAAAAGCTAACACTGATGCAAATTGCTAACACAAGATGGAGCTACAAACCGAACAAATGAATGACGTCACAAGATGGCTTCAACACTGATGTAAACAAACATTTGTAAGTAATACCGTTACAAATTGGCTACCATACGTGGGGCAGTTAAAAATTATGTAACCAAACAAAACAAAAGCAACACAACATAAGATCTTCAAGTTCTAATAATTTACGTAAAAATACATTACTAAGCACTAATTCGCTACAAATTGGCTACCACAACGTGGGGCTCAAAACATATATAAATACTACCACAAGTGATTTATATAAAACTCATTATCTTTCTTTCGTTATTTGAATACGAATACGACAAAATGTTTAATTTACCTATCAAATTACACAGGAGGTGTTGGAATTTTGACTGCATAACATGTGGGAGCTTTAGGTATTTATCAAGAGGTGGCACAGTTGGAATTGTAACTTGCAGCTGTTTCTTGTCATTGTTGTTTGATCGTTTCATGCACCACTAATGCTTTATCACTGTCAGTCAAGGTGCAGTACACGTTACAGCAATGGATATTTCTTCTTAAAAGCTATTGGATAACAAATTCGGTCATAACCACACAAAGGGCATACAAGAGGGAATTTGGTATTCATAAATGTCCAGAGAGGAACACAATACTGGCATTGGTACACAAGTTGGAAACAACTGAATATCTTGTGAACGAGTGAAACCAGCATCGGTTGCTGTGGACTTTCAGGAGTGACTATTGTGGTCACCACATAAGGCATGAGACCAGGTACTCACATGCAATGTGTCGGAGAGCTGTGAAGAATGCTAGCTTAAGCCCTATAGGGTAATGTCTGTTTATGAGCTGCTTGAACCACATAAAGCTAAAGGATGGCATATTGTTATTGGTTCCAGATGACCATTGCACAAAATCCTGACATACCGTCCTTTACATGGTTCACAGATGAGGCATGTGAGAGATGGTTCTTACGTAATATGTTTTTACGTAAATTATTAGAACTTGAAGATCTTATATTGTGCTGCTTTTGTTTTGTTTGGTTTCATAACTTTAACTGCCCCACGTATAGGAGCCAATTTGTAACGGTATTAGTTATAATGTTGATGCTTGTGATGTTTGTGTATGTGTGTTTACTTCACGCGTTGCCATCTTGTGACGTCATTCATTTGTTCGGTTTGTAGCTCCATCTTGTGTTAGCAATTTGCATCAGTGTTAGTGTTCGAAAGAATTTTAAGTTTGTTTATTGTCCTCCGGCTAGCTATTATCTTATCTTGGGTCGAACATGTGTCTTGATCAGGGTTGTGTAAACGGAAAGGAATCTTTTATCCAAAAAGAACACTGATGAAGAAATTTGTTTTATAATTTTTATTGTCGAACACGTTCACTATCACTTTTACATATTGATCTAGATACTCGCCAAACTGAAACTGTTATAATAACTTCTTACTGATCACTTTTAATCAACGTACTTCAACCTTTTGTATAATTAACTTTACCATATTTTAGATCTTTCATAATTCTGCTGCGCGTAACTTGTGAATCTATCTCCGATGTATGACGAACTAATACTTTCGACGAACTGACTGACTGAAGACGACGTGTAGTATACACAGATTTTTGATGAACTGCCCGCGATCTACCTCTGACTTGGTTTATTTATACTCCTTCATCCAGATACGCCTAAAGATTATAACTGAACTGCAATTGGCTAATAAAACGCGCCAACATTAGCGTCTATTTTAATATCCAATGAAAACCACGAATACATATGCTTTTAGGGAGAAAATATTCCAGAAGTTTCTCAACGGAAAAACGCGCCAACATTACGTAACTTCCTCGTTTCCAATAATGATAAACAGCTCACCCCCCCTTGTTGCATTATTGCGCGCTATTATTGACAGTTTCAGTAAAGCCGTATAAACTTACTTCTCAATAATAATTACAGTTAAGAAACATCTCAAATCAATGTCACATAATAATGCATATTCATACTACAATTATTATTTACATTAAAGTAATTTGTGATACAAATTACTGCATCAGGCATGGTTTCATTTATGCGGTTATGTATACTCATAGAACACACGCATTTTGTTGGTCAGCACAAAATCCACATGCCATTCAAGAAACACTTATGCATCCATTGAAAGTCGGAATTTACGCACACTATCAGCACATAGAACAGCAAGTCCTCTTTTTTTTTTCTTCTTTTTTTTCCGGGGGGGGGGATACATGAACACCAAAGAGTACAGACACATTTTCAGTGAGTTTGTTGAGCTGCGTCAAGGGTACTTTCAATAGGACGGTGCCACTTGCTATTATGTCACGTGAGTCTATGGCACTGATCCAAAATTACTTTGACAACCACATAATCTCCAGAAACTTGTGGCCAACAAAATCACCAGACTTGACCTCACCAGACTTTTTCCTGCGGGGTTATCTAAAGGGAAGAGTCCACACTACACACCCTCAGACTTTGGACCATCTGAAGGAGAATATTACATGCAAAATCAATGGTGTTGACAATGAAATACTTCAGTGAACTGCCAGAAACATTAAACATCTTCAGCTGTGCCTAGAGGTGGGCAGAGGGCATTTTCAGCACCTTTAATGGCAAAGTAATCTCCCAAATATTCTGTACATTTAAGATGGAATAGCACATCATCCTTTCTTTCAAAATAAAAAAAACACGCACTCGCAGGCACACCCCCACCCCACCCCACCCCCACACCCACACACACACTACCAAATTTTTATTCTTTTTTTTAAGATGTTTGCTGTAATTGACTGAAATGTTTAATTTATTGTATTTTGGGGGTTTATTTTAGTAATTACAAACATACTGTATTTTGTTGCATCAACACCGTAATTGGAGAAAAATGTTATGTTCACATGAAATAAGTAAATAAAAATGAGCTGTATTTAAGAACTGTACCTCAGTGTTCTGCACATTTTTACTTTCTCTACTACGTACAGTAAGTAGGGGAAGTATTGTATTCCACCCAAAAATTTGATACCGAAATTTCACCAGAAATACATGTTTTGAGACACCCTGAATCCAAGAAAAGCATTTTTGTAAACATGTCCGTGTGTGTGTCTGTCTGTGAACAGCATAACTCAGAAACGAACAGTCGGATAAATACCAAACTTGGTATTTAGGTTCAGTATCTTCCAGAGATGCGACACGAAGGTTTTCAAGAAAATCCCCCCACCCCAGATTAGCCTTTACATGGAACATTTTTCAAAAACTTTAATTTTCTCAAAAATGGCTCTAACGATTTTGATTAAAATATCATATGTTTAAGATATTTTCATGACAAATGACATGTATATCTCGAATTTTCTGGGAATGTCTCCAAAAGTATTCTTCATTGTGAAGGACTTTTGCATAATTGGTAAACCATAAGAGATAGACAAAATTTTACTACACAAAAAATGTAGATCGCGTTAAAATACACAATTTATGTCATATACATTTTTTTTGTTGAGTGAACCATTTTCGAGATATTGCTTGTTATTCCCTTAAATTTTTCAATACTTATTTTCTAAAATGGGAATTCGTTATTCATTTTTTTGTTTGGATATGCAAAGAGTTATAATCTGTGGCAAAGGGAATGGTGCTGCACCTAGCAACCAGTTATTAAGAGATATGTATGTGCTTAAAGGCTACTGTTTTTCTATATTGCCCATGTAAATATATTTTCCCCCTTACATCTACAAGAAAATTAGCAATAAGATAGTCTGCAAATTTTTATCTCGATTAACATGAAGTAGATGGAGAATAAGCATTTGTAAAAATAGTTTGTACAAGAGTAGAGAAAGTCATGTGAGTGTAACACATCAGATTTTTTACTTTGGACCCTATTATTCAGAATGACAGCATTGCATAACATTTCAAGTATTAATTAATTTTGAAGATTTTGAAGCTAGTAACAGTGATGTGTCATAATGGCCATATTGCTAAATCTTTCCCACATCTATACAAAACCTGGTATAGGTACGTAGATGATATTTTTGCTATTGTTCCTAAAAAACTTTCAGAAGATGCTTTGAAATTATTGAACTTACAAAAAAGATCTATTAAATTCACAATAGAAAAAGAAGAAAATGGCCAATCACCTTACCTAGACATCAGGATCATCAGAAATAATGCACACAACAAACTAACATTCAGCATTTACAGAAAACCAACTCACACAGAAAATTATATTAAAAACAATAGCTACAATCCTGCAAGCCACAAACATGCAATTTTAAATAGTATTACAAACACGTTAGTACATATATCATTGGAGAAAGAGGAATACCAGAAAGAATACCAACACATTATCCACATAGCCACTATGAATGGATACCAGAAAAAAACAATAGATAAGAAGATAAAAAAGTTTGAAAGATAGAAATACATCCAACAAACGATTACTTTACTCAGACAACTAAAACCATAAGCATATAGGAAATTCACTTATCACCCTTGGACACATCATAAATTTCAAAGGATTTTCAAGAAATATATCATCACCCTGTCTCCACAGAATATACAGAAACTACTATGCAACAAAACAAAAGATCCTATCCCCAACAATAAATCAGCTGGTATATATCAAATTGTTTGTAATGACTGTAACCTGGTATATATATAGGAAGAACAAAAAGAAATCTTGAAATAAGACTTAAGAGCATATGAGATGCATTTACCAAAAGCAGCCAGATAAATCAGCAGTAGCACATCATTTCTGGTCTTCAAACCATGAAATCACTCCGAACATAAAACTCTTAAAACCGATCAACAGCAGTAATGAATTGGACATCTGGGAAAAAATACATATTGTCAAGCACAGGAATCACCTAATGAATTTCGAACTGCCGCCACCCAGCAGCCTTTGGAGGTTCATCAGCCCAGCACCAGAGAACACCACTAACCACACACATTCCCCAGACAATAACTGGCAAAATCAGTTGAAAACATGCTGATGATGGGAGCAAACCATCTCCCGAAACACGTTCAAGTAAGAACATTTTAGTGATGTAGTGTAACAACCTTCAACTCTCTTTATTTTTAATTTCAAGTGTTATATCTTTAGTATTTCGAAAATATTAAATATTTTCATTACCACTTATCTATGGTAGATAGAGGAAGTACGGCATTCCACCCAAAAATGTTATAGAGAGAGTCACCTTTAAAATGGGTTTTTAAACTCCAATACAGTAATTTTAGTAAAAGAGGCAGAGAAGGAAGAACAGCCTAGTTCAAAAAATAAAAGATCAGATAAACACCAAACCGATTGGGTTGGGTTGGTCAATGGAGCCATTTGCTCTCTTGAACTGCAATATTTTGATGAGAGGTTGGCATGTTGATCAAAAGTTGGGCAGTGGAGTAGTTGATTTCTCTCCATATCCTCAGGTTTACAGAAAGGACATATAGGAGATTCTGCTATGCCAATCCTGTGTAGGTGTTTGTTGAGACAGTCATGGCCTGTTAGTAATCTAAAAACTGCTATAGAGGATTTTCTTGGTAGTGAAATAATTCTAATCCTGTTGTTATTTAGATTTTCCCATTATTTTCCTTTTGTTTGTATAAATATTCTTCTTTAGCTTTTGTGTTGTATGTTGATGTACCTAATTCTTCTTTTGATAGAGTGATCAGAGAGCAGAGGTAATTTTACTACCTTTCTTGGCCAGAAAATCAGCTGTATTTCAGGGTGCTGGTATCCATTGAAGTACTATTCTTTTATATATTGCTTAATAATTTTGTGGCATTCTATGACATTTAGGCTTTTTGGCTGTTTTATCATGCTATAGAGTTTACAGTGGTTTAGAATCAGATAATATTACTACTTTCTTAAATTTCTTTATTTGATATAGAAGATTTTGTAAGCTGAGAAGGACTGCTAAACTTTCACCACCAAAATTTGTAGAATTTAAAACTTAATCTTCTATGAAAAGAAGATTGCACCAGTACCACTATTATTTGGTAAGCTGGATATCCATCAGTGCAGACATGCAGCCCTTCATTAACAGAATATTTTAAATTTATTATTTCTAGTCATATTTGTTTGAAAACACAGGAAGAGGGTTCTAACTTGATAACTTCTGAAAGCACTCTGATGCATTTTTGTCAACTCTTTGCTTTGCAACACTATGTTTTGGTTGGTTGCTGTTACACTTGAGAGTGTCCTCTATATGTTTGTGTGAAGACACTCTCAGGCTTTGAAACTTGCAGGATCCATCCATTCATCCACAATAGAGACAGCTAGCAATAACTCTGTAACTTTCCTGGACCCCAAATTAACGAAGAATTTGGAATACACAGAAAATGAACACACACCGATACTTATATCAAAGCACATAGTTACAAAGCCACAAAGAAGCAGCATTCAACAGCATGACTCGTAGACTAATCAGCATTCCCCTCAACAGAACTGAATACTACAAAGAATATTAACATGTTGTCAAATCTGCAGAGATTCAGCCAGGAAATGGTAGATAGGAAAATACTGAAATTCAAAAGACAAAAACATATCAAGCAGGTCACCACCAAACTATCTAACATGGCCAAAAAAAAACCTTCAGAATATTCACATACCACCCAGGTCTCTCTCTCAAATTTCAGAAAATTTTCAAGAACCACAACATCACCCTGACAACAAATCTCATTAAAATAAGAAAATGTGATCCCATAAGCCAGTAGAAAAAGTCAGGAATCTACCGGATCCAATGTAAAAATTGTGAGGTGGTTTACATTGGAAAAACAAAAATGGAACATAGTCATCTGCTTCAAGGAACACTGGTGCTGCATCAAGTTCCAACAGACCAACAAATCACAAAACCATGAAATAGACACCAACATCAAGTTGCTGAAACCAGCCCGGAAACCCAAATCATGAACTTTGATTTGCAAGAAGCAGACAACCCTTTATTTAGGTTCATCCACAGGCCACCAGAGGATATGCCAGGTTTTCAACAAAATGACTCGAGAGATGATCCGGCATTCAACAGGCAGTTGATGATATGAGTCATGCTCACAATACATGTTCGTAAGCATGACGATGAGAGCAAAGGACTCTCGAAACAGTCCAGGTAATTTTACTTATGTGAAGAGTGTAAATGAGTTTTCCTATTCCTCGTTCAGTTTCATTTGAACTACTTCACCATCAACCGCATTACTTATAATTAAGGGAGAAGTAGGTTTACAGCTATGATAAATGAACACAAGAGAAATGCATGGATGGAAAGGGGCATTGTATTTTAAAGGATTTAGGAACAAGAGTATGGAAGTATGCATTATATATGGGGAGGAATATCTCGCTGCTTGATGCAGTGTAAGGAAAAAAGTAATGGGGTAGGGTTATTTGGAATGCAAATTAGAATAAAATGGAAAGCAATATCCTGCCAATAAAACTGTTGACAGCCAGAGGGTGAGAAACAAGTACAATTATGGGTGAATATTTAAGAAACATAAGAGGAAATTTGATTAGGAAAGCAAAGAGAGAAAAACACGGCACACGCATGTAATGCTCCACAGTTAACAATGAGATCATTCTTTTTTGCTTCTTACTAATTTAGATGTCATATTCTGATTTTCAAAAGGTTTATGTTTCATGCTCATTTTCATATTGCACCAATTTTATGTATCATTTGCAATAATCACTTGCTCTGATATTTTCTTAAGTGTTAGAAAGGTTTTATATATTCAACGTGTAATTATCTCCAACAAGTGAGTATACTCAATAAGTCACAGTTTGCATCCATATAAGGTAGATTTACAGTAGACACCATTGTCTCCCTCATTAAAGATGTTTTGCAAGCTCTTGAAAATAAAAAAATCTGATGTGTTACACTCACATGACTTTCTCTACTCTTGTACAAACTATTTTTACAAACGCTTATTCTCCATATGCTTCATGTTAATGGATATATCGAGATATCGAGATGTCAATCTTATTGATAATTTTCTTGTAGATGCAAGGGGAATATGGTAGGTTTTAAGCGATAGTCAAATATTTTAACGCTGGTTGCTATGTGGCGCATTCCATTCTCTTTGCATGTCCAGTACATAAAAAAAATGAATAACGAATTTGAGAAAAAGTATAAGTATTGGAAAATTTAAGGGAACAACAAGCAATATCTCGCAAACGGTTTGCTCAACAAAAGAAATGTATATGACATAAATTGTGTATTTTAACGCGATCTACATTTTTCGTGTAGTAAAATTTTGTCTATCTCTTATGGTTTACCAGTTATGAAAAAGTCGTTCATAATGAAGAATACTTTTGGAGACATTCCCAGAAAATTCGAGATATACATTTTATTTGTCATGACAATATCTTTAACATATGATATTTTAATCAAAATCGTTAGCCGTTTTTGAGAAAATTAAAATTTTCGAAAAATGTTCCATGTAAAGGGTAGTCTGGGGTGGGGGGATTTTCTTGAAAACCTTTGTGTCGCATCTCTGGAAGATACTGAACCTAAATACCAAGTTTGGTGTTTATCCGACTCTTCGTTTTTGAGTTATGCTGTTCACAGACACACAGACAGACACACACACGGATATGTTTCCAAAAATGCTTTTTTTGGATTCAGTGAGTCTCAAAACATGTATTTCCGGTGAAATCTCGGTATCGAAATTTTGGGTGGAATACAATACTTCCCCTACTTACTATACGTAGTAGAGAAAGTAAAAAAACAGTGATAGCAAGCTTTTTGATCTAAGCAAGGCTTTCATTGTGCAGACCTGTACATTTGCTAAATAAACTGAAATATTATGGTATAGGAGGTATACCACTGAAAATTATAAAATTGTTTCTTGAATAAAGAAAACAGGTTGATTGTATTTGAAAGGAAAAACCAGAAATCTTAGAAATAAAATACGGTATTCCACAGGGCTCAATTCTTGGATCATTGCTATTTACACTAATGATTAATGATCTGCCATCTTTCATGAACACACACACACTGTTTTATATGCTGAAGACATAACTTTTTCAATATCAGCTCAGAATATTGTAAACTGACAAGAATGGCTGGAAATATCCTGGCTCAAGCAGATATATATGGTTCAGGGCCAATGAGTTTTTATTAAATGATAGCAAAACACAGCAAATTATATTTAGCCTAAAGAATGTACCATCCAATCTTTGCAAAGTACATGTAAAATTCTTGGGTATAACTGCAGATAATAAACTAACTTGGGCCTCATACATTAGGAGTATTTCAGCAAAACTGTCTAAGAGTCATTTATTTAATAAAAAACTTAAAAACTCAAGTAGCCAATGTTTATATAAGGTCTGTGTATTTTGCCTTCTTTAATAGCATAATATCCTATAGCATTTTATTATGGGGAAGTAGCAGTCATGTGACTGGAATACTCCTATTACAAAAAAAGATAATTCACATAATTACAAGTTCTACATTGTAAAGCTTTGTTTATCAAACTAAGTATTATGACTGTGGTAAACCTACCCACCCACCCACCCACCCACCCACCTATCTATATTATAGATATAGATAGGTTTGTGTGAAAATCCACTATATGAGATGGAATATAGACAGGATATACATTTATATAACTCCCGAAATAGTAGTCAAATTAACGTTCCATATCATAGACTTACAACAGCAAAGAACTTTAAATTGTTAGGATTAAAATTACATAATAGTCTACCACAGAAAATGGCAATTCTGCCTTTTATAAGATTTAAACAAAAGACATATGACTAGTTAGTAGCAACACCATATTATTCAACACGACAGTTTTTTGAGTTAATAAGAATAACATTTCAAACATGACATAAGTCTAACAAATATATATTGTAATTGAAAACAGTACCTGACATTTGTCTATTATATATTTGGGCTATTAATGTTAAATCAGTGGTAATTTAGTGTCACTATGCTGTATTTTAATGTATTTAATTTGTTGTATAGCGTTATTTATCACTTGATGTCTATTGTTGTACTAAGCCTGATGACAATAAAATCTATTATTATTATTTATTTATTTATTTTTTGTAGTGAAAAAATATTGTATTCTACCTAAAAGTTTCAGAGCTGGTCAACATCAGCAGCATAAGGAAATATGAGGTTACACATCTTGAGATACAGTCTCAGTTTGTTAGTTCCCTAATTAGAAAACTCAAGTTATGGTCTTTGACAAAGGAGGGAAACAGTTCTTAAGTGTTATATGGATACAGATTTAGGAAAGGAAAACAAGCGATAGATAATGTAATATACTTGATGAAAGTGGACTCAACCTAAACACTGTTACTGGCCTCACTCATTTATTTTGCAGAACATGTACCGTGAGCATGAGCTGCCTGTTGACTGTCATATTGTTGAAAGCCTGGGGTGTCCTCTGAATGAAACTAAATAGAGAGTTGCCTGGTTAGTCTACAACTCGAGAGTTCATCCAACAGTCCACCGGCAGCTGATGATGTGAGCTCATGCTCACGATACATGTTCTGCAAAATAAATGAGTGAATGAAGCTAGTAAGGGTGTTTAGGTTGACTCCTCTTTCATTAAGTATATTTTATTAATTGCTTCATTGTGTGCGATTCCACCACTTTTTGGATATAATAATGTATTTATAATTAAGATTATAATAGATAAGCATTTGAGCAGGAAAAGAGGAAGGATATAGATGTTTTTTGCAGTTTTTAAAAAAGTAATTGATATATTAAATAAAGAAGCATTAGCTTATAGATTAAGAAAGAAGGGGTAAGTGAAAATTTTAAAAAGGAAATTAGGAAGATTTATAAAGGTATAAAATTTTGTATAAGATGTGTAAATAATGGAATTACAGAAATGACTGAGCAAAAAATAGGATTAAGACAAGGGTGTAAATTGTGCCCTACATTATCTAATATATTCATAGATTATATATTAGATAGAATGAAAGAAAAAATCTGCACCGTCCCATAATAGCAAATGAAGAGGTACCAGGTTTATTATACACAGATGACCTTATGGTTGGAGCTATAATGGTAATTGGGCTACAGAAAGCAATCAATGGAATACAGGAATTCTGCGAAGAATGGGGAATTAAAATAAATATAAACAAATCAAAACTTATGGTATTTGAAAGAGGAAATAAATTAAAAAAAGAAGAGAAATGGCAGATGGGGGGTTTAAAGTTAGAAACTACCAAGGAGTTTGATTATTTGGGAGTGAGGATGAGTAGTAATGGTGAATGGGTGGCGCATAGCAGGAAGGTTATGGCTAAAGGAAAAGTGGCAAAGACAGGAGTAAGGATGTGCAAATACAAATTAGAAATTCTGACTAAATGGATAGAGAGAATGTATGAGGCATTGGTAGAAGCAAGAATGCTATACGCAGTTGAAATTTGGGGGGGGGGATCTGAATTAAGCAGAAAAATAGACTAGAGCTACAGAACGTTCTGTAAAAAACTATTGGGGTTACCAAGATCAGCACCAGGGGAAGTAGCATTAGTGGGAATTAGGAAGAACAAGACAAAAGGGAGTGATATTTTTGGTTCAGATGTCTGAAAAAGATGATGGGGAAATTTTAAGGATATGTATGGAACAATAAAAGAGTATGAAAAACAAAAGTAGCTGGTGGACAGGGGTAGAAAAAATTATGGAGAAGATAGGAATGGGAGATATTTAAGAACAGGAGAAAGAAATTACAACGGCTTCTGGATAACAGTGAGAAACAGAGTGGAGCACAAAGACAAGAGATCTGGGAAAGCTTAGAGAATAAAAAATCACTAGGGTTCTATAGGTTAGTAAAAAGGAAATGGGGAAGAGAAGGGTGTGGATTATTGTAATAGAGCAGAAAAAGAAGCGTTTGCATGGATGAGAACAGCATCACTGTACCTGAGAGGGCTAACAGGCAGAAAAAGCGGAATTTGTGAATTATGCAGAGGCAGTGAAAGCACAGAGCATTATATGACAGAATGCAAACAATTAGCGAAATGGAAACAAAAAGGGAGGGAAAATGGGAAAAAAAACAAGGAAAAATTGTAATTAAAATGTTGCCAAGAAAAGAAGAAAGGAAAAATAAGAAAATGGGGGAGTTTTTAAAGAAAGTAAAGGAGAAATGGGTAAGAAAAGTAAGAGAGATAAGAAAGGTAGAAGGGCAAACAGAAAAGGGAGAGGATGGATCATAGGTGATTAAGGATAGCAAGGCCTCTCAGCTGAGCCATAGAGCCAGGGTGCCAGGCAAAATGAGCAGTATAGGTAGAACATAGCTGGCAAGAAAATTTGTACACAGGTTAAGTTAATTTACAAGTGAAATATTGTAAAAAAGGATTGTGTATCAAAGATGTAGAAATAAAGTTTATTCATTCAAGTTAGGTGGATACAAATTTAGCTTTTTTCATGCAAGAGTTGTATACATCTAAAACCTACCTGCCTCTTTTAGCTCATTAACAAGCTTCTCCATCCTAGATTGGTAAACGGACTCCCCTCGTTCAATCAACTTCACATCTAATCTATCGTACACCTTCTGAAATTCTGAAGGTGAAAAAGAAGTCAAACATTAAATATTCACATTGCAACTTCTACACAAAGACACTTTAATACAAATGATAGTTTGAGACAAGTTTGAAGTTTAAGACAGAGTTTAATAAATGAGTTCCCATTTTCAGTTAAGCCTACTCAAAATAAAAACTTAATAAAGAGAAACCATCTTGTGGAAAACATCAAAACATGCATTTTCATTATTGAAACAGTACCAGGACTAAATTATTCCTAGACAGTGAAAAAAACACTGCATCTGAAATTTGGCTCAAGTTGCACAAAACTTACTAGTTCCAAAGAGCCTTTGGATTGGTTTTCATAGCAGCATTATTCTTAAAGTCAAACTTTAATTTTCAATTATTTCATGCTCTGCCTCAAAAAGTTAATAGCATTTACTTCATGAAGTCTGACTTTATTGTTACATTTATTGCAAATCATAATTGCTCAACTTCTTTTTTACTTCATCTAGTTAAGCAGACCTTTTATTTATCCTATTTTTAACGTCTTAACCTAGAAAATGAATAGCAATTTGAGGTATCAGCTGAAAAAAATTGAGATTTAAGGGTTTTGTGTAAAAGGTGTAATTTACACATTATGGATGCATTTTGAGTTTTATGATGAAAATTAATTCCAAAGTAGGATTTGTTACTTAAAGAAAGGTGTTTATGGAGTAAAAATTAATTAACTATAGTAAAAAATATTCAATGAAATTTGGTTTTATGCCGTTACCTTAATTATAACCAGAGGCAGGACTTCACCTTTTTAAATGTGTTAGATCTATTGGAAGTGAATCTGAACAAATTAAATGTTTGTGATTGAAACAATTTTTGTTACCTTTTTAGCTTTCTTAACATAAATGCTTAATTTATGAAGTAAATGCTTTGTATTGTCTTTACTTGATTTATCATTTCTTAATTATTAAAAATTGTTTATATGTGTATTTTAATTCATACAAAACTCTAAATTATTCCCTTCCAGTCAGTTCACAATTTCTTTAGCAGCAACATTGGATTATATAAACAAAAACCAGCAGCTGCTTGCAAGCTATAGCTGGATCATCAAGCTAAGAATTAATCATTAGCTTGCAATTTCATATAAATACAAATTTCTTCTTTTCACTGAACAACTGCTTTTACTTCATGATCATCACCAAATGTGACGTCAACAAACACGCTTGCTCATCAATCTGGGTTTTAAACCTTTACTGCACTTCTATATTCATATGCCTATTCATGTAAAGCATATTTGCATTTAGTAAAGCTTATAGGTACAGATTTTAAATTATAGAAACAAAATCACAAGTTTGGTAAATTAATAACAAATAGCGAATCATCAAACTTGCAGCTGAAAGCTCCCATTTCCTCTACAAATTCAGTTTATGGATTTCTTATTTGAAAGCAGTAAGAGCCTTGTCAATTATCAACTTAAATAGTGAAGGAAGTTGCTAGTACTTGTATATGTTACACACTTTTATTGACCTCTTTTGTAACCAAATTTCTATATACAAAAATATCAAAATTAGTAAGTGCAGTGTTATGAATTAAATCTCTAAGGAAGCAAGAGGTCCAGTTCTTTGAAAATTAAATTTAGGATCAGTTTTAAAGGAATTTCTTTAGCATTGATCAATTTATGAGTTGTAAGTTGCTACATGTACTTTCTTGCTGATTTGTTTGTTCAGGACAAACCTAAAAGACCTCAACCACGATGCAACACCATAACCTGAATCCCCTAGTAATTGGTGGAATTACCACTGAAATATAGGTGCCTGAATCTTTCCATATCTGGGATAAGACAGAACTGTGCCATCTAGCAAAAACAATACTAGTAAATCTTTCATTTGCATTACACATGGCCTCTACATTGATTTATCTCTATGAATATTTGGTTTCCTTATTAATGCATGGGTACAAACTACTGCCCAATAGCATCAGGGATTACACAAGTGGGCCAGAGGAACCTGACGATTTGTAAACTGAAGTAACTCCATTAAAATTGGAATACATTAAATGTGATTTATGGCACTAGATACATTTCATGCCATTTTAATTTTTGAAAATGATATCACCGAGATGCCTTCCTCCAGTTCTCATACTTATTCAGTCTAACTCTGAGATTTCTGATTACTCTCTGAATTAGGTCAGGTTGGATTCCACATATCTCTTCTGAAATTCTTTGCTTTAAGTCATTGGTGTTTGTAAGTCTTGTGACAAACTTCACTTTTAAGGAAACTCCACAGAACAGAGTCATACGCTGTCAACATTCTGGCCAATGACCATTACCATTTTGCAAATCATGTTCTAGAAAAACTGTACCCAGCAATAGTTGCCCTTGCTATATGAACTTTGGCCCCATCCTGCTGGAAGCATATAGAATTAATGTCAATTGCTCTTCTCTGTAATTCAGGGACCCAAAAATCATGTATATTTTCATCCTCAACAAAGTATGGCCGTAATCACTTCAAAGCAAGCTATCCCAATCATACCATAACTCTTTCGCCTTGGAGAGGTTGTTGAGTAATCAGTTTGGGGTTTTACAGACTCCAATATCTGAAGTTTTGCTTATTAACACTTCCTGATGAATGAAAGTGCTCTTGAATAATCAGCATTTTGTAAGGATGGAAGTGTAGATCCTGGTGAAGAATTCTATGAAGTCTGTGATGACAAATCTAGTGCTGCGGCCGGTCCTTTGTGAACTTCCAGTAATAACTCTTTTTACATTTTCAATGTTCTCTTGTGCTCATGCTGTCTGAATGAATCCTGGAGGTTTATTCTTCTGTGCAGCAGTAGTTTCAGTTGTGTTTTCAATCCATAACTTTACTGTGTTGGGACTAGGAATCACACCATGGTGTGAACAGTAAACTTGCTTCAAAACAGATGTTGAGTTCTCATATCAGAACCTCTACTGTTAAAATGTGCTTCCATAACAAAAGCATGATTCTACTGTTCAAAGTTCAATTGCAACTAAATTGGCATAATTTTACTTCAACAATGACATTAATACTACTTTCTTTTCCTTACATATTCCAAGCAAAAATGACAATTGAAAACCTTCAGATATCCTTGCCCTACCCCATATATCATTTCTGCCCACTCCAACTTGGCGTCACACCAGCTGTAGGGAAGTGTATCCATTCTCCTGCTTTTTCCCTAATAGCATTTACAACTTCCCAGAAAGCATTTGAGGCTGAATCCTGGGTAACACCAACAACCTCAGCAATGCCAATTTGAAAATAGGGTCTCGTACATATCTTTGTTCAACCACACATTTCATATGATCCTGGAAGAAAGTGTTGGGCAAGCCAGGTGTTTTCCTTTCTAACTGCTTATATCTCCTCCCTGCACCTTGTATAAAATTGTGTTTCCCTATTGAAAACCACGATAATGAATTTTGCCATAGCATTAATCAACTAAAAGTAAGCAGAGTTAGCTACAGAGGTGCCTCAAAAGATATTAAGCAGTTGATGTAAAAAGTGTAGCTACAGTAATTAAAAATTCAATTTGTGTATGTAAATGTCAAAAAACTTCACTGTTTTTTGCCCAAAGGAGAAGAATTCAAATTATTAAAATAATTGTCCCAAAGAATTGAGCATAGCAATGAACACTGATTTTTAGCTTTTTCAGCCTCTATCAGTAAACTGTTAGCACTGCATAATACCTCTTGAGCAACCAACCTCAGGCTACTCTAAAGCAGTAGAAAGCTCCCTTAAATTTTGTACTTCAAGGGGCTTCTTTCTAAAAATGTGTCATGAAGATTAACCGCATCTTCATATGTCAGCATCAGATAACTTCATCTCTTTAAAAAAATGTCATTGTTTGAAAACCCTGTCCCGTTTTATCCAGTTTAAGTAAATTCTGAAGGTCCACTGGAGTAAATCTATTTGCACATTGTCAGAAGACAGTATGCTTGATTTTATAAACCGCAATGTCATAGCTGGGATTTGAACCATGGATCTTCTGCTTTATGTGAGGTTGCTCTAACAAACTGAACTACCATGGGAACTGATCTACAGTTTTCCTGTTAAACCTCAAGGAGATCTCAAATTCTATTATTTTGATAAATTATTGAGCTGTAGTATTACGGTAATTCAGACAAAATGCTAGTAGGGTGCAATAATTGTACAGGAGAATTGGATGAAGAAATATTAGAAAGAATTAGTTAAGCAACCCCCAAAACTAAAATGTAATAAACCAAATGGGATTGATGGAATACCCACGAAATTTTGGAAGATATGGTATGAGGGCAGTGAAAGAAGGGCTTAATAGTAAAACTGTTTGATGTGCTGCTACAAAGCGGAATGCGCCACAAAATAGGTAATTGGATACGATTGTATCAAAATGGGGAGGGAGTTGATTAGTTCAAACAAACTAGTACGAGAAGTTGGAATTGGCAACATAGATAAGCACACATTCAGTAGGCAGGGAGTGTTGAAATAAGAACTGGTGATATTAAAAAAAACAAGAAATATCCGATACTTTTGGAGATACAAATACTTTTAAATACTACATAAGCTGTAAGAAAGAATGGTATAGAGAAAATTATATGGATATTTGTGACAAATCAAAAGTGAAAAGCTTGCATTGTCAAGAACATGAGCAATGTGGTTAAAAAGACAAATGCTAATAAAGGAATTGTGTACAATGTTTAGAAATAGAAACAAAAGTTTGTATTGTTAAACAGAATGTCTGGGAACAAAACTATATAAGGGAAAGGTTTGAAGTAAAAATGGAATAATTTAGAGATTTAAATGTTGGTTCTAAAATTGTTTGGAAATAGCATGAAAGAATTTCTGGAATGTTTGGTAACTAAGAGAGAAACGATGGAGGAATGCTTAAGAATAATTTAGACAAAATGTTAATCCAAATAAAAAGCAAAAAATGAGCAGAATATGAGTCTAAAGAAAAAAATTTGTTGTGTTGCATTCACATGACATCTCTCTTCTACAAACTATTTTTATAAAACCTTAATTTCTATCTACTGCTTACTAATCAAGATAAACTTTCATTATACATTTCATTGTATGCATAAGGCTAAAACAATACTCAATTTTTAAAAGTTGAGTTGTTATGTAATGGCTTCCAAAGGATGGACCTGTGATGTTTGTTTGTACATCTTTTTCGAAAAACTGTATAACAAAAATAAATGGGTACTAGTATTTTGTAAAAAAATTATACTGTGAAATTTAGTTTTTGTAGTTAAATGCTATTGCTATATTAGAACCTAAATCTCAATTTTCTCTCTTATTGTTGTATAAAAAAAAATATCCAATTGGTTTCTGGAAAACAAATCAAAAAAAGTTATTCTAAAATGAAGTATTGATAGAAATACATCATACTGTGCACAAAACATATTCATAATGTGGCACATTTATCCCCTCCTGGAATCTGCAAGACCTTGTCGTTGACGGGGGGGCATTCGACAACCTTGCAGGTTGTACTGGCAGGGTCACCCATACCAGAGAGACTGCACATGAGTTGCCAAACTAAGAAGCTTACCCAAACCAAGCAACGTTACACGGCCAAAGGGAAGTTTGGTCTCTAGTATCAAAATCCAAGCCAAGGTGGAACAGCATATGCATGGCCAAGGGGGAGCTTGATCGTTAATAATGCAAACTCCAAATAATTGTTAAAATGCAATCTCTGAACAGACACCTTCCTGTTTCAATTAGCCTTCCTGCAGCTTGGGAAACTGCAGGTGGCAATCTAACTCCCAATTTTTTCACAGGATCCTCAAAATACTGAAAAAGGGATGCACCCTCATTCACATCAAACATTGAGGTACAACCATTGCCTCAACATGCTGAGACAGAAGAGCTGCTGAAAAGCCCAACTAAATAGTCAAGGAACAGCTGTAGCAGAATTTTTAATATGATTGTTGGGTTGTTCTTATAATTAATTTTGAGCTACAAGATCTTCGCATATACATCTGCAGGGCAATGATAACAGGTGAGATTCCTTTATAAATAATCATAACACAGATACTTATTGCTAAACATGAACTTGCTTTTATTAAATAAAATCATTTAATGTTTATAATAAATATTTTACAACTTAATTCATGCTGACTTTCTAATTTACACATATCCATGATTATTTAATAAAGAATGAAATATGTACCGTTTGATAACTAGTGAAGAATTTAAGTATAAACTGGACATGCACAGTTTGAGAACTGACTGGTAACTATATGGATGAGAATGTTCTTTATTTCTCCTTGACAATATCTTATTTGTTTTGTTTAGTTTTCTCTGTAGAAATTACTTTGTTTATTCTATTGTTATATGAAGGAATTTATATTATTTTCTTTATTTACAAATAAAGTTAAAGTTGGTCCTGAATGTCATGATATAGTTTAAATTACTGTTTTATGAATAAATGATTTTAGAATATGGATATATGCACATTAAAAGGGTACATGTATAATCAATCAAATAAATACAATAATCATAATGATAACACCAAATATGTGTGAATAAAATAATATATAAATGAATTTAACAAATAACTTATATCAGCCACTTCATATATACACAGGCAGGTCAAGTATGATGTTTCTGTTACAAATGCTTCTTGTGGTGTTATTTTAATTTTATGAATTATAAATTCAAATAAAACCACAACCTTTGCTGTATTTTGTGTTAAATGTTAAGTGTCTCATTTAAAATGTGAAAAGAAGAAACCAAACATTGTCGATGAGGAAGAAATCAAATTTTATACATATTGACGGGGAAACCAAACATTGCACCTGACTATGTTGCATATATCAATGACGAAACCAAACGTTACATGTGAATATATTTTATACATCTCCTTCCATTATTTTTTGGTTACACAAAACTGCCATACAAGTTTACATACTCACTTGAGGTACCATTGGATTAAGTCTGGTTGCTCATGCATAACGTATTTGTTTTATCCCAAGTATTGCTTTAAGTTAATAATCCATCTTGAATATATTGTGGCATGTGAGGTGTCAATTTGTAATTCAGTTGGTAACAGTGTATGGCTATATGTTAGACCTGGCAACACAGACCAGTAATGATGTAATAAGAGTGGGGGTAAAACCGGTTATCACTAGTAAGCGTGTAGTTTGCGTGATTTGGTCCTCCACGATGGAACATGTAATTCCTTAGTTTCAGCTTAATGGTAAGGGTTTCTATTGAAAATTGTGGTTTTATGTTCTAAATTCATGTAAAAGTATTTCTTTAAAAGTCCCGCCTTTGTATCTTTATTTTGAGCTCACTTTAAAATTTTTACATTGTCTTCATGTTGGCGGAGCATCGTTAATTTTTGGCTTTATTTTCCCCTTACCATTGTTTAAATTCTGTTTGTATGAAAAATTGTTTGCCCTGTCCTTTCTAAATTTCTTGTTTTTGTGAATTGTGGAAAATTTAGTGATATTTGGAACTTTAATAATGTGGTTGCCACGTGTTAGCCGGTGTTTCTGGGGATGCTATTTTCAGCGCTAATTGGTAATGCTTTTTGGAGCTTTCATTCTATGTTGCACTGATCCTGATTTTCTATGCATTACTATATTTTTGGGTGCATTTTTCTTGCAACTTTCACGTATGCACATGTTTTGCATATTGTTGCGTGGTCTTGCAATTCATTAACAATTCTAGAATGTGAAACAAATTTTTTTACAGGTCACGTGTTTTGTGTATCAAGTTGGGTGTGTGTATAAAAAAGAGAAAAAAAGTGAAGTGAGGTGCATCTATTTAAAAAAAAAAAATTTATATCTGTGTATCGTACTAAAGTACACTTGCCGTGGACGCTTAGTAGTAGTACTACAAATAATTTTGCTTCACTGTTGCCATGATTGGTTTTATCTAGTTACGCAATTTTTTTTTTTTGAAAGTATTTCAAATAGCTAATTTGAGTGAAAGTTTCAGCTACCACCAGCTGTGCCAGTATCTTCACCTATATAGGTTTAACGAGCATCCAATATGGACTAGCAGGACTTATCCACCTCCATTGGATGTCAATGGTGCAGCTATATGTGTGTTACCAGAATTTGTAAAGTTGTACTGGAATTTTGTGGTAAAAAGAAAAGAAAAAGAAAAACAACCTGTATGTGCACATTGTGAATACCAAAGTATGGTATGTATATTTTGACCAACTGAAAAGTTTCACAACGAAGACAGGTATGCTAAATTTTTATTTTGCGTCACTGACGAATGCTTAATTAGGCTTTACTTTTCAGGAATGAAGTGTGCTATGTATGTCTCTGCTAAATTGAAAGTTTGTCACCATTTTGTGTAACCAAAATTTTGGATTTTGCTTTGCGCAATAGAAATTATTTGGTTTGTTATGTTATGCTGCAGTGTAATTATCTGATGTGCACTGTGTGTTTAATTACCTTTGACTTTCAGGAATGATATGTGAAAGTGTTAATTTGGTAATGATGTGCTTTGTTCTGTTGCATTCATTTGGTTTGATTTTGTGTTTCATTATGCTGCTGTGATCTTTCTTTGCAAAAGTAGTTGCATAAATTTTGTGTGTTTGTGTGAGGTTATGTGAGTAGTATATGGAAGATTTGCCTCGGTGGGAGTGCCAAAGAGTAACCCTGATGGTGGTAGTGAGATGTGATGAGATGAGTTAATGTCAGCTTCGATGGGATAGCTACAATGTACCCTTGAAGTTTTGAGTTTTCAGGAGGGCTAACACATACCTGGAAATTCGTTGTAATGATTCGAGAGATGTTCTGCATATTGGTTTTGCTGAAATGTACCCAGTATAGCATGCGTGATGTGTTCACAAAAGAGATATAATGCAATGAGAATAATTTTTTTGGATTTATGCAACAAGTTTTAGTACCATCTATTTTCCAGCTTCATCTTAACTCTGTAGATGTGGATGCAACAGTGTAATGCTATATTTTTACGAGGTACGTCCAGAAAGTAAGTTCCGTTTCTATTTCTCTCCGCTGCAGTGCTACGATCGCAGTTCCGCACATGCGTGGTAGACGCTCTGTATCAAGGATAAGAAACGTGCACCATTTTGAGATCGCTGTCAGCCATGTACGCTTTGTTGTGCTTGTTTACAACGTCGGTGTTGATTGAAAATCCAGCCGCTTGTGAAATCAGATCTGTGATTCGTTTTATGAATGCTAGGAAAGTGAAACCAATTGAAATTTATCGGCAAATTTGCGAAGTTTATGGACAAAATGCGATGAGTGATTCAATGGTGAGAAGATGGGTCCGACAGTTCAATGAAGGACGTAGTGAAGTGCACGATGAAGAACGAAGTGGGAGTCCATCTTTGGTTACAGAAGAACTGGTTCACGCGATTGATGACAAGATCCAGGAAAACCGCAAGTTTACAATTAGTGCTCTCGCTATGGAATTTCCCCAAATCTCACGATCACTACTTCATGAAATTGTTAGCGAAAAACTGAAATTTCGTAAACTTTGCTCTCGTTGGGTACCAAAGATTCTTACTGAGCAACACAAAACAAACCGGATGGGTAGTGCACTTCAGTTTTTGACCTGTTATGATGAAGGCGGCGAAGAATTTCTGACACAGATAGTCACAGGAGATGAAACTTGGGTTTCTTACAACACCCCTGAAAGTAAGCGGCAATCAATGGAATGGAGGCACACTTCATCCCCAGCAAAGGTTAAGCCGAAACAAATCTTGACACCTCGAAAAATGATGTGCACAGTGTTCTGGGACTGGAAAGGTATCTTACTCATTGATTTCTTACCGCGTGGTCAAACAATCGAAGATGTTTATTGCGAGACACTTAGGAAATTGCGCCGCGCAATACAGAATAAGCGCCGAGGATTGCTATCAAAAGGTGTTGTTTTTCTTCCCGACAACGCACGACCACACACTGCAAATGTGACGCAAAACCTCATACAGGGATTTGGCTGGGATGTGTTTGATCATCCTCCGTACCGCCCTGACCTCGCTCCTAGTGACTTTCATCTGTTCTTACATCTCAAGTCTTTCCTTGGCGGTCAACACTTCAACAATGACGAAGAGCTGAAAGAAAATGTTTCCAACTGGTTGAAGACACAGGCGGCAAACTTCTATGAAGAAGGTATACAAAAACTTGTGCCACGCTATGACAAATACCTGCAAAATTTCGCCAGTTATGTGGAAAAGTAGTTTAAGAGTTGTAGAATTTTGTGCAATAAATAATTTTTCTGTATCTGTACACAATTTAATTTTATTACCAAACGGAACTTACTTTCTGGACTACCTCGTATTTGTGTCATTCCTGAAATGTTAATGTGATTTGTGCAGTTTATGCCTATGTCAGGTATCTTTGATTTTGCAGCTAGTTGAATGAGACATGTCAGTGAATATTTTCTTTTCTCAGTAATTACTGTGTATGACAATGATAGGAATGATGATACTCATAAGAATGATGCTAATGAGAAGGATGGGAGGATAAAGATAGTAATGTGAAGGAGAATTTGTGTTATTGAGAGTAAAGCATGTGTATTTGTAGTTTGATGCATGTAATGTGGTGCATATTTTGAAGCATGTAGTAATGTTTACAATAGACTTGGTAGTTATTCAAGTGAGTGTTATATATTATTTGAGACATGGTTATTGTGAATGGTAAGTGCCTTACTGCCTCCATCAAACCGCCGACTACTCTCAACCACTGCCGCACGGTAGTGAACTTATCTGATCACCAGCTGTCACCTGCTGAAACGTCACTCCTTGCTAAAGGAGGTAACTACGCTGTTGTCACTCCAACGTTGCCAGTTGAAGACATCATTTCTCACATTGAAGCAGGAATACGAGTTCTGCCAAGGCTTGCAGCTGATGAAATTCGCCGGGAATCTGCCAGGGTTCTCGAGAAGGCCAAACCTCCTACCAGTAATTTAACCAATCAAGAGAGAACTGCATTAAAAAAGCTGAACTCCAACCGAGACATCATTGTTTGCTCAGCGGACAAGGGTAATGCCACAGTTATTCTTAACCAGCAAGACTATCAACAGAAAATCTCTGAACTCCTGCAACCAGCAACCTACCATAAGATTAAACGTGATCCGACAGCCCGTATTCTACGGAAAACTAATCTTTTGATCAAGAACTCCTCGCTTTCGAAGGAAGACAAACGCCGCCTCACCAAGTCCGAAGCTCAGCCGCCTAGACTTTACGGGCTACCCAAGATCCATAAACCAGATGTTCCGCTCAGGCCCATTGTTAGTGGTATTGGTTCTCCCACATACGACATAGCTAAATACCTAACCGGTCTTCTACAACCCCATGTCGGCTTGTCCGACTCTTTCATCAAAGACTCTACTCATTTCATTCAAATTCTCCGCAACCTCAAATTGCTACCTAAGGATTTACTAATTAGTTTTGACGTTGTGTCTCTATTCACCATGGTTCCAGTACAAGAAACTCTGAAGTTGTTACAACCCATCTTCTCTGATGATATCATTACACTTTTTCACCATGTCCTGACTACCACTTATTTCCAGTGGAACCGGTCATTCTACGAGCAAATAGACGGTGTTGCCATGGGCAGCCCCCTTAGCCCTGTTGTGGCCAATTTCTTCATGGAGGCATTTGAGTCAAAGGCACTAAACTCAGCTCCACTCAAACCAACAGCCTGGTTCCGCTATGTGGATGACACCTTCGTCATCTGGCCCCATGGTGAACAAGCTCTTCAAGATTTTTTGTTACATCTAAATAGCATCAATCAGCGTATACAGTTCACAATGGAACAAGAAAAGGATGGCCAACTAGCCTTTCTAGATGTACTCGTTAGCAGGAAGGCTGACGGCACGCTGGGTCATACTGTATACCGCAAACCCACACACACAGACCGTTACCTTAACAAGAACTCCAACCACCATCCTAGACAAAAACGTGCTATGATTAAGACACTCGCAAACCGTGCTTCCCGTATTTGTGAACCACACTTACTTCCACAAGAAATCCGACACCTGGAAACAGCTCTACAATCAAATGGTTATTCAGTCCAAGAGGTGAGAAGAGCCTGCCGTCCGGCCAAGCCCCGACCGGTTACTCAGGACCAACCCAAAAGCAAGTCCATTGTCTTTCTGCCATATTTCAGAAATGTCACTGACCGTATTGAACATATACTTCAACGTCATAACGTCAAAACAGTATTCAAACCTACAAGACAATTAAACAGCCTACTGCGCTCTTCCAAAGACCCCCGAGATCCCCTGTCATCGGCCGGTGTTTACCGTATTCCTTGTTCCTGTGGTTCAGTGTACATTGGTACCACACAGCGGAGCGCTAACACCAGACTTAGCGAACACAAAAGAAACTGCCGCCTTGGCCATACAGAAAAATCGGCAGTCGCCGAACATGCCATTGAAGCCGAGGGCGAACACATTATTAGATTTCAGGACACCAACATTCTTTCCTCCATAAAGCATTACCATACCCGGCTACAACGCGAAGCAATAGAGATTTATAAACATCCCAATAATTTCAATAGGAAAGAAGAAGCATTGAAACTCAACAGTAACTGGCATCTAGTCATCAAAAACAAGAAAGGTCATACAAAACCGAAAAACACTGCGAGCCAATCAGAAGAGAGCAACACAGCCGGCGCCAGCCCCCTCATACCAGCGGGCCAATCAGCAGAGAGCGCCCACACTATAAAGAGAGCGGCACTAACGGCCAACGCATCAGACGCTGCGATACTTTCACCGAGAAGACTTCGTCCGCGCCACTGAAGATGTCCACCGCAGTTGTGGACGAAACGTCTGGGAAATCTTTCTTCAGCAGACCACGGCAAATCATATTAGTTATAATTGTGACTCCGGCCGTGAAAACCTACGTTCTTACAATATTTTTGTTACTTCGGGGCGCGAACCTCTGACTATGCAGCATAACCATATCATGCCATAATGCCTTAAACCGCTCGGCCATCTGAACACATGATAGCTGTAGCATTGTCTGATCTCATTAATTAACAATGAGAGTAAAAATAAAAAAAAAATTCACTTTGGGGCGCGAACCTCCGAATATGCAGCATAACCATATCATGCCATAATGCCTTAAACCGCTCGGCCATCTGAACACATGATAGCTGCAGCATTGTCTGATCTCATTAATTAACAATGAGAGTAAAAATAAAAAAAAAAATTCACTTTGGGGCGCGAACCTGCGCAGAACATGCATTTTACCGAGATTCAATCCTACGAATCCTTGGTCTTGATAGGTTAGCTACTCCTATCATGCCTTAGACCGTATGGCCATAAATCCCGATGTGAAGTCAAGTTGCAGATGGAAGCACATTGCTTCCTGTACCCATCCCCTCAGACTTGTAGGCAAGGCTAGGCCCAAGAAGAAGAAGAAGAAGAAGAAGAAGAAGAAGAAGAAGAAGAAGAAGAAGAAGAAGAAGAAGAAGAAGAAGAAGAAGAAGAAGAAGAAGAAGAAGAAGAAGAAGAAGAAGAAGAAGAAGAAAAAGAAAAAGAAAAAGAAGAAGAAGAGAGGAGCTGAAAATAACCACAGTGGTGAGGAATATGGGGCTGGCATGTTCTGACAAAGTGAGTAAATAAGCAAAAACTACACTTTCAACTTTCGACTAAATTTCCCGTAACTTCATTTTTTAACACTTCAGGTACACTTTTCTCAAAAACTATCAAAGCTATTGTCATGACATTTTTACTGTACATGTATAGCTACCTAGTGTAGCTAGTGAACTAACCTTTTCTTGGAATATTAAGTTTAAGATGGATAGAAAAAATAGTAACTGGTAAAAAATATAGGTCATTTGTGTCATTAGATATGCAACATTTTTTTTACCTTCTCATATTTATGGTATCCAAATTTAATTTAGTTCAGGATCTCAAGTTATATGTTAAGTATCACAGGAAAAAAATGGTGTCTGTACAATCAACCCAAAGGAAGAAAAGTGTACCTGAAGTATGAAATACAAACGTTTTTGTTAGAAAACATGATGTGACTTATACCACTTTTTCATAAAAGTTTTTGAATTTATCCCAAATATTATATACTAATTAAATGCAGAAATGCTTGTTCTCTAAGACTTCCAAATTTCATTTTAATCCAGCAAATTTTAGTAACAAAAACTGAAATTGAATTGTACGCATAACTTCGGTATGGCAGAAATGCAATCACTTCCTGGTGTCCTTAATAGGGTATATTATTTGTAAATTTAGTGAAAGCAACCAGCATTACCATCACATATCTGCATCCATTTTTATATATTGGAAGTTCACCATGTTCATCAATGTTTTATTAAAGCTTCTGTGTATGTTATCTTATTGTCTCTTACGCTACATCAATCAACCTTTCAGACACAAAGTTTATTTTGACCTAGTTTTGTTTTGGGTTGGCACTGACATTGCTCATGTTATTACTGCTTAAATTTTGTTGTGTCTATGTTTGCTATGTTTGATTGTGATTCACTGTTCCATTATGTTTTGTTTCCTGTCCACTCCAGTATCTGTTGTTCCGATATTCTACATTTTTCACATTTGGCACTTACTGATTCGATAAATATTCCTTGCAAAATCTTACGTGATTTATTTGATTATCTCTATGTGACAGCCTGCACATGTATGTTCTTAAAGCATGGTTACAGTTGTTTTGCTTGTTCCTGGGTATCTCATGATTATATCTGTCTCGTATATTTTGGAATTTGCTGTTGCGATTTGATGTGTATTTCTGTTGGTATGCCTCCTTCTCTTCATAATTTCTCTTTTCAAAGTGTTTTGCTGTGTTATTGTCGTGTAAGCTTGAGTTGTGTTCCCGCGATGGTTGTTATTGTGGTTCCTTGGCTTCCTTGCTCCAAACTATTCCTTACTTCATTCAAAGTATCATTTATAATTTTCATATTATCTTTACTTCTATTCTTCCCTTTTCTATTTCTTGTTTTAACTCAGTTATTTCAACTTTCCTACACTGTTCTATCCCCTGCTCTAATTCTCTTCTACCCTTTTCTGTTTCTCACTAACTCTGTTATCTCAATTTTCCTACTCTCCAAATCTTCCTTTCTATTCTGCTCTAAATCCTGTTTCAAACTAGATGTTTCCCTTTTTCTATTTTCATCTGACTCCTTCAAAAATATATATAAATCTCATAATGTTAATCCTGTTTCTTTTTTCTGACTCATTTTTTTTAGATATTTCTTCTATCATTTCTACACTTCCTACTTCTACCAGAACTGATTCTGTCTGGTGTTGAATGTTCGTTCTGGATAGTACTACTTCTTTTGCTTCTCAGTAACATTTGAAATGTCTTCTACACTTGCAACCCTCTTTGTATTATTGCAATTCTAGACTGCCCGAGGTCGTGGGTTCAAACCCAGCAGAGGGCGATGCATTTTTTTCACGCATGGCTTCTTTCAGAAGGGAAGTAAAGCTGCTGGTCCTGTGTCGTAAAACAACCTCAAGCCTGATAAACAGGCCTCTGAGCAAAATTTCCGGTCTTTCACACCAAATATAGAATGGGATGCTAAGAACCATAGCAGTTAAAGATCATCCATAAATAAAACTCAATTTAATTTAATTAATTTCAGCTGCCTGATGCTTATGCTATCATCATTGTCCTCTGGTTATTGTCCAGTCTTCCGTCACATCAATGTACCCCTTTACTCAGTCTTCGTGTAGTTGCCAATCATCCTTCAGTCTTTGTACAGTGTGGTGATGCCTTCCCATATTATCCACTTTATTAAATTTTGAACTATTTGGAATCTACCTTTCTATACATATACCTGCAGTGATTGAGATTTCTTTATAAATAATTGTAACACAGTTACTTATTTCCCAACATGAACTTGCTTTTATTAAATAAAATCATTTAACATTTATAATTAACTAATATTTTCCATCTTAATTTAGTTGACTTTCTAATTTATGCATATATCCAAGATTATTTAATAAAGAATAATAATATGCCCAGTTGGATAAATAGTGAAGAACATAAGTATTAACTGGATGAGTGTTAATAGAGAACTGGATGTGCAAAGTTTGGGCAGCGTGCACCATGAGGGAATAAATTGCTTCGGAAGTAACGTTTACTAAAGAAATCCGTACTAAGGAAGTAGGTTACTACGGGAGCAATTTAATCCGGAAGTAACGTTGGAGAGCTCAATTACAATCTACTCTTTTAGTTACGACTACGGAAGTAAGAGCTCATTACTCCGAAGGTATTGTTTTGCTTGCGCGATTTACTTGACGTGATCATGGATAACGTTATGTGCGATAGGAAAAAGCGGGGGAAACGTCAGCAAAAGAGATAAATGTTAGTTGGTAGATATAAATCCATTCAAACAAAACGAGTGTAAAGAAAACCTGTTATAAAGATACTGGAAGAGAAATGGAAAGTCGTGACGGACGAGTTTAATGCTTCGAGCGACGGGAAATGTACTTAAGAACAGCTTAAAATTCTGGAAACAATGTTTCTAATCTTCATTTTGCATCGCAGATCACTTGCATGTTGATGTTGAAATACCCCTTCCAATTTCGGAAAAGTTCACCATATCCACGGATGGGCACAAAATAGTAACATACGTGCAGACAATTCCGCCCACACTGTGTGGGAAATCTGTAAAAGTGAAAAAGAATTGCCTTTTATCTTCTGAATACTCTTGTATATTTATATATGTAGATATGTACCTTGCTCTTAACCTCATAAGTGCACTAACAACGCGGTGAAATGCATGACCAGCAGACGCATGGTGAATGTTTAATTATAAGATCACCTGTAATGCCGGGATTACAATGAACATGAACTTTACTTAACATGACATGAAGTTAAGAAATGCTGTAATGTAAAATAAATGTCTAATTGGCATGCACTTAAAGTAATGGGAATGAATCTTGATAATTCTTTTATTACTTCGAACTAGTGCTTCACGCCGATTGCTTCTAATTACCACGTGACATCAAACTTGACGTAACGGGAAGAAAAAGTGACATTGCCAAACTTTTAAGTTACGTCGCGTTAAGTCAATCCTAAATATCATTTAATACAGTGTTAAATTGTCACATTACATTAAACTCATCGTAATGCCGACTTAAGCAACTGAAATGTACCGGTACGAAACACTCGTAGGACGCATAACAGTAATTGCGGTTTGGGTTATAGAGCCGAGTTCCTGTCTGAGTTTTGCTGTAAATGCTCTCCAAGCAGGTTAAAAAGGCATATAAAAGATTCTTTCTTAATACAGAAACGTTCGTTGAACTCTCTCTGTATAAGTATCATATGTTTCTCGCATACCACTATAGCATTCCCATTTTCTTCGTCAAGATCAACGCAACCAAAGTAATTGCTGTTTTCTTCACTGAGATCATTGTAATCTAAGTAATACATGAAAACGTCAAAACATCTTCCTCCAAGTACGATACGGTATTCTAATTCAATCTACAGGTTAGTTACTCCATCCAGGTCGTAAGGGCAAATTCTAACCTATATTTGTGCTCTATTTAAATTCCGTAGTAACATACTAATCTATGTTCATCAAAAGGTCAAAGTAAGCATAAACAAAACCTTGTGCGTTTTGACCGCAGCGCACCTTCTTCACGGTTTGCTGGATGCTTCCGCCCTCTAAATAGTTCCTTGAAAAGCGTTACTAAATACTAAGGTTTGAAGCTCACTTAATTTCATAAACCACTAACTATTGAGTACGAAGCATAGTTCAACTCAATATGTTAAATGATAAATAAATTAATTTGTAACTAGCGCTACTCAATTTGTAACGACGCTAATTGGTTGCTGGAACTGGTTGGGGAAGGAGGAAAAAGCAAAACAGTATGTATCAACATGGCGGAAATAACCGGTGTTGTTTAAACATAAGCGCGGAAAGCCTTTACATAGTGGTGAGAAGACAATAGTTTTGAACGTGTACAACAAGTTCTGCGAGAAATATCCAGAACTTGCTATCGATGATGTAGTGAAATTAACATCTGAGTTTACTGGTGTGTCAATTTCAAGTGTTACAGCGCACATAAAGAAAAATCCACAGTTGGTGAGGTTAGAACTCCTGGCAAGAAGAGACCACATGCGAGTGCTGGATGTTGTTTGTGATGAGTATGTGAGGTCAGCAATCCGCAGAAAAGTTCATCAGTTCTTTATTAACAATGAACCTCCCACCTTAAACAAAGTGCTGTTTGCAGTTAATTCTGATCCGGACCTCCCAAACTTAAAACGAACCTCCCTCCACAAGTTGCTCCTGGAGATAGGTTTCGAGTTTGTCAGCAGGAAAAGAAAAAGTATTATTGTGGACAGAGATGACATTATTTTATGGCGTAGAGATTTTCTCCGTAGAATAAAAGAACACAGAGACGTCCGACCTGGAGGGCATTCAACCAATGTCAAGCTCAGATTAGACGAATAGAGATGACGTAAGTAAATAGCAATTTCTGTTACTAGCGTGCTGTATGTTAGAGTGAATAAATATTCCTAGTGGTGAAAAACTCATAACAGTTACCGTATGGGTAAATGTGTTCAATAAACTGAACATAATTAATACTGATACTTGATGGAGGGTGGGCGTAACCTCATTTGGAGCGCACATGGCCGCGGAGTGATACAAACCGGTGATTTGTTTATGCCTACTTTATTCTTCTGGTGTACATAGTTTACATGGCATTTACTTCTGCGGTAATTTAATCTGGGAGTGTCTGAAAGAAGTAAAATGCTTCGGAAGTAGTTTAATCTTGTATGGAAGTTGCCAAGCATTGAGTTGAAACGTAGTTTACCATGAAAGTAGAGTTTACTCTGGGTTGGTGCACGCCGTCCTTTGAGTGCTAACTCAGAACTGAATGATAACTACATGGATGAGAATGTTCTTTATTTCTCCTTGACAATATCCTATTTGTTTTGTTTAGTTTTCTCTAGAAATAACGACTTTGTTTATTCCATAATATATGAAGGAATTTATATTATTTTCTTTATTTACAAATTAAGTTCAAGTTGGTCATGATATAATTTAAATTATTTTTTTATGAATAAATGATTTTAGAACATGGATATATGTGCATTAATAAAGAGTACATGCATAATCAATCAAATAAATAAATACAATAATCATAATAACACCAAATATGTGCGAATAATACAATACATAAATGAATTGTAACAAATAACTTATACTTCAGCCATTTCATATATACACAGATAAGTCAAGCATATATATTTCCAGTTTTACAATGCACAAACAATTATCCGGTACTCAAGACTACAGCTTTTAAGATCATCTTATCACTTTGCTCCACTCTTGCCTGTTGGACCAGAAATCTTCCTCAATTTCCCAATTCCATCATTGCCCCTCTAATTCCTTGAATCCATGTGGTATGCAGTCTTCCTTTTCTCCTTCCTGATGGCATCCACTCCATTATTCTTTTGGGTAATCTTTCATCTTCCAGTCTCTTAGCATGCCCATGTATGTCAATAAATATTTCTGCTACACAGCAAATGCAAAGAAATGCAGGAGACAGAACTGCCTCCAGGTATTGAGGAGTCTTTTGAAAAGCTCCAACTGAAACACCAGAGCAGCAGCCAGAAAGCACTTCAAGTGGCTGATGAAACATGGCCACAAACCAGAGGAAGCCCAAATTTTGGTCTTAGAACCAATCAAAGAAAAGGAGGGCAAAAACAAAAGGGCTTGATCTGAGGATTCTACACCAAGATAGAGCCCTAAAAAGCCAAAGCAGCAGTGATAGGGAGGTCAGCAGACAACAGGTTTGCCTTTGGCTGCTACAGTTCCCCTGCATAAACATACAAGCAGATGGCTAGCTGTGTTCATGTGGGTATACTGGCTGTCAACTTTCCCCACACCATGCTAACTAAGAAACAGCTGCAAGCCATTTAAGATTCAATCTTGAATAAAATTCTGGAACAAAAGGAAGAGGGTCTCAAACCCAAGTTCTTTAACCCCAGCTTCAAACCAGGCTGGCTAGTGCTTGCCTGCAATGGAGAAGACACTGCCAAATGGCTTTACCGCAGAAGAATTGCAACCATGGGAGAGGGCTAACAGAGGAACTCATACTATGGTTTTATTTGGCTACTTCCACAACAGCCTGAACAACACCACAGAGAAAATTCTCAACTTCTTCACATCACAGAATAAAGAACTCATGGTGAAGGAATGGAGAGTGCTTAGAAGGGCTACCGAAGTTATTGCCATTCAGCTCACCATTTCCATAGATCACCTTTCTGCTGAAAAAGAAAGCTTTCAGGATAGGTTTTAAATTTGGCCAAGTTCAGCTTATGCCAAAAGGAAAGCTATTAAAAGAATCTGAAGGGATCTTGACTAAGGGTGCTCCTCAAAAGAGACACATTAAAAAGCCTTCAGAAATCCCTTCTGGGACCTTTGTAGTGTAGGCTCTGCCATCAGTAGAAGAAATGCCCAAGTCAGATAGTCCAAAATGCCAACACAAAGGCTAAGGCTGAAAAGCCCTCTACAAGCAAAGCTGACTGTAATGCATAAGACCTTATGGCCTAAGAGGAAAAAAACAGAAGTAAAAGAAGCCTAAAGGGCTATAAATGTCTCATTGCCTTAATATGCCAACAAGCAATCATAGGAATATCTGGTGCATCCAGATAAGCATACAACACTCTAAAGCAGCCTTGCACATGCTCAGTTGGGAACATTTAGATATAGCCTTTATACAGGAGCCAAGGGAAGGGGCTTCCAACCACCACTTGTAAGTTACTATACAGGGTGAATCACCAAAAACTTGCACCGCAAATATTTCGGAAATGGAAAGTGTATTGATGTACAGTTTTCACAGCATTGATTGGTAGACAGGCGCTTGTACATTTAGCCTATAAACACATTTTAATAATACTGAGAAAGTGTATTTTTTGAGCAAACATACAATTTTTTAAATGGAACAATGCCTAGTCACATCAACAGAATAAAAGTAGGGTAAATTAGAATGTCAGTGGCATTTCTTGCAAGATTCTAGTGCAAGTGGTTTACAAGAAATCTTATTTTGAAACTTTTACGCACCGATACTTGTACAACCTGTGGTAGCACAAACTAAAGAAAAACAAAAGGGAATCACAATACTTCTGTGGATTCTTACAATTAAAGAGAACATAGCCCTTCAAAGGTTGTGTTCAAAATGACCACCGGCAGCTTCGATATACGCTTCCAGTCTGCTATAGAAAGACTGCTGCACACATTCTAGCATTTCAGTGCAGAAATTTCAGAGCAGGCAGCGGTAATACGTCATTTCATAGCATCTGGTGTAGTTGGTACATCCTTGTAGACCGTGTCTTTCAGCTATCCCCACAGAAAAAAGTCTAAAGGGATCAGATCCGGTTAACGGGCTGGCCAAGGTACAGATCCTCTTCATCCAATCCAACGATTTGGAAACAATCCGTTAAGACAAGCCATAGTACTTTGCGCACTATGGGCTGGACAGCCATCATGTTGGTACTACAGGTTCCTCCTAGTCTGCAAAGGAACATCTTTTAGCATCTGTGGCGGATGGTCTATCAAGAGGCTGCATACGCTGCATATGTGCATACGTCACAATATTCGTGTGAGTTCATTGTTCCTTCTATGAGCTGATGGTTCACTATCCCACACCACACATTTAAACTCCATGGATGTTGACGTTCCACCTGACGAAGCCAACGGGGATTGTCAACAGACCAATAGTGCATGTTTCGGTGGTTTACCTGGCCATGATTAATAAATGTTACCTCAGCACTAAAAAAGATATATGAATCTGGACTATCATGTCTTAATGCCCATGTACAAAAGTTAACATGATTCTCAAAATCGTTTCCATGTAGCTCTTGATGGAGAGAGATGTGATAGAGATGGAATCTATGTCGATGGAGAATGCACAGTACACTTGCCTGACTTATGCCACTTCCACGAGTGATTGTGCGTGAACTAATTTGCGGATCTACTGCAACGGCAGTCAAAACATTAATTTCTGCCTCTTCTCCAGTCATTTGTTTGTTTCTGTTACGCTTTCTAGGTGTCACAGTACCACTTTTACGTAATTGGTTGAAGAGGTTGATAATTAATTGCCAAGATTGTTGACATTTATTGGGATATGTTTCCGCATATACCGTACAAGAACGAACTGCATTCTAATTTTGAAGATTTTGAAGCTAGTAACAGTGATGTGTCATAATTTAAAATAAAGAGAGTTGAAGGTTGTTACATACATCACTAAAATGTTCTTACTTGAACGCGTTTCGGGAGACGGTTTGCTCCCATCGTCAGCATGTCCTCAACTCAGGACACTGCATTCTACCTACACTCTCCATGCACCATAGCATGTCAGCTTTTTCTGCATTAGTAAACCCTGTCTTCTACTCACGACTTACTGCTTGAACTGTCTCACACTAACTGACCAGAAAACACAATGCAAACAAACATAGCAACATCGTACCTAGCAAGTAAGCAGGTTGAATGGGACAAACAATTGTCGGAGTGGAAACTTTTCAAACTATGATTTCTCGGAAACCACTTTCACTAGAATCCTGCAACAAAGACCATTGACATTCTAATTTATCCTACCCTTATTCTGTTGATGTAACTAGGCATTGTTCCATTTAAAAATTTGTATGTTTGCTACAAAAATACACTTTCTCAGTATTATTAAAATCTGTTTATAGGCTAAATGTATGAGACCCTGACTACCAATCAATGCTGTGAAAACTGCATATCAATAGCACTTTCCATTTTCGAAATATTTGCGGTGCAAGTTTTAGGTGATTCACCCTGTATAGTAATGCCCTTAAAACTCCTAGGCCTGCAAAGGTGTTAAATTTCTCACTGTTCCAGAGATATAGCAACAACAGTGATAGAAGTACTGTCACAAAGGGTAGTCAAGTATTGCCTCAGCCTACTTCTCGGGTGATTTTAAATGTATACTTCTTCCCTTAGTTAAAGAGCTTATCAAACAATGTAAAAGAAGATTCAACCACTTCACCATCTGCTGTGACGGAAACGAACACCACACGCTGTGGAGCAGCAGAGATACCAACACTAGGGGTGAGTCTGTCTTGGAATATTTGTTAAATAATAATATTGACATTAAAAGAGGAGATGAACGCACCTTTGTTAACACTAGATGGCTCAAGATCCCATGTTTTGCCAAATAGACACACTTTCTAACTGAGAGTTCCAAGTTATTCTACTGTCCAAAATAATGCCCAAATACTTTACTTGTTCCTGCAGTTCGAGCATAGTTCCATTGAGAATTGTGGCTGCAAAGTGAAGCTTTTTCTTCCTTGTATGAACAATGTTGCCCAATTACCACTAAAAGGGGCAAGCAGAACATTCTCTGGCGGAATAGGAACTTGCTAAACAGAGGACTAATGCTAGGAAAGCTCTTCAGTGAAGCGAAAATATCAGGTAATCAATGCAAGTACAGGGAGGCTCTAACCAACTACAATAAAGAGCTAAAGGAGGACTTGGAAGAGCTTCTGTGAAGGTTTAAATGAAATGCCTACTACCGCACAAATGACAAGATCCAGTCAAAAAGTCATGTTAATAATATTGGCTATTTAAGAAGGTCAGATGGGGAGTATACTAAGAGTCGGGAGGAAACAATGAAATTCCCATCAGATTCACTTCTCCAATTCTGACATAGATGAGGAGGAAGTATAGGTTTATGGTAATGAACCTGCTCCTGAAGTACAAAGCAATAGAGCCTTAGCTAGTGCCCTCAGACTGCGAAGAAATATGACATTCAAATCAGATGACCTAACTGGTCAAATGAAAATTCTTTGTGAAATTAAGGAGAATCTCATCACACTATGGGACTGGATGACATCTAAACCCAACCTAGATCACTCTTTTACAGCTGATCATCTAACATGGACCTAGCTTTAGAAATGACTCACTTGTACAGCATACAAATGGCTCAAAAATGGATGGGAAAACCAGTATAAGGGTTTATGGGCCTAGCAAAAGTTCTTGGTAATGAGCCCACCATATTTCAAGCTGAAGTACATGCTATAGAAACATGTAAATGTCAATAAAGGCATTCATGGTGCCACGATCTATATTTTATTGGATAGTCAAGTAGCGCTAAAGGACCTTAGTGCTTAAGCTATTGTATCAAAGCTTGTTGAGGACTGTCTGCAGATATTAAACCAGCTGGTGAAGCACAATAAGGTTACCTTAATGTGGGTGAGGACACCAAGGAATTGAAGACAATGAAATTGCAGATCGCCTAGCCAAGGGAGGAGTTAATACTCCCATTCATTGGCTCAGAACCATTCCATGGAGTACTAGATGGCTATATCAAAGGTGAGATAAAAGTCTGGGAACACAGGAAAATAACCAGCTATTGGGAACAAGTTCCAAAGCTAAATCATGCAAAACAGTTCACTGAACTTTCTGCGAAAAGATTAAAAAACATCCTCACACTCAGCAAACACGAACTGAGGATGATAAATGGCCTCCTTACTAGACACTGCCCTCCTAAGAATCATCTTTATAAGATGGGCAAGGTTGAGGTGAATATATGCAGATCCTGTTTAGAAGAAAAAGAAACTGAGGTGTATACTTTGCAAATGCTAAACAATTGTCCGACAGAGAGTAAGGCACCTGGAGTTTGCTTTTCCAATTCCAGGACAGACTGCCTTAACATCATCCAAGAAAATGATAGTCTATATTAAAAGCATTAAATTAAAATGAGACTTTAGAGTATGGTACTCACAATAGATCTGTTGAAGGTCACATGCTGAGAAGTCAAAAGGATTATACTATTCCCTTTAATCTAATCTAATATAGCACATTTACTTTGGTGTTGCTTACAAGAATTCAATTAAAACAAAGCCTTAAAGCTGAATTATCTGTATGCTTTTGTCTTAAAAACCCGTCATCTGGAAATGGCATGAATTGTTACACAGCCATTCGTTCCTTTTTATTTTTTCTACCACGTTTCTGCACAAGACACGAAGGCTAATTTCACAAGCCTCTTACCTCTGCTCACCATACTGACTGAATAAGTATGTTAGTGCTCTGTACAGTAAAATAAGACACTGGTTTTCAATATTGGCGAGAATCTGTTTAATTATTGTTATACCTTTGCCATGCATTATATGTCGTGTGTTCTGTGCGGTGCAAAAGAAAGACCTGAAAACCTGCCATGAGGACATAGGATTTTGAAGGTGCAATGTTATATGATGGACTACATTGTTTCCTTAATATCATGAAAACTAATCCATATGCACATAGCTGCTTTTTACAGTCAATCTGTGACACTTTTCTGCTTCTTTTAAGCCGAATAACTGATTTTATTATAGCAGGTTTCACAGGTGGAACAATGACATATGATACTTTAATCAAAATTTTTATAGCCATTTTGAGAAAATAAAAAATTTTGAATATTTTTCCATGTAAAGTATAGTTTAGAATGGGGGAATTTTCTTGAAAGTCTTCCATATCACATCTTGGAAGATACTGAACTTAAATTATCAAATTTGGTATTTACCCACTTTTTTTTTTATTCACTGGTCCTCCTCAAAACAAGTATTTTCAGTAAAATCTTGGTATCAAAATTTTGGGTGGAATGCAATACTTCCTCTACCTATGAGGTATACAGTAGAGAGAGTAATGAGGCACTAACCTTTACGTGAAACATCACAAATAAGTTGCCAAGCCTTGACGTAGTCTGGATCTTTAGACTGAAGCTTCACAACACAGCTGTATGCATGTTTCTTAAATTCAGGATCCTCATCAAAGCGCTTCTTTGATTCTTTATAAAATCCTTGTAGATCACCAATGGGAGGAGATTCTTTTAGATAGTTGGGGAATTTGTCCTGTAAATGGGCAATCAGCATTCCAAATTGTGTTCCCCAGTCACCCACATGATTAATACGTAGTACATCATGGCCCAAGAACTCTAAAAGCCTTGCAATGCTATCACCAATGATGGTGGACCTGAAAATGAATGTTACTTTCGATAAACATTTATTATGATTTAATGGTAGCAAAGCACATGTTGTTATTAACACATTACGTTGGCATATTCAAACTAGTTAAATCCCTGTTCTCTAAGAAGACATTTTCACTGTTTAATTAAAAATGTATAACTATAACACTTTTCTATTTTTGTGAGACAGTGTTTATCTCTAGTACAGTCATCTATATAATGGATCACATTAAGTACTGGAGTGATTACTTTTTTCTCCCTCCCCCCCACCAAGCCATTGCTTTAAGCAAGGGTGGGTGGCGAAAACGACTTCCTTCCACGAGTCACCAAATATGCAACATGTGAAAAACAAAGGGACGGTTGCAGAGAGGGAACGGTGCCTACGAGTCAAAATGACTTGAGTCAATTTTTGCCACCTCTGGCTTTAAGCAATAATAAGTTGTAATACTGCCTTTCATATCTTTATAACATTTCTGTTAAACTTAGTATAAAAGTCTGTCTACTATGAGGGGTGATCACAAACTAAGGTTACAAAGCCTGCAGTGAAACATACATTTTATTTCATTCAACTGATAGTACATACAGTAGCTTATTTTTCGACATTAGTCTCCATACTGGTTTAGGCACGAGTCACTTTGTGGGATGAGTTTGAATATTCCCTCCTGGTAAAAATCCTGTCCTTGCATGTTCAGCCACGTTGCAAAATGTTTTGCCTCCTCGTCTTAAGTGAGTCATGGGCCTCCTAGATGCTGCTTCAAGTGAGGAAAAAGGTGAAAGTCGCTTGTAACGAGGTCCAGGCTGTAGGGAGGGTGGTCGATAATGTCCCAGCGGAACTGCTTCAACATGGTGGTCTTCTGGGCTGTATGAGGTCGCGCATTGCTGTAAAGGAAGATGACGCCCTCAGTGAGAACTCCTGACCATCTCCTCCTGATTGCTTTACACAATCGTATCAGGGTCTCGCAGTATCGTCAGAGGTCACTTTGTGCCCTCTTTCCAAAAACTCCACAAGTATGACGCCCACACTGTGGCCATCACCTTCCCAGCAGATGGCATCACCTTAAACTTCTTTATCTTTGGAAAGGAGGGGTGTTTCTGCTCCCCTGACAACCGCTTATTGCTGGGGGTGTAGTGGTGGATCCATGTTTCGCCACCTGTGACAATGTGGTGAAGAAAACTATTCTCTTCCATGGGGAACCTTTGTAAAAGTTGCAGATTTGCCCCCATGTGCTTCTCCTTATGTTGGTTGTACAGATTTCATGGAACCTATAAGGAGCAAACTTTCCAGTACTACAGAATACCATGAACGTGATGAATGTTTCTCAACGACTTTCCCAATTATGCCATAATGTGATCCTGTTGTCCTGAATCAGCCCCTCCAAGCAAGCTGAGTTAAAATATGTTGATGCCATGCTGATCGGCCACTGCGATCCTTGTCGGTGATATTTTCTCTACTGGCCACAAACTTTCGAACCCATTCTGCAACATGCTGACGAGACATTACAGTCTCTCCATAAACCCCTACCAGCTGCCAAGTAAATTTCAGCCGTGGTTGCATGTATCGTCCACAAAAATCAAATAATTGAGTGGATCTCTTTGCAAGACCAGCTTTTCAAACGAGTTGCCATTTGTGTTTACCTACAACTAGCACTGTAGGTGGCGGGTAGCAGAAACTCTGCAGTTGCCAACCACATTATTAGAATTACTGCACACTACTAATTTCTCAATAATGGACGAAACCCCAAGAATATCGGCCTTGTAACCTTGGTTTCTGATCACCCCTCAACCTCAACCACATTTAAGCACAAGTAAAAATATACATTGGAAGGAATGCACTGAAGTTTGATTAAAAGCTTTCTTTTGAACTCTCTTTTTAAAAATGATTAACGATTTCAAATTCTCCTGATTTTATGCTTGTGATGTTGTTTGATTTGTAAAGCCAGAATTCTAGTGCATTGCTCAAAGTTTAAAGCTAATTAAAAAAATGTGGCCCATTGTTACCAACAAATTGTGAACGTAAGCTAAGAGAATTTTGTAATGCTAACTATGCTGCTTGTACTATCTCTCAAACAGTTTTCTCTTGTGGGATGCTACTAATAAGGAAAATATCCCAGTGGGCACTCCAAAATGAAACATTGCATTTGTGTGATTATTTATTGTACTTTAAATAAGATGTTTGCAGATCAAAATAAACTGTTGATTTTTCTAGAGTAAAAAAATAAATCTATGAAATTCATAATATATGAAGGGAACAAAATTTACTGTTAGTACTCCAAATAAGAAGTATACTTGGTACTTAAGCAAGGAAATGATTTCAATAAAAAATGTTAAGGCACAAAGGACATGGAATTCTTTAGTATAATGTTTCCAAATTGTGCACATGTAATCCAAAAAGAAATGCAAACTAATGTAAAATTGCCTTTGACACATCTGCCACAAATCTCTGAACAAATTTTGGCTAAATTCCTTAGTGATTTTCATTATAAACTGTCATTCATGCACCTCTTCCTCTCCAAAAGACTGTTTTTGCACGGAAAAAGGCATGTGGTCTAATCTCACGGATTTGAAGGTGTATTATAATTAACTTGGCCCATAAACAGAATAACTTTTCTGATATATAGCTTAACAAATAACAAACTCGTGTACCTAGTGTGGTACTCTACAACAAGGCAGGGCATTTGCACTAATTAAAAACTCAACTTTTCCACATGATGTCATGCATCGCAAAAGCTTTCTTGTAGACACTGTTATTGGTATTTTAGCTTCATCCACAAATTTGTAATGTCTAATTTATTTCCTGAAAGTCAACAAATATGTTGGCTTTTTATTTAATTCAAAGAAGGTTTAACAGTGAAGTGGAGAATAATTAGAAAAATTTAAAAGTTTATATAGTGACACACTTGTTTTACTTACTGTTGCCAAACACAGGACATGTTTCAAAAGTCATTGCTTCTGAGACACATTCTCTGTTGAACAATAAAGTGAAGCAAATGTGTGGCTACATCAACTCTAAATTTATAATTTTTTTTTTTTTGTTTCTTTGTTAATTGAAGATTGTTATATTTCCTGAAAAACTTTCATTTTAATACTCATGTGAAACCAAGATCAACACGTAAAATAAAACTTAATTTTTCCCTAAACTGTTTTTACTTTAAATAACTTACTTTTTCATTACATTCACATGACTTTCTCTACCCATTCTTCAACAAATTATTTTTACGAAAGCTTGTCCTTCTAATTCACGTTCGAGATAAATGTTTGTAGAAACGGTTTTATTACAGATTTCCTTGTAGGTATAATGGGAATAGGGGAATACAGTAAGCTTAAATGGATAAAATCTTTTAAGAGATGGTCACTGTGTAATGACTTTGAAATTCCTTTATCTTTGCATGACCAGGAGACAAAAACAAATGACGACTTCCCATTTCAGAAAAGTATTATTTGAAAATTCAAACCAATAACAACGACTATGTCGGAAATAGTTAATTTGAAAAGAAAGAAAAAAAAACAACAAACATTTGACATAAATTATGTGCTGTAACAAGATCTATATTTTTTGTGTAGTAAGATTTTGTCTACATCTTAATGATTTGCCAGTTATGCAAAAGTCATTCAGAATGAATAGGATTTCAAAGCAATTCAAGATTTCTATTTCATTTGTCATGAAAATATCTTAAACATATGGTATTTTAATTAACATTGTTAAGAGACATTTTTGAGAAAATCAAAATTTTCGAAAAACTTTCCATGTAAAGGGTAGTTTGGGATGGGGTGATTTTCTTGAAAATCATATCACATCATGGATGATACTGAACTTTCGTTTCTGAGTCTCTCTCTCCCCCCATGTAAATCACCATTGCAACTTTTGAGGACTTGTAGTGGGGACCAAGCTGGATAAGTTTTACATAAGAACTCATGTTCTGAAACGTACTATTTCCACATGTCCTGCAAGCAAACCACCGCCACAACATACTTTGAACTCTATCACATTTTCGGCACCAACATGCATGCCATTCAGTTTACTTTGTGAGTTGCCTGGGAAGTGCTGATCATTTCAGATTCATTCCTACTATACTGCTTGTGGCCATTTATCGCCCTTCAGTTGAAGTCGAGCTGTAATCATTGGTAGCATATTGCTGCTGAATATGTTGACTACACCAATATACTGTTATTGATTGTGCAGCAAATGGAAGAGTGTTTGTTAGCTGTATGCAGTACACTTTCCACACCAACACCGCACTCAAAAGTTCAGAGAGACTGTACTCCAGCACTGTCTGGAGTATTATGCAAGAGCAGCAGTTACACCCACATCATCCCAAAGAATACAGGAAATATATTCTCAGAGGATTTTGACAAGCCCACTTCTGCAGGTGGTTCTTGCACTGCTATGTTGATGAGCACAATTCTCCACAGTGAATTCTCTTCACTGATGAAGCCAAATTCAAGTTTAATACCTGCAACAGCCATGTTTGGTCTAATAATAACCTCCATTATTTTCAGCAATGATATGGTATCAACAATGAACAGATTTTTTCTGCATGGCCTTACAATTGGGACATACCTTCTTCCACCTAATGTCATGGGTCACCATACTTGATTTCCCTTCAGCACATTGGAGATGTGCCACTAAACATTCATCAAGACATGTGGCATACAACTTCATTTTGCTCATATTCCAAGTTCATCAGGATTGACTTCGGCCAAAGTGGATAGTTCATTGTGGCCCAACTGCTTGGGCTAAGCATTCTCCACATTTAACTCCACTAGATTATTTCCTGTGGGAACACATGAAGAGCCTGATTTGCAAGACCCCAGTGGAATCATAAGAAGACCTGCTGGCGCAGGTTATGGCAACAGCAGAATGAATAGCAGATGGTGGTGATAGTGTGTACCAGAACATAGTAAGTAGGTCTGAGCATTTACGTTGAAGTCAACGATCACCACCTTGAACCCAACCTGTAGTAACTGGACACAGAAGCTATGCAAAAACAATACATACAATATGCACTAGAAGTGGGAGAGTTCAAAGTTTGTTGTGATGGTGTTTTGCTTGTAGAGGGGAAATAGTTGTTTTCCAGACATGCAAAATGTAACCTTCTTGTCACCACTAAGAGCCCTCAAAGTTTGTTGTGGTGGTGTTTTGCTTGTAGAGGGGAAATAGTTGTTTTCCAGACATGCAAAATGTAACCTTCTTGTCGCCACTAAGAGCCCTCAAAGTTTGTTGTGATGGTGTTTTGCTTGTAGAGGGGAAATAGTTGTTTTCCAGACATGCAAAATGTAACCTTCTTGTCACCACTAAGAGCCCTCAAAGTTTGTTGTGATGGTGTTTTGCTTGTAGAGGGGAAATAGTTGTTTTCCAGACATGCAAAATGTAACCTTCTTGTCACCACTAAGAGCCCTCAAAGTTTGTTGTGGTGGTGTTTTGCTTGTAGAGGGGAAATAGTTGTTTTCCAGACATGCAAAATGTAACCTTCTTGTCGCCACTAAGAGCCCTCAAAGTTTGTTGTGATGGTGTTTTGCTTGTAGAGGGGAAATAGTTGTTTTCCAGACATGCAAAATGTAACCTTCTTGTCACCACTAAGAGCCCTTAAAGTTTGTTGTGATGGTGTTTTGCTTGTAGAGGGGAAATAGTTGTTTTCCAGACATGCAAAATGTAACCTTCTTGTCACCACTAAGAGCCCTCAAAGTTTGTTGTGGTGGTGTTTTGCTTGTAGAGGGGAAATAGTTGTTTTCCAGACATGCAAAATGTAACCTTCTTGTCGCCACTAAGAGCCCTCAAAGTTTGTTGTGATGGTGTTTTGCTTGTAGAGGGGAAATAGTTGTTTTCCAGACATGCAAAATGTAACCTTCTTGTCACCACTAAGAGCCCTCAAAGTTTGTTGTGATGGTGTTTTGCTTGTAGAGGGGAAATAGTTGTTTTCCAGACATGCAAAATGTAACCTTCTTGTCGCCACTAAGAGCCCTCAAAGTTTGTTGTGGTGGTGTTTTGCTTGTAGAGGGGAAATAGTTGTTTTCCAGACATGCAAAATGCAACCTTCTTGTCACCACTAAGAGCCCTCAAAGTTTGTTGTGGTGGTGTTTTGCTTGTAGAGGGGAAATAGTTGTTTTCCAGACATGCAAAATGTAACCTTCTTGTCGCCACTAAGAGCCCTCAAAGTTTGTTGTGGTGGTGTTTTGCTTGTAGAGGGGAAATAGTTGTTATGAGTTCCTATGCAAAATGTAACCTTCTTGTCGCCACTAAGAGCCCTCAAAGTTTGTTGTGATGGTGTTTTGCTTGTAGAGGGGAAATAGTTGTTTTCCAGACATGCAAAATGTAACCTTCTTGTCGCCACTAAGAGCCCTCAAAGTTTGTTGTGGTGGTGTTTTGCTTGTAGAGGGGAAATAGTTGTTTTCCAGACATGAGTTCCTATGCAAAATGTAACCTTCTTGTCACCACTAAGAGCCCTCAAAATTTGTAATGGAAATTTAGATACATCATTCCTTCCCAAATATCTCCCAGAGTTATGAAAGTACGCTGTTACCATTTTGAAGTTTGACTGCAACAATGCTTGGCAAGAACTTGATACATTTGTACACATGCTATGTTTTAAAAAAAAAATTCGTTTTTTATTTATGGAGCTCTTTTAACTGCTATGCTTATTAGCATTCCATTCACAAACGTTCCACACACCCATATTGGGTGTGAAAGACTAGACATTTTGATACACGCTATGTGAAATGTTTTGCATGTCATGTATCTGTAAGCACAGTAAACTTCCAGAGCAACAATTTCTGGTTGTTTAACACCATAATAGAAGTTTTTGTATTCATAAACTGTGACCTGTGTTAGTGCCAGTTTTAAATGCCAAAATGCTAAATTTTTTACCTGTTTACTAGCACTATCTAATGTTATTAATTTTACTGCTAAAACAATCAAGAGAGAGGAGCACTACAGGTCTGCACATTCACAGTAGTAATGTTCCCCTTCATGTGGCAAAGTTTCAGATATGATCTTTCCTGGCATAATAGCATCCATTAATATATGGTTAGGCTGACATTAGGGCAGTATAACTTAGTGTGGAGAAAAGCCAATCAATGTGAAATTCATGCACACAAGAGTCTTTGCGATATTAATATGCTAGCATTTACTTGTGTAATTTACACACACATTTCTTTTTTTTACATATAACTGGAAGAGAACATTTTATTTTTTATATAGCCTGGAGGGGGCATTAATATATCTAGGGGGAAATTTGAGAAGCCTGAGCTCCCGACAATAAGTGACTAGTAGTTTCTTCATGGAGATCTATTTCATTAGGCATCACTGAGAGGAGTTTTAAGAAGACAGGAATCTCAAATGCCCTCAACAGATCGTTGCATATATTTTGATGAGCAGATGGTAGAGTGTAACATTGGCCATACTGCAGCAAAACTAATGGCTTGTGCAGGATATTGCCAAATGTAATTATTTTCTGTAACTGTAATCACTTTTCCTCAATCCTAATTCATACTCTTTAGCGTTGTGTTAATATTTCACCTAGACTACATATACAATTGCTACTTATCTATTCGTATAAATTGTGTATATGCATGCAATGGATTAGAATGCGACAATTGATGTGCATTGTTTGTTTTAATTCACTTCAACCTAACAGTAAAAAAAGTGTGTGACCTTGACCATGCCAACAGTGATGAGGTTGCATAAAGTAATGGGAATCAATCTCATGAATTGAAATTTTGGAACCACGATTTTCAATCCTCACATAATTTACACATCCCTATTTTAGAATCCAAAATTTTGTTCAAAAAGTGCATAAATTAAATGAGTAAATACAGCGCCAGCTCCAGGAGTTTTGCAGGCCCCTGCGATAATTGCAAGTGTCACCCCCCCTCACACTTTCAGACATAACCTAATTTTTATCCCCAATGTCAGTACTATGACTACTTATCACCGTATGTCCATATATATTGGTGTCCCAATCGAATCACCGTAGTTTTAGTTTGGGATAATAAATTAATGTACAGTAGAATCTCGTTAGTACGTTTTTGCAGGGACCTGAGTATTTGGACGTCATAGGCGGGAAAACGTGTTAACGAAAATGCAAAATCTGCAATTTAAGAACATAGGTAATAAAAATCTAATAATTACTACGTCTCCATGGGCAATTTAAATCAATTTTGAGTACAATTTCATACTGAATACGATCCGCGTTTCCATGTTAAATTCAATATGTTTAAATGGATTTGGATACACAAAGCCTGAGAATAAATAATTTAAGCTTTTATTTTGGTCAACTTGGATTTTTTAGGTTATGAATGTTTTTGAGAAAATAAATTGCGAATTGTGGAAGCGGCAATAGTGGTTTTGCTGTGTGTTTTATTACACACGTGATAACAATTTCTGCTAAAAAAGAAAAAATTATGAGCGTGCATCGTGTTACGAGTACAATAGACGATATTATCTTTGGTGTATACAAGACGATTTGAATACGGAGGTGTCTCCATGCAACAAATTTCGTTCCGGTCCTCTTCTGATCCTATTTTCCAAGAGAAAATTTTTGTTTTAGTATTTTTCCCTTCTTTAAAAGCAGTTTCAATCAATTTAGGTTTGCTAACAATCGTGTTTAAGGTTGATGGAACTTCCGCACTATATTGACATGTTTTATATTTGGATTGTGATTACATCAAGGATGTTCAGCTTTTCACTGTTGGTTATTTACCTACTACACTTTCTTTTTTTCATTGTAAATGAAAAGTTAAAATACAATCTACGGTTGTTTGGTTATCACTCAACATTAGAAACTATCGTTAGCGTTTACCACGCCAAGGTAAAGCATTCTCTATCCCGCCCACAGAAATCGTGTTGCACAAGTATTTAAATGCATGCATGTGATTGGCTGCCGATATCCACCCCGTGACCAAGGATTGACCAAAGTAGCAAATGAGGACGTCAAACTATGAACGTGTTATAATAAACGCCTACTCCCACTGTACCGATCAAGGATTGGCCAAAACAGCGAATGAGGACGTCGAAATTCAAACGTAGGAGGCGGGACCGGGAAAACGCACTAAGCAAACATTATTTATTATATTTGGTGATTTGGTACCGGGACTTTTATAATTCAACGTAATACACGGGAAAACGTGTTAATGAGGAACGTGCTAACGAGATTCCACTGTATATGTATTTTGTGTTTTTTGCAGGTGTATTCCAGTACATGCAAGGTGCTAGTTTTGTTAGACATTGTTTTGTACATGGAACTTGGCTTGATTGTGGCAGTGCAACAACGCTTCTGTCAGAGAGATCCTCCCAATGTAATGACAATTAGGGTATGGAAAAGATATTTGCTGGAGAGTGGTTCCGTGGCTAAAAAGCATGGCAGTAGACAACAACCTGTTTCAGAAGACAATGTGCCGAAACACTGCAAAGAAGTCCACGTCCATTCGTAGAACCTCGCAGGAACTGGCTATACCCAAATATTTGTGCATAAGCATCTGAGGTCATGGCTGTTCTTCTTTGCTGAAGGTACTGTAACAGGCATTATGTATCTGGATATGTTGGAGCAGTTTGTGTTCCCACAAATTCAGCTTAGGCATTCACATATCTTTTTTCAACAAGATGGAGCACCTCTGCACTGGCTCAGAGCAGTGAGGGAAAGACTGGATGATGAGTTTCCTAGTAGATGGATTGGGAGAGGTGGACCAATTTCATGGCCACTGAGATCTCCAGATATAAACCCTCTGGACTTTTTCATGTGGGGTATGTCAAGAACATGCGACACAGGTAGCAAACATCCGCCAACTACATAAGCGCATTGAGAATGCAATTGCATACATCACACGAGATATGCTTCAACCCATATGGATGGAACTCGAACATCGGCTGGAGATCCTTCATGTGACTGGTGGGGCACATGTGGAAGTGTTATGTCATTCTTGATTTTTGTATACAAACTTGATGAGCCAGACTTATTGATAAAGTTTAGTTTAAAGTGTTATGACGTTCTTGATTTTTGTATACAAACTTGATGAGCCAGACTTATTAGCAAAGTTTAGTTCATTTGGATATATCAAATACACTACGTGAACAAAAGTATCCGGACACCTGGCTGAAAATGACGTACAAGTTCGTGGCGCCCTCCATCAGTAATGCTGGAAGTCAATATGGTGTTGGCCAACCTTAGCCTTGATGACAGCATTCACTCTCGCAGGCATACTTTCAATCAGGTGCTGGAAGGTTTCTTGGGGCATGGCAGCCCATTCTTCACGGAGTGCAGAGCTGAGGAGACGTATCGATGTAGGTCGGTGAGGCTTGGCACGAAGTCGGCATTCCAAAACATCCCAAAGGAGTTCTATAGGATTCAAGTCAGGACTCTGTGCATGGCCATTCCATTACAGGGATGTCATTGTCGTGTAACCACTCCGCCACAGCCAATGCAGTATGAACAGTATGATCGTGTTGAAAGATGCAATCGCCATCCCCAAGTTACTCTTCAACAGTAGGAAGCAAGAAGGTGCTTAAAATAAGTCTGCGCTGTGATCATGCCACGCAAAACAACAAGGGGTGCAAGCCCCCTTCAGGAAAAACATGACCACACCATAACACCACCACCTTGAATGTCACTGTTGGCACTACAGACGCTGGCAGATGACGTTCACCGGGCATTTGCCATACCCACACCCTGCCATTGGATCACCACATTGTGTGCTGTGATTCGTCACTCCACACGTTTTGCCACTGTTCAATCATGTAATGTTGACGCTCCTTACACCAAGCGAGGCGTCGTTTGGCATTTTCCTGCATGATGTGTGGCTTATGAGCAGCAGCTCAACCATGGAATCCAAGGTTTCTCACCTCATGCCTGTCATAATACTTGGGAGTGGATCCTGATGCAGTTTGGAATTCCTGTGTGATGGTCTGGATAGATGTCTGCCTATTACTCTTTACGACCCTCTTCAAATGTCGGCGGTCTCTGTCAGTCAACAGATGAGGTTGGCCTGTACGCTTTTGTGCTGTACATGTCCCTTCACTATCACATCAGAAACAGTGGACCTAGGGATGTTTAGGAGTGTGGAAATCTCGCATACAGACTTCTGACACAAGTGACACTCAATCACCTGACCACGTTCGAAGTCCGTGAGTTCCACGGAGCGTCCCATTCTGCTGTTTCACGATGCCTAATGACTACTGAGGTTGCTAATAATGAGTACCAGGCAGTAGCTGGCAGCACAATGCACCTAAGATGAAAAACGTATGTTTGTGGGGGTGTCGGATACTTTTGATCACATAGTGTATATTGGGAGAAATAGTGAGATGAAAATAGGATGATTCAATTGGGATACCCTGTGTGTGTATACATATATATAAACACATATGTATATAACTTAAGAAGACATGCAAAATGAAAACTTACTTGAGCACTAGTTAATAATCATCTTTATTAGTACCTATTTCTCAATTTTCCTGGTGTCACTTCATTTACAATTTCCCTTGTGAGATGTTCCACTTCCGCCAAAGTAAATGCTTTGTTGTGTCTTACAGGGTCACTCTTTATTTCTGCCTAGTTACCTCTATGGGGTTGAAGTGACAATGATATGGGCCAATCTGATGGTTTGATGAACACTTTCTTTAGCTAGTGCATCCACAACTTATTTGGGTCTGTTCTTTTTTTTCTTTCATTTATAGTAGAAATTAAAATCTTGCCCTTTCTTCATTGTAATGTTACATGCCACACATTATGGCGAGTGAGCAACTCTAACATTTGTACTTTAGTGTTACTGTTGGTGGGTGCTTATCTATTTGGACTGTGTGATATGGGACATTGTCATAACAATAACACAGGATGTTAAGGAATAACTGATCCTTGAACCATCTTAGAAATGGTCATGGTTAATATCTTTGCCAAAATCCCAGATCTCGAATTGATGGCCATAAGAAAATAAGATGTTCCAGCATGGGCAATAATAAAGTCCTGCGAGTAAATTTGTGTAGCTTTCAATTCTGTCATCAGTTCAGCCCTTTGATACAGTATGGCCAGCATTTATCCACATTTCAGCCAACCATACTACTTCCCTCAAATTGCTTATTCTGTATTTATCTTAAAAATAATGTTCTTAGGGCTTGAAATATTATTTTTATATTCTTTGTTGTCTTGAACCCAAATTCAAGATCATAGAGGACCTTGTTCAAAGAGCTAAGGCTTCCCTGAAATAGCTTCACTTCTTTAAGTGAAAATGTGGTAGCCAATATGCCTTCTTATTGCATTTAGTTCAAAGTTGTCCAACTGAGTTTCTGTGGAGTTAAAAGCAGTAGTTACTAATAAAGTAGGCTAACAACATAAGAAGTAAGCGAATGCAGAAACAAGCAGGACTTCCAGGATACCTCTAGGGTAATAAATGGTCCGAGAAGTTTAACAGTCACCACTGTAAGCAAATTAATAAGATAAAGCCAGTGGCTTGAAACACTTGATGTTTATTGTTAAACATTTGCTGCTCACAGGATATTGTTACTATCATTATGATTATAATCATCAATGAGGGTCGCAACCAAAGTGATCAAATCTTGGTATTTCATTTGTCTCCAGTTTCCTAACAAAACATCTCCAGAAAGTCGCTAGAATTCAAACATGATTTGTATTTCCATTCTATTTTCACATATGTATCTTGTTCATGCTTTAAGATTTTGTCACCCCTAAAACCTGCCACCCTGGGCAGTGGCACAGCTCAACCCACTGTTGAGCTGGCCCTGAGGAAATATGGTATATACTTCAACTAAGGTTCATCATTTATGATGCTTCCAGGATAAGCTGCAGAACACTATTGATAATTCCCTTAAATTGTAATCGAAATGCAAATGGATGATGTGTACCATTTTTTGTCTGACACTCTGGGTAATGTGTTGCAAATATGCTGATTTCTGCCTAAGAATTAAGGAAATTCTATAAGAAGAATTAGAAATCGTAAATCCTAATTACAATTAGCCTTCTATCATTTCATACTGTGCTCCAGTAATAACTAAAACAATATGTTTATAAACTAAGCACAACCTTTACATTGAAAGTTTTGTTTTACAACCTAAAGGCACATGTTATATTGCCTAAATACCTGCATTTCTTTATTGTTTTATCATGTAGAATCGTTCATATGTTAAATTTATTATATCAGTATTATTTTCCTCTGTAGGTGGTTGCAAGAGTTAGTGCACTATTTTGTCAAAGGCGGCTGCTATTAAGAAATGTAGACATCTATTGGATTTTCCTATGACATCACCACCATTTAATGAAAGATACTACCATGTCACTCTTGGAAGGAAGCTATAGCTACATAATACATTCTGTCGCACTCTAAAAGTTTCAGAATTAAAAACAGCCATGCACCTTATACATTATTCACCATAAAATACTTAAATTAAATTAAATTGAGTTTTATTTATGGACGCTCTTTAACTACTATGGTCCATAGCATCCCATTCTATATTGGGCACGAAAGACCTGTAATTTTGCTCAGAGGCCTCTTTATCAGGCTTAAGGTTCTTTTACGTGCCGTAAATCTACGACAGGACCACCAGCTTTACTTCCCTTCTGAAGGAAGCCATGCTAAGTATTTTTATGCCCGAAAAAATCCATCGCCCTCCGCCGGGTTTGAACCCGCGACCTCGGGAACTAGAGGCTAGCACGGTACCCCTAGTCCACGGAGGACTACTGTAAAATACTGAACAAGCACATGTGATATCACAAAATATTTATAATGCACCAGAAAATCTTACACAGAAAGTGCCTTCTAAACAAAGAAATATCAATATTGAGAATATACCTGAGGTGGCCAACATGCATCTCTTTAGCTATGTTGGGAGCAGAGAAATCCACAACAATTCTGCATTTTTTAACTGGTGCTGGCTTTACTCCAAATCGGGTGAGCTGTTGCAGCACCTTGGCACCATGTGCTTTAGCCAGAGTTATGTTAATGAAGCCTGGTCCAGCAACATCCAATTTTTCCACCCATGGAGACGTTGACACTTTTTCCACTATCTTCAGCCCTACCTCTCGAGGTGACATCTTTATACCTGGTAATGTAACAAATGTTAGTCTACTATAAGAGCAACAAAAAGGTGAACATAATCTTAGTTCTACATTTCTTTTTGGATATGAAGCTATAAATCAGTGCAACAGCAGTAATGTACACTGCACAGCAAACAGTACTGCTTGTATTTTCAACAAACAAAAGATGATATCCTGCTGCAATGTGGAAGATGCAGAGGCCATTCAAAGTCTGAAGTTTGCAGATGTAGAACATAACTTTTATTATGGGATAATCTGAGAAAGGCAATTTGAGCTAAACAGAGGTATATAAACATGTTCATGTTTTGTGGAATACATGTAGGTAATAAATATTTGAAAGGAAAGAGTCGAGTTGTTAATACTTTTAACCTCACTTACTTGAGCTTTCTTCAGAACTCATAAGAACTCACTCTCATCTCACTATATTTTGCATTTGTCCTGAAATGATTCACTACCACCCATTTATCTAATTCATTTGAATTTCATGTTTCTTTGGTATTCTTTTAACCTTATTTCTACATCCCTTTTATTTCTGCCAATATGCCAGGTGTAACTTCTCATTCTGCAGAATGGTAACAGGCAAAACTGCATTTTACAGGTAATACAAAATGCAGGTATACTCAAGTGACTATAAAATTCACCAGTCTGTTCAATATGGCTGCTACAGTCCTTTGTTATTGCTCTGCTAGCATGATTACCTCAATGGAATGTCATGCTGAAGATCCACATTATGAATCACAACTCTCTATGCATTTTGCTCCCCACCCCAATTCTCTGTCTTGAGAAAATACTAAAATAACATATTGTTTCTTTGTATGCAAGTGCACAGAACATTCTAGGATTCAATGCCTTTAAATCATGGTCATACTGCTCACGCTCACTGTGAATTTTTTTTTCCCCCTTAAAAAGTTTGTTACCTGGATATGCTGCTGTTATACTGGGATGTGCAGCATGTCATTCATATACACCAACAAAACTTTTAGCAGCCCATTCCTATGGAACACACATGTCTATGAGTGTCAGACCACCTTCAAAAGTTAGGAACACTACACCAGGCAATGACAGAGCATGTGAATAATTAAGGTCATTCATCATCTGCATTACAGAATGCAGGACATTCAGTCATTTAATATCTGCTAATTTCCCATGTGAAGAATACTACCCTTATCACATACAACTAAACCAGGATCTTTGGCAACTGGATTATGGATGGGAGTGGCATTTCCTAAGTAGATCATATAACAAGATCCAAACTTTTCTTTTTTTATCAACTGCATTATCCACAGATGAAGCAGGATTCCACAAACCAGAGCAAATAAATCGCCACAACATGCCACAACATTGAACCCTTTTAGATGAGAGAGGTAGCCTTTCAAACTACGATTGCCAACCATCCCAATTTTTGTAAATATTTCCCCTTCCTGCCTCATGCACTGTCAGGAAAGCCTGTTCCCAATATTCACAAAACAAAAAATAATCAAATTAAATTGACTGAATTCCGACTAAAAATTATAGTCATAAAAAGACAAAATATGGCATACTATTGTAAAATAAAATAACATAGCTTTCCGGAATGAATGATCCACACTACAATTACATCTGCTTAGCAGTTTGCAATACTTTTAGTTGCTTATTGAACATCATACTGCTGTTATGTGACACCATAATGCCTATAAGTCAGCCTTATTAGCTTACGTGCGTGCGCCGAGTAAGTGAATTTTGTCCTGAGTGGTGAATCATTAGCAGTTATAAAATTGTTAAAGCATTTAAAAAGAAAGAGTAGTGCCATTAATAACAGTGAGCAATCTAACTCTGAGACTGAAGCCTAATGCTGATGGCTTAGTACAAGCAAGTGAAATAACACATGCTGAAATGCCGAAGCCATGTAAGAAAGCAGCACCAAAAGCACAGTGTATGTATTTAAAACAATGGGAAGATGAGTTCTCATTCTTGCATAGAGTTCCAGAATGTCAACATTCTGCTTTCTGCTGTGTGTGCAACAAAGAATTTTCAATTAGTCAAGATGGGCATTCAGATACAACTTACCATTAAACTCGTGCAAGTCACAAACAGAAAATGAGTGGAGCTGCACAAAATTATTAAACTGTTCATGTCTGAGAAGTGTGACTTTTAAGTTACTGCTGGTGAGATTACTTTTGTTTATCATACAGTTAAAAAGAGCTCGTTATAATAGTATGAGCAGTGGAAATAAACTCATGAAAGAAGTGATGTTGTTAAAGATGTCTTGCAGGCGCACAAAAGGAGAGAAGATTGTGCAAAATGTTCTAGCATTTTAAGTGTTACTGATTTTGTAACTTTACCAACTTCCCATGACAATTCATTTAATTTCTTCTCTATTGGAACTGATGCCTCTAACCCTAAAACCCAGAAAATAATTCCAGTGAATATTAGGTGTTTTATCCATACAGAATAGAATTCAACACAGTCAGATGAAACAGCTGAGTCCACTTACAATTTGTTAACTGTTTCACTAGATAAGCACAAACTTAGCATGAATAATGTATCTTTATTCTCAGGAGACAATGCTAATATTAACTTTGGTAACAAAAAATCAGTTTATAAGTTATTCAAAGACAAATATGAGTATATTTTTAAAGCTAACTGCAACAACCAGATTATTCATAATGCTACAAAGTTTGCCTGTGATTCCCTAGATGTAGACATACAGGCAACGGTCATGAAAATGTACTGTCACTTATCAATTTCTGCCAAAAGGAGGAATGACAATGAAATTCTTTGAATTTGTAGATGTTGAATAAAGTAAGGTTTTGAGGCATCTTACAGCTAGATGGTTATCTTTATACACCTGTAGATACTAGGCTAGTTAAGAACTGGGAACTATTAGCAAGTTGCTTTAAGAGTTTACAACTACATTATATTCCAAATCTCTTTCAAAGTGTATTTTCAGAAGAAGATCGAGAAAAAGAGTTGGTTATCTTAACATAACACTTAATGGGAAACACAGTGAAGTAGATAAAATATTAATAAAAATCTAGTGGCAACACACTCTAACTTCAATCTTTCAAGATAATTACCTTGAACGCGTTTCAAAGACATCTTGTCTTCATCATCAGCTAAGAGCCATTAACGAGTTTGTCGGTTCCAGTGTAGAGGTCGCCGTTGGGCTTCCTGACGTTGACGTCATTTTCGGCTTGATGTATTTAAAGATGAGATCCTTTTCCGGGGGGAAATTGATATTCATTAGATGGCTTTTGTGTTTTTGTATGAGGAGTTTTTACCATATCGTCAATTCTATTGGATTTTGGATCGACTTGATTAAATTTATTTCATTATGGATGTTGTGGTTTGAATTCCACAAATGATAAGCGATGGCAGATTTTTCAGTTTCTTTGTGTGTTATGTTTCTAAAATATTCTTTCAGTCTCACCCCTATGTTCCTTTTTGTTTTTGCCTATATATTTAAGTTTGCAATCACTACAATTTATCTGGTAAATGCCTGGCATTTTAGTTCTAGGAATTTTATCTTTTGATATCTTTTTTGATATGGTAGATAGGTTAATCAAAAAATTCAGGCAACAAAAAATGATAAAAGAAAATACAACCCTCAAACCACACAAACAAAAGCCGACATACACAAAAGTCACATTTCACCCATGGGCACATAACAAATTCAAGAAAATTTTCAATGATATCAATGTGGCACTCATCCCCGAAAATAAATTCAGCATAAAATTCCTCATAAATGCAACCAAAAAGAAAAAATGCCAGCTCATAAAAAATCCAGGATTTATAGAATAGATTGCAAGGACTGTGAACAAATCTATATTGGTCAAACTAAGCGTAACTTAGAAACGAGGCTTAAGGAACATTTTCGAAACATCAAATCTAGGGAAGAAGAAAAATCAGCAGTTGCAGCACATTTTTGGATACAGGGACATGAATTGAGGACACAGTATCACTTATCAAGCAGGCACAAAAACCTATGGAATTAAATATTTGGGAGAAAATATTTCTTTGGAAATTTCGTCCAAGGTTCATGAATTTCGACATCCCTATGGACAAAAATTTGATTACGAAACTTGTAGAACCACCGCTAGAGGGACGAGACATCTATAACCATCAGGAAAGCCAACCAGTTGCAATCAGCTGACGATGAGGAAGTGATTCCTCGAAACTAGTTCTGAGGTATTGAACCTATTTTAGTGAAATTGTATATTTGCAACCATTTCTATATATTAATATCTTATCTGCTTACATTTACATTATCAAGAAATTATCAATGCATACATTCATTAGGGATAAACCCAACATCCATTGTGCCCCATCCCCTCTCCTCTCCTCTTACCCTACACCTTACCCACTTCCCTTTCCTCCCCTTCTCCCTCTTATCTCCCACTTCTCTGTTTACTTGTGTTTAGTCATTTCACCATCCCTCTCTGTTATTCACTGTATGACAATAAGTGTTATGGTAATTCAAAGAGTGCCCTAGCATTAGGAAGAGTATACACAGTATATCATAATAGCATGAACTGAAATGGTTGAAGGTACAGAACAAAAAAGCTACAGTAAACATGGGTCCGCAAACAAACCATGTGCAAGATTTATTATTATGAATGTGTGGTTCTGAGCTGCCACTGACTTCATTAAAAAACATTGTCCTAATAAGTGCAAATGAATTTGAAAAGTACACTTTTCGTTTATTGAAGTTGCCTCACAATTCACTCATAGCTGAACTTAACAAGGAATACAACTCTACTTTAGTATCTTACATGTTATTAAAACTGTACACTCTTCCTGTTAAAGGTGATGTTCTAAGTGTTGTCCTTACATCTGGATGCAATACTGCACTCGTCTCTGCAGTGAGTTTCAAATTCTTTCAAACACCCCCAGATCATCTCAGAATTCTTGACAAGCAGTACAATTCTTTGCTCCAGTGCTTCAACGGTGTCAACAGGAGTGCTTTTGAAGGAATCCCATCAGCAAAATCCAAAGAATTGAGATCAGGTGATTGAGAAAGCACAGCAAGGCAACGAGTGAAGCACAACTAAGGCTGTCAGTGGTGTTATGTGAAAAGGAGATGCTTAAGCAATAAGTATTTCTTTCTGATAAGGAAACAGTTATTACCATTTGTTATCCACAGACGGTCCTTATATTCTTATCACTTCCTTATTTCCAAAGTACATGTGGCAACATGGCTCAGCTGTTTCACAGCCTCTCGGACATGCAAACAAATGTGTAACCAAGCATGCAGGTAATCACATAGGCAGCCGCCATTTCCAGTTTCGTTGTTCATTTGTTCACAACTTCTGCTGATCACGTAGTGATACTTCACAAATTTTGAATAGCACATTTAATTTTTTAGTTTATTTTAGGTTAAAATCACCCAGGTTGTAAATTTAGTTTAGAGTTTCATAGTTATAGTTAGCTATATAGTTCTAATAAGTCGGAAAAATGCCTAAAGGTAAATATTTCAGCGAGAAAGAAAGAACTCAAAAATGCTTATGCTGAGATACAAAGATATAGTGGAATACAGGCAATCAGATGCTATACCTGCACAAAAGAAAAGGGAAACATGGCAGAAGATTGCTGAAGAGTTTAATGCCACTTCCGAGAATATTTACTTTTATTTTATGATGCGGCAGAATGTTACGGTTAGGTGCATGTATCATAAATTTCTGTGCATAGCGTTTATTATTTATTAGCTTACAAGTACAGTTATTCCTGCTCTTAGGTTTTTCGTGCAACTTATGTGCTTATTTATTTTTTCCCAGCTTATTTTGCAGCTAGAAAAATATCTCTAGCTCTGCCAGCCTAGAATATATATCAAACATTTTCCTGCAGATGCAAATAAATTGTAAATTAACATTTTTTTTTTTTTTTATCAAAGAAACAGTGAACAACTGAAGAAGCTGTGGGACAACATAAAATTTAAGAGAATATTCTGCAGAGAAAAGAAGTGGAATGAAAACTGGTGCAGGGCCAGCACACAACACAAAAGTTGATACAGATGCAGAGTTGGATTCCGCATCACAATTCAAATTCCGAATGCATTAGATTTGGATACAGTTCAGTTAGTGGAGAGCAGTGCTGAAGGACAGGAATACATCATATTTGATGATATCCTTGTGAGTCCTGAAGAAAATGGAGGATTTACAAGACAACTGGAGATACATTGTAGACTAATTTTGCATCCAAAAGCATCTCCAAGTTGTACTTGTAAGGAGGATCATTTTTAATTACTTTCTCCTTCTCTTTCTTCTAATGCACATATTAAGCCATATCTCTGATATAACTGAAAAACACACAGAATTGAAGCATTGTATTTGCAACTAAAAATGTATCACGCACCTCTGTAGCATTGAGAATGGTAATAGAACCTCGAATCTTGTCATAGCATTAATGTGGTAAGTGGAGCAATATGAGTGGTAACGTTTATTTACTTCATTGTGTGCTAGTTCCAGTGATTTTAAATTAAATTAAATTTGTAGGACTGAGCTTTAGATGCACAATGATTATATTCTTTGTGTTTTACTCCCACACTTACTATATACAGCACCACAGGCAATGGACACAATTAAGTGATATGATACCCTCCATAGCATTTGCCAAACAACTAGGCTTGACTGATCATGTACCTTTTGTCACAAGTGCATTATTGTAATTCCCTCCTAGGTCTTTAAAGGACCTCCAGTTCTTCTATATTTGAAATTTTAATTCTATTTGCTTATCTTTAACAAGTGTCTGCTCAGCATCAGCACAAAATGCAGCTCCTGCAAAATATCCTTTGCTGCGAAAGACAAGCTCTCCAGCAAGGTCAGATAATAACATTACAAAATCCTATTCTCTTCAGAAGCACTAATACTGATTGAGTAACACGGTGATAAAATGCATCTGCTATGTTTACATTACACTGGAGTAGTGGTGATGTAATGATATTGTCTGTTTGCACAGTCATCATTCGTCATTAATAGCTAAAATGTGTGTCGATTTCGCAACATTTGGCTGTTTAAAGTTCATAGCCTCTATATTTGTTGCAGTCAAACAGAAGAAAGTCTTTATTTACCATTGGTACGTTGATCACAGTGTTGGTAACCATGTCACCAAATGTTTATCCGCTTAAAAAACAATGGTGCCACAAGTTATTATACCGTATTTTCATGAAATGAGCAACCTTTTTTGTCCAAATGCATAATTAAAAATTGTGGTGTGCATTAGATTTAAGTGCAAAATAGAATACATTTATAGAAATAGATTCATCATTGGCCTGTTATTGCAAGGGGTGTTGGAATTAGTAGGCAGTAAGGAAATATAGGGCAAACAGAAGAACATCTTATGGTGCTACTTTCAGGCATAGTGATTCTTTATGCTGAAAAACTGGTAACAAAAGACAGTAAAAATTGACATTACTTGCAACTAAAGCTAGCAGAAAGGTGTTTGTAATATTGGCAGTAGTAGCTGTTCATATGTAGCATAGGCATTTGTTCATTTTAATAGTGAAACGGCAACTCTAGGCCGAGCCCGAGAACTGTAATTATAGATAATTTATTAATTAACTTTTATTGATGTTAAATCATACTATGTAAATATCTTTTTCTCATACTGCTTGTATATTTTAAGAAGGGTGATTTAACGTTATGTATCTATCTAGGTTACTAATATTAGTAGAGTTATAAATGGTTTAATGTAAATAATTTAAGCGCTGTGTTAAAATACTGTCCACGACGAAATGTTTTAGCTACAGGAATAGTGCCTTCAAAGGCAGAAAACCTAGTTTTATGACACCTCTTTGGTCGCTGTGCCATTATTCCTACAGCAAGGGTGTAACGCCTTTGTCCCTTTATTTGATAATTCGCCGTGACCAAGTGAGAGGGACAGATAGCTTAACGGTAAACTTGGGAAAAGCCGCGATTTATATTAAACTTGGACCAATGAGATCCCTGGAAGTTTATACGAAATAGTTAAGACGCGTCGAGTGGCGCTAAAAATGGACCAATAGGAAAGGAAGCAGCCTCAGTAGCCTGAGACTATAAATGGAGCTGTTTGGAGCAAATTCGGGGCAGTTATGTCATGTCAGTTTAGCATTGCAGTTTGTTTGACAGTTTTTTGTCATGTGTGGTCAGGGAGATGCTGCAGGATGTGTGAGATATCGCGCCAAAAAAGGGAATCAAGATAGTTTTAGAAACACACCTAAGATCCGCTACTCGTAAAGAGATAATAAGCATATTTAAACTTTGTGTCATATCCGCGCCGCATTTTAACAGCGGTGGACAGTATTTTACGGCGACAATACTAGTGTTGTATACTACGAGTGTTAATTAAATAAAGAGAAACGGCAGTGTCATCTTTTCATAAACAAAGCACGTCTATGTCTTCCTATATCACCACCTGAGATCTACGCTTTCCTTTACCGAGGATAAGTCTATGCTCCTATATAGTTTAAAGAAAACTAATGCAGCTAGCCGAGAATAAAATTGAAGAGAACCAGCACACTGTGAACTTCTGGAACCAATGGGAGGAGCATCAAGGTAAGCCTAAAGCAACGGACGAAGGAGGTGACTGCCGCAATAGGTAGTAGTAATTTCTTTAACACTGGCTGTTGTCACGTAACAATAGGCTACTTATAAATACTAGGTATGTTCTGAAACACTAAGCACAAACTCACTAGTGTACTAAATAAATTTATCCTATTATTAGTGCACATTACATTCACCAACCAACTCTTTCCTATTACCTTCAGTTTCAAATTTGGAGTGCGTGTTAGATTCAATGACGCACTAGATTCGCATAAACACAGTATTATTTTGTTCTGTTCACTGTGTTATATAGGATTGCATGCTTTATTTTGTGTGTATGTTCTGTGTTTAATAATCAGTCATTTTAAAGAAAATATCCACAGTGATGAGGTATAGTTTAAGCTATGTTCAACAGCAAGATCCAAAATGTGAACAATGGTACAATTATTTGTGAAAGAGACGCAAATTCCTTACGCCGCAACATTATTACACAGTGGAAATTTACTTACAATATTGTGTTTTAAGTACTGTGCAATTAGGTATATGAAAATTCTTGATAAATATTCCTGCTTTCAAATGTCTTTAATTTGCAATTAGCTACTAGTTTTGTTTATAATACGCTTTAAAATTTAGTGAAAATCGCTAAAATATGCTTTAAAAGTTACCAGATTCTTTTAATGAAATCTTGGACATTATATAAATATGCTAAATGTGGGAAAATTAAACTCCAAACCTAAATTACTACTCAAACATGTACGCATAGATTTTAGATTTTCCTAAGTATTCATATAATAAAGAGTAAAAGCAACTGTGTGAAGAACATGTTTTATACAAAACATCTGGCTTTGATATATAATCATGGCATTCTCTGTAACTTAAATGAAGCTATTTGACTTATCAATGGCCTGCTTCTTTTGTATGTCTACTGTGCTGATGTCAGTGAAAACGCTCTCTCAATATTAGTGTTCTGTGCAGAAACAGCACAGTAATTCCACTATTTCCAACAAACCTGCTCTGTTTCATTTTAGCTGCAATGGTTATTCCTAATACAACGATTTACAAGCAGGTGACAGTTGCTTCAATGTACCCATTACATAGCAGGTAAAGCAACATCGTTGCATCAACAGTTGGTCGAGTTGCAACCCAGCGTAAAGACATAACTTTTATATGGTGGAGGAAATGATGCATACAATCCAAAGGCATTTCACTACAGTTATTGTCCTTGGAACCCTAGATTTCTATTTTGTGTATCAAAATAAATGCTTTCATGTGTTGGTGTATCTATGAATAGCATAACTCATGAATAAGAAGTGCAATAATATGCATTTTTAAGACATGTTAGGAGAAATCAAGACCAACTTTTGTAAAATTTTCTCCATCCAAACTAAAACTTAAAAGATTTTCATTATTTTTACATTTTCTAAAGAGGTTCGTAACAATTTTGATTTCAGCAGTGTTGAATATTATGGAGATGCATATAGTTTGAACATCTTATATATAAATCTGAAGTTGCACTTTTATCAACTGGAGAAATGAAATGGTTGTTTACAAAATAGTACTAACCTCAGAATTTAGAAGAAAGGAAAAAATAAAAAGTATTGCATGCTATCATCTATTGCATAAAGTGTATATTATCTTCCTTGATAGCATCAACGGAATACAAAGTTTGTAATTTTATTAAAACAAAGCTTCTTTTTTCATTACTACAAAATTGGGTTTACATACTTTTTTTACATAGAGGGCTGCATACATGGGTCAGCATACTTTATTGCTATGCATGTTCAAATTCATGGGTGATAAGCATTTTCTTGGTATTTGCAAAGGTTAATTTTATCGCTTCTTACAAAACTTGCAAGCACCCATTCAAGCTTAATAAACTACAAAGGAGCTACAGAAACTTCCTATCATTGCTATACATGGTTTATGGTAGCAATTTTAACAATTTAGGAAATTGTTTCTTTTTTTACCCAGCATGCATAAGGTTATTTTATTGACATATAACATAGACCGAGTTTCGTAATTAAAATTTTGTGGATTGTTAGTACTACACTGCCATGATAGCCACCAATTGCAGTGCTTTATCTGAGTAACTAAAGCACAGCATTGACACATTACACAGAGATTCAATCATGTCTGAAAATAGATGTTACAAGTAGACATTTTGCACCTGTATAGTTTATCAGAGTTAGTTTATTGTAATTATTCTAACCTGTTATTAGCCTTTTACTGTAATTGTTCAACATATTTGCATATCCATTTTGTTGCATTGGTTATACTTTGCAGGAATAGACTACAATTTTATGGTCCTCCACATGAGCATATTTCAAATCTTTTCCTGCAGTGACCCCCACAATAGAAAAATATCAATTCTAAAGTAGAGAAATTCAGACAAAAGTTTGCGACTTTTAACAGTATGCAGGGGCATTTTATTTCATACAGCAAAATACAGTGTTGTATATACCACACAGATTGGTATAGTTCTTTGTTTCAGGAAATCAAAAAGGACATTTATTTGTTGAGGAAGCCAACCTGCGCATACAGAAGGCCAGGCATGTTCTCAATCTGGAGCAAGGAATTGGTGAACTGTGCAGAGAAGAGATGAGATTACACATTGAATTACTAAAAGAACAGATTGAATCAGAGAGATTAATTATAAAGCAGCAGAAATTGCAATTGGATGCAGTAAAACCACAGTATCTGTAAAAATGCAAAATAAATAATTCATTACACCTAATTGAGTACTAATTTTCTATGCTGCTCCATAATCTATGACACAAGTCACGTACTTCCAGAACTTCTAAAGTCCACTGATAATTGAAACCAAGTTGGAGACTGGTTTGCAAACAACTCATTAAATCCAAGGAATTTGTAAATTAATTCTAGGAGGTTTTTATTTGCACAAAAACATATTATGCCATCTTTTACATATATTTATAAATCTCATTTTGAAGCTTAGTTGATTGTCTTTTCCTTTCTGAACAATTACTGTAGTTGGACTCGGTGGCATGGCCAGAAAAATATTAAGGAGAGTTGTGTAAAAGGATCCATTCTGTAAACAATATGAATTAATCTTGAGTTGAAATATTTAAATAAATTGATTTTATATTCACAGATTAAAGTGCAGTCAGATGAGAATTTACCGCTGCAGGCCATTTTATTTCGCTACAAAATAGGGTTTCTAGTTATATTCTAGACTAGAAGGTATATTGCACTAATTCAGAAACCACAAATTTAGCACCAGAATGAAAACATGCTCCCAATATCTTAACATGGTTATACCAACACCATATGAAGTACCTACAGTTTCTGTTAGTGTCACTTTTGGTGATATTGTCCAAGATATGCAGCATAAATATAATGCTACCAGTTATATGCTAAGGAAATACGTTGTTCCCACCAACCTGGAAAGCTGCTATTATTTTAACAAACCTATTTTTACATTTCTTTTAGCAAGGGGGATTCTAACCCCTAAAGCCCCTCCCTAGCTATGCCTCTAGTTGGACTTGATGAATTCTGGAATGCATACAATTTGTGTGTACTTTCGTCAAACAAATGCTTCTTAAAGAACAGACAAGCTATTAATTGAAGTGCCTTTCAATGAAACGTTGCCTAACTTCATTTCCCCTAGCATTATGTGGAAGAAATCCTGCTGCAAGTTCCACAATTTCCCTTCCTCCTTCCAGATCTTCCCTTTCCCAATTATCTCCTATGTGTATGCCTATGTTGTGTAACACTGCTGTTATTATTCTCTCTGAATTAGTGAGTTTGTTCTGGAGTTCAAAATATAAGCGAGGAAACCTTCTCTTCCAGATTCCTATTAGTCTTTCAATGCCACTCCTGGTTCTTTTTAGTGCATTATTATAATTAAACTCCAACCTATTAACCAGATTAGGAACTGGGGTATATATACTGGCGCTGCAGATACCCACTGTCGCCAAGCAAGTGACCTGGGATTTTACCCTTGCTGAGCTTCATCTTTACTGCACTGTTGTCAAAAATTCTGCTATCATGTACAGAGCCAGGCCACCTAACTACAATGTCCAGAATCTCGTCATTAGGTCCACCAACTATCTGAACATTGATGGAGAAATAACCTTTTCTATTCCTAAACACCTCCGCATTGCCTCCAGCAGGACTTTTAATTGGAATATGGGTCCCATCAACCAAACCCACTACACCTGGGAAACCAGTCCACCTTTAACTTATCAAACTGCACTTGAGTGTTTGGGAAATGTGCAAATCTTTTAATGTGGCATGATAGAGTTTCCCAAACTTCAGCTATAATTCTGCATACCGTAGATTGGCTGATGTGGTACAGGTCTGCACAGACTAACTGTAAACAATAACTATTATAACTAATATGATTTTCCGGGCTGTTATGCCGTGGTCTGCTGAAGAAAGATTTCCCAGACGTTTCGTCCACAACTGCGGTGGACATCTTCAGTGGCGCGGACGAAGTCTTCTCGGTGAAAGTATCGCAGCGTCTGATGCGTTGGCCGTTAGTGCCGCTCTCTTTATAGTGCGGGCGCTCTCTGCTGATTGGCCCGCTGGTATGAGGGGGCTGGCGCCGGCTGTGTTGTTGCTCTCTTCTGATTGGCTCGCAGTGTTTTTCGGTTTTGTATGACCTTTCTTGTTTTTGATGACTAGATGCCAGTTACTGTTGAGTTTCAATGCTTCTTCTTTCCTATTGAAATTATTGGGATGTTTATAAATCTCTATTGCTTCGCGTTGTAGCCGGGTATGGTAATGCTTATGGTAATGATTACCATACCCAGCTACAAGTGTACAGGTGTATGGTGTGACATTGCATGTATGCTTGTTTTGCATGAATTGTAGGGAATAGTAAAAATGCACTTGGTGGAATAATAATATACATAACAGTCCTTTATTTCTTCAATAAATTTATCTATGAAATTATATTCAACGCATAATATAAAGACATGAATGATGGTAATAACCAAACCATGAACAGTAAATATATGAAGATTGGGCCATGATATATATGCCACTTTTCTTCAATGCTAATGTATTTGAATATTACTGCTTTATCTAGCATTTTTAAATAGGTCCCGATCAACAGCATAAATAAATGTAAATACTTAGGGGAGGGGGGGCTTTCCTACTTTTTATCTTCCTTCTCTTTCTTTGAGAATGTTATGGCTCATTGCTTCTAAGGAGGGGCAAACTCTTCTTTGTTTCCAAAAACTTTCATTGCTATTATAATCATAGTCCTTTTTATTTTATTCCATATCAGGGTAGGAGGTATGAAATTTTGCGAAACTTGCAGAATGGGTAATCATTTGCATACAGAAATACACAAAGCATGTATATTATTGGTTTTCAAGTGGCCCAGTCATATATAATAACCACCTGCATTTTATGTTGCGATGTTATCTTATATTTACATGAACAAAATCGAGCGCATCTATGAACTAACCTTAAAATGGTATTCACTCGTGGACTGTATTAAAATTGATCTGACTTCCTAATCTGAAATGTTAGCGGCTAGCCGCCTGCTACAATTATTATTTGTGCACTATGCATGCAGCAGAAGCAAATTACAAATACAAGTCACACTTTTCACCATTAATTCACAAATATACTTGAATTATGAAGTCGCTGACATGAGACAGGCTTACCTGAAAAGCTGATGATGCATAGAATCTCAGTGCTTTCAGAATCTTGAACAGTGGTGAAACCTCTGTTTGAAAAGGTTATGTTTAGCAAGGGCACTAGATTGTTTACGACAGTGGCTTTGGTGAAACGATATCACTTCTTAAATTCAGCATCACTGTACTTCTCCAGAGGATTCTGCAGATCACGCAAACACTGCTTATTATTAGGCAGTACAATTTCATTTATGAATAAGCATTCCCTCATTCGCTTGAAAGAGTAGCGCCTGTGCATTGAAAATTGCTACTTAAGAAGTTCCTTAAAATAAGTGACGACTATGGATTCAACATTCATGTCACTTACAGTTCATCTGTACCAGACCATATGAGTTATCTATTACTACAGTTGTAAAGTGAAAGACTCGGCATAAAATCCTCTCTTAAACATTTAGAATCAAATGGGATTAATGACGGCCTGCATTTGGACTTGGAAAATGACCTGTTGAAGGCAATTCTCAACGATCACCATACACCTGCCTGCCATCACTAATTAAGTGCACCAAATTTCCATCTATTTTATAGAGCTATAAGAATTCATTGCAATATTAACTAAATCTTAACTCAAGGATCAAGTGGTTAGACCGCTCGCCTCCCACCGAGGCGGACCGGGTTCAATCCCAGGGACCTGCATGTGGGATTTGTGGTGGACGAAGCGGCGTCTGTGCGGGTTTTCTCCGGGTTCTCCGGTTTCCCCCGCCATTCATTCCACCAGCTGTTCCATCATCACCTTTCCTTTCATCCATTTCACCAACATTTCGCTTCATCTACTTCCTTCATCCCATACCAGGCATCGGGCTGATCACCCATCCTGGATGTTCTGTCTGATCCATGAGTGTCTGCTCCTCGACGGGCCTCTGACCTCAGGCACCCGCCTGTAAGTCCTGGGGGGTGTAAGTCCTACATAAGAGGAGGGTAAACAGATAATGAATGAATGAATAATTCAAGGAGTGTATCTTGTAAGCAATATTATACGCTGGTAATATTGCTATGAATTCAGAAAAGGGATAAAGGGTCATTCACAATGGAAATCAGTCATAAACATAATGAAAGCATATACACTTGTTTCATTTTATCTTAATGCATGCATTCATATCCTAACTTTATCATAAACATGCCATTAACTTAAACTTCTAAACACAAGTTAGCAGGTTCCGTGCTTTCAAGTTTATGTCAGTACCAAACACAAAAATCGAGCCAATCAGAGGGGAGTTTCACTTCACATTATCCATGCACTTTATTGTGACAGAGTTCTATAGTCTCACTTCAGATTTTCCATTGTCATATGGTGAGTAGTAGATTGCCTTTCTGTACAAGATCACAAGCCAGAAATGACAGATATTTACAAAAACCCGTGCATGGAGTTGAAGGAAAACAAATAGAAAAGGAAAACTAGTCCTTTTTGTGAGTTTAGCATCCTTTAACCTGGTAACTAGTTTGTTACGTTTGTGTATGTACCAGTGGCAGCTGGTGATGAAGGGCTCTAGGGTGGCACCCTCCCCATGAATAAATGCCCCATAAATAAAAAAAAATCTGATGTGCTACACTCACATGACTTTCTCTACTCTTGTACAATTTATTTTTACAAACGCCTATTCTCCATATGCTTCATGTTAATCGAGATATCGAGATGTCAATCTTATTGGTAATTTTGTTGTAGATGCAAGGGAAATATGGTAGCTTTTAAGCGATAGTCAAATATTTTAACGCTGGTTGCTATGTGGCGCATTCCATTCTCTTTGCATGTCCAGGACATAAAAAAATGAATAACGAATTTGAGAAAAAGTATAAGTATTGGAAAATTTAAGGAAATAACAAGCAATATCTCGAAAACGGTTCACTCAACAAAAGAAATGTATATAACATAAGTTGTGTATTTCAACGCGATCTACATTTTTTGTGTAGTAAAATTTTGCCTAGCTCTTATGGTTTACCAGTTATGCAAAAGTCGTTCACAATGAAGAATACTTTTGGAGACATTCCCAGAAAATTCGAGATATACATTTCATTTCTCATGACATTATCTTAAACATATGATATTTTCATCAAAATCGTTAGAGCCATTTTTGAGAAAATTAAACTTTTCGAAAAATCTTCCATGTAAAGGGTAGTCTGGGGTGGGGGGATTTTCTTGAAAACCTTTGTGTCGCATCGCTGGAAGATACTGAACCTAAATACCAAGTTTGGTGCTTATCCAACTGTTCGTTTTTGAGTTATGCTGTTCACAGACACACAGACACACACACAGACACACACACAGACACACACACACACAGACACACACACAGACACACACACGGACATGTTTCCAAAAATGCTTTTTTTGGATTCAGGAGGTCTCAAAACATGTATTTCCGGTGAAATCTCGGTATTGAATTTTTGGGTGGAATGCAATACTTCCCCTACTTACTATACGTAGTAGAGAAAGTAATAAACACAGGAAAGGAAAGATAACATCAGATTTCATTGTACTATTAATTTCTGCACTCCCAGATTTAGTTTATAGATTTTGTTTTATTTGAAAAGATTTTGCAATGCTTATACTGCGAGTAGTGCAAATGTTTTCATTATGGAGTATATTTTGGACTACATCAAGTCTATCTGGGAATCTTTACGTTTGTGGATACTGTTAGAGGTGAGACATGCGGAGGGTAATGCTTCGATTATGGGTGAGGAGTGCAGAGAGGTAACAGTAACCTGGCGAAGTCCAAAGCACTTCGATATTGGTTCTTTCTCCACAGTATTTTCCATGTGCAGTCATTCAATTTCGCTGCAACCATCATATAAAAAAAATGTATTCATCATGTCTAAAATGTAATTCTGTTATATAAATTGATTTAAAGTTTAATCAAATTCCAAAGTTATACTGCAATTTAAAGTATAGTATTGTAAAGTCAAAACGACTCAGAGAAGAAAGTAAATAATCGCCCTTGTACTACAATCTGTGTTGGTCACTTTTGTATGCGAGTCACATAATCACAGTGCACACACTCACACGCAGTGCTGTGATTCACATACATATGTGTTAATTGTGTACAGGGTTTGGAAGCATGTGTTGTGTAAAACACATAACTTTACCAGTAAATTCAGTGCAAGTGGTATGCTGTTGGTGGAGACAAACATCTGTTAAGTCTGCATTTAAAGTTAATTAATTAGTTAAGGAATTGTAATGAACAGTAGGTAAATAGCAAGGCATCATTTGCACGATTCGCACAACCACATCAGAGAGTGAAAGGTGTTTTCCTATTCTCAAGGATAAAAAGTTTGCTAATCTTTAACCATATGTTATATTGAGAAGGCCCTGATTTTAACCTTCTGCTAAACAAAAGTAGAGGAGAATGGACCTCCTATGCATGCATATTAATTAGCTTAATTTAGTTATAGTTAAGGTTTTTTTTTTTTTTCTTTTCTTTTTTTTCCTTTGAGAGACATATAGATACATAATTTCCTAAAATTCATTTTATACTCTTAAACATTTTCCAATGTCTATCATAGTTTTTTTTACTTTGGTTTATTCCACCGACATTCCAAAATAGCACTAAGAAGTACTCTTCTTTTAAATTCTTTTTTGGTTTGGGAAGCATGCCTGTGTTGTAATCCATTTAGTGTTACCCAGGGAACACCACAGATTGATGCAGATCAATTAATCCCCAGTGCCATTGGTGAACAACAACAAAATTTTCCAATGTGTGTTGTTGATTGCTTGGTATCATCAAATACACATTTAGACCTGAGATAATTTTGAACAACAAGCAAAATTAACTCTACACATTTCCACAAAAGAAATTATGTTCTTACTTTGGTGTCTGAATAAATACTGCTATAGAAGGTAGACACTAAAACTAACAATAAATATGTTCAGGAAACACAGGTTTATTGATGTGCAAGCATTTAAGATTTGTAAACCACTTATTTTGTAAAAACAAAGCACAGAATATCCATTTGCTATAAAAATGTGTGTTCTGCACTAAAATTTCAATTGATATTCATTAATATAAATGGCAAAAGGCTTCCTGCCACTGAAAGGAATAATACAATAATTATTAATATAGCTTAATTTATGCTCACTTTGGTAGATGTATTTTATTGCACATTTTATTTCTGAATTGCACTAATGTATAGTGCTGCAAAATATATGCAGAATATTTTGGGTTATATTGAAGGGGCAAGTGGATGAAGGTGGTGTGACATTTTCACAAAATTTGAATTAAATGGCTGCATAAAGGTGTTATGTCCCATTCTATCTGTTAAAGGCAGTTTTATTGCCTTCATCAACTGGTATATTCCGCATTTATTGACAATCAGCAATAAAACTGCCTTTAATAAATAGAATGGGACATAACGCCGTTATCCAGCCATCTAACTCAATTTTTGTGAAAATGACACATAACACCTTCATCCATTTGCCTCAACGATTGTTTTTGTGTATATATGTTTACCGGTAAACTATAGGACTGTAGAATAAAACCTGCCATGTAAAGTATGCTTAATACGAAAACATCACCTGCCTCCCTCCCAAACTTGCAAATCATGAGCCGACACTGATATGTACAATTGATGGCCACTTCACAAGCTGCTAAGTTAACTGGCTGTTTCACGCTCCGTTACAATTGGCTGCTGTTTCTATTTGTTGTTGTGAATGACACCATATGGCATTAATTTTACTCTTAAGTTTTACATCATTGCTTAGTTCCCATTGTGAATGGCTATTAAAGCCAATGATGTAAGGATTAAATAAGATGGTGATAATGGAACATTTCAAGACCTAGTTCAGGCATCCAAAAGACACACACTATGTTTCTTTATACAGTTTCAATGAAACTTCAGTTTTTATCTGGCAATGTAGCAAAAAAAATCCGATGTGTTACACTCACATGACTTTCTCTACTCTTGTACAAACTATTTTTACAAACGCTTATTCTCCATCTACTTCATGTTAATCGAGATAAACATTTGTATAGTCTATCTTATTGCTAATTTTCTTGTAGATGCAAGGGGAATATATATTTACAAGGGCAATATAGAAATACAGTAACCTTTAAGCACATACATATCTCTTAATAGCTGGTTGCTAGGTGCAGCACCATTCCCTTTGCCACAGCTTAATACTCTTTGCATATCCAAGACAAAAAAATGAATAACGAATTCCCATTTTAGAAAATAAGTATTGAAAAATTTAAAGGAATAACAAGTAATATCTCGAAAATGTTTCACTCAACAACAAAAATGTATATGACATAAATTGTGTATTTTAATGCGATCTACATTTTTTGTGTAGTAACATTTTGTCTATCTCTTATGGTTTACCAGTTATGCAAAAGTTGTTCACAATAAAGAATACTTTTGGAGACATTCCCAGGAAATTCAAAATATACATTTTATTTGTCATAAAAATGTCTTAAACATATGGTATTTTAATCAAAATCGTTAAGAGCCATTTTTGAGAAAATTAAAATTTTCGAAAAATCTTCCATGTAAAGGGTACTCTGGGGTGGGGGGATTTTCTTGAAAACCTTCGTGTCGCATCCTTGGAAGATACTGAACCTAAATACCAAATTTGGTGTTTATCCGACTGTTCGTTTCTGAGTTATGCTGTTCAGACACACACACACACGGACATGTTTCCAAAAATGCTTTTTTTGGATTCAGGGGGTCTCAAAACATGTATTTCCGGTGAAATCTCAGTATCGAAATTTTTGGGTGGAATACAATACTTCCCCTACTTACTATACGTAGTAGAGAAAGTAAAAATTAAAATACATAAAGTACAGCACTTAATGAAAGAACCTCTCAGTAATAGAATTCTCCTGGTTCGAGTATAAAACTATACAGATATTAAGTAATGTATTCAACATGCAAGGAGCATTTAAACAACAACACAAAAAGGAAAAAAAGACCATATATATTTTATCAAAATATATCATCCTCTCATCTTAAAATGACTCTTTCTTTCATTTTCATACAGATGGCAAATGGTGATCTACTAAAATGTAATACCTTGTGTTTTAAGCAATGATGTTATCTGGAGAGCTGCATTACATTGATAGTCACCAAATTTTGGTGATGGCATTACAGGAACAGGAGCATCAGGTACATCTGGAAATGCAGCTTCGACTGCTTTTGAGAACAGTTCAGTCAATGCTGTCAGAATGCTTTCAAATTTTACATCCTCTGTGTTGCATCCACAATTCTTCATTCTGTAACCTGAGCAATTTCCTCTCAATTGCTCTGCTGCACACGCCTGTTAAACAACTGTAACTTAATTATGCTTCATAAGCAGCACAAATGTATTCTTAATAACAGAAGAGTACAGTGTATTACAATAAGCATTTAGCATAGGTCAAAATATTAAACTACACAGATTTAATGCATACACATTAATCCTTTTATTCCAGCAAAAGGAAATTTAAAAACAACGACTGTGATCAAATTACTTATTTGTTTAGACATTAAGCTTTATAACATGTATGAAATTTGTTACTACTCATAAAAAAAGTATTTCCAAGCCCACGGTCACAATGGCTGGCACAAGTGACATGTGTAATTGATTTAGTTCAGTTAATTAGGTGAAAGTTTATGCTTGTTTATTCTGTTTGCTTAGCACACTTCAGATAAACATAACTCAAAAGCTCTGAATAAAAGTCACACAAAATTTCCCAAAAACAGGCAAAGAATGTTCAAACATGAGAATAAGTCTCCCAACAAAAGCTGTTGAAAACTTGCAGAGAAATTCAAACCGACACCATGCAATGTTTGAACACGAGAGAAAGTCAAAACACAACTATAGCTTATTTCAATGGTGTCCTGTGGATTCAAGAACAGAAGCACATAATATAATATGCCAAGTTTACTAAACTTTATCTGGTAAGTTATGCTCAAAGTGGAACTTGTTTGAAACAACATTAAAACTATTAAATGCATTACAAAGCTCATTTGTTTTAAGTGGTGAAATAAAATGTAATATAATGAAAGATCTGCAAATTATTCTGCTGTTTTACATTTTCTGCACATAAGACAGTTAAACAATAATACAAGAACCACATGAGTAACTGCAATGCATTGTGGGAGAGTATATAAAAACCCTACCAAAATTTTATTACAATCAGATAAGAACTTTATTTGACAAGGAACTTTTTTTATTGTTTCCTTAGTATTAGGAAATTTCTAAGCAAAACATAAGTATTGTTAGAGAAAAACAAGTTCCAAAGGTAACAGATTCTTAGAAAATGCTTTTAAACAAAGAACCTCCATTAAACGAATCACCAATATTTCTTAAGACAATGAAATTTATTGAAGAGAGATTACATAAAGATGAATTGCAGTTGCACCCTAGTGGAATATGAATATGTTCCGAGTGTGCTCAGCGAAGTGCAAGTACTCATGCATGCACAGCAACAGCACTTGGAGCCCAGTTGGAGGGGGAGCATGATAGCCAATATGTCCTTGTGCTTCCTGGCAGCAGTCTCGAGTTGTGTCATTTCTTACAACACATGACACTATGCCAAACCGGACAGGTCTGTTGGCATTAAGCACAGTTTCTGTTTACTGAAAAGGATACACTCCTGCAAATTCTTGTAAGTGCTGAATTCAATGAGAAAATGGAATGCACAGTGTCATTACACAACACTTCATTCAGCCATGACAAATTGCTACATTGCAGACTCTTGTGAAGAGTGAGTTCTCGGCTGCTCGCTGGTGCATACCAAGCTTGATAAACACAATATTTATTTATTTGTGATAGCAATCTTCCTTAGAATATGGCTATACATCAGCCCAAGCTGTTATCTTGCCATATTCTACCCATATTACACTCTTTATTTGTAACATAAAAAATTATAATAATAATAATAATAATAATAATAATAATAATAATAATAATAATAATAATAATAATAATAATAATACCAAAATGATAATCTAATAATACTAATTTTATGATAATATAATTACATATCTTAACATCTCATGATGAAATTAATTCATATCTCTTTTTATTGTCCTTGTTAAAAATCTTGTTTAAGGCTACTTTCCTGTCCAATTTTAACCATTTCCCATTTATAGCTTGCTTTCTCCAATGCTGTGTACCATTACAATCAAACACGATATGTTCTAAATCTTCTCTTTCCCCACATATTGGACACTGCTTCTGTGGCAACCCATTTCTTATTCCTATTAGTCCCCATACACCTGCTCGTACCCAAGCTATACTCTCTCTTTGTTCCTTATTTGAATTATCCACATATTGTTCTCTAGCCCATACATTTTTTATTAATATATGATTCCAAGGAACTTTTCTTCCCGATTATACTAAATGAATTTTGTATCTCCATATCTTCAAACCACCTAGCTTCTTTCCAAAAACCCTTAACATTATTTTCCCTCCTCCCCCAAATTTCTCCCAAACCACTATTTTCCAAGTAATTTTGTATACTATAACTCCGTTTTTCTTTAAGCTCTTTTCTTGAAATTCCAAACACTGTCTCAACAAGTTCTTCTCTTCTAAATTTAATAGTCTATACCAATATTTAAGAGCTCTCTCCATTATTACCCTTTTTCTCCCCACTCTGTGCATTTCAATTACAGCAAATTCCTTTACTGTGGCATTTGGCAGACCTAAAACTTCTCTACAAAAACGCCATATCTATCCCTTCCCAGCCTCCTCCTACTCCCCATATTTCACTTCCATATAACATTTTTGCTTCAACTACTGTGTTATATATTTTCTCTAGCCATTTAACATTTATACCTGGTATTCTATATTTACACCCTCTAATTGCCCCCTTCCCCTTTGCCAATACCAGTTTCTTCTGTTTCTCCCATTTTTCACCCCTATCCATTTTGACCTCTAAGATATACAATCTCTGACCACTTTATATTCCTTCTCTCCATTCTTCCACTTTTCATACTTGGCACCTTTCTTAAACACTATGATTTGAGTCTTCTCTTGGTTTACTTTCAGGTTCCATTCATCACAGTATTTATTTATTTGCTGTAGGGACTGCTTCAAACCAATCGTTGACACAGATCCTAGCACTAAATCATCAGCAAATAATAACCCAGGAATTGATACCTTATTTATCACAGGCAACCAATTATTATTTCTTCCTATCTCAGTGAGGATATCATCAATATACAGATTAAATAACACTGGACTTACATCCTTGTGTAACCCCTTCCTTTGGTTTACTTCTTTTGTCACCAATCTTACTCCTACTTTCACACAAAATGTGTTCTCCTTGTATAGAGCTTTAAATAAATTGACCGTCTGTTGACTTACTCCCTTCCTCAAGAGTTTGTGCCACAACAAATTTAAATCAATGTGGTCATATGCTTTCTCCAAATCAAGAAATGCCATGTACAATTTACCACTTTTTTCTTTTAAATACTTATCCACCAGAGTTTTAATTATGAATAAGTTATCTACCTTTCTTCTCCTCTTACGGAAACCCATTTGAAACTCCGAGAGCATATTATATGCCTCTACCCAGTTTAGTATCCTATTTGCTAAAATCCCTGTGAAAATCTTTCCAATATTTGATAGTAATGCTATTCCCCTATTGGGCTTATCAATGCTCCTCTTGCCTTTGTAGATAGATTGAATTATTGCTTTCCTCCAATGCTCTGACACACCCCCTTTGGATTTTATTACATTAAACAAGTCTGTAAACTGATGCAGTAATTTGTATCACAAATTACTTAAATGTAAATGATTGTAATATGAATATGCATTTTTATGTGACATTGATTTCAGATGTTTATTGATTGTAAATATTGTTGGGAAGTAAATTTATAATGTCTTACTGAAACTGTCAATAATAGCGCGCAATAATGCAGAGAGGGGGGTGAGCTGTTTATCATTATTGGAAACGAGGAAGTTACATAATGTTGGCGCGTTTTTCGGTAGAAACTTCTGGAATATTTTCTCCCTAAAGCATATGTATTCATAATTTTCATTGGATATTAAAATAGACGCTAATGTTGGCGCGTTTTATTAGCCAATAGTAATTCAGTTATAATCTTTAGGCATATCGGGGAGTGGGTGTATAAAAAGCCAAGTCAGAGGTAGATCGCGGGCAGTTCATCGAAAATCTCAATACATTACACGTCGCCTTCAGTCTGTCAGTTCATCAAAAATCTGTGTACACTACACATCGTCTTCAGTCAGTCAGTTCGTCGAAAGTATTTGTACGGCAAACGTCGGGTATCGATTCACAAGTTACGCGCAGCAGAATTATGAATAATCTAAAGTGCTGTAAGGTTAATTATACAAAAAGTTGAAGTACGTAAATTAAGAGTGATCAGTAAGAAGTTATTATAACAGTTTCAGTTTGGCGAGTGTTAAGATCAATGTATAAATGTGATAGTTAACGTGTTTGACAATAAATGTGTAAAACAAATTTCATCATCAGTGTTATATTTGGATAAAAGATTCCTTTCCGTTTACACAACCTGTATAGAGATACGTGCTCAAGCCAACAGGATAATAGCTAGCCGGAGGACATTTGAAATGAAATCAAACAAAAGCTAATACTGCCGCAAATTGCTAACACCAGATGGAGCTACGAACCTAACAAAGAATGACGTCACAAGATGGCTTCACATGAAATAAACACACATACACAAACATCACAAGCATCAACAATTATAAGTAAACCGTCACAAATTGGCTCCCAAACGTGGGGCTACACAATAATGTTAAATAAATAATATAACATTATATACACTCGCAAAACATCTTTACTCTGTTCTCATCACTACACCATTCTTTGATAAACTCTGGAGGAATTCCATCTATACTTGTTGCCTTATTTATTTTTCATTGCCTTCACTTGTTTCGCTACCTCCTCATCTCTCGCTTCACTATCTAATATATCTATGTATCCCACTCCAAAATCCGCCGCTAATTTCATCTTAATAACACCCTCCTCCTCAAATAACATTTTAAGATACTCCATCCAATCTGCTGATGTGATATTTGGTTTACCTAACCATTTATTATACGTGGATTTTAATGCTCTCCACACTTTGCTGGTATTGTTCTCCCTTAAAACTTTAATCAGATTACTTTGTTCTTTATTTCTTCATTCTTGTTTCTTTTCTTCTAATAGTGCATTATAGAAATTCCTACTCTTTAAGTATTCCTTCTTTTCTTCCTCACCCCCTCTCTTTTTCCATCTTACTAATGCCCGTTTCACCACTTTTTTTGTTATTTTGCATTCCTCATTGTACCACCCTATTTCCTTTTTTACACTGCCCCTCCCCCTTCTCATCCCATCCCCTGCTCTTTGCATTAACATATTAAAAATATTGGTTGCATTCTCTATTTCCTGATTCCTTATCATAAAACTCATTCCCTGATGACATATTTGACCCTGCTTAGAATCTACTGTTAGTTTAAATTCTACCCTCTGTTCCTCCCTCCATTTAAATTCATTATACTGCTTTGTATTCTTTCCCCATTTCCATCTGACTTCCCTTACTTCCTCTGATCGTCTTTGAGTCTCCACTACCAGCGGGAAGTGGCAAGTATTAGATACAAAATTTAGCACCTTAAAGTTACTTATTGTACACGCCGTGCTAATTGGCCATAATATATAGTCAATAACACTTTGCCCGTTCATATTAACATAGGTAAACTCTCCTTCCAAATCATCTCCATATATCTAGAGCGTTCACTTCACAAAATTCGATAAATCCATTGCTTGACTTATCGATACACTTGTCTTTACTTCACCTGAATTGTTCCCTTCTAGAACATGTTTCATTTTCAACAAACATATCACACTTTATATTCACATCCCCTTCATCTATTCTGATACTAAAATCCCCCATTATTATTACTTTCGTATTCCCGTACTTCTCTCTTAACCTATCTATATCTCTCTCAAGCGTTTTCAACAATTCAGGATTATGGTATTGCGAGGGACTGGGTGCATTGTACACTACACCTAAACATATGGTTTTCTCATTTATCAGTTTATCTTCCAGTATAATCCACAAAACATTTTTAATCCTAGAGCAAGTATCTCTTATTACTTTCCCTATGGATTGCCTTACAAAAAGATCCACTCCCCAGAAGCTCTTCCCTTCCTTGCTATCACCTCCCCTTTTATTCCAACATATATAAAATCCTTAACCTCTATGTTTACCTCCCTTAACCAGGTTTCTGCTACCCCTAGATAATCTACCTTTTCTAGTAGTTGTCTCAACTTCCCTGTAAATATTTTATTTTTTAGTCCCTCGCAATTCCAGAACCCAATCTTCCTCTTTTATTTCTCCTTTCCCTGTTGTGAACCTGTTCTTTTTTTAAACCTATCCAACACTTTCCTACTCTGTAATTCTATTCCTGTTTTCTCCCTTGACAGTCCCACTAAGTTTCTGTCCAAAACCAGTAAGCTCCCACTGGGTGTCAACACAATGCTTTCCTCTCCCTCCGTTCCGTCACTCTGAGACCACGCCCCTGCCCTGCCCACAGTCAGGTCACGTGCCAATTGAACTTCCTCCCTCCTAGGGAAATCATTTTCCTTGCTTCTCCAGCTGTTGCCCTTACGTCACTCAGAACTGACAAAAACCCCAATATAACATGTCCCAGAATTCAACCACACAAATTGCTACTGAAGACAGTTATATGAGTTAGCACCACCTCTGATGCCGTATGCAGTAAGAATGAATGTTATACATTACAAAAAGAATAAGATGATCAAGAAAAAAAGAACTACATGAGGTAGCAAGGCATGCATCTATTTTCCACTCACCCTGTCAATGTTTCATCAATGGCATGATCACCATTAACAGATTTTATGCTATTGCATGAAATTTAAAACCATAGGCTATAAGTTCAGTACCTCAAAATGTTTATCTATAACCCCTTCGTAATCCTTGCCATCTGTCTGATTGAATTTTGGGACACACTATATATAGAGAATTAAGTCTATCTATTTATCCTCACACTACAAATATCCATTTGTTTTGAACACACTGCACTTTAAATAAGCACCCATAAATAGCTTTTAACAGGAACTATATCAGTGTACTCTACAGTTTCTAATTTCAACATCCTAGTAGACTAAAAGATGTTTACATGCCCTGGATATTCACACTATGTACACACTGGAGAACATAGTTAAAAAGCTGTCTACAGATATATTATTATAAGCATGCTAGTCCCGCCGGCTTTAGAAGGGAACCTGATCTAAACAAAAGCATGTGACAAGCTGTCTGCATCAACCACAGATTACAACATAGTTCCATGTCAGACTACAGAAATCAATTTTCTTTTATATTATTTAAGAGTTTATTTTGCTAAAAAGCATTGTTAAAATATCAAATTTTAGTTCACACTGCATTTAAAAATATATAGATGTAATTAATAAAACTTAATGAATGAAGATATGCATATGCACCATTTTCTATTACTAAAATACAGTTGGTCAGTCTTGTTGCATTTAGTGGCTTTCATTTGTTTTCAAATTGTTTATTACAGTATGGATAACAGTGGTGAAGGTTAATAAGTATTATGAATAATCAGAGTGTATATGTGAAACATCCCATATGTATAACATGTATGTGTGAAAACATCCACATTTTGAAATGTGGTGAAAAAAACTATTGTATTGAATGCAAGTTTTGTGAGAAGTATCCGGATTTAGCCATTAAAGACATTATTCATTTAATGTCTGAGTTTACTAGTGTTTCTATGAAAAGTGTCAACTCCATTCATGTGGAAAAGCACAAAACTGGAAAACTGTTATCACCTTCAAAGAAAAGGAAACGTGAAAAAAGCTGTACTTGGCACGAAATGTGAGGAGAAAATGGAGAGGATTGAACCACTTTCATATTGTGATTAATAAGGTATATTTGAAATTTTATCATCATTCTGGTTCTATCATTCCATACCATTTATATAACTACTTCAACATTTTAAAAGTTTATAACTCATACTTGGTCTGCAAGTATGTTGTTCATTATTCCAATGCACCAACACCAAATTATTTCAAAGTGTGTTCTGGTCATAGGTTATTGCATAACAAATGTAAAATAATTGTCTGCTGTCAAATGAAGTAGCAAGTTTATAAAAGTGGATAATCTGATCATTCAGCTGATGTGCATTTATGCCGGTCAGGTCAGAAGCACATATCTTCAGATAGTACGTATGTTCTGCCCAGGGTGTATGTAGTAATATAATAAGCAGACCAGTACTTTGCGTGCTGTTGTCGTTCCCTTCTATGGCCGGCAGGATTACAGTGATAATGATAGAACCTCTAAGCAAATCAGGCAGCTGATACAAAACACTAAAAGTTCTTACAAAGATGAGCAATGCATTTATCTGACATTTTATTCAAACACTGCAGATGTGTGCAATAGTGTTTGCAGTTAGTACCAAAACCTTTAAATATCACCATTCTAATAGCACAGATGTCATGCTGAGTTTCTGGATGTTGAAATTTTTTGATAACCCTTATGTGGTAAATGATTTTACTTTATCTTCTTTCTTTGGTGTTACAATAACAGAATAATCCACAAAAATACATAAACAGAAACAACATGTCCAGGATAATCACAGAAACTATTCAAGATTTTAATGATTGGAAAGATTATGGATTCTTCTTGCTGGTTACATGCTTTATACTATTTCCAAAATGTTAAAACTAGTGGATTATGAGTATGTAGAAATTCTTTGCATCTGCCATTTTTGCTACTGTTTTGTTTGAATATAGGTATCAGGCACTTTAAGAGGCTTTTAAGATATTAAGTAATATGAGATTAAGAGAAGGCAAAAATGCTTTTAAACTTCTCTATTAACTTAGTGAAAATGTATTCTCCAACCATTCAATAATCCCTTCTCCAGGGAAACATACTTATTAGCTGTATGACATTTATGAAATTTTGAAAGTCAGAATTTTAAAGGGATCAGAAATACAATATTCACTCATTTTCCTAGCATTTTCAAGTTTTTGACACAAGAGGTCTTTAACCCACTGCCTAATGGTCACTTAAACCCTGCACTGGTTGTTCAGGGATACCCAATAAACAAATTTAGGTATTTAAATCGGGCACAGTGTAAAACTTTGCTTACTTTTTATGATATTTTAATCAAATAAAAACTGCATTAAAGGATATTAAATGCAGTATGCATTAACTACAACAAATAATTCTGTATTTATATACAAAATGCCAAAAAAGAAGTTTCAATTTGTCAATGTATTATACATGTCTGATTGGTACCAATTTACAGAGCTAAAAGAAGTCTTACTAGAACACTACCATGATTCAACGCTCTTGTTTTGTTTTGTTTTGTTTTGCAAGTAAACAACTATTAGTAGCAACTCATATTTCCTATTGAAGTTCTCAGTACCTATCCTGACACAACGCAGTAATAATCTTGTAACGGAAGAGAAAAGTTTGATGTTACACAAATCAGACACACATTGTAATCGTTGCCAAGTGAGAGGTTTGTATATACATGTGCTTATTGCTTTAGACAAAGTTGAAACTAAATATGATTGTATTTGCATGCCACAAATAGCTTTGCTTGTTATGCTCAGGTAGCTGTACAATTTTCAGCTGTTGAGATAGATAAATATGCAACTTGATACAGTGGAATCTTGTTAGCACGTTTTTCCGTGTATTATGTTGAATTATAAAAGTCCCAGCACCAAATGTAATAAATAACGTTTGTTTAGCACCTTTTCTTGCTCCCACTTACTACGTTCGAAGTTTGACATCCTCATTAGCTATTTTAGCCAAAGCTTGGTCACCCAGTGGGAGTAGATTCGAAGTTTGATGTCCTCATTCGCTACTTTGGTCAAAGCAGGCAGGGTGGAACCGGCAGCCAATGGCATGCATGTACATATTTGTGTGATGCGATTTGTGTGGGGGGGATAGAGAATGCACTAAGTGCAAAACGGGAAGCTTAACAAGGAGAGGATTACAGTTTTGTTGTGCTGTAACGAAAGCGGAACGGAGAAATTGGTACCGCTGGTTATTGGAAAAGCACGCAATCCACAATGCTTTAAGAATGTGCAATCTTTTCCATGTAAGTAAACTTCCAACATAAAAGCCTGGATAACTTCTGCCACCTTTGAAAATTTCTTACGAGCATGGGACGCAAGACTGGGCATAAGAAGCAGGAAAATTGCACTCTTTATTGATCAGTGTGCCGTTCATCCACCAACTGTTTCAAATTTAAGAAACAAAGATCATTTTCTTCCCAGAAACTGCATGAATAAGCTATAACCTTTAGATCAAGGCATAATTCAGTGCATGAAACATACGTATCGGAAGAGGCTGGTACACAGAAGTTTGGCTGCACTGAAATCGACAAGAAAAACCACTGTCTTAGATGCCATGCATTTTATTAGAACTGCTTGGGATTGTGTGATGCAAGATACCATTAGGAACTGTTTTAATAAAGCTGGTTCTTGGTGATGCAATCATGCAGGAAGATGAGTTTTCCGAGAGTGAAGAATGGCGCCAAATAGCAGACGACGCTGGCGTGTCTTTCGAAACATACGTAAGCATTAACAATGAAATTCCAGTGTGTGAAACAGCGATGATAGATGAAATACTTGAACAAGTGAAAGAAGAAGCATCAGTGGGAGATGAAAGTGATGATGAGCCAGATCCTGAGCCAGTACCTACAGTGTCTGAAGCAATGCAAGCAATGGACATACTGAAGCGATATGTGTGCAGTTTCGAAGTTGATGGCGATGTAATGACTTTACTAAACAAGATGGACAGTAAAATTTTGGCATTAAAACCAATAAAGCAATCAACTATAGATATGTATTTCAAACCAGTGTAAATAGGGTCTATTTCTGTAGTATTCAGCTATCTTACTGATAGCTGAATACCACTTTCCAGAGGTGTTCTTGAGCATTTTAGTATAACACTCCGACATTCCATCCAACTGTGCATGAAGAGTGGTACGGGTCTTGTGGATCTCAAGGCGCTGGAGAAGCTCTTCAAAAGATGTTGCTTGATCACTGTGGAGCTCCTGGGATATCCTGAACTGGCAAAAGAAGTGTTCACCAGTGCATTAGTCACGGTTGAAGCCTCTTAGTTGAAATCTAGTAAACCTCTGGCCACTTGAACTAGTCCATAACAACCGGCAGATAAGGATTTCCTGCATCTGTCCTTGGGAAAGGGACCATCACACAACAGCAATTCTTTAGAACGGTGCTCTCACATTGTATTGTAGCATCCGGTCCCAACTTCAAGTGTGGGATCCATAACTTGCCACACAAATGTCACACTGCTGGCACCTCTCCACATCGTTTCAAAGATGCAACCAATAAAATTGGCGACAGAGTTTATCCAAGGTCTTATTTACACCCAGGTGCCCTCCATTAGTACCAGCACAATGGTAAAGAAATATTTAACCCACAAGAGAAGGAGATTATACATGTTATTTGTAGATTTTAAAAAGGCCTTTGACATGACAAATAGAGAAGCACTGTGGTTTAAATTGAGCATGAAAGGGATGACTACTGCCTTTATAAGAGTACTTCAAAGAATATATACGGACAATCAGTTTTGTATTAAAATTGCTAATAATACATTAACAAGAAGCATTCCGAATAATATTGGTCTAACACAAGGTTGTAAATTGAGTCCTGTATTAATCTGTTCATAGACGATATTTTGGAATCAATTAGAGTAGAGAACAGACATGTGCCAATAATTAATAATAAGGAAATACCTGGTTTTTATTTGCAGATGATTTAGTTGCGGGATCTATAAGTAATGTGGAATTGGCAAGAACAATTGACGTGATAGATAAATTTTGCAAAAAATGGAGTGTAAGAATTAATGTAAATAAAACAAAAATTATGGTATTTAAAAAGGGCAATACATTACGGAAAGATGAGAAATGGTATTGGCATGAAGAGAAATTGAGGTAGTCCAAAAATTCTATTACTTAGGGATACGACTAAGCAGCAATGGTGGGTGGAGCGAACAAAAGAGAATAGTATTAGCTAAAGGAAAAATGGCAATGAAAGCCATCAAAACTTGTATAGATAAATTACCTGAAATGCAATTAAAATGGTTACAGAGAATTTATACTACTGTAGTAGAAGCAAAAATGTTATATGGAGCAGAGATTTGGGGCCTGGAAGAAGGGTGGGTAAATATAGGCATGATCCATAGCAGCTTTTGTAAACAAATAATTGGGCTTACCAAGATCACCCAACGGAGTAGCTCAAGCCAAATTAGGGAGAGATTGTGGAAAGAGTGCTAAAATATTGGATTAGAATTAGAGATTTCGATGATCAGAGCATCTTACATCAATGTTTGATAGTGCAGGAAAGACTTAATCATAAAGAGTCTTGGCTAGGTAAGATAAAGGAAACCTTGATGAAGATAGGTTTTGGGGAGATTTGGAGAACTAAAGAATTATTACAAATAGGTTTCTGGAATGAAATTAGGACAAGAATAGAGGGATATGGAAAAACAAGATTTATTAGCGAGTTTTACTTTTAAGAGCTAAATGAGATTATACAGAGAAATGAAAGTAGTATGGAGCAGGGAACAGTATGTTGATATATGTGATAAAACAGCAAGAGCAGGATTTGCATGGGCTAGGACAGGAGTGGTGAATTTGAAAAGTTTGAGAAAAGAGATTGATTTGGAGAAATGCCCAATATGCCACCGGAAAGTTAAAGTGTGGCATATAGTTTTAGAGTGTGAAGAAACGAAGTTGCTTAGCAAGTGGATAGAGAAGAGAGAATGGTTAAATTTACCCATAAAAACTCAAGCTAAAAGGTTAGTAAATGTAAAATCTAGGAAAAATATAATAGAAGTAGGAAACTTTTTGGGCAGAGTAAGAGCAAAATGGTTGAGGAAAATTAGCAAGGAAGAGGTAAATGAGTATTAAATTACAGTAGTTTTTATTTGATATGTTGCAAGTAGGACTCAACAACTCAACAACCTCCAGGTTTGAGTTTGTTGGGGACCAAGGAAAGCAACTCAAGTTAGAGTTAGTATTGGAGATTAAATAAATTGATAATTGTACTTTTAGACTAGGAGGAATGCTGGCTACCAGTATTCCATACTGCTGGATACCAGTAGTTAAAAGGTTAATTTTTTTTATATTTTATTTTATTGTTATTTTTAGCAACTGGGTTAAGAATAAATTTGTGAAATTGTTGTTGTAAATTTGTACAATTAACTGGGTTAACAATAAAATTACTTAATAATTACTTAGTACCAGCATGGGTCTCATTGGGGGGCTTCTTTCACCTTGCTCCTCGGGAGTATTAACGTTCCAAGTAGGTTCTTCCATCTCCATCTTCCATCTCTTCAATACACCATTCATGACCACCAAGGAGTCCCACTGGGTCCAATAGCTCTTATAGAGCAATGTCTGCCCCACAGATCATTCACCAGATTCTTTATCCGCCAGCATTAGCCCTATGCTGCTCTCTCAAGGTCTCTTCATCCCAATTGGACCGTGAACAGGCTTGTGGATGCAACACTCTTCTTTGTCTCAATTTTCACATAGTGATTGCAGCTTTCCTGGCATAGTATTCAGGAAAGAGCATCTACATTAGAATGATGCCTTCCTAGGCATTGCTCCAAGGTAAAAGTGTAGCCATTGGACCAAGCGGGACATCTGTCCTTCCAAATTACAATAACCTAACAGTCAAGTTAGGGTGGAATGGTCAGTTCGGAGGTGAAACTCCTGTCCGTAAAGGTGCCAGTGGAAGTGCTTTAGGGTAACCCCTGATGCCGAACTTACTGGCATCCATGTCTATGATAAACATTCTGCCAGAGATGGGGTATCCCAGTCCCAGTGATGTTTATAGGCACTCTTTAGGTCCTGGAATGACACCTCGGCTTGGTCACAGCACGAGGAGGCTTGTCGTTCCTCCGTTAGCTGTGTTAGCGGTTTGGTGAGGTTTACATACCCCGCCAAACTGGTAGTATATGCAGAGGCCCAGGAACCTTCGCAGTTCTTGCTCATTCCTTGGACTGAGCCACTCCTTGACAATCTCTAGCCTCTGGGGGTCTGCAGCCACTCCATTAGGGCTTATGATGCGTCCTAGGTAGTGCACTTCCTTTCTAAACATTTCTTGGGGGTTAAGCTTGAGGTTAGTCTGGCAAAGCCTTTCAAACACCTTCCCCAGGCTGCTCAGCTGACTCTCAAATGATGTCAGGGTAAAAGAGGCAAGTACCATAGGCGAGGCCCCTCATCACAGACTCCATAAGTCCCTGGAACTTTGCGGGGGCATTGCAGAGTTCGAAAGGTATTACTGGGAACTGCCACAGTAATGGCAGTTTGGACCATGTTCAGTACAAAACACATTATTCTCCTTGTCATGGTGAGTGTGGCAGTACTCCGACGTCAGGTCCAGGGTGGAAAACCACTGGATCCCCGCTAAGGTGTCCAGGGTGTTGTTAATCCGCAGCAGCAGAAGGAAGTCTTTCTTAGTGGCATCATTCAGTTGCCAGTAGTCAACACAGAAGTATAGATCTCCAATCTTTTTTTTTATTAGCACTACAGGTGAGGACCACAGGCTGACTCCTTTATTATGCCTCTGGTCTTCACGTCTGTTATTCAGTTGCCTACTTCCCTCTGCTTTGCTAACAGGACATGGCGAGGCGGGTCAAGCTTCACCAGTGTCAATGTGATGCATCACTATCAGTCCAGCCACAATTATCTGCTGATAAGCTGAAAATGTGCTGGAATTCTGAAAGCAGGTTGAGGATATGCCTCTTCTCGCTTCACAATAGATTCTCAGTCGCCTCCTGGATGAGGTTACTCAGATGTCCATTCAATTTCTTGTAGTTTAATTGGTTATCCATGTGTATGGCCACAGGTATTATAGAAGCAACCAATTCACAATTTTCCTAGACAGTCCCGCTTAGCAGTTCCTGGCATTTAGGACCCTCGCCAGGACAGGCTCCCGAACCAGAAGCTGTATCCTTGGGATGTAAAACCCATCTCAATGTGGTCCTCCATCCAGAATTATGTTGCTTGCTAGGAGTTGCTTTGTCCATGCCGTCACCAGCCTCTCACTCCATGATGGAATGACCTCTCATTCAGCAAGTAGAGCCTCACCGATTGCATCCTCTACTCCAGATAGTTCAACTGGATCTCATCACGGCCAAGGTGCAATATTTGGCGCTCAACCTCCACCTTGGCATCAAAGAACTGAAGGGCATCCAAGTCCAGCATAACTTCCTCAGTGATTTTGGCAACAAACACCCACATTTGTAGCCTGCTCCTGTCAAGGGCCAACTCCAGGTAAGCTTCCTCAGTCACAGGCAGGGTTTCGTCGCACCAGAAATGCACTCAGTAACTCACCTACTAATTGACTTGCTTGCGAGAACCCTCGCTTATGCAGCTGGTTAGTGTTACAGAACGTTCTAAAAGGGGAAACTTCCAGAATATTCTGGTTATCTGACAATAACATTTTCAGTGTTTACGCTGGGCAAGTTCACTATATATCTGCTTACCTCTCCACTAACTGGCATCAACCACTGATAACCTTAGGCCATAGCTGCTACATCACAAGACCTTGAATTTTCTGGGAACGAGCTCTGAAGCCATCTTCATTATAAGTGTGTTTTGTATAATTGATAAACCATAAGAGACAGAGAAAATCTTAATTCACCAAAAAATGTAGATCTCACTGAAGCACCCAATTATGCCAAATAAATTTTTTGTGGCATTAACCATTTCTGAGACATTCTTTGTTAATGGTGTGAATTAATGGGATTAATGAGTAGATTAAACAGCTATTCCATTAATTGACCTAATAGTGGTTGAAAGTAAGAAGCCCAGGACTTAAAGTACTTACAACATTGTAAGTCGCATTGGGGTATGTCATCTCAATACAATTTGAGATCTCCTTGTGGTTTACCAGGAAAATTAAGAATCATTTAGAGAATTTAATGTCGCGCCAGCATGTTGCCATGGTAGCTCAGTGGTTACAGCAACCGGACGAAGACCAGGAGATCCGTTGTTCAAATCCTGGCTATGGCATTGAATTTTTTAGTCGTCTGATTCTACCTTTTTAATGTTATCAAATTTTTCTGATATCTCTCAGCAGATGTGTAAATCATGCTTGTTATCGAAATTTATATGAATCCAAAAATTTGTTCAACAGCTTTTAAGATCTGAAACATATGTATAAATTAATATTTGCAGTTCTGTTTAATGAAGGATTAAGCTTCTTACACATATTTCATTTAAACATGTGTAATTTGAGTTTGAACAAGATGAAAGTTCTCTCTTCCTCTGGAACCTTAAAAGTCCAGATCTTTATGAAACTGAAAACTGTTTGGGACAGAATGTAAAATACAATTGGTGATGTCCTAAATGACAGCTTTTGAAACAAGTCTGTCCAAAACTAAAATGAACTTTTGAAATAGCTGGCCAATGCAATGAAATTCTTTTTTCCACTTCTAAACAAGAACTTTACTTTTGCATCATTTCAGTTTATCACCAACTAATAATGAACCAGTGTTTTATGCTTGCAGTGATTTTTCTCATACAAACAAATGAAGATTCTGGAAGAGCAACATATGTGCTTCAAACTGGGCAAAATATTTACAGAAACAATAAAAATGTTACACCCTGTTATAAATAATTGAAAGCAGCAGTGCGTTCTGGAAATATTGAAAACCATCAACATGTGATGACATTTATGTTAAAAAATATCTATATACTTTGTTACAGAAAAATCATCAGTTGACCAACTATGAAAAGGTGGAGGAGTATGAATTAACACACATTAGTGTGAAACTTTAGCGGAAAAGATTTGCATGCATCGAGTTGCTGCAAAATTCATTCCAAGATTGTTGGCATATGAAAAAAAAGAAATGTATGTTGAGGTCATCCTGATATAGTAAATCAAACAAAAGAGGACCATAGCTTCCTGAGGAATGTCACATTAAGTAAGGAGCTCTAGATCTAAGATTGTAATCTTGAAACAACAGCAAAATCAGTGCAAGTTTTGGGAAACCACTGCATAGCCGGGGAGAAAAAAAAAAATACACTAAAGTCACTGAAATATTACAGAAATGCTCACATCTTTTTAAATTTTGAAGGTGGTGTTCATTATAAGTATGCCACACAAGACAAATCATTAATAAGAAACTTCATTTGGAAGTAATATGGAATTTGAAAAACGCTGAGAGACAGCAAGTAGAAAGTAGATAAAATTGAATGGGAAAAGCTTTATTTCTTTTCGGACAGACCACTAGCTACATAGGCTGGTGTAGCTAGTGAATAAACTAATAAAAATGAATTGAAGTAGTATTTTTACTTCACGTATTTATGTTTACGAAATATTTTTTTAAACTTGAAGAAGGTTATGTTGTGCTGCTTTTGTTTTGTTTGGTTATGTAATTTTAACTTCCCCACGTATGAGAGCCAACTTGAAGTAGATGTTTAGTTCACGTATAACATTTTTACGTAAATATTAAGTGCTTTAGTAGTTTGCAACACGCTCTGGACGTCGGTTTGAATTTTTTGATTACGTAATAGTTACTGTTATTACACAATATGTTGCTACGCATGAGAAGCTGATTTCAAGATGTGTTTTTGTTATTACAATCCAAGTTTTACACTATAATATTTAACTTTGTTATTAAAACTGCTTCTATATATATTATTTATGTTTAAATTTGCTCGGCTGCGTCAGTAATGTTTGTAGAGTCATGTATCTTAGTCAGGGTGCGGTATGACAATGATTGTAGACATCACAGAATTTAAGTTTTTAAATTCACTTCTTTTATTAATTCTTGCACATTTTTATAATGGACTACACTTTTTAAGAACTCTGAGAATGTTTAATACTTTCACTTAGCGCGTATACATATTTTTACGATTCACACGTAATATTTCTGTAGAGAACACATCTTCCATCTGGTCACTGCTGGTTTGCCAGCAACTGAGCAACTTCAACGGTCAAAACCCGTAAGCTTCGGTATTTCAAGTCTCTGATTGGCTAATTCTAGTCCAATAAAATATCTGCATTTTACTTAAAGCTTTTCTTTGCTGTTGATTGGCTAATTTTAAACTGTTACTGAATATTACATTATCGTTGCTATAATCATGACTAGTAATTTTCAAACTCTTAAACTCATTATTGCCATAAGGTTACCTCATTATTACCTCATTGTTAGCAACTTAAAACTTATTATTCTCACAGCTCTTGCATTATTAAAGTATATAATGTATACACATAACATTATTAAAACAAGTTTACAATAAAAATAAGCATTTGCAATGACTGTCACATACAATTCAAATAACTATTACATACATATTGTTTCAAGGCAGGCTGTTATTGAATTTACTTATTATATAATACAATTGAAGTTATTCAGGTATTAAAATACTGCCTCAGAATACACAGTAACAACTCGTATTGATTCTATCATCTGTTTGTAATACATTTCACTTTTTAAATTGTGTACAATCAAAAGAACAGTAACTTAATAGCCTCATATTATTTGCTAGGGGAGGTATTAGACCTGTTCTTACAATAATTCCAGCTCAGATTTAATTTTCAAAATTACACACAATGAGAGCAATTAAATGAAGGGTTACTTGTCATCACTTAAGAGTATCCCCTGCCATTTAGGAAGAGGTGCTTTCTATTGGGAGAGGTTTGAAAGGTATAATGCCAATGTAACAATGAGATAATAGGTTAGAAAAAGAAAATTTAAGAGGGACGTACTTGTTTACATGCAACGCTTGCCAGTCACAGCAACAAGGAAGCTTGCAAGTGTTTATATTTTCAGAAACTGGATAGTAACCTATTTAATACCCTACTTACCCTCTTCAGAACTTCCAGTCGAGTTTTAAGTTTAATGTTTTCCAAACTTAAAGCAGCTAATTCTGTACTATCCTCCTCTTCAACATCAAATTTGCCATTCTTTAATGAACATAGTTCCCTCATAAGTGTGTCTATTTCTGCCTCCTGGAAATAAAACATTGAGCACATAGTTATAAAACCACTTCTATTTTGTTAATGGATAGAAAGACAATTTTTAAGGAGATTATTTGCTGTGCGAACAACTGCCAGAATTTAGAAATATTCTTAAGATGGCACTCATCACCCTCTAATTCTCTGTTACTCATTCTCCTTCAATCGCATTCACTCTCCTTCATTCTCTACCTCCACACACTTTTACTTCCCCTCCCCAAATTCTCTCATTTCCCCCTCTCTCTATTACTCCTCCCTCATTCCAAAATCAGCTTCTAGGATCTAAATCTGTTAGCTAGATTGAGAAGTAAATCCAACTCCCTCATTCTCCTTGCCTTCCATCCTTCCTTTTCTCTCTTCCACAAAATCAGCTTCTAGAATCTAAACCTGTTGGCTATCTTGAGAAGTAAACCAACAACTACTGTACAATGCCAGCATTACATGCTATCTTAATATGCCTTGACATCATTTTGCAGCACCTGAAAGCACAGCTGCTGAATTTCTCTGCCTTCTCTGTATCCAAAAGAGAATAATGAATATGTACATTTCCTTTCAGCTGGCCACAGATTTAACTCTTTTTTTTCCTTTATTAAGCCTTGTTTGGAGTATGTTTTCCTGATTCTGCTCTTAGATGGGGCAAGATATAATGCTTTGAAGGAAATGAGATCTTATTAAATTCATGTATCAACTGTGGGGATAGAGACTACTCATTTTTAGTACACCCATCATGATGTAGCAGTAATACGTCTATGTTGCCCAGCATTCATTTCAAAGCTACGCGATAAATAGGAAGATGCCTTTCAGTCTGGTTGTATGCATGGTAGCCGAGCGGTGAAATGCATGTGTCTTGTAATTGGAACAACCAGGCTCGAATCCTTGGTGTATGTGTTTTGTTTATTATTATTATTATTTAAATTTTAATTTGTTAAATATATGGCAATGCCATGTGTTTTCCTTGCATAAGAAATCTATTAATTTTAAGACATTCAAGACACAAACAAATTACTGTTTTCACTTTCAAAATAAATACCAAAGTGAAAAATTAAACCAAATATTTAATTGACTTAATACTGCAAATTCTGTGTCTCATACTGGTGCTGGCATGATCATACGCGTGCACTTCATAGCCTTGGAATTCTGCATGATATACTGACTTTAACTATGGCTGAGTGCACACACAAAGACAAAGCTACAAGGAGATCTCTCCTTATGTTAGTGAACACTGCTGGATACTCTGTCTCTCAGGCCTTAGGTCTCTATATCTACAGCTATGAGGTGGGTGTGATTTCCAGGGAAGGGATTGTTCATTGTTGACCTGGTTCACTTCTCTGCAGACAAGGCACTTCTAGAAGAGGCAGATAGCAATTCCTTCCAACATGTGTGTATACAATTAGAAGTGATTCTAATTTCCCTTGGGTGAACCACACAGCTTTGTGTCGTTTGATTACAGCAGGGCTCTTTGCCCAATTGACAGCTAAGAAGCAGCAACTTACAGATGATCAGATTAAGTTGCCTCACATTTGCAGAAGAAAATGTCAACCATAACTAGAGTACGATTATATTCACAGATGAGGTGGCATTTTCATCTACAAATGGAAGGAAAGTAATTGTCTATCACACCATAGTAAACGTTACAATGCAAAATACGTCGCACAAATTAATTGCCAAGGTTGTGTATGTGTTGTGTTGGGGCTGGATGTCATGAGATAGTCTAGCTGTGTTGTGCTAGCTTGATGGCACATTAATTAGCCACTGGTATAAAGACATCCTTGAAAATATCACGGTTCCTTCTGTATGGAATAGATCTGATGAATGGCTGAATTTCAGCAGGATAACCACCCTGTCCACACAATCCACAGGTTTAAAACTGGTTCTTGCAGAGGCAAGTTATCAGTGACTGATTGGCCTCCTTGCTCACCGCATTTGATTTCTATTGAAAATGTGGGCAGAAGTACAGAAAATGTTTGACTTAAATTGGCATGCAAGACAAAAGAGCTTTTGTGGATCAAATACACGATGCTTGGGAGGAAGTATCCTCTTGTGAAAATTTGACTAGGCATTTGATATCATCCATGTCCCATAAAATGAGGGCATAATAAAAGCACAGGGTTTACATGCACAATACTATGTTAATTTCTAATTTTATTTGCTTTTTTCATTTAGGAATATAATATTTACTTATTTCATATTTAGTCTGAAAACGAAAAGGAGAGGGTTTCACTTTTTATGTAAGAGCATAAATGCCCTGAAATCAAATGTACCTTAGTGGTTGGAAATTATATTATAATATGCATACTTTCATTTTTCTGCACAGAAAAAAAAATTTTACTCAGGATACAAACTTCAGTACGCTCATCACTACATACAAGGGGATAATCAGAAACTAAGGTTACAAGGCGTAACCTTCCCAGAGTTTCATCCATTATAGAGAAATTAATAGTGTGCAATGATTCTAATACATGCAGTTGGCAACTGTGCAACGTTTCAGCCACTCGTCACCTACAGCTAGTTGTAGTAAACACAAATAGCAACTCATTTGGAAAACTGTCTTGCAAAAAAATTTACTCCATTATTCAATTTCTGTAGGCGAAACATGTAACCACAGCTGAAATTCACCAGCAGTTGGTAGAGGTTTATGGAGAGACGTTATGTCTCATCAGCATGTCACATTATGGTGTCAAAAGATTGTGGCCGGTAGAGAAAACGTCACCGATGAGGATCGCAGTGGAAGATCCAACACAGCATTAACAGATTTGAACACAGCTCACGTGAAGGAGCTGATTCAGGACAACAGGAGAATCACATTATGGTATATCGTGGTAGAATTGGGAATGTCATTTGGAAGCGCTTGTCATATTGTTCATAATATTCTGCAGTACCGGAAGCTTTGTTCCTGATAGGTTCCACAAAAATCTGTCCAACCAAAACAAGAAGAAGTGCATGGGGGCAACTTTTGCAACAGTTCTCCACAGAAGGGAACAGTTCTCTTCAACACATTGTCACAGGTGATGAAACATGGATCCACCACTGCACCCCAGCAGTAAGCAGTCATCAATGGAGTGGAAACACCTCTCCTCTCCAAAGACAAAGAAGTTTAAGGTGACGCCATCTGCCAGGTAGGTGATGGCCACAGTGTTTTGGGACAGAGTGGGTGTCATACTCATGGAGTTTTTGGAAAGAGGGCACAGAGTGACCGCTGACCGATACTGCGAGACCTTGACACGATTGTGTGAAGCAATCAGGAGGAAATGGCCAGGACTTCTCATCGAGGGCATCTTCTTCCTTCATGATAATACGTGACCTCATACAGCCCAGAATACCACCATGTTGTTGAAGAGTTTCACTGGGACATCGACCACCCACCTTACAGACCAGACCTCGCTATGAGTGACTTTCGCCATTTTCCTCATTTGAAGGAACACCTAAGAGGTCAACAATTTGCTTCAGACGAGGACGTGAAACACTTTGCAACATGGCTGAACATGCAAGGACAGGATTTTTATCAGGAGGGAATATTCAAATTCATCTCATGAAGTGACAAGTGCCTAAACCGATATGGAGACTATTCAAAAAATAACTAATGTATGTACTAACAGTTGGCTGTATTGGTTGTATGAAATAAAATGTAAACATTTCACTGCAGGCTTTGTAACCTTAGTTTCTGATCACCCCTCATACCTGCTTATAACTGCTCAGCTGTGGGTGCATATTCAGTTGCTGGGACTCAATATGATAGGTGACAATAGAACAAAGCTGAAATTAAATTGAGTTTTATTTATGGACAGTCATTAACTGCTGTGGTCCTTAGCGTCCCATTCTATATTGGGCATGAAAGGCCGGTAATTTTGCTCAGAGGCCTCTTTATCAGGCTTAAGGTTCTTTTACGTGCTGTAAATCTACGACATGGGACCACCAGCTTTACTTCCCTTCCGAAGGAAGCTATGTTAAGAATTTTTACGCCCGAAAAAATCCATTTCCCTCCGCCAGGTTTGAACCTGCGACCTCGGGAACTAGAGGCTACCATGGTAACCATTACACCACGGAGGACAACGCGAAGCTGAAAGCACACATCCTGAGACACTATTGTGAACTGACCATGGAAACATTTTGGACTTTGACAAATAATGCTTCAAGAGTCTGCTCATTTTTTTTTGGGGGGGGGGGGAGTCCTTAGGGTGTACATATATCTTTACACTTGCATTTTGTCATTTTCATTATTTGGTTTTTAACACCATAAGAAAGCCCTGTTTTCTCTAGTTTTAAAAACTGTATTATTATATGACTATGATTACTTAAGTCCAAAAAGTGGATTTACACAGACAGGCGCACACGTTTGTATGGTTGAAAGTGGGCATGGTTGCTCATTCCAATAAAAGTAGAGGATTGCATTATGTTGACTTTTATGGAAATGTTATAAGGCAGCTTTGGAATCAAATCCATATGGAAACCAAAAACATATGGAAAAAACATTTAGTTGCAGCACTCCGTAAATTAATCCAGCAAGAGGAAAGGGAAAATTTAGGAGTGCTGATCAACAAATATAGATTATTACATAAAATCCTCTGTATAGAGCGTGAAATAAAAATACAACATATCACACCTTTTAACCCTCAAAGTAATGTAAAAGTTGAGCAATGCCACAGAATTTAGTCAACCAACAAAGCTCATTCTTTTAAATGTAATTCTAAGGATTTAACTGTTATCTTGGGCCAGCACAGTGCACTACAAAACACATCAAACCATTTCATTTAACAATCATCTCTGGAAAATCAATCAGCTGATCTAGTAAGCTGCTTGAAGAAACTAGACTCAAAATGGAGCCAGAAACATTTGCATAACGATTTCATCAAGAGATTTACTTCTGAAACCCATTAATTGCACACCATCTCAAGGTAGTCTTCATACCATGAAGCACCAAGGTGGTTCCCAGGACTAATTGTAAAGAGCGACAGAGTTGTTTCTGCTGCTGCTGCCCTGATCATCCCTCTTATCAGCAGATTCAGTGTTCCAGGAACATTAAAGGTCATCAGAACCCAAATCCTCCATCAGTAGCAAATGCCAAGCTTAAAGGGATGGAGAAAGGTTATGCTCATAGGTAATAGTCATGGGAGGGGAATGACACACCTGAAGGAGGACTTTGGTATCCATTATGATATATTTTTGAGCCAAGTGCTAGACTCACAAATGTCAAAAAATCAACAGAAATTAACTAAGTTTCAGCAGGGAGAATCGCTATTATAGTTGGTGGTGTGGTGATACTGAGAGTGTCAGTATGCAACTAAGCCAGATCTTTGAGACATCAGTGCTGAAAGCAGCCAAACTAACATGCCTTTGTGGGTTTGTTTGACAGGCATGACAAGTCGCAACTTCATGGAAAATGTGGAATATGAACCTTTGGTTTAAGCATGCCTTGGGGCTTGTATTACAATCTTTGGTTAAATGCCGAGGTTTGCAAACCTGTGGTTATTGCAGTGCCCCTTATGATGAACACAAGATAACTGTAGGTTAGTTAACCTGGAGTTTGTTGTAAATTTGGTAAGGTTGGCAACAATTCCGTGAATGATTTCATGCCACCTAGGTGGAAACTTGTATCATTACACCTTCAAAATAAACATTCTGCCATCTGATTTACGTGTGTAATAAAATATGAATCCTTTATTAAATTAGTGTCGTGGACTTTCATGATTAATATAGTTCGTTTCGTATAGCTTGATAACAGGCTTGATGCATTCAGGAAAGTAACAAAGCACACTTGCTGTTAACATTATTATTTGTGTATGTTAGGTATGGTATATTCGTCAACATTATGCTACGTGTATAAGAGTTAACCCCTTGGTTCAGTTGGCATAATGAGTTTTGAATAGGTTAGGTGCATTTTGGTATATTTAAAACATAATTATTTCCCATTGATATAGTTCTTGAAAGTAGTGTATGCAGCATAGTTTGAAAATAGGTTAAGGCATTTCGGAATATTAGGTTATATCAATATAGTTATTTTGGTTAATGGAAAAATACATTTGACATATAGGAACACATTAGTAGCGGAAAAGGCTTGATTCTGTTCGCTACTCTAAATTTGTGCAGATTACATTTAAGGAGCAGTATCTGCAACTGTGAGTAAAAAAGGACAATCTCGGAAGAGGTTGTGATGCTGCTAGAAATTATAACAGAGCATAAGTGTGGAAGAAAATTAAGCTATAATGGAGTTTTTGTTAGCCTGACTCATTTTCCAATTACTTCATCCCTCTCCTCAAATTTATTTTTCCGAGATCTTATTCCTATTATATAAATAATGTCTCAAGACTTCATTCTAGCAATCACTACAATAGGAATAACGTAGGGTGTTTGCTAGAATAAAACATCTCAGAATATTAAAAGTTATATAGGTTTTTTCATTTAGACACAATCTAAATGAAGTTTATTAATAAATGCTTACAAGGAGAAGAAAAGCCCAAAAAACAAACAAAAAATGGAAAGCCTATGTAACGTAGGATTTTGCCCCTAACACACCCGTATAGCTTAGTGTGGAAATATGTTGGTTGATATCCGAGTACTAATTTATATGGATTTTTGCTTTTGACTTCCAATAGGTTAGAAAGAAAATAGGTCATTTTGGAATATAAGGTTACGTTTTGCCATTGCTTTGTAAGGGTTACCTGCAAAACAGGTTGGACAGTTTTATGAATATTGTGTTAATATCAGCTAAATTATATTTAAGCAAATATTATTGCCATGTATGTTAAAGAAAAGAAAAAGAAAAAGAAAATAAAACGATAAGCAAACTATGCTCAAGAATAATGCTGGAGGTATTACACAATAGAAATGTAATAGAAAATAAAGCAACCAGTGCAACTTTTGACATTCTTATAACATTTACGAAATCCCTCTTTGTCCCAAACCTAGAAATATTACTCTTTCAAAGTCCAATTATTGGCTTTCCTACGTTATATAAATATTGATCAAGTACTTCATCTCGGAATCACTTTCGACTATCAATCGAGGCCAAAGGTATGCCATTTTTTATGGTTACCTCAAAGTTAGTACCCTAACCAATACCCAAGGTGGCAATTAGTTCACAGCTAAAAAGCTCCTGGTTAGCTGTTAACCTTAAGTCATAATACAAAAATTTGTAAATCAGTTAATACCTAAACAGAAATTTAATCAGATTTCATAATACAGGCCCTTAATGGCAACCACAAACTTACACATCTGTTTGATAGATAAACACCTAGGTAGGGATAATTTTACAACCCATGACCTTCACTTAAATACTAAGGGCAAAAAGCAGCTCTTGCTACTCATTGTCAACACAATTAAGCAAAAGAGTAAAGGGACTTGGTTTTTATCAGAATTTCCATAAACCAAATATAAATACAGTTACTGTTGATGTAGCACATGAGGAAAAAATTAAACAAGTAAAATAGTAACATAATCAAAATAGTAAAACTAAAAGAGTTATTAAGTCACTTTTATGTAAATATTAAGCCAACCTAATACACTGTCTGAAAAAACCACTTAAAACAATAACTGAAGCATTGCATGGTATTGCCAGGAGCAGAATTCAGTAGACTAATCTACAAATGGGTGGAGCTTGCATTCTTTTATCATGCAGGAAACCCGTATAAATCCATAGATTTTGGTAAATTCTGCATAAAACAGGATCATAACAAAAATCTGATGTTGCAACCACATGGTTTTCTCTACTCACTCTTCTGCACACTATTCTTACAAGAATTTATTCTTCTATCTACTTCTTGTTAATACAGGCAAACCTTCATTATTCATGTACACATTCCATTGAAGGTAAATAAGAATGCAGTAAGGTAAACTGAAATTCAAATTTTTTCATAGCCGGTCGCTATGTGATGCCTTTGAAATTCATGATCATGAGAAAAAAACAAATAGTGATTTTCCACTCAAGAAAAGTACAAGTATTTGAAAATTCAATATCTCAAAAATAGTTAATGACAAAAAAACGTTATTTGACACAACTTGTGTGCTTTACGTTTTTACTTTCTCTACCACATACCTAGTAGGTAGAGAAGGTATTGCATTCCATCCAAAAATATATATTTTGAAGCCCCCCAGAGTCTTAATAAAGCATTTTTGGAAAGAGAGGGAGGGGTGCATGCGTGTGCATCTGTGTGTGCACGCGCATGTTTTTTTTTACCCCTTTTATTGATGTTTCATTATATTGTGTAATACTACCTGTTTGATTTGCTTTTCTAAGCTATTGATCCTTACAAAATTGCTTAATCTTCAAATATTAATAATTACATAAGTTAACAATTACATTAATTTATACAGTTCAATTACGTTTTCCTTAGATCAATAGCATTTACAAAATGGAATATTCTTTAAAATAATTAATTGTTGACAAATTCGGCTTTAGTTGGTGGCCATTTTCCTCTTCTTTGAAGTATTTTTCTTTTGAATGTTTTTCTTTCCACGTCAAAATTACTGCAGTCAAACAATATGTGGTCTGTTGTTTGTTCTCATCCATTTCAGGGACAGTTTGGCTCTTGTGCAATAGAATGTCTTTGGCCTTCCATGTCCTGTCAGTATTGTTGTAAGGTTTGTCATTAGAGTAATTCTTAATTTCATTCTTTCTGAAACAGTAGGAAAATATTTCTTTGTCTCCTGGCCTTTGGATATTTTTTGCCATTGCTTTTCCCAAATTTTTACAGCCTGAGAAAAAATTACTTCCTCAAACATGTCAGCACAAAGAATGCAAATCAGCTCAATGTTTCGGATGTAATGATATCAATGAAACTGCAAGACAAAGTTGTGGTCTTTAAATGATTGGAACCAGAAAAAGATCATTTACAAATGGGTGTTTGGTATTTAGACCAATATCAAAAAGAAGAACAGGCAGCAGAGGTGAAATTACTAAGAGGAAGGTTACCTTACTGTTACCTACAACAGGAATATGGCATAAAAGTTAAGTATGTAGAAATTCCTTTTTATGTACTACTGCCTAAAAAAAGATGCTTTTGCTGTATGGATTAAAAAGTTCACCATGATAAAGAAAGAGCTGAAAATACAGTTCCAGTGAAAAGAAGTACAACACCACATGGTGACAGAGTTACTAAAAAGAAACAAATCTGATTATGTACAAATATGACTAAAAGAAATTCTGAAGAGGCCCAGCCATTATTGTAGAGCATCAAATACCAGAGTCTACCTTGAACCAAACTTCAGATCAATTTGTCTCATGCATGGAGTATACAAGGAGTGGTGCATAGAATCTGGTAGCGATTTTGAGGAACGGAAAGAATTTTTGAAATGTTAGAAGTGGAAAAAGATCTATCTATCTTTAAGCCAATGAAAGACCGGTGTTATACCTGAAAGCAGCAGCATACAGAGCAAACGATAATGCTGTATCCTCTGCCTCTGAAAGCACTCTGGTTGTTACGATGGATACCAGAGTATTTCTGATTTGCCCTGTTAGTTAGCAAGCAATAATACAGCCAAAAATTGCAGACACATAATTTCACCCTATATGTATCAAATAATAAAGATGTGCATCTTTACATCTAGCACAAAGGTGAAGTTCAGTTTATGCATAACTGATTTTTTTTAAAGAAGAATCAAAATTGCAATAAGTTCATTCTTAGTGTGTTATCAGACTTCTCCAAGCAACATAACATGGAAGCTCAGCAAATGATTCTTGAAAAAGGACACACGATATGGAGGTGGACAGTATCCACACCACTTGGAATGCTATTTTCAACACCTATTTGCATTCCTGCTCATTGTATGAGTAAAGTGGAGGATGCCAGAAATAATAAAAAGAATCCATACACAATAAACCATGTTGATTATTCATTTTTTTTAAAAAATCTGAAACACAATCCAACAACTTCCCCTCAATTAGGCCTGGCAGAAAAACTGGAGATGCAACAGTTGTCAACATTATACAATTGCTTTTTAAAGAAGGTAATGTTTTCTACAAGATTGACATGGCAACAACTAGCAACCTCTTCCAGAATGTCGAAATGGATTTAATACAGATGAACCTAGTAACCTACATAATGCACCCATAAAAATTGAGAAGTCAAAGTTTGGCTCTCTACAAAATTTGAAATCATTTATGCACAAAGACTATGATTGCTTTTATGATAATTTGAGTTCCTAAATTAAATCCTAAAGACAGTTTTATACTATGATTGTTATTTTGCAAATAAATGCACAGTAGGTATGTATGTGCAGGTACTTAACGGAAGTTAGAAGTATTCATGCAACCATAAAGTATAATTTGTAATTAATTAACTGGAATCTTGACAACCAGTTCTACATAACGTAGGTAATTTTGTGTCGACCCAACAAATGTAATTTTTTTAGCATTTAAATGTTAACTGTATTGATATACTATTAATAATATAAGGCTTTTCATGTTTACTTATGGTTCTCAAACAGCACACTCAGCTATGTGCTAAAACTGCCACAGTCACAATCCACTATTTGGTATAAAGCAAACTACTTAAAGTGTTTACACAAATCGTTAACAGGATCTAAAATAATATTGTTGAATGCATTAACATTTTTGTAAAATGCAATGTGTTCCTATGTCTTCCATTGCAGTTGATAGTATTTTTTTCTTTCTACTGTAAGCCGCTAAGACAATATACATTTTATGGTCATGAAAATAGCTTAAATACGAGGGGATTCAAAAAGTAACACTCCAGGCATTTCAAATTCCCGGGAAGTAAAGATACATGCCTTGAAATGTGCCGACAGAATAAATGACATGCTGAATAGGAAGGACAGTTGAAATAAAATGGCCACACCCTTAGCTGTATACACCATAGAAGAACAGCGAGCAGTAATAAGATTTTTGTGGCCCAAGGATGTAAAATGTCAACAAATCCATAGTAGAATATTGAAAAGGTATGAAGATAGCTGCATTACTGAGAGAAGAGTGTACGAGTGGGCAGATGTGTTTAAAAGTGGACATACATCAGTCACAGATGAGCAACGCTCTGGTTATACCAGCACGGTTGTCCTTTTCACCCTCTTTTGGGATATGAATGAGCCACTTTTAGAACACTATCAGCACAGGGGTGGAACAGTGAATAGCACGCGGTACAGCGTCATGTTGGAGAATGAGCTAAAGCCAGCAATACGGAGCTGTTACAGAGGACTTCTGTCTAGAAGAGCTCTTAATCCTTAACAGCAATGCGTACCCCACACCACTGCTGCAGTTCTTGTCTCTTGGAGATTGAGATTTCACACCTTACAGCATCCCTCATACAGTCCCGATCTCACTCCTTTGGATTACCATATGTTTGGACCCCTGAAGAACACTCTCAGAGAATGACGATTTGGAAGAAATAATGAGGTTAAAGAAGCTGTGCATTCTTGATTGTGGACACAAACAAAAACCTTTTAATCTAATGGAATAAAAACTTTGGTGCAAGACGGTGTGAGAAATGTATAAAAAATGAGGGTGATTATGTTGAAAAATGACATCTTGTTTGTATGTGTAATTGAAATATATACTTCCTAAAAATTTGTTTGCTGTTACTTTTTGAATCACCCTCACACATTGTGTTTTAATCAAAATTGTTAAAGCTATTTTAGAGGAAATCAAACATTCAAATTTTGGGTGAAACACAATATTTCCTCTACTTACTGCAAATACACAGTGGAGAAACTTAATATGTACAACTTAACTTTCAGTAATAACCTCAGATGTAACAAGTGTATACTGAGCTCCTTTAGGAACCTTTGATATATTTATGCATCAGTTAATTGTCTGCTGAAGCTTTTATTTGAAGCTAACGTGGATTTTATAATGTGCAGAGGTTTTAACATAAATGGCTTAATTCTAAGCACAAGGAAGGATCAATTACACTCACTACTTGCATGGCATTTGATAAGACAGAGATAAGCACAGGAATAGACATCACACCAGTTTTCCTAGTTATAAATGTAAGACATTAAAGGTGTCTTGCAATAAAAAATCAAAGGAAAGACTCTCTATAGTGCAGCTTCAGCCAGACTTCTTGCCAACAGTAGCAGAAGAGAGAAAAGTTCCTTCTCCAGACCTTTCCCAAGGCAAATAGATCGCCAATCAGGGAGAAAAATTAAACTGCAAACACAATGTATCACATAAGTCTCCATGGTTTGTGGTGTATGTATAGCTTCAATGACTAAAGGCTAAATATAAACTTATTCTTATTACATCAATATTGGGAACTCCAGTTTAACAAGCAACATTTAAGGCTGGAAACTGGCATTATTTAATTTTCAGATAGTGAGTAGCCCTTTCCATTACCAGATGTGATTGTTTCATAAATAAATAAAAACAGGGCTTAAATTGCTTACGTGCCACAGTAATTAAAATGTATTAAAAAATAATTTTTAAGGGGTAGAAATACCTTAGGAATTGTTTTAGGAGACATGTTGTCTCAGGACTGGTGCCCACCTACCTACGCCTTTTAGGTGTCTTACTTTTATAGCAGAATTAGGCTGTAACGACAACAAACATCGCCATCTTGTCACTACTGCACATGTGCCAAGGAGAAGTGCCAACCTAAATGAAAATCAAAATCCACAGGTTGGCGATATTTTTCTTACTTCTTATTCTTTATTTTTCGCTTCCCATGGATAAGAAGTAATGTAAATACACTGTTCTATCAATAGTGCATAACACAAAGCAAAATTTATTTAACAACATTTTCCATACTTCTAAACATGGAGCATCATTAGTATCCATTGGTGTATCCACTGGCTGATAATTAACATAAGCTTATATAAAAAAAACCTAACCTAAGGCTAACCTTACGTGAATTCAGAAACCTACGCTTGTATAATAAACATGGAACATCATTAGGGTGATTTGGTGCAACCAATGGTTGGCAATTAACATAAGTTTATATATACATTAAATAATAATAATAATAATAATAATAATAATAATAATAATAATAATAATAATAATAATAATAATAATTTTAAAAAATAAAAACCCTATGCTAAGGCTAACCTTCCATGAATTCAGGAACATAATCTTATGTGATAAACATGGAGGATAGTTACCGTGCTTTGGTGTAACCACTGGTTGGCAATTAACATAAGTTTACATATACATTAAAAAAAAATAATAATAATAATAAAAACCCTAACCTAAGGCTAACCTTCCATGAATTCAGAAACCTAATCTTATGTGATAAACATGGAACATCGTTAGGGTGCTTTGGTGTAACCACTGGTTGGCAATTAACATAAGTTTATATATACATTTAAAAAAAAATAGTAATAATAATAATAATAAAAACCCTAACCTAAGACTAACCTTCCATGAATTCAGAAACCTAATCTTATGTGATAAACATGGAACATCGTTAGGGTGCTTTGGTGTAACCACTGGTTGGCAATTAACATAAGTTTACATATACATTAAAAAAAAATAATAATAATAATAAAAACCCTAACCTAAGGCTAACCTTCCATTAATTCAGAAACCTAATCTTATGTGATAAACATGGAGGATAGTTATGGTGCTTTGGTGTAACCACTGGTTGGCAATTAACATAAGTTTACATATACATTAAAAAAAAATAATAATAATAATAAAAACCCTAAGCTAAGGCTAACCTTCCATGAATTCAGAAACCTAATCTTATGTGATAAACATGGAGGATAGTTATGGTGCTTTGGTGTAACCACTGGTTGGCAATTAACATAAGTTTACATATACATTAAAAAAAAATAATAATAATAATAAAAACCCTAACCTAAGGCTAACCTTCCATTAATTCAGAAACCTAATCTTATTGATAAACATGGAGGATAGTTATGGTGCTTTGGTGTAACCACTGGTTGTCAATTAACATAAGTTTATATATACATTAAAATAATAATAATAATAATAATAATAATAATAATAATAATAATAATAATAATAATAAAAATAATAATAATAAAAAAACCTAACCTAAGGCTAACCTTCCATGAATTCAGAAACCTAATCTTATGTGATAAACATGGAGGATAGTTATGGTGCTTTGGTGTAACCACTGGTTGGCAATTAACATAAGTTTATATATACATTAAAATAATAATAATAATAATAATAATAATAATAATAATAATAATAATAATAATAATAATAATAATAATTTAAAAAAAAAACCTAACCTAAGGCTAACCTTCCATGAATTCAGAAACCTAATCTTATGTGATAAACATGGAGGATAGTTATGGTGCTTTGGTGTAACCACTGGTTGGCAATTAACATACGTTTATATATACATTAAAAAAAATAATACTAATCTTATGTGATAAACATGGAAGATCGTTAGGGTGCTTTAGTGTAACCACATAAGATTATATTAAAAAAACATCTAATCTAAGGCTAACCTTCTGTAAATTCAGAAACCTATGCTGATTTAAATAGTGAATCATTCACATTGTTAAAAAAACGCATGATCGCATTAGCAGTGATAACTATTTATACATTGGCAGTAGTTTGTTTGAAAACCGCACACAGCTAAATGCTCTGTAGAGGAAGAAAGACACCATTTTTCCATAGCACATAGGTAAGATCACCCAAAAACTGTATGATATAAATAAAATAACTGCCGAACCACTACAGCACTAACACTACAACTTAGGCACTGTCAAGGCATAAGTAAATGCACAAAATATAAATCATAGCTTAGCAAATAATTTCCAAAAACATTATTGCTCTAAATCTAAAATAATGACAAAGCACAACTACAAGCTGTTTTGTATGCAATCAGATGTTTATTACTCTAATAACATGCAAATTTTGTTGTAGTGGAATAAGACCAGTCTTCCTTCAGCACCTGTTTATATGCTTTTTCATTCATCCTTTAATAAGGCTTTAATGTGTATGCCCAAACCAAACTCTGAAGAAGAAATGTATGACCTGTGCAGTCTTGTCAGCATGAGAAGGTAAAACTGTCAGAAAAATGAAAATAATGAAACAAAAACACTGTCTTCCCCATGTTTCCCCTTCTCTTTCTACCAAATATCTTCCAATATTATAAGTAGTTAATTACAATGATGTAGCAGGAAAAGAGTTCACATATATTAGGCATGTTCCCAATGTTAAAAGCATTTTACAGCACCAAAAATCTCTAAACTGAAACTCTGCTGTAAATTCCTGAAATTACATTAACAGTGTGGCTTGGGGATGCATCTTATGGTTCCTAGTTTTATCCATAAGTTATCCTAGGGTTAACGTTGCTCTGAAAATGGCACAAAGTAAAGCATGGCTGTATGTCGGGAGACTTGAGCAATCAACAACGGAGATGAAATGATGGGATACCTAAGAAAAAGTGGGATAGAAGGAGAAATAGAATGCAAAGCATTATAATCAAGAGTCAAAACGAAGGCGTTTAAGGATACCTTTTGCATCTCTGGAAATGGTAGAAGACCCAAAATTCTGGCCAGTAGGAGTCATAATGAGGAGGTACATTTTTGGAGATCGGAGAACAGAAACTTCAGAGGGACATCACTCAAGTAAGCACATACAAAAGGACAACAGAGATAAAGCTTATGAACTGGAATGTTGAAGGACTGAAAGGGTTGATAAGCAGGATGTCAAATAATATTTTCAACAAATTTGATACAGTAAAACCTGCCTTCAACGGCCTCCTTGTTAAACGGAAATCTGTCTTCAATGGAAATATTTCATGGTCTCATGAATTTTGGGGTGAAAAACATGTTAAACTCCCTTTATTAAACAGAAACTGTCTTACGTGGACAACGGAAATCAAAGTACGCCTTTTAACAAACACTTTCCAGTTCTAGAATGCAGAGTTTAGAAAATCTTCAGGCACCCTGTGAAAGTCTGCTCTAAGTATGTGATATTTAAGTTGAAACTGACCAGTCTAAGAGGAGGGTGCACTAATGATGGTCCGAATATTGAGAAACCTGTGACACTCATCCTTCACTGCATGTGGCAAAATGACTCATGTCTGTTTGGTGTGATTTCTCAGGCTAAAGTGTTTGTGGAAAGTCGAGCAGCTAAGCAGCAATGTGTGCAGAAAGCTTGCCTTGACTACTGGAAAAAAATAAACGAATCATGTATACAGCTATTTTTCATTCATTATAAGTTTTGGTGTGTGTTATATTATAGCAAAAATATCTAAATACACAACTGAATAAGGTACGTGCATTTTTTTTTACCTCAGTCTGTCCATTTATGTATGTTTATGATTTCGTTTTGTTAATAGCCTAGGTCCACCTTCATTAAACGGAAACCTATTTTTAACAGAAATGTTTGAGAGCCCTGTTCAATTCCACTGAAGACAAGCTTTACGTATATGCATTTTAACAGAGACTTTTTACACGGAAGAAACATATATTGACAGTGAGTTCTACAATTTTCATGTTTTTGCAAAGAAAAGAGAGGGAAGACCAAGACCAGCAGGGGGTGTGTTGTGCCTCATCAAGCCTAGTCTCGCCCTACTAGAAATAAAATTCAGAGACAAAGATATGCTATTGATAAAAACGAAACTAGCAACAATTATAGCAGCTTAGGCTATTTTGCTTTTAGGTGGTCTTCATTGAAAATGCTGATAAAAGCAAGAAGGAACGGAGTAAATTACCTTAAGAGTGAATTTATAAGTAGATGTCAATATCTGGTGCCCACCTGCCCGCCCATTTTAGGTGTTACTTTTGTAAGAAAATTGCGATATGAACACAACAAACGTACCCATCTTCCCGCTAAAACAGAAGCTGAATGGAAAGTGCCAACCTAAATAAGAAGTGAAATTCGCGAAATAAGGAATTTCTGCAAACGTGAATCATTCGAGTTTTAGACGTGCAGATCCCTCGGCTACGCTTTGAGGCTGAGGGCCCTCAATCCCTCGGCTATGCCTTGAGGCTAAGTATCTTACTGGCTTTGGCAGCATTAGCTATTCATATGTTGCCAGCATTGCGTTAGAGCTAAAGAATAACATAGAGTGACATCTGTAGGACATATAAACCATCATTTCCATCGCTGTTGAAGACCACCTAAAAGCAACTTACCCGCAGCTTATTTTAACCCAGAAAATAGTGCAGAGATTATAATTCAATCAATAAGAAATATAATAAATGACATCCCAAGCAATGAGAATATTTATTTGCGAGGGGCTGCAGGGGACTTTAATTGCCCAATAGACAAAAACAGTAAAAAAGCAGATGCAGTTACAAACTACATGAGAGAAGGACTACAACTATTAAATGAAAGGCATGAGTGGACATACATATGTTACAATGGAGGGAGCACAATAGACTTCATATTTATCAAGGGATGCTGTAGAAGGAAGAAAAACAGAGTCCTGGAAGATGGAAGGAGCCATTCAATAGGTTTGTTCCCACACGATTCAGAATCGATTCCGAATTATCTGAGTGTGCGCAGTAGCTAAGTGGCGTTCCAACACGACAGAGAATCAGTTCAGAACCAATTCTGAATTTCCAGTTTGCTGTTCCAACGTATTTGGGAACTAGTTCGGAACGAGTGAAATCGGTTCGTGATTAAGAATAGGAACTGAAAATTCCAGACATGTGCAGATTGTATGGTCTACAGCGCATACTCAGTTAATTCAGAATCAATTCTAATCGCTTGGAACAAACCCGACAGAGAGTATTGAAAAAGCGACATACTCTCTGTATTCAGTAGAAAATAAATTTAAATATGTAATTTATTCCTCCATTCGTGTTTATTTCTCAATATGGAATAGCAAAGGTGTTTGGTAACCAGTTGCTCGCTGTTGAGTAGTATGGCGGCATACTTGAGGAAAAGAACAAACGTCTAACAAAGCCAGTGAGCAAAACAGCGTTCAAAGATAACAATAAAGAGTGATTTAGAAGGTGACAGTGATCTTTTTAATGATGCATCGACTTCCGAAGAAGAGGATTATTTCCATTTAAACATCATTCCATTATTTTGGGACCTTTACCTCTTTTTGGCACCTTTATACCATTTTCCCCCAACCATGCCCATAATCCCCTTTTTTCATTTAAGTTTCATTCCAATTTATTCTTTAAATTTCAATTAACGTCTCCTCAGCTTGCTGTGTACGTGCGAATAGTAAGTCTACCTCTTTCAGTAAACACCGCATGGGAATTGAAAGCACACCCGCAACAATGGAAAATAATTGTGTGTTCAATGAAAACCTCTTTCTCTCACTTTACTGCTATAAAGTAGCCCGCAATAATGCAATTGACAATGAGTGATTCTATCCCACCAGAATCAGTAGCCTGCTGTTCGTGAATGTGAGTTTGTTGCTGTGAGAGACGTCATCTGTTTGCGTGGAGACGAAGCCTGGGCAGACAGAGACAATGGGTGATATAAATAAAAAAAAGCAAAAGCTTGTGAGCTGTAGCTCCAAGCAAGTTGAGAAACGAGCATCAGGTCGTGGTTTGGTATAAATAAAAATTTCCCCTCTTCGATGAGCTATTGCTATCACCTACCAAGCTTTTGCTCAGTGACCTTCACCACGACACATCATCTGAGTAAACAAACACGCCCATTATTTGTCAGGAGGTGATTTAAATCTTTACTGCACTTTAATATACATATACTCATTCATGTTAATCATACTCTCATTTATGAAATCTAATAGACATGCAGATTTTAAATAACACAATTATAATTAAAGATTTCGCAAATGAAACAGACATTGAGATTCACCCAACTTTTAACTGATAATGCTCATCCCCTTTCTACATCCAATCCCTCATTTCCTAATTTGATAGTATTACAAACGTGTCACCAACTGATATATTGAAAGTAGATTATTTGTACTTCTGTTTCTGCACCTTTATATTGATATCCTCTGCATCTATATAAAATATCACTACGTAATTCCAAGAATTTATAAGATGTTATCATGAATTAAAGTTAAACTGGATTAAAGAGTTTCATTTGAAAGTTAAATTTAAGTTTGGTTTTAATTGAAATTTTTATAATAATCCGATTTTGAGTTTTAATTGAAATTCTTTAGTTATAATCCGGTTTTGATTTGTGCGAACATTCTACTCTATGTAAGTGTTTATTTGTATATCGCTTTGATTATATTACCAGTCTTCCGGTAATAAGAGCGGCTCGCTATGACCTCACTCACATTCTGTTTAGCATTATTTACCCAGATGAAAACACGTCAGGATCTTTTCAGCATTGTTAGAAGGTCCACCTCGTGTTTCATTTGCCTCTGGAAGAAAATGTTGCGCAACCTTTTACATTTTCTCTTTTAAATAACTCTTTATATCAGCACACATCCCAGTTCTTGCGTCTTGAAGTTTAATTTCACTATCACTTACGTATAGCAAGTAGAGGAAGTATTGCACTCTACGCAAAAATTCGATACCGAGATTTCATCAGAGATACACGTTTTGAGAGTGCCGGAATTAAAAAGAAACATCCTTAGCAAATGTGTTTGTGAACAGCATAAATAAAAAAAACTAGTTCAAACTTAGTATCCTCCAAAATGTGATAAGATTTTCAAGAAAATTCGTCTACTCTAAAACTATCCCTTTTCCCAAAAATGGCTCCAAGAATTTTGATTAAAATCCACTATTGTTCAAGATATTTACATGACAAATATAATTAGGTATATTTAGAATTTTCTGGGAATAGCCAGTGATGTGCTCTTCATTCTGAATGAATTTTATGTAACGCTAAACTGTAAGAGATTCTACTACAAGAGTCCTACTACGCATCTGTGTCTGAACAGCAAACTCAGAAAGGCAAAGTCGTTAAATAACAAGTTTGGTATTTAAGTTCAGCACCTTCCAAACATGCGTCAGGAAGATTTTCAAGAACGTTCCCCCCCCAAACTGCCCTTAACATGGAAAACTTTTTCCAAAAGCTTTATTTTCTCAAAAATTACTCAACGATTTTGATTAAACACGACATGTTTAAAATGTTTTCATGTCAAATGCAAATATTGCATTTCCTGGGTATATCCTCCGATGTCCTCTTATTTCTCAGTAACTTTTGCACAATTGGTAAACCATAAGATAGGCAATTCTATCTACAAAAAATCTTACTACAAAAAGAAAATTGTTCTGGTTAAGCACACAATTTATGTCAAAGCATTTCTTTTTTACTTACTTTTTTTAACTTAATCATAAGTGAGATATTCCTTGTTATTGGTTTAAACTTTCAAATAACTACTTATAATTCTCTCAAATGGGAAGTCGGTATTCGATAATTTCTCGTGGTCATCATGCAAAGAGCATCGAATTTTAAAGCCTTCATATAGCCAGGCGCTCTTTAAAAAGCTGACTCACTTTACCTACTGTATCGTATAACAAAATTGTAAATGTAAATTTAACGTTTATCTGGATTAACAAGAAGAAGCTGGAATAATAAGCTCTCGTAAGTATAGTTTGTAGAAGAATGATTAGAGAAAACCATGTGAATGTAGAACATCAGGATTTGTTTTTCTTTTTTTCCGCATTCATCTGAAAAGAACGGAATTTCAAATCCATCAAATAGCGACCCACATTTAAAATATTTGACTATCCCTTTAGTTTACTGCAATCTTCTATTCCTACAATGATAGTTTATCTCCATTAACAAGAATTAGCTGCCAAGAATAAGGTTTTGTAAGAATTGTTTGTAAAAAGAGTGATGGAGAAAGTCGTGTGATTTTATTTTCCTCTCTGGAACCATAATCATGAACTCCACCTATGTATTAAAATGCAGTTGAGCAAGCTGAGGTACCTACGGAGGTACCTCAAGAAATAGCAAGCAAAAGCTTACTAAAGGCGAGCAGGACTTGTTTTTATTTATACCATATCGCGAGCAATAGCTCAGCGATCAAGGTCAGCAAGCTTTTGCTCGCGAGGAGGTTGAGCAGAAAAGTTTTATTTATACGAAACCGAGCAAATGCTTGGAATTAGTGAGAAATGAGCTAATGCTTGCTTTTATTTATACCACCCAATAACCTCAACCGCGCAGTTCCGAGAATTATTAAGACTGGGTTATAATCCACAAAACAATTTTATATAAAGAAATAAAAATTTCAGCCCAATTGAATGGATAGTTTAGAAAATAGCAATTTCAGTTGTGCATCCCCTTAAATAAACCAGCACCTTATTGTGCCTTTTTTCACCTTATTTGAGCACCTTTTCCCTTCCTTTTTTCATCTGAAATTTGCAACTAAAAATCCTAACCCTGATCATAAGCATACATTGGTACTATGTAGTTTTGTATTATTTGCATTACATTCAGAATAGAATTTATGTGGGGTGTCATTGTCTCAGAGTATTGGAGTTTTAAATTAAACATTGTGTTTAGAAGTTTCTGTACCAGGAAACCTAATGTTAAATTGGAATTGTATTAAATTACTTTTTCCGGGTTCTGGTTTAAATATAATATCTATATATTACAATTGTTATTCGCAATAACTCAGTATCAATGACTTTAAGCCGATAAACGAACGCGATTTATTTTTGCTCGAATATTAGGACTGGAATCAATATGAAAGAAACGCTTACGATGTATGTATGTGTGTGTATATATACACACATACGTACATCGGCGGAGTTTTATTTCATTCATCAACTCTGTAAACGTAGATATTTGATCGTCTTCTGATTGACCGTGCAACGAAGAAGGCCGTGACAGAACGCGAACGGTTTAAGTAGTGTTCCAACCACACAAAATTCCGAATTAGTTCTGTGAGCGTACCAGACTGGCGCATGTGCATTAGCATGTGTTGGAATTAGTTCGGAACCCGTTCAGAACCGTATGTTGGAACAAACCTTATGTAAACACATAGCAGTAATAGCGTTCCTCGAATTTGAAGACAGGGGACCAAGGAAGGCTACAAACAGAACAGAGGATAGTAAGATAAGCACAAAAATGGATATGATAAAAAATTTAACAGCACTACTGAAGACATCAGACATACCATAGCTCAGGGATGTATAGATGATGCAACGAAAATGATTAGGGAATGTATAAAAAACACAACAATACCAACACTGATGAAATGGAAGTCCAAGATATGGTTTGACAGTGAATGCTACCAACAAAGGAAACAAACTATGCAAAAACTACATTGAGCAAGAACAGAATAAAGCCAGGAATCCATGGAAGAGCTTCATACACCCGGAAAATATAAAAGGACCTAATCTTAAAAAAACAAAAACAAAAAAGCCTATACAAAATTGCCATACAAGAGGCTATTACAAGAAATAGAAAATTATCCCTTCCGAGCCCAGAGACTCAGAAGAAAGAAGGGTAATGTTGCTGCCAGCCTCTCCCTGTCCATCACTGTATGCTGCCAACACGCTAAATTAAAACATCACTAGAAATACGCAAGTGAGAGTAATGCATTATGAGGATGATGTTGGCATTGTGTATAAATGCTGACGAGGCGGAGAAGACCGCGGGAAGTCGTTCAAAATGGCTAACTATTACACATTATTTGCTTTCATTTATCTCAGCATTTTAATTGGCTGCTTAATCACATGAAGACCTGGTTGGACTGACAATTATTCATAAAGTTACGATTATTATTTACTTTAATTACGTCTTTTACTGTCATATGTATTAACTGTTAGGAACACACCAGCTTTATTTGATAGTGGCATGTTGCGTATGCATTACATTCCTTAATTCAACCCAAAATATAAGATTGAGCAGTACAACTGCAGAATAAATGGGGAAATAATCCTATAAAATTATTATATAAAATAATTGAAAATGTTGAGATAAAAATAAATGTTGATCCTTTATTAATTTTTTTTTCCAATTAATAATTTAAATTCTTCATGAAGTTTGCTGATAATTACATTTCATAATATTTTGTCTTCATATTGTAGTGAAATAAACTTTGGCTAAGCTATATACCGCATAACCTCAAATAATTATAACATAACCTTGAGTAATTCCCCAATAGGTAAATAAGCTTAAAATGTAACATTGTAATATTCGCTTATTTAACCAACACACAGTTCCAGTACTAGTGTGACTGACAAGCGCTATACTTTAAATATCCCGTAGCACTAAATACCATTTATTTTACAAATTTATGAGGATTTGCGTAAAAACCCCGTCGCAGGCCCCCTTTTTCCTGATCATGAATATTGGCTTTTCCTACGATCCATTCCATTTACACTTACGATCCGTTCCTGCATGTAACTCGCATTCATTCTCCACACTACCAACATACACATCATTCTAGTGTTCTTAATCGCTACAACGTTGGTATGATTTAGCGAGGTGACGAAGGAAAGGGAGAGGCTGGCAGCAACATTACTGAAAGAAGTACCAACCAAATATATCCATGTACACATGGGAAGAACATAAAAAAGGTGCTATGTGACAGGGAAACAAGAACAGTATACATGCCACCCAATGGAAGAGAAACACAGATAAGCATATCATTACAAGATGTTAATGAGGCCATTAGGAGAGGAAGAAATAATTGAACGCCAGGGCCAGATGGGATAAAAAATGAACACCTTAGGCAGACAGCAGCACAACTAACCGAAGTATGGACAGAACTATTTAATAAGTGCTTGAACCTAGAACAGATGCCAGAAGCTTGGAGGAAATCTACTGTAAGAACATTATATAAAGGAAAGGGGGATACAAACAATCGGAACTCATACAGAGGAGTGGCTCTTGAATCATTAGGGCTCAAACTGTTAACAAGATTCTTGACAACTAAAGTAAACATGTTAATTGAACCACATCTCCCTAAATACCAATTTGGATTTGGGAAAGGACGATCAACGGTAATGGCAGTTGAAAACCTCCTCAAGGACATACCACAGACTTAAGAAGTAAAAAGGGAAATTATATGCCATTTCCGTTGACCACTCCAAGCTTTTGACCTCATTAACAGACAGCTTTTGATCAAGAAATCAGAAACTATGATTGGACAATCAACAATCACAAAACTGATATCTAACACATTAACAGCCAACGAAATACAAATTGATGACAGTATAGGAAAGTCCAATTGGATCGAGCAAAAAATAGTGTTTTGCAAGGAGACCCTTTAAGTCCAGTGCTTTATAACGTTTTCACCGCGGATGCAGGGGATAAGATAAGTGAAGAAACACATGCAACAATATACATCTATGCTGACAATATGGCTATAGCATCAGAGGATAGAGAAGAACTTCAAAGAGCTATAGATATACTCGCATACTGGGCAGAATCAAATGAGATTCAAATAAATGAGAAAAAAACAGAATTGGTAAGCTTTAGGAATGGAAGAAAGCCACCAAATACAGGCCGAATAACCTATAAAGGGAAAATATTAAAGCAATCAAATAGTTTCAAGTATCTAGGGATAACGATACAAACTACAGCAAGGAATTTCAGAATTTACTTGACAGAACAAATGAACACAGCAACCAAAGCATGAACGAAATAAGACATTTAAGAGAAATGTCAGTAATGACTGCAATGAAATTATTTCGGTTAAAGGTCATGCCAGCACTACAAACGGACTAGAACTAGTATGGGAATACAATACGACACATCAGATGGAGAAAATAGAAAAGATCAAAGCAACCTTCTTAAAGAGAGTGCTTGAAGTTTCAAAATACACAACATTCAGATTGGCCTACGTATTAACAGGAAAATGTTTCCTTATTGAAGATATACGAGTCCATCTAGTACTAAGAGCCACCAATGGTTACAAAGAAGCGCTTGGGAAATTGGAACAGAAAAGGGAGGAAATATGGGAATATTTTTTCTGTACCAAGGCTATGACGAACCGGAATTGGAAAGATACAAACTACCAACTGAGAACCTGGTGACAAGAATGGCCTAACATGGGTTCCATTTCAAGGTTTGCAACCAAAGAAAGTGCATGAACCAAACACAGTGTGTATGCATGTTGTGCAATAATACCTGCGAAAGATATCATATATTGAAATACAAAAGCAGGTCAAAGACTATGGTGGAATATGCCAAAGAAGATCAAAAATGACATTCATGGACAATGTGTCAATTTCTTACATCAACGTCTGTATGCGAGAACTGACATTGCTGTAATTAAAAGAACTTCACTGGGATGGAAGCAGGCCTCACAATATTATCTGCGTAGCATAAAACACGTCGCAAAAATAACACATAGCGACGTGACATAGGACAGAGACAGGCTGGCAGCAACATTACCCATGATGCTTGTATCTGCAAGTTATTTCGTTTCTTAATCAGTGTTGAATATTCTTAAAAATTGCATTAGACTACACATTTAGCAGATGTAAAAATCAATTCGCTTCAAGTTTGCACCAGTCTTAGCACAAACAGTGTCTGCTGTTATATCCATGTATAAGCACAATCCTGCAGTACTGAAAAACGACAGCATCAACGAAGGAATGTGTAGTGGGATAACACGCATTCACAGGATATTGCGAACTACACTCAAAATTTGTTACCCTAAGCGCATAAAAGGATTTCTAACAAGATCCTTTGATCAAATTTACTCACCACTACATCTGCTCTTACTGCATATTGTGCCAAATGGAATGCCATATCTTCACATTTGTTGCGCCAGTAAACGAAAATTAAAGTCTGGGTCCAAAGTTAAGATGGTAGTCTTATCAAGTTGCTTTGCAAGTGCTTAGCTAGTAGCAATTTCCTCTTTCGTTTCTTTTCTAACCAAAGGTTATGACCAGAACACGTTTCGTATGCCTCCGTTCCCGTTCCTTTAATTTGACGTTGCCAGAAACCTGAAAAAAATAAAGTCTCTTTCATTATTTCAGAAAATCTCTCTTCTACTTCATGTAATTCCACAGCTGTCACTAAATTATTCAGGCGATTCTGTCTTATGGCTGTAACTACAGAATATAATTCAGCGTATTACATTTCCAAAAAGTAATTGCTATAACAGTTGTGAAAGCGCAGTAGTAAGCAGTAAATTGTTGCGGACACAGGTTGCGGATGTTGCAGAATCAATACAGAGGTTATGTTTGTGTTTATTTCCGTTGCACCAATGTGAGAGACACACAGAAACATACGTTTTATTGTACCACCTTTATTATTATTATTATTATTATTATTATTATTATTATTATTATTATTATTATTATTATTATTATTATTATTATTATTATTATTATTATTATTATTATTATTTAGTGACGACCTGAAGACGCTATATCCTCTTTGACGTCTAATTACCCTATCCATAATAATAGTTGACTATTCCCAAACAGTGAAATGGCTAAGTAATCCTAACTTATAATTTGATTTTACATTTACGGATATGGGTAATCATTTTTTTAAAAACCTTAATTGGATCATATTGTATCATATTAGTGATTTTAATGGGCCCAGGAAAACCTAATTTGTACAACTCTAATAACAATTTATTATATTGTTGATCATTAAAAGAACATCGAAATAAAATGTGTTCTAAATTACCAAGATTGCCACATGAGTATTTATTATTAACAGTTTTGCCTAATTTATATTGAAAATCTGGTGTATAAGCTACTTGTAATCTTATTTTGGACATAACCTTAAGGTATTCTTTCTTGATGTTGATATTTCTGAACCAAGGTTTATTAATATAACATTTCATAGAAGAATCCAAGTTATGAGAATAATTATCACACCATTTATTAAGGATAAAGATTTTTGCATCCTTTAAAGGAAGTGGTTCTGATGAAAATCTCCTTCATATCTTGCTGTTTTTGCCAAAAAGTCTGATTTTTCATTACCAATAATATTTTATGGCCTGGGATCCATATCAATTTGATTATTATTTTATCAAGTAGAGCTTGATAAATCAAAAATTTGATTTCCACTTCTAAATGACTAATATTTTTCTTAATAGAGAAATTTTGGAGTTCCAGGAGAGATGATTTGCTATCTGTGAATATAATATTAAATTTATATCTATGTTTTCTGATGATTTGAATAGCTTTCTTGATGGCCAACATTTCAGCGGAATAAATGGACCATTTTTCATTTAATTTAATCAGAACTGATTCATTTAAAAAATAATCATATACAGCTGCTCCCACTCCTTCTGATACTTTTTGGAACCATCTGTGAAGAATAGATTCCACGTCTTCTTAGGAAATTTCTGAAGAAAATGTAAAAAATATTGATTGTGATATTACACTATGTTGGAGAAAGTACTGGTATCAATATCCAACTTGTTGAAGAGAATCTTCCAGTCGACACAGTATCGACGATGACGAGGGGTGATTGCCAGGTTTGGTAATGAATTATATTCAGTCCAGACATCCAATTGTGATCCAAATTCGTGATTTTCTAATTTCTTCACATACATTGAGTTACTAATTTGGGACAACAGAAGGAAAAGTTTATCTTCAGAACAATTGAATAATTTGGAGAGAAATTTTTTAATTTGAAATACGTTGAGTATCTTGATAATTTTTAAATCCAATTTCTTTTAATGTGAGATGTGTAGATGGATTACCTCTGATACCTAAAATTATTTTAGCAACATCATAAACTGCCGAGTTAAGTTTCCGAAGAGAACTTTTTAATGGGTTATTAAACAACCATATTGTATTACTGAGCTGATGAGGTTATTGAACAAAACTACAATAACTTGGGGATGAGCTCCCCAAGAAGAGCCAGAAATATACTGGAAAATATGAGATATACTTTTTATTTTATTAACTATATAATTAAAATGATATTTCCAATTCAATTTATGATCCAAGATAATTCCTAAGAATTTTACATATTGATTTGGTTGGAGTATTTCATTTCGTACTTTCAGATACAAATTAGGTACAAATCTTCCTTTTTTAAATATTATCCATTTACTATTTTGAGGATTGATGTTAAGTCCCAATTCTTCTAACTGAAGGATACAATTGCTAACCAAATTTTCAAACTCTCCATTACTATTTTTAAGTTTTTTTAAAATCGATATGTTGATATAGAGTAGTCTCGGGCATCCTTTCCCCAACCGGCTACAAAGCGAACGGAAATCTTTGAGGCCTGACCATAAACCCATCTGTAAACGATTAGTAGGGTCTTCCCAGCCCCCAACTATACAATACGTGGTCCTTTCTTTAGCTCCACCAAAGCAAAGCGTTGTTGCAATGTCATTTGAGTTGTTTCTTCGATTTCAGTACGTTTTAGCAGCTGTGACTGTTCGCGGGCTTTTCTGCCGTCTTTTAGTTAAATTTGTAGCTGTATCTTCAGTGAAGCTGTATAGTGCTTTACTTAGTGCAGTTTTGTAAATTTAGCAGTGTTTAATAGTTATTAGCGTTTAATAATTTAATTAAGATGTGGAGACCTTGGGAAATGAACCAAGTTGCCACCCCTCCGGCCGCACCAGCAAATGACCCCCAACCGAGTACCAGTAGTGCCAGGACCACGAAGAAAAGAGTTACAAAAACTTTGAATAAGCAAAGCCAGATGTTTGTGTGTAATGTTCACGAATATGTAGAAAAGAACCATTTAGGTAAGGGTTCAATATCGGAGACCGCAAGAATCCTGAAGCTGGACAGAAAAACTGTGCGGAATGTTATCCAGAGAGGTCCAGTGACTCCTAAAAAGCTAGGCAACAAAAGGGCCAAGTTTAATAAAGTGGACGATTTCGATTGTGACTTTATCAGGCGCGAAGTTTACCGATTTTATAATAAAGGACAATCGCCCACGGTCCGTGAACTATTGCAGCATTTTAAAACTGTAGCAGACTTTCCTTAAGAAGAAACTACACTTCGCGAGCTGCTCAAGAAGCTGGGTTTTCGTTTTCGTCGCGTAAAGAAGAGGAGCGTGGTAATGGAATCTGCAAGAATAGTGGCTTGGAGATACCGATTCCTCCATAGGCTTCGGGAGTTGCGATCACAGGGTTTTAAGATCATCTATCTTGATGAGACCTGGTTCGACACTCACGACGTTGCTAAGATGGAATGGGACGACGGTACCTGCAACTGCGTACTAAAGTCACCGTCGTCACGAGGGAAACGTATTATGGTGCTTCATGCTGGAGGCGGTGAAGGGTGGGTGCCAAATTGTCTTTTTTTGTCAGCCAAGAACATTGGAGACTGCAGAGCTGACAGTCATGATGAAATGACAGCAGCAGTTTTCGAAAAATGGTTTTTGAATAGTCTGCTTCCAAACTTGCCAAATAACACAAAATGTGTAATAATAATGGACAATACAAGCTATCATTCGCGGCAGCTATTTAAAATTCCCAGCATGAACACGAGGGTTCATGATATTATTTCCTTCATGGAAGAGCGGAATATACCGGTACCGAATCCCGTTCCCATAAAAGCCGTCCTTATACAAACAATCCGATCTGCAAACATAGCCAAAAAGTATGTAGTTGTGAACTTGCAGCTTCTCGCGGTCATGAAGTTTTGCGTCTTCCACCCTATCACTGCATATTTAATCCTATAGAACTAATATGGGCCCAACTGGAAGGATTTGCTAGGAAAAACAATGTGACACCAACTTTAAGTGCCAGTGTATGTGAGCTGTTACGTGAGGGAACTAAAAAAATTGGCTCCCAGGTTTGGGCATCTTGTGTACAGCATACTATCAAAATTGAGAACAAATACATAAGTCACGATGCAGACAGCAGCCAGGAGAGATTTGTGATACATGTAGGAGAAAGTGACAACGACGAGTAAACGTAAGTTCAAAACTTTATTTTTTTACTATAAATTTACAGTCCTTTTCTTGTGTTTCATAATTTGTTCAAATTAACTCGTAGTTTGAAAACAAGCCATGTTTACTTCTCTTACCAAATATCAAGTAGGGGAAGTATTGTGTTCCGCGCAAAATTTTGATGTAGAGATTTCACCGGAAATACACGTTTGGAGTTCATTGAATCCAAAACGGCATTTTTAAAAGCTCTGTGTTTGTGTTTATGAACAGCAAAACAAAAACTAAAAGTCGCTTAAACACCAAACTTTTCGGGAAAATCCCCCCCCCATCCCAAAATACCCATTACGTGGAAAAATGTTCGTTATTATTTTGAATTTCACTAAAACAGCTATAACGATTTTTGTATTAAAATACTACATGTTTAAGATATTTGCACGAAAAATAAAATTGTATTTTGAATTTTATTTTCTGGGAATAACCTGTAAACTCTTTCTCACTCTCAACTTTCTGTATAACTGGTAAACCGTAAGAGATACACAAAATCTTACTCTGAGTAAAATGCAATCTGTTTATGTCAAATTGTGTTAATCGTTTCCGAGAAATTGTTTGTTACTGGTTTGAATTCTGAAATACTTGTACTTTTTACAAATTGCAATTCCCTATTTGTATTTTTCTCGTGGTCATGCTAAGAGCATGGAATTTCAAAGTCATGGTATATTCATCTGTTTTTAAAAATCTGACTATCGCTTTAGCCTGTGTGCCCTTATAATTACAAATATGCAATGAATGTTTATCTCGTTTAAGAAGCAGTAGATAGAAGAATAAGCTTTCGTAAAAGTAGTTATAGAAGAGTGAGTAGAGATAATCATGTGAATATAACACATAAGATTTTTTATTTTCTTTCTTTTGTCTTCCGTATTCTTACTTGTCCTGCATTTTATAATACAGTTATTAATTTAATTAAACACAAGCTGCTATGCTAATAAATCTCACGGATCTTGAACAATATCCAGTTTCTTTTTATTTAAGTTTATATTAATAAAACATCGCTGTGAAGCAAATTTATTATAAATTTCAAAAGTACGAAAAAAAGCACCTATCTCCCCAGAGTGACACAAAAAACTTGCGTTCGTTTTGCTTTTTTCACCTGTTGCTTCTTTTTTAACTTTTACATGTATAGTGTTTTTGTTTACATCTTCTGGAACTTAGTTTTTCTACATTCTGTGGTTGTGAGACAGACAAAATAAAGAATACTTTTACCATAGCACAGTAATAATTACAATAAGCCGAACTGCAAATATACAGCCCGTACTTATAAAAATTAGCTATTAGGGTAAATAACAATAAAAATGATAATTTTGTTTGGGAGTAAACGTTCCTTTCAAAATAAATTCGTATTAATGCATTTTAATTGTTTAATGATAGTCCAACAACCTACAGTTTATTTGGGACGCGTTTCTAAGTGTCACTCGGATATGTTAACATGCATTTCCATTCTTGTGGCGTAATGTAAGTTCAGCTCTTCCTGAGTCATATACTAAAGCGTTCCTAACAGAAATGTAATTATTATGCGATGCATAGTTATTTACTGCATTTGTGTGTAAAGTAAGCAAGACAAACTGCATGATTGTATTTTGTACATGTGGAAATCACCGGCAAAGTTTTGCTTTCAAATACTACTTTAAACTTTGGCAACAACGCACATGTGTATATGGTTGTCACTAATGTTTATGAGTGCTTGCGGTTAGGGGAGGTAGGGGACAAGTGTTTGGCTACTGTACAAAGGCCGCCGCTTGGGGATCCATAGACTGCGACAATCTTATAAAAATATCATCTGCATAAAATAATAAATTTGTTGATGCTGATTTCATAACAGATAATTGATAGATGTATAAATTATATAAAATTAGACTGAGAGGAGATCCTTGTGGGAGTCCTTCTGATGATGTAAAGCATTATGAAATCTAGGATGAAGTTTAATCTTTCTATCTTTTACTAAACTATATATTAGAGTTATGATCTGCTTAGGTAAGTTTAATTTCTGCAAATTTAGGATTAAAATATTTAAATTTATTGTATCATAAGCATGATAAATATCAAAACTGAGTCCTTGTAGTGCCTTTTCTTAGATAATGCTTGAAGAATTTCCGAAATTTAGAATATTCATACTGTGAGTTGTTCCACATCCTAGACGAAAGCCATACTGATTTCTTGGCCAACCTCCATATCTCTCCAAGAAAAATTGAATCCTTTGCACCAGCAGCTTTTCTAAAATTTTACGAAAAACACAAGATAATGCTATAGGTCTATTATTTTCTGCACTATTTTTATTCTTCCCTGGTTTTTCAATTGCAATAATGTAAAAATGCTGCCATATTTTAGGATTAATACCACTATGAAGGATAAAATTATATCCATGAAGTAATAAATAGAGATATTCTGTAGGAAAGTTCTGAACCATTTTATATTTAATTTCATCTGGACCTGGCATAGAATTCTTTTGTGCTTTAATAACTCCTTAAAGTTCATTGAAAGTAAAGTTATTAGATAACTCTCTACATAATTTTTCCAATGGTAAATTGGTTGGTTCATAATCTGAAATAATCTGAGGAATATTAAAAGAAACTGAAGCAGGCGACAGTAGATGTAGAAATTTGCTTTGTAAGCGATGATTGTCTGATATTGGAGAAAATTGCTGGAACTCTTTATGAGTGAAGCTTCGTACGATATTCCAAATTTGTGAAACTGTTTTCATCTCTAATGTAATAGAATTACAGTTCCATCCATTAAATTTTGACTGTTTAATGATATTTTTTGTTTTAGCATATTGTTGTCCCATTAAGAGAAAATTTCCATTATTTTATGTTTCATGAAATTATCACATCTAACCTTTCTCTCTTCAATATGTTTCTGACAATTAGAATTCCGCCTAATAGGTTTATTTCTCTTTTCGGTTTTAAATTTGTTATAGGATAAAATTTATTAATGTATTCATCCACTACTTCATCAATGAAGGGAACAGCAATTTTACTTGGGATGCGGAAAGAATGATAATATTTTTCCAGCATAAATGTCTTAAAATTTTTCCAAATTAAATTAATATTTCTTGAAAGCCAGTTATTTTTCAAAATGTTAAGTGATGTAGTTCCCAACATAATTGAGATCATAAAATGATCACTTCCTAATGTTTCATGAATTACTCTCCATTGAATTAAATTTATAAGACAAGCTGATGCAAAAGTTAAATCAGGAGAGGTATCTTGTTGACCCATTCTACCCATTCTTGTAGGTGTTCCATCATTCAATAAAAATGTGTTATGGAAAGCTAAATAATCAACAAATGACAGATTGAATATTCCATTAATCCTATCCAGCTGAGGAATATAGAAATTAAAGTCGCCAAATAACAAAAGCTCCTTATGAGATTGAGGTTGAAGAAGATAATTCCAGTAGGAAATCGAGAAGTTTGTATTTGGTCTTTTGTATATGAAAATTATTTTAATATTACCTAATACCATTGATATTCCTTGAATTGAATAATCTTTATTGTCTAAAATTTCATATGAATTGACAATAATTGATTTTTTAATTCCTGCTAGTATTCCTCCACCAATTATAGGTCTGTCTGAACGTATGATTTTATAATTAGCAATACGAATATTATGGCATTCTTTTAACCATGTTTTTGAGATAAAAAGGGTTCAGATCTTGATTTACTATATACGCTAAAAACTCACCTTTTTTATTTTTAAGACTTTGAGCATTCCAATACATGATGCTTAATTGGTTAATATTAATCGACTTAGATTTGTTCAAGAAGTCCATATTGTTACATTAATGAAATATCATTTTTCTTGTTAGTTTTTCCTTTAGTTGATGAAGTCTTGTTGGAATTACTATGAGAGCAGCATGGATCTGAAGGATTTATCCTCTGAGAGATACTTTCATTAGTATTAACAGAACTTAAATTTTCAGATGTTTTAAAGACTGTCTTCTGACAATTTGCGTTATTGACAGCAGTAACTGAAGCATATGTCACAGAGGAGGATGGAGATCTACCATTAGGACAAATTAGAGATGATTGTAAATTAAGTTTTTTACTTTTTTACTTATCTTTACATTGTCTAGGGCTTTCCTCTTCTTTGGAGTTTCTTTTGTCAATCTAGGAAGTTTAGTGGTAAGCTGAGAAGTACTGTTAACAGATATTTCTTGAGGAGAAGAAAGACGTTCAATGGCAGCTGAACTAAGCAAAGTAAGGTTATTATCATTACTACCCATTGTGGAAACAACTGAGGTCTAAAAGCCATAAGAACTGATTGAGTAGGGAACCATTGTATATCTCCATTGGGATTTGCACTTCTCCTTTGAAATCTGTATGCATGGACAATATCACCATTTCTTTTAGCCACTTGTTTTATCTCATCTATCGACAAATCTGTAACAATACCTCTACCAATGCCTTTGGTTAGTATATTGTATTTAGGGATAAAAGATTTTACAGAGTATTTCAAATCAAATTCAGATAGCAGGAAATTATTAGCCTCTTGGAATGTATTAAAATGGATTTCAATTTTATTTTTCCCTACTGTGACAACAGACTTAAATTTCGTTTCATTTTCACAGAGCATTTTCCATATTTCATTGGATGCATCATGTTAACATTTTTATCAACTCCTACTAAATTCACAACAAAAGGGCCATAATCTTTATAATTATACAGCAATTTCCTATTATCTGACATATTTACATTAGGTACCACCTCATTTACATCACGTTCTGAATTATTTGTTTGACTTTTTAAATTCGGTACTTCTGGGTCATATTGAATTTCCATTTGAATCCCCAAAGGGGAAGATAGAAACTTCAAATATATAAAAAAAATCTGATGTGTTACACTCACATGACTTTCTCTACTCCTGTACAAACTATTTTTACAAACGCTTATTCTCCATATGATTCATGTTAATCGAGATATCGAGATGTAAATCTTATTGGTAATTTTCATGTAGATGCAACGGGAATATGGTAGGATTTAAGCGATAGTCAAATATTTTAACGCTGGTTGCTATGTGGCGCATTCCATTCTCTTTGCATGTCCAGGACATAAAAAAAAATCTGATGTGTTACACTCACATGACTTTCTCTACTCTTGTACAATCTATTTTTACAAACGCCTATTCTCCATATGCTTCATGTTAATCGAGATATCGAGATGTCAATTTTATCGGTAATCTTCTTGTAGATGCAAGGGGAATATGGTAGCTTTTAAGCGATAGTCAAATATTTTAACGCTGGTTGCTATGTGGCGCATTCCATTCTCTTTGCATGTCCAGGACAAAAAAATGAATAACGAATTTAAGAAAAAGTATAAGTATTGGAAAATTTAAGGAAATAACAAGCAATATCTCGAAAACGGTTCACTCAACAAAAGAAATGTATATGGCATAAGTTGTGTATTTTAACGCGATCTACATTTTTTGTGTAGTAAAATTTTGTCTATCTCTTATGGTTTACCAGTTATGCAAAGGTCGTTCACAATGAAGAATACTTTTGGAGACAGTCCCAGAAAATTCGAGATATACATTTCATTTCTCATGACATTATCTTAACCATATGATATTTTCATCAAAATCGTTAGAGCCATTTTTGAGAAAATTAAAATTTTCGAAAAATTTTCCATGTAAAGGGTAGTCTGGGGTGGGGGGATTTTCTTGAAAACCTTCGTGTCGCATCTCTGGAAGATACTGAACCTAAATACCAAGTTTGGTGTTTATCCGACTGTTCGTTTTTGAGTTATGCTGTTCACAGACACACACACACACACGGACATGTTTCCAAAAATGCTTTTTTTTGGATTCAGGAGGTCTCAAAACATGTATTTCCGGTGAAATCTCGGTATCGAATTTTTGGATGGAATGCAATACTTCCCCTACTTACTATACATAGAGAAAGTAATAAATCCGAGTCCGAAACGAATTAATGAAAAAATTACACATTGAATAATAAATTATAGAATTATCTAATTAATTATTGTTTAACTGCCTAAATAATTAGGATTACTTAGCTTTATTCCCGATATTTGAAAGATCACATCAAACACCGCTCAAAAATTCCCGCTCTCACCGCTTTAAGGAAGTCAATGAACTTGGCAATAGGTGGAAGCAGTGTTGCCAACTCAGCTTATTTTAAGCCAGATTTGGCTTATTTGCAGATCTTGTCAGCTTATTAAATTCACAAACGCGCATGGCTTGAAATTTAACTTATTTGTCAGTTTACCATCGCTTAACAATTTTAAAATATAGCTTATTTACGCTTAGTGCACGTTTAGTGTCTGTTTAGTCATACCTTTCATTTAAATACGGTTATCAAGTTTGCTATATAAGCAAATGATAATTCAGAGCACAGAACACCAAAGCTAGAAAAAATGACGGTGCAGATGGTGTTGCGTTGCATAGCTATAAACAAGACGATAATTCAGAGAAAGAAAAATATGATAAGATAATTCCGAGTTGGAAAAATATGATGAAAGAAAAATATAAAGCAGCAGGTGGTTTGCATTGCATTTTAACTACTGAATGGCGACAACGACGATATCGGTTATCTTAGACGCGGCGGGCCGTGTTTGCAGTTAATGCAATGTCGTAACGTGGTTATAACGCAATCAGTTCGGCGTATTTTAACTGTGGGAAGGTTTCAGTTTGTGTTGTGCGAGAAAAACATACATATTATTTCTAACTTTCGCTCGGTGCTTAATTTGTGCACTTCTAAAGATAAGCGTTAGTAAGGACAAGAAGTCCTACAAACAAAAGTGCTGTAGTGAGTGGAAACAAGAAGAAAATCTAAAATCTTGGATTCTCGAGGTATCGAGTAATCCTCACGTGGCTAGATGTAGGTTCTGCACGGTTGACATTAATGCAAAGCTTGCAGATTTAATACAGCATATAATTCTGAAAAACATAAGAGTGCAGCTAAGGATGGCTCAAACTCAAGATCTATTGCCACGATGTTTAAGACACCGAATGACAAGACTAGAAAGGCAGAAGGTGCTTTGATTCTTTTTGTTGCGAACCACACCAGCATTTATTCCGTGGATCATCTGTGTGGTCTGTGTAAAGAACAATTCGGGGAGAGTCCTGCAGTCATCAACTTGAAAATGCATAGGACTAAGTTTAGTGCAATAATAAACAACGTTATGGCTCCTCACTTTGAAGCAGACCTGGTGGAGGATATTGGTGATAGCTACCATAGGGGTGAAGGTTGTATTGGAGAAGTGGAAACCAAGGGCACTAACTCCCTACATGAACACGGTGTGTCACTAGTTGTACTTTTGCGGGAAAGGCGAATTTTCTGATTGGCTGTTTCATCGTAACGAACTAAATGGCAGGCACAGAACACCAGAGTAGGCTTTGGTGTAGGTAAAGAAGAAAGGGACCATTGTTCTGTGGGGACCATCTTGTATTTTTATTCTGGAAGTTTTCGTCCGAAGTTTTCTCAACGGGAACAAAGCAGAGACGGTAATCATACATTTACGCTATTTCTGATTGAATGTATATTTGTTGTAATATTGGTATTTTCTATTAACTTCAGTGATATTCGTAGAATAAGGTAGAAAACTTTGATAGTTTATTGTGTGTTACACATTTTTATATAAAATTAATTTTCAGATACATTGAGCCGTCCAGACAGAGGCGATACGCCTACGATTTACATTCCTATCCAGTGTTGTGGTTCGAGTCCCGAATGGTGACAGAATCTGAAGGTATGTTATTAAGTTTGAACAAGTTATTAAGTTTCCAGCATTACAATGCTGGATGAAAGGTTAAGTTTTTCAGAGCTTCTTAGTGTTGCTGAATTTTATATTGTCTGATTTACTTTTCAGATATTGTGAGTCATCCAGACAGTGGAATATACGATTGATTTTTTTGTTTGCACTTCATAATTGATGGGTGGAGATCACAGCCAAAAGTAGGTAAGGTAAAATCAACCTTAATGCAAATTAATTAGCATGTTACTGTGCTAATATTCAAACACACAGATGCAGATCATGTGAGTGATACTCGTGTATAATTAAAAATGTAGGATTATTGGTGGACTGACACACTAACTGCAAGGATAGCATGCCAATGATACTATACTTCTTTTAAGACAGTGCCCAAATGAAATTTTTTAATACAGAAGGAAGAAAGATATTTGATATCATTCACAAATATTTCAGTAATTTACCCTCTTTTGGGCATTTTTAAACTGCCACTATGTCCTTTTTTGAACTGGGCATGGTGTATGAAAATAGAAATTCTGGTAGCTTTTTTGACAATTAATGTCCCTGTAATCTGTTAGTACAGATGCTCAAAAGCATTTGTTTCCAAGAATAACTGAAGTGTTTCTTTTGAGTGAAATTAGCAGCTTCAGTATGTGTTCTGAGGCTTTGAAATTCCAAAGTGGTTTCAATCTTTCGTGTCTGTTTTCTACCATTTAAACTTTGTAGCAATTTTGATGATACAAAATCCTTCCCTTAAAGACACATAGTGCAGTAGTAATTAAGTTGCAGGTATTATAAGAAATGTATGCGCATTTAAACGATCATGTTTTTGTGCAAAAATCAAAGGTTTTGAAGTAATGGGCATTTAATATCTTTAAATGTATAGAAGCCTTTTAATTTAACACATATGATAAACATGAAGTTAATCACGATATATGATGAATCATTTGTAGAATACTTATAAAAATAGCTTACTGTGAGTAGAGAAAGTCTTAGATGGCAGAGCAGTGGTATGGCAAGTTAAAGATTGCTGGTTTGAATCCCAGGCATGGCACTGAATTTTTTGTCTGATTGTATATATTCATCCACTATTGTGTATATGCAAACAGCCCATGGCTCTTTTCAGTGAAGGTTCCATGAATCTTTTCTATGAATTGGATCTTTTGAATGATCCCTTGATCTGTTATTTATAGTGAACATTTTAACACACTAAGTATTTTAAATGCTTTTCATATACAGCGCTTTGCATCCGAGGTACTATGGGAGGTTAGGTTTTTTTTATATAAGCTTAGGTTTCTGAATTTATGGAAGATTAGCATTAGGTTAGTTTATTTATATATAAGCTTAGTTTTCTGAATTTACAGAAGGTTAGTAATATTTTTAATGAAAAGTGTTTAAAATTTCACTATAAATAACAGTTCGAAGGATCCTTCAAAAGATCTGATTCATTGAACATTCAATGAAAAGATCCATGGATCCTTTGCGTATACTGTATTTTATTTTGTTCAAGTAACACAAAGTGGTGGTGGTTTTACAATAAAAGTGTTATTTCCTTCTCATTTAGTACTTTATCAACCAAACTTTTTTGCCACTTTTTAACGGTTTTCCAGTTTTGTGTTAAAACAGCTTATTCACACTACGCACTTCTTTCTTTGTCATGACAACTCAAACACTAACTGATAAAATCGAAGATTTGACCTGAGCTGAGCATATGAGTGCTAGCATGTTATGAATGACTGTTTGCTTATCATATATCCTGTGTTATGCAAAGAGTTTATTTGGTACTCAGATAGCACAGCTGCGAATTCATTGCTGCATTTCTCATATAGGCAAGAGAATAGCAGTCATCCATACAGTGGGTAATTAACAAAAAGATAATCTTTGATTGTTAATGCAATAGCAGGTAGAATTAAGAAAATCATATTTTGTAATCTCTTAACAGTTGTTATATATCCATTACCTTTAAGAATGAGTTCTTACGATAACGTGTAGTTCTATACCTTTCCTACTCCAATATTTCATGATGCAATACGTTTAAGGAACTATTTACATTGGCGTAAGCGTAGTGCTTAGTTTCATGACAAGAGGAAGCATATGCTTTGTTTACATCAGAGAGAACTCTGGTTTACAGTGGATAGTGTGTAATATAATCACAAGGTGTTTGTAACCACAAATTTTTCCTTAATGTAAGCAATTTCTCATTTCAGAAACCTACTTTTAAGGGTAGTTTAAACATGTGTGTTCTATTTAATTCTAGGATATACACAATGGAAAGTTGGAGTTAAGTTGTGGCTATTTGTGTCCAGTGATGGTGCTTCGTCAGAGCACAGAGAGTGACAATGACATTAATAGTGTTAAATGGTGTGGTGAAACTTGCTAATGACATTTATTGCACTGCTAATAGCGATTTATTGAATGACAAACAATAGCTACACTATTGCATATAATGTGTGCAGAAGTTTCTTTGTAGGAAATGGAGTTAAGTTATTCATGTCAAATTGTATTGCGCTATCTAAGAGTAGAATAAAATAACAAGTGTCAAACATGTGTTATTCTTCCAATTTTCCTGTCAAATTCCACATCCTACTGTTGGTTGGTTGGAAGTTCAAACAAACCATGGAGGGAGTTTAAGTGCAAAAGATTTTACTATGAAGCATGCAGAAGAAATTATTGCAAGGTGCTTGATCTCATTCACTCTCAAAAATTTAAATGTGACCATTATGTATTACGAAATAGAAACATTCAGCAACCACTATTAACCTCAATAATATATAAAAAGCAATGTATGTGCCAACTATTGGATAATTTAAATAAGTTACACAGGAATAAACAGTTGTGTTTTTCATACTAGCATAACTGTGAGATGTTCAGCTGATCATAATTGTGTTCTAATATTGTATTGCTACAGATGACAGTGACAAGTTATTTTATGTGAGCTTTAATCGACTTCTTTAAAAAGAAATTTGAATAATTCAAAGTGTAATCACGATTATTGAAGCTCGCGTAATTAACTTTGTACGTCATCAGTAGCGATACAGTATTAGAACATATGATCAGCTGAGCAGACAGCTAGGCGGGTATGAAAAATACAGCTGTAGTAGCTACGAGTGACGTCATCATCCGAGAGCACGATTTTTCATAGTTTAGTTCCATCCCCGATCACTAATCACGCTGCGATCGCCTTCGTGTTTCCACCAATTTAACACTAGGGTAGCACTTCTTATACTTTGGTGTTCTGTGGATGGCTACTATAGCTTATTGCTCGATGAATCAACAAACAGTGTAACTAAGTATTTTGGTGTGGTAGTGATCTATTTCAGTGTAAAGCTGGGCACTGTTGTCTTACGTATTTTAGTTTAGAGGAGCTGGGGGCCTGTAATGCAACTGCCATTGCCGAGGCTGTTAAAACAGTTACTGTTAGTAAAAGACTTAACTTGCATAGATTAGTAGGGATTGGTGTAGATAATGCTTCAGTGATGAGTGTAAACAAAGGTGTTTATGAACAGCTAAAGACAGAAATTCCAGGGCTGGTAATGGTACGATGTGTATGCCATTCTTTACAATTAGCGATTTCGGCTGCAGCCGATGCCACTGCCAAAGGAAGTTGAATTTCTTTTAGGTCAACTTATACATGGTTTAGTCACTCCCGTGTGTGACAAACGTTGTACAAAAGTGTGTACAAGTCACTTAATGATGGCCACGACCCACTTTGCATTGTTCAAGTGAATGCTGCCCAAGTCGGTTGTTTCCAGAATCCTCCAACAATGGAATGATCTTAAAGATCATTTCAGGCTATTTAAAGACACAGACCATGTATCTGCAGTGCTGTATAACATGTACAGTGATCCAGCAATTCAAGCCTAATCTCCTCTTTCTGCATTGTGTTGGACGAAGTGCAACGGGTAAACAAATCTTTTGAAATAAAACTCGCGAATGATTTAGTTTTTCTCGTCCGTGGTGTCGCTAAGTGACTAGTGCTACCTACGTGTCGACTAGATTCCTTAACACATAGCAACTTTGCCGATTATGTGGAGTGGGACGCATATTTGGGATATCAAGTAGAAACTTTGCTGCAGAAAAGTGTTGTAAATTTGATGTCCTGAAGTGCTTTCGCAGGCGATGCATGGAGTTCCTGTTTGCTTGTTAAAGCAGCTTCAACAGAAGCTTCCAGAGAATGTGGCGACGTTACAGGAAGTTTCATCTGTGTCCATTACGAATGCCCTGCAGGTTAACAAGGAATCTCTTATACCACTGGCGGAACTAATGAAACGCTCCCGCAACTGAAACTGAGAAAATTCAGCTGCAATGGGTTAGACTGACAACGGCAAGGTGGATCAACACTAACAAAACATTTAATTTCTGGAAGGAAGCCGTTGATTTCTGTGACGCTTCTGGGGTCCATCCTTTTAAGGAATTAGCAGAGTTCACAATCCTACTGTTAATTCTGCCTTAGTCCAAAGATGATGTGGAACGTGTTTTTTTACAAATGAATATCGTGAAAAACAAAATTCTTCACTCTATACTGGTTGTGACAGATGGACTTCTTCGCCATGGAAAGTGCTGCAAAGATATATTATACCTTCCAATGCGTTGGCAAAAATTGGCACTTTAGCAACATCTCACAAGGACAGCGAAGTTGAAGATGTCATTTGCACAATCCATGGAAGAGTCATTTTCTCAGGAAATTTATATGGGTATGAGTTCCAGTATCTCTGATGACCCTTGCTACAACCTATTTAACTGAGATAGTGAAGTGCAAATGTGTACATAGTGTAAATACAACCGCTATATATATATATATATATATATATATATATATATATATATATATATATACAAACAAGTGTGAAAGGTGTAAATATTAAGAGAAAATAACTACTTTTCTCGGAACATACTGCGTCATTGTGTCAATTGCATCAATATCAACGACGGTTAATACAGGTATGATTTTTTGTATTTTTCTTCAGTACGGCTTGTTTAATTTTTTAAATATAGATATCAAGAGGTTAGTATTAACTTTAAGGAATAAAACAATTGCATGGTTAGCAAATGGAACATATGGATGAAATGAAATATATGCAGTATACAAAAAGGGGTTTTAGCTTGAAATAGGGGATAAAAACTTATTAAGGCTATCGGTCTAACGGATTACTCGAGTATCGAGTTGGCAACCCTGGTGTGAAGACGGCAGTCTTGGCTGGTTTGGTTTACTACTGAAATGAGATGATGTGGGATTCTTGATTGAAAATTGTGTAAAAAAAGGTTTTCATGGATAGCGTGGATAAATAACACAGCCAGTGGTGATAATCACCTACAATAGAAAGCTGTCATGGTAACTACAGTACATACCTATAATTTATAAGTAATAATTTATAAAGACGAAAAGTTGCCCGTTGGCTGTTAATACATTTAGACTAATTACAACGATGAGAGGTTAGATCATTTCGATTTTAGTGTTTCGGCTTTATTTCTACTGGAATAAACATACGTGCCTTTTATTTAATTTATTTCTTTCGATGCCCGATAAATGCTGTGCCAGGTTGTAACAGTAATTACGATTCCGCGAAAAGCAGCTACGTCACTGTATTCAAATTCCCTGCTGGTCCTGAAATACACAGTACGTGGGTCAAACGGATTACGAGAAGGGATTGGAATCCAACGAAATTTGTAGAATGCATAAAGCATTTTGAAAACGAATATGTAATTATCTGCGATATGTATCGTGATTCAGAAGGTAACGAGAAACAATTTCCACGTGCTCGAGTAAAACTACGACCTGGAGCAATTCCGCGGATTTTTCCTAACCTCCCCACTTATTTAAGCGGCCCAAGAAATTAAGTAACAGGAAGGTATCCTAGTGAAAGCACAAAAAGAGCAAACGTTAAGAATAAAACATGGTTGACCGAAGATGTTATTACAGATTTATCCGATTTACATAATAACTTTTTTCAGAAGCTTTTCATATGCGAATAAGTGGAATTATCTGTTGTTGAGTGATGTATGTTTTTTATACGTTATCTCTGGAGGGCAATCCTAAAATTCCAGCAAGTGTAAGAGTGAATTCTGATATGATAATTCAAGTGTGTACAGGCTCAGCTATTGTGAGTGCCAGTGATTTAAATTGGGTTTTGCCGGAAATCTCAAAGTTACAATGTGATCACAGAAAATATCCTAATAAGGCATGTAATATATTCAGTGAAAATGATATAGAGGTTAGTAATACTGAAACTTTCGAAAAACTTAGAGAAAGCATTAGATTTCTGAAAAATTCAAGATTAGATGAAAGAGAAAGAGTTAGTTTCAGTTAGATATTCAAAGTGAACAGCTAATCTTGTGTGCCATGAAATATAAGAAATACTCTATGAATATAATGCCCTGCGCCTTTTTTATTTTAGAACAGTCCCATACAGAAAATGATGCTATAAGAACAAATAGGTTTCTGTGTTTACCTCATCCAAAACAATTGCAGAAGCCTATTTCTTCTTTTGGTGTTACACAAAGTAGTGATTCAAATAATCCGCATTTTCTAGAAACTGTGGTTAGCAGGTTATCTGATAGGGAAAATGTAGTAAATTATCAATTGTACAAGACTTATATAAGCCCAAGTTTTCAGTACAAAGGTGGAGTAGTTACTGGTTTGGCAAAAAGCTCATGTAACTCATTTAGCATGTAATTCATTTAGCACTATATATGACTTGATGGTAAATTTCCTTGCCAATATACTGTTAAACAATTACAGAAAGCATTTAAATGATACAATCAATCGCATGCATAACTAAGTCAAAAGAAGGAAGTTGCTTTATTTCATAGGAAGTGAAATGACGTATGCAGATAAAACACAACATATTTTAAGAGGCATTTATCCTTATTTGTTATAATCTCATATTTTGCAAATGATGATGTTGAGGCTTTACCTTTAAGCTTAGGTTATGTCGGCCTACTCCATGGAGAAGTTCAAAACAAGTTTCTTGAGAGAAGAATGTGTTGTCACTTCCTAGCCTATAATTTTTTATTTTTTGCTTTTGTGGTAATTCATGTACGACTAACTAACTGCTACACTATTGAACAATCAATAAAATAATTTAAATTATGCAGTGTAACCAGCCTTAACTCAGTCAAATTAAGAAAATTGTCGGTATTTAAGAGAAAGTGAAGTGATTTTCTATAATTCAGTTAAATAAACATGTAAATATAGCAACGTTAAAACTTATTCTTTATTTTTAATAACTTTTAATCCTTTTTCCTTCAATCCTCAGATCTGACAAAAGAATACAGTACTTCTGAAAATGAGAAATTATATGTATTATTTACTGTACCCAATATCTCAGTCTTAAGCAAATGGGATATAACTTAAGTAAATTTCTAGAAAAATTGAATTTACTCAATTATCCTTGCAGATATATTGATTGCACTACCGTATTACGAGGTTATTGCATTAAAGGATTAATGGATGGTAATAAACCCATAAGGTAGAGCGGAAGCCAATGATGATTAACTTCTAGACGGGGTGTGCTATTGCGAACTACTAAATATGTCACCAAACATTTCAGTTCCTTTACGTAACGCATACAAAAGACAAGAAATTAATAAACGTTCAGTGCGTTGTCCCAGCGGACTAGTTGCAGTTCGGCTGCGTTGCCAAACTGTCTACTCCGGGTTCTGTCTGCTCAGTTTGTGTTCTGTGGCGAAATGATTCATACGTGTTACTTTGGTGCACCGAGTGGTTTTTTTTTGTGCCAATGCTTTTTATTTGTGTCGGCGCTATTTTGGTCCCCAATACTCTTTTGTGTACTTTGTGTGAATTTTTAAACTTCAAGGTTAATTAGGTGCAACTAGTTTCTTTTTAAGACTATGGCGGAGCGGATCCCCCGCGGTAAGCAGTTTAAACACTTTGGGGATCTGTTAAGCTCTTATCTATTGAAATGCAATCTGAGCCGACTAGGGAAGCTCCGTCGTCTGCGACCAAACCTGTACTGTGTTATTCCGCACAGGATGTGGTGCCATTTATTGTGATTATCAGAGTTCAAACCGCATTTTCCCCTGAAACTAGGGAAATCTTTATATGTACAATATTCTGACTCTGGGGTGTACAAGATCACAAAGACGGGCACGAATCGTTTTGAGGTTTCCTTCTCTATAACACATATAGCGAATCGTTTTGTTCTGCAACCAATCAGATGCGGGTTTTTCTTCCCCATTATTTTGTGCACCCCAAGGATATTATATGGAATGTCGACCCCGACATAACTGACGAGGAAATCAAACAAGTTGGAAAAACAGTAGAAGGATTTCACATACCACCTTACTTTTCGCTCACAAATACTTCCTACATATTTGCGTGTATACTACAGTTAATTTACTATTTCTCCTTATCAAGAACGAATGCTCCAACGTTTTAATTGTGCGAAATTTGGACATATTGCTAAATCATGTCGTGCTACCGCTATTTTCATACGATGTGCTGATGAACACGAAACAATGGGCTGTCCGCAAGATTCTTTAAAGTGTCCCAATTACATTTTATTCCTCACCGAGCAAACGACCGTCATTTACCCCGTCCTTATACGTGATCAATCTATTATGTGTAAAATTGTTTCTCTTAGAATAGCCCCTTTTGAGGTGCTACAAATCCTAAGGAGTACGCAATCTTATGCGTCTAAGGTCCGAAACGCCCCAGCAACGGCGACTACCCCTTCTAATGCACACACACACATCGGAAAGTCCTCGGCAGGGCGTCGACCCCAGTGGTACCAGTATACGTACTCCTAAACACCAACCCCCAGAGCGGACACTTACAGCTCCGCCCGGTGGCGTTAAAGGGACGAAACTACATTTTATTCCACAGTTCCTCATACTCACCTCAACCCATTTTCTTTCGGAGGGCATGAGAAATCCAGTGGGAACCCTCTCACAGTTTTTCTCGCGCAAAATCGCAGTATTGGAAACAGATCAGCGGTGCCCTTTACGCCCCACAGTGGACCAAGCCTCTGGCCACTCAGAAGGTGGCTATCGCTCTCTTCTTCTATTATCTGGGGGGGGGATGAGCAAACTCACTCGACAACCCAATCCTATTTCCAGTGCCACACCTGGTAATCTGTTATATAAATTAATATCATGCAATCAAGCTAATTAATTCCTCTAAATTCTTTTATGCATCCATACACCATAGTCCAATAGAAAGCTCGGTCCGTAAAGCACAAATTGCCGGATTTACAAAATATACTGACGGCGAGTTGAAATTATAGCATTACAAGAGATTTGGCTGATTCATATGTACATAGTTGCTACATACGCAGTAGTAACAGAAATGCAAACAAGCACCCTTCAAATTCTACATAACGGCAGACAAAGTGGGGTGTCATGGTAGGCGTTCACCGTTCCCTTAAGGTTCTTTCTTTTCAATCTATCACCTGTTATGATGAACAATTTCAGGCTCTTCTCATATTTCTTTCTTTACTACTCCTCACGATCTACAACGCTCCACAGCATTATATCTCCCGCACCTTATGGGACAACCACATTAAGCTACTTCCGGACTTGAACACCATAATTTGTGGTGACTTTAACCTTTGCCTTACCTCCAGCAGGTACGTACCTCAGATCATGACCTATAATTCCTTCACCACATACTCCATAGCGACTTCCGTCTGCTGAACGACGGCATCCCCTCGCGCCTCGGCTCTCCTTCGCAGTCGTTCACCTTACTCCATTTGACTTTTGTTACCCCTCCCCTTTGGACTCAAGTATCCTGGGAGGTCAAACTAGACTCCCTGGGTAGTCACCACTTTCTTATTTTTATTACCTTGGGTAACTCTTTCCTATCATTAGGGCAATCTGCCATTGCACCACTATTTAGACTACCTGCAACAATTTACCCAGGCATTGACTGCAGAACTCACAACTCGTACTATCTTACTTTGCTCCTCCAACCCAATGTACCAAGTAAATTCCATAGTAGCAACGGTCTTGAACCGTTTCTCTCTTCCCACCTTCCCGTAACCGACGGAATAAGTCATAACGGTAGATGAATGAATGTTCCGCCGCGGTGGCTAAACGTCGACTTCTTTTACGTCAATACCGACATACAACCACCAGAACGAGCATTTTTTGCGCTTAAAGCCCAATGTGCGCACACCCGTACACTTCTTCAATCCTCAAACGCAAAGGATGGTCTCTCTTCTGCATTCAGCTCAGTCCCCATATATCGGTCTCCGAGATGTAGAAGCGGTTACCCTGTATCACGGGACGATCAGAAACTTCGACGCCCCCAATATACTTTGACATACAGACCAAAATGTCTTTTTAAAGACGCACACATCTGATACAGTAAACCCCGACCTCATTTACTGGAGTTGAACAGTGCGGTAGAGTTTCCGTGGAGGGTAAACGGGATTGGATGGCTCTAGTTGACATTTCCGAACTCTAGTGCGCCCTCAGGTCGCACAGTACGGCAACGGCTCCTGGACCGACCGACTAACATACACCGTAGTTTCACTTTCCTCTAGACCAGCCATGGCGAAACAGTGCTTCGCGAGTCGATTTGCGCTTCAGTTGACTCGCGCACTACCCCTCCGTATCTTCTCCGGCCCTTCTCCTCCTACTCATGTCAGCGTGGTCAGTACTATGTCAAACAGTGGCGGCTAGCAATGCCGCTTGACAAGCAACGTTCGAAGAGCAGAACATTTCATGGAATGGGAGGAGAAGTTCTTCGTTGAGGATGGTGGCAATGCAAACTGTTTAATATGTCCCAAAGCGGAATAATGCAATTCAACATGAAACGCCATTACAATGCTTATCATTCCGAATATGTCAAGTTACAAGGTAAGTTGGATCTGTAATTATTATTATTATTATTATTATTATTATTATTATTATTATTATTATTATTATTATTATTATTATTATTAAAGATTTTATTTAATGAGACTTTGATTCTTATTTAAACTACAGGTCAGATTGTTAATTTTCAATATGTTCACAGGACGCGAAAGAACGCAAGAAACTTTGAAATTTATAGAAAGTAATGGACCTAAACCAACTACGAAGACTCAAACTATGGCAGAGAAAAGAAATCACGCTAGTTATATTGTAACCTGGAAATTGCAAAGGCCTTAAGGCATTTCAGGAAGAAGAATTTATTAAAACAAGTTTTATAAAAAATTGCTAGGATTTTATGTCCTCAACAAGTCCATAATTTCGAGTGTTTGCATATTTTCCGACAAACTATTGCAAAGAAAGTTGAAGTGCTTTCTGCCGACTTAATAAGGCAGATGGATTTGAAAATGGCTGACTTTGTGGAGTTTTCTCTTGCACTGGACAAGAGTACAGATGTAACTGACACCTCAAGTGGCCATTTTCATTCGAGGTGTTGATAAGAAACGGGGAGGCATCTGTGAAAATTGCTAAAATCCATAGTTTTGGTCCTAATGATGTGAAAGTTTTATGTATTTGTGCCAAAGGCTATATAGTATACTAAATTTCACATTTCTATTTAAGATAGTATAGCAAAAAAAATATTTATTGTTTTTTTTTGCCACAGTTTTAGTGTAGTGTATCAAATGCTCCATGCATAACATTATTAGTTGTAAATAAACTAAACTCTGACTGTATGTTTCTTTTGATTATGACTATAAAACCTGGTATTCTTTTTCAGATATGTCAAATAGTTTCGGAGAAAAAAATTATTGAATACATATATTATCTTTTTTCTAAATTATTAATAATTCTCAAAGTAAAAATGTAATAACAATTAAACTGCTCCATATAGATAATTTAAAATACCAAGTTTTGTGTAACAGTTACCTACAAATATGTGTGCAAATTTAAAAGAAATCTATTAAAAACTGCATTGCAAGGAGCATTTTGAACATTATAAAACGTAGGAAAACAAAAAGCGAAGAAAAATTACTTCAAAGCTTTAAATGTATAACAACACATATTTACTGCTTTAGAATTCCCCTGAACCATATGAAGGTCCTTGAGACAACTGTTTAGCTTCCTCTTCTTTAAGTTCTAATACTTTTAACTGTTTGTTTGCTGATTTGGATGTATTTAGCCTTGTCACAAATTATTTGAGCTGCTTTTTTGGCTCTGAGAGATGGCGTCTATCATTTTTTAAAAATGCTGCCTTCATATTTTGACCAGTTTTAATACCCATTTTTTGCATAACTTTAAGCCTACCACTACATCCTTCAAGGATATCCAATGAGGTGAGGTATATTCTTCACGGAGTAAGAATAAAAATAAAAAGGTTTGTTTCTTTGGGGCGCGAACCTCTGATTATGCAACGTAACCATATCATGTCACAATGCCTCAACACGCTTGGCTATCTTTTTTTAAATTTAAAAGTGTAAAATACATATGTGCATCCAATTGAAACCCGTCAGCATACAACCATGCCGTTACACCGCTTGCTTTAGTTGGGCCCTCCCCATCCTTTACCACAGTTTCAATTGAATGCAGAATATGCATTTTACCGGGTTTCGATCCTACGATCCTTGGTTTGATAGGTTAGCTACTCATATCGTGCCTTAGGCCGCATGGCCATAAATTCCGATGTCGACTAACATTATAAAGAGTTTATTTTTGCAGAAATAAACAAACTGAAAATGGTGGCCATTTTGACCAAAAAATCTGTCCTAGGTCCCCTTAAGCTTCAAAATTGTACGCGATTTTGCTGCAATGGGGCCACGCCCACCCGCACATGGGCATTTAAATCATGACGTAACGGCCTTTTAAATGGCGATGCGGTGTAAACTACAATCGATTCTGAAAGTACAAAGTATAAACATAATTTTAAGGCAAAAACCGTAAAATCGTATTTTTCGTCATTTTTTCCCGAATTTCACCAATGCCTCCTCTTAATGTTTGAAGAGTATTTGCTCGATTTAGTCCCACTAAAAGGCAGTACTACTGGCGAGGAGATATTTAAAGCTCTAAAAATTAGTATTGAAAGATATTGTTTACAGTCATCAAAATTAGTACCAGACGGAGCAAAGGCCATGGTTGGGGAAAAAGTGGGTTGATTGACAGGTTAAAACATCTTTTTCAGTGATAAAGGTATTTCGAGCAATTTTATGCTTGGCATTGTCTGTTGCATCAAGAAGCACTTTGTGCCAAGTCAGTTACACTACAATAGTGATGGATTGTGTTGTGAACAAAATAAAAGGAAGTGCTTTGAAACACCGAGAGTTTCAAAATATGTATACTTAAAAATATAGAAGAATCGTTTGAAGATATTAAGTATTTGTGAGATGTTAGATGGCTTAGCTGAGGTGCAATTTTACGTAGGTTCTTCTACCTCAGCGACGAATTTCCCGGATTCATGAAAGAAAAGGCAATTTATTTTAGCTTTATTCTCATGTGCTTTAAGGTCATTTTATTGTAATTTTATTGTTGCCTTATTTTTAGGAAATCGAAATTTAGGAACTAAATAACGAGGTCTGGGTCTGCGACTTAGCTTTCGTATGCGATATATGTACGCACTTAAACAAGCTAAATATTACATTTCAACGACGCAATGAAAATATTGTTGATAAGTATAGTTCAGTGCAAGCGTTCGTAAACACACTTTTACTCTGGGTAGATCACTTGAAAGAGAGACAAGTGTACTATTTTTCATGTTTAAACCTCCTTTCAAATTTCTCCTCGGATAAATTCAGTATTTGCATCAGTATTCTCTTAAAACTTAAAAGTGAATTTTGTGATTACAAATTTCGTGATTTCAGTGTTTTTAAATATGATATACCAATGTATGTCTATCCATTAAACATAGACGTAAGAAGGGCCAGAATCAATGTCTGCTCTAGACCTTCTTTTCTTAATTGTCCGCGGTGACTCTCACATTTTAGAATCGGGTATTATTCCCTCTTTCTGACCCTCTTTCTCTCTTCTTCCCATTTTGAAACCTGGAAACTCAGCATTCTCCGCCCAACAGTACCGGCCAATAGTACTTGCGCCAAAGCGCCAATACGGTTTCCGGCCACTTTTTTCTACCTCCTACAACCTTTTGCAACTTAAGACTTAAGGCTTGTATCCATCCTACAGCGACTTTCTCATCCTTTCCATCAATTCGACTCATTTTCACGCTCTTCAGCTACCGTCACATTCAATTACATTCCATTACTCTTACTCCACTGCCCGACACAACTCTTACGGTATACCTCAAGGTACATTCCTCAGTCCTCTCCTGTTCCTTCTTTATATACGAAATTAGCTCGCCTGACTTTCCTGTCGTCCTCCGTGGTGTAGCGGTTACCGAGTTCCCGAGGTCGCGGGTTCAAATCCGGCGGAGGGCAATGGAGTTTTTCGGCCGTAAAAATCCTCAGCATGGCTTCCATCGGAAGGGAAGTAAAGCAGGTGATCCCGTGTCATAGATTTACGGTAGTAAAAGAACCTCAAGCCTGATAAAGAGGCCTCTGAGCAAACCTACGGTCTTTATCGACCAATATAGAATGGGATGCTAAGCACCACAGCAGTTAAAGAGCGTCCATAAATAAAACTCAAATTAATTTGCTGTTGCTGAATGACATGGTCAGTCACACGATCTATCGTTGCTTGGTCACAGCCAGGGTGATCTCTTCGTAGATGAGGTATCTTGTGCACTGTTTCTGTGATCTGTAGGAAGTGTTCTCTGCGGAAACCTCTGTTGGTATAAATGATGTGCCTCCGTTCCTAGTAGGATGTCCAGATACTTTCTATTCGAAAACATTGTTCCATGGTGAGCACGAACGGCAGAAATTTCGTATTTATAAGCAAATCCTTTTCTAGTGCATTCGGAAATGCAAGATTTGCTAAAACGTTATCGAAACATGACCAGAAATGAATAAAAAGAACTCATTTATTCGCAGGCGTGATATGAACCTCCGACCTTCACCATGACTTTTCAGTATGTTAACTCTTGCGCTACTAGAGCACGTTAACAGCAAGCACCACCGTAGCCCTAATCAGCGGGCTGGTTAATACGGTGTCAGCACCTACATCGCCTGTAAAATGCAGAGTCGCCTAGTTACCAATCCGCATAATGAGAAGACTCCCGCGGTATATAATTTTAATTTAGCAGGCTTCCCATTATTGCTTTATTCCTATTTGCAGTTCTTGTTTTTTTACATATTTATTTTTATTTTATATTTCGTGTGTGTCCAGTTCCCCTGCACACCCCCTTATTTGCGCCCGAATTACAGACCAATATCATTAATACTAATAGTATCAAATATTGTAGAGTCATGCACACTAAAGGAACTTCTTTCATATTTTATTAAGAATAAGCTAATGTCACCATGTCAGTTTGGGTTTTCGCCAGGTTTATCTACAATTGTACCAGTTGAATCAGTTGTAGCCATTTTAAATTTTTTCGAAAATAAAAACATAGTAAATGCCATTATTATTAATTTAAACAAAGCGTTTGATACCATCTCACATAAGGTAATCATAGATAAGCTGTCACATTATGATGTAGAAGGCATAAAACTGAAACGTATAGCATCATATTTGGAAAACTGAAAACAAATGGTAGTTATAGGAAATAAGGCTTCTTATTTTAGAAATATTCTGACAAAACAATGCTTTTTTTAATTATTATTTATGATTCAGCAGGAAATATTCCGTGTAAAACAATACTACACGCAGGTGATACAAATTTACTTACCGTTGGAAATGGCTTAGAAGTATCAAGTAAATTAAAGGAAACAGCAAAATATTTGACCGCTCAGTCGTTTATTATTATTATTATTATTATTATTATTATTATTATTATTATTATTATTATTATTATTATTAAAATAATAATAATAAAATACTAAGCGAGCAAAAGGCTGAAAAAGGTATCTTTTAAATTTCAGTATAAGCCTAGCGGTATTGAACAAAAATATGTTATTTTCTTAGGAATAATCTTGCATAACAAATTAAACTGGGAACCCCATATAAATGGTATATGTTTGAAATTATCAAGGTTATTGTTCTTGCTTCGGAAACCTAAACCTTGTGTGAGTATAAACAAGGTAGCAATGACACAGTTTGACATTTTTCATCCACACCTACAATATAGCTTACTGCTATGGGGAATAGCTCCCTGTAAAAGTTGCATTCCTTTGGCAAAAGAAAGTCATTATAATAATTATGGTAACGAACAATATGGTCATGCCCGTACCCAGAAAAAAGAATCTGATGTGATACACTCACATGACTACCCCAGACTATCCTTTACATGGAACATTTTTCAAAATTTTTAATTTTCTCAAAAATGGCTCTAACGATTTTGATTAAAATATTATATGCTTAAGATACTTTCATGACAAATAAAATGTATATCTTGAATTTTCTGGGAATGTCTTCAAAAGTATTCTTCATTGTGAACGACTTTTGCATAACTGGTAAACCATAAGAGATAGGCCAAATTTTACTACACCAAAAATGTAGATCGCGTTAAAATACACAATTTATGCCATATGTATTTTTGTTGTTGAGTGAACCATTTTCGAGATATTGCATGCTATTCCCTTAAATTCTTCAATAATTTTTTCAAATGGGAATTCGTTATTACTTTTTACTTTCTCTACTACGTATAGTAAGTAGGGGAAGTATTGCATTCCACCCAAAAATTCAATACCGAGATTTCACCGGAAATACATGTTTTGAGAATCACTGAATCCAAAAAAAGCATTTTTGGAAACATGTCCGTGTGTGTGTCTGTCTGTGTGTCTGTGTGTCTGTGTGTCTGTGTGTCTGTGTGTCTGTCTGTCTGTGTGTCTGTGAACAGCATAACTCAAAAACGAACAGTCGGATAAACACCAAACTTGGTATTTAGGTTCAGTATCTTCCAGAGATGCGACACGAAGGTTTTCAAGAAAATCCCCCCACCCCAGACTACCCTTTACATGGAACATTTTTCGAAAATTTTAATTTTCTCAAAAACGGCTCTAACGATTTTGATTAAAATATCATATGTTTAAGATATTGTCATGACAAATAAAATGTATATCTCGAATTTTCTGGGAATGTCTCCAAAAATATTCTTCATTGTGAACGACTTTTGCATAACTGGTAAACCATAAGAGATAGACAAAATTTTACTACACAAAAAATGTAGATCGCGTTAAAATACACAACTTATGTCATATACGTTTCTTTTGTTGAGTGAACCGTTTTCGAGATATTGCTTGTTATTTCCTTAAATTTTCCAATACTTATACTTTTTCTCAAATTCGTTATTCATTTTTTTTATGTCCTGAACATGCAAAGAGAATGGAATTCGCCACATAGCAACCAGCGTTAAAATATTTGACTATCGCTTAAAAGCTACCATATTCCCCTTGCATCTACAAGAAAATTACCAATAAGATTGACATCTCGATATCTCGATTAACATGAAGCATATGGAGAATAGGCGTTTGTAAAATTAGATTGTACAAGAGTAGAGAAAGTCATGTGAGTGTAACACATCAGATTTTTTCTATTGGATATGCAAGGAGTATTAATCTGTGGCAAAAAGAATGGTGTTGCACCTAGCAACCAGCTATTAAGATATATGTCGATGCTTAAAGGCTACTGTATTTCTATATTGCACTTGCAATTACAAAACAAGGGAAACATAGAGGCCTTAAGCGATAGTCAAATATTTTTAGAACTGGTCGCTATGTGTAATATATGTAATTCTCTTTGCATGTCAAAAGATCGTTTCTGCAAATGTTATCTCGATTAATATGAAATAGATGTAGAATAAGAGTTTGTAAAAATAGTTTGTACAAGAATAGAGAAATTCATGTGAGTGTAACACATCATATTTTTACTTTCTCTACTACGTATAGTAAATAGGAAAAATATTGCATTCCACCCAAAAATTCGATATCGAAATTTCACCGGAAATATATGTTTTGAGACCCCCTGAATCCAAAAAAGTATTTTTGGAAACATGTCCGTGTGTGTGTGTCTGTCTGTGAACAGCATAACTCTGAAACGAACAGTTGGATAGACACCAAACTTGGTATTTAGGTTCAGTATCTTCCAGAGATGCGACGCGAAGGTTTTCAAGGAAATCCTCCACCCCAGATTACCCTTTACATGGAACATTTTTTGAAAATTTTCTCAAAAATGGCTCTAACGATTTTGATTAAAATATCATATGTTTAAGATATTTTCATGACAAATAAAATGTATATCTTGAATTTTCTGGGAATATCTCTAAAAGTATACTTCATTGTGAACGACCTTTGCATAACTGGTAACACATAAGAGATAGACAAAATTTATAACACAAAGAAATGTAGATCGTGCTAAAATACACAATTTATGTCATATACATTTTTGTTGTTGAGTGAACCATTTTCGAGATATTGCTTGTTATTCCCTTAAAATTTTCAATACTTATTTTCTCAAATGGGAATTCGTTAGTCATTTTTTTGTCTTGGATATGTAAAGAGTGTCAATCAGTGGCAAAGAGAATGGTGCTGCACCTAGCAACCAGCTATTAAGATATATGTCGATGCTTACAGTAGGAACAATGGTTCTGTGCCGGTGAAGGCTCGAGGCGCACTGGTTATCTGTACAGTGAGCGAGCCCCCAATTCTCGGGCATGCGCAGTAAGAGCCATCGCCTCAGTCTAACGGCAGCAGTAGTTCGAGTAACCTCTCTTGTCAGCCGTCTGTTGATGCTACCTTGAAGTTGTGTTTATAAATTAGTCTCTATATGTTTCTGTAGGGGCGTCATTTCAGTTTCTGCATTGGGGGACCAAGATTGCTTGGAGCACTTTCACAAATGTTCATGTGGATTGTAACGATATATATAGATATATCGATTGGATTGCATATAGTTATTGTGTATTTTGGTGTGTTTATTAGAGGTTCTTGCCTTCTGCGACGTTTTATGTAAAAATAACAAAGGTTAATATAACACAAAATGATGGGGATAAATACAAAGAAATCGCTAATGGAAAAACGAATTTCTACCTTGCCTCTCAGATCTGTCTTGGTGCTGCATAACGCACCCTACCATAGTTTGCAGTTTGAAAAGGCCCCATCGCCTCATACCAAAATATAATGCAGAACTTGCCCCATTCTATGAAAGGATGCTAAGTTTGGAGCTTTACAACCTCAGTAACGGTCAAAACCTATTCCGAAAATTTACGTTGATAATTTGTAGGCCATGCACACAATGTTCTCCGATTACCGCCCTAGTCTTCTGGGCTTACTCGAGTAGAACTCATCTAGGTTGATATAAAGCAATGGGTAGCTTGGTAGAACATCCTTTTAAACTACATGATGTTATTAATTAAGCTTAGCTAACAACATGTTGAGGACATTAGCGTAGAAAAGTGGTAAAATGCCACTCAACACATTAAGTAGGAAGACAAATACATTGAAGAACAACAAGGCCTGTTTGAAAATGTCTTAGAAGGTTCTGTAATCCAGGTTAGGAAATATAGTGACAGCGAACGAGAAGAAGACTGATGACGATGAAAGGGAAAGTCTTGCAGAAGAAAATGACGGTGGTGATATGTTTGGTGTAGCGTGTTTATCACACTAATAAAGCCCCTGCTAGTGTACGACAATGCATTTACGTGACAAGGTTTGTGTATAATGTGTAAATATAAAAGAATGATAGAGCAATCTGATAATAGTGAGAATAAACCAGTCAATGTAATGGTGTGGTGTTATATGTTTATGTCGTAAGCAAAGTCCCACGTCTTCCAGCAGACAGGCAGAGAGCTGCCTGGGGTTAGTCATAGACTCTCTTCAGTGCGCGAGGAAACAGGGTCACCGGCACATAACCATCGTTCCTACTGTAAAGGCTACTGCATTTCTATATTGCCCTTGCAACTACAAAACAAGGGGAACATAGTACGCCTTAAGCGATAGTCAAATATTTATAGAACTGGTCCCTATGTGTAAAATGTAATTCTCCTTGCATGTCAAAAGATCGTTTCTGCAAATGTTTATCTCGATTAATATTAAATAGACGGAGAATAAAAGTTCGTAAAAATAGTTTGTACAAGAGTAGAGAAAGTCATGTGAGTGTAACACATCAGATTTTTCTTGTAAATGTGCTACTAGCAATAGACCTACTGTATTCTAACATTTTCCCATATTGGTTTGCTATAAATTTAAATAAATAAAACTGTCAGGGATTTCGGGGGGTTTGAACCCTAAAACCCCCCTCTAGATACGGTACTGAATATGGTATCATGTAAATGATTTTTCTCACGGCTGAATATTATTACATTACCAAGTATGTACTGTTCGCCAACGGAGAGGATGCCCCCGACAGGAATGTGCTGCCCTTATGTGTTTGGAAACAGAGCGACAAGGACAGTGAATGCGTGTGACGGAGAACGCATACTACGCAAGGAGTAAAACTATTAATTGGGCTGTAACTCAGCTGTCGTGAGTGTCATAAATAAGGATAACATAAGCAAGTAGGCACGGTTCGGACCGTGTTTAATCAGCAATTTCCCCTCTGCCCTTCATTCTCCGGGGACTTTCTTTGCTGTGGAAGGCAGTATATAAACTGTAACTTTTTGGATGTGAAGGAAAACCTAGACAATTAACAATGCCGTAACGAGGTACACAAATATGGAACCAGGTTAAGGAACAACATCAATACTCCACGTGTACGTTTAAGTAAATAAAAAATTTAATATAGTTGTTTTGGTCTAAAATTATATAACGAGCTTCCACTCAAGCTAAATGTGCACAGGAAATATGTTTAAAAGTAAATTGTAAACAAATGCCCATTAAGTAAGCATTTTTCTGTAATGAATTCTTCACAACAAGCAAGAGTGGTCTTGTTAGCTTTTCCTTCCTTTCCTTATTTCGTACTTTGTAGCTTATAACCTAATTCAGGTTTCATTATACAATTTCACTCAATATAATGGAATGTTATTGTACTGTAGTAGATCGTTTTGAATATTATGAGTTTCATTTTGGGTATCCATTGCAAGCTTAACACATAAGTATCTATCAATTGTAAATTCCCATAAATTCTCTGTTGATTTTGACGGTCTGTTGCATGTATTCATGTTTAATGACACATAAAGCCATTTCTATTACCCATGCAAGCAGCTAAACAATACCAGGACTGCGCTGCTGTTCTTGGTGATAAAATTAACGTCAACAATCAAGTTTGGGAAAGAAAATGTTTAAGCACAAAGGAAACGACGCCCATCTTAAAGAATTTGAAACATCGAAGTCTGAAAAACAAGAAATCGGTTCGTGTGCTGATGATACGCTGCACAGTTTCAAACTACCAAACGAGTTATTCGAAATGGTAAAAAATCGTTAAATCTCGGAGACCATTTGTTGGCTTATCCCTATAAATTTATTTTCAGGTTTTAAAAGGCATTTCTTTTGGTAAAATATTGTACTCTGACGAAAACTGTATTCAGATTGCTATTCACATATCTTCCAAAATGGGAGAAAGAAAGAAATATATTTTCAATAACATAATAACCTCTAATACAAATATGTCCAATGAATCATATCCAACCATTGATAAAACAGATTACGGAAGGAACTGCAACTAATGTACTTCCGTGGAGAATTCAGGACTGCATCGTGTACCTACTGTAGATCTTTTAGGATACATCGTGGACAGTAACTTGGGCAAAGCATTCAGTGAGGTTACTAAATAACGTAAACTACTTGTCAAAGTTTGTCTTCAAGCGAAGTCGAAAGGAGTTTTGCATCACCAAAGCGCATAAAAACTTTCTTGAGATCCAGAATATCAGAAGAACTCCTCAGTGTTCTATCCATGCTCTGAACAGAAAATAGTCTTAAAATGAACATTTAAAACTTAAACGAAAGAGTGAAGGACAAATTTGCAAGGAATGAGGTATAATGAACTTCATGCATCGTCACGAAGATACTGTAAAAGCTACAGAGGATGGAGGCGGAGCTGATAATAGGAGAGTGAAATTCTCGTACTTTAAGGTGAGTCAATCGCAAAGTCTGCCATTTCATTATTAGTAGCAGTACTAGTGTGTGTGTGTGTGTGTGTGTGTGCGTGCGAGTAACAAACAGATAGATTGGGAAGGGAGCACAAGGAGAGGTGCCTAATAAACTCTGCGATAGACCACGAACAGCCGTTGCTACACAGTAAAAGCAAGTACAATGCATTTCCAATAGCTCGTCTTTTGAAACAAGGATATGTTAATATGAATACAGGTAGCAAGGATCCCTTGGGCTCATATCAGGGACAATCACTTTATAATTATATGGCAGTGATAAGAAACTATACGATATTTAAGGAAAGAAGATATAAATAAAATACATAACATAAACTAAGAGATAAAGACAGCACAAAGTACACATTCCAAAATTGTCATTTAACAGGATAGGATAGACATATTGTAGACTAGAATATAAAGTGTTTACAATAGCATTTTACTTATAATATTCTGTAAGTAGGTACTTTTTTCTTATTTTTAAAAAGGGTGAGTTTTGTGATTTCTTTAATATCCATTAGGAGTTCATTATAGGCTATGGTCATTAAGTGAATTATACCCGTTAATCATATTTAGTTGTATCAACATGTGCCATCAAAATATTATTCACGTATGTAGTACAATGGTGGTGTATGATATATGTCTTCATCATTTGTATATTTAGTATGGATTTGCCGACTGAGGACCTTAAAAGCAACTTAGATAGTGGATATTTGAGACTCGTTGACAATGGAAGAATTCCTGTATACCAGTATACTAGCTTAGTAAGAGTATAAAATCCAGATTATAAATTAATGTTTTATCACGCGGTATTGTGGAACTACGAGTTGTAATAGCTGAGCTTTTGTACACGATTGCCAGACTACGTCCATATAAGTAAAGTGGGAATGGATAAGTGCATAGAAGACATTTTATTAAAATAGTCCTAGGTAACCCAACATTTCTCAACTGTACAATCACGCTAATTATAGAGGTAATCTTGGTTTTAAATTTATCAATGCGATAATTCCAGTTGAGGTTAGAGTCCAATGTAAGCCCAAGAAAGGTAAAACATTGAACTTTCTGCATAATCTCATTCTGAAGTACCAGCTGTGGATGTTGGCAAATTGAATATGAGGATTTATTAAAGAGCACGTATTTAGTTTTATTAGTGTTAAGAATTAATTTGTTAGCGGATATCCATTGGTTTAGTAAATTTAGATCTGTTTGCATATCATTAATAAGCGATGCTTCATTTTTTTCCAATACAAAATGTGACATATCATAAGCGAATAGTGTAAGGTTTCCTTTCAAGTTAATGTTGATAATGTCATTAATAATTAATATTAGTAAGAGAATGGGCCCCAGCACCGATCCATGAAGTGCACTACATTTTATTTTCTACAAGTCAGATTTGATATAATTTATTGTAATATATTGGTTGCGATTCTTTAGGTAACTTTGAAACTATAAGTGGGAGATACCCCATATACCCATTATTTCCATTTTATACAATAAGAGGTCATGGTCTACCATATCAAATGTCTTTTTTAGATCAATAAAGAGACCACCTGCAATGTTATTACCATCAATTGCCTTTTGAATTGGTACTATACAGACTACAGTGGCATTTAAAGTACTAAAATTTTGTAAAAATCATATTGAGCCTTATTTAATAATACATTATTAGGATTACTAATAAAATACAACAATCGTTTTCTGATTACTTTTTCAATTATCTTTGATAAAGTGGGTAGAACACTAATCGGCCTGTAATTGTTGGGTCAGTTTTGTTGCCACCCTTGTAAATAGGGACAACTTACAACTTCTGCAGTTATTAGGCATAACACCCTCAGCGAAGGATAGATTAACAATGTCAACAATATGAGGTAGCAGTAGCTTATTACATTTCTTGACTACAATTTTATCTATATTATAGTCGGTCGTAGAACATTGGTTTTTAAGTTTATTAATTATATCACTGACTTCTAATGTATCAGTAGGATATAGGAAAAAAGACTTATTATAAAGAGGCCTGTGACTGTCGATTGTTGGTGTAACAAAATTAGATCTTAAAGTAGCAATATTTGCGTAGAAATGATAAGTGCATTGCTCACATCCTGTATGTCAGTATAGTCGTGATCTTGTACAAGTAATTTGATTGGAGATATATTATTTGATTTATTGTTGGTATTATTATTATTATTAAGTATACTGTTAAAAACATTCCACATCTTTTTCTGATTAGTTGTACCATTGGTTATCCTTGCATAATGTTGCTTTTTTTAACTGCTGCCTCTTTCTTACTACCTGTCTTGGCAGTTCTTTATAATCAGTATATGTCTTATTAGATGTATTCATTTTTTTAGTTTTAGCATACAGTAAATCCCTTCTCTTTATCAATGCTAAAAATGCATTGTTTATCCAGGGTTTATTGAATTTGTAGCTTCGTTTGACTATTTTCTTATATGAGCAATTAGCTCCTCCTATTTTGATATAATTGGCAAACCTATGGGCTAAATCATTTAATCATCATTACCTTTTTAAATGGCATGCTAGAAACGCATTTGTTTAATTTATTATAGTTAATTTTGGTAGTAAGCATGATGTTTTCAGATGGTAAACGTAGTGCACAGAGTGGATTTATATGAAGAATGAGCATGCCATGGTCATTGAAATCAGAAGATATTAGCTAAGAGTAGCTTGTAATCCGTAGTTTCCGCCAATGCATGATCAAATAGCGAGGAAATTGTTGCTGTGACCCTGGTAGCTGATGAGTTAAGTAAAGTGAGGTTTAAGCTCTTACAAAGATCTAAGTATGTGTTTACATGATTATTAGACTCAAGAGCATTAATATTAAAATCACCAAGTACGAACGTATCACCTCTGGATTTCAGCATTAAGACATTCTCAAAATCAGGTAGAAATTCAATCATGTCGGTATATTTTGGGTTATAAACACCAATAATATTTACTCGGTTATTATATTTAGCACTTGTAAGTGCCAATATGCTGTGATATTTATTCACTGACCTTTCTTTTTCAACTCGAAATAAGTTATTTACAAATACGGATACACCTCCACCTTCTTGAGAATACGTTAAGGGGACCTAGGACAGATTTTTTAGCAAAATGGGCAACATTTTCAATTTTTTGATTTCTGCAAAAATTAGCTTTTTATAATGTTAGTCAAACATTTAAATGCGTTTTATGGTGATAAAAACCTTTTTAAAGGGTTTGGCAGCCGTTCTTAAAAACCACTGCACGGAAATTTAAATGCCTGCCATGCCCATTTTTGTTCTCGCCTGCAAAATAGTTACTTTCTTTCCAAAAAATCGTTCAAATTTGCGCCCTAGTCAGTGTGTATTGGTTGTTGCTTCCATCTCGTGTTCATTACTGCAACTACAACAAAACTTCATCTTCATAAGAGTTAAAACTATAGCCAGATTTTTTGGAAACAAAACATACAGGTAACTCACACCAGTAAAATATATTTTATTATTATATTTTAAGAATTTATTTGTAAGATTTTATCTGTTTTATGAGTTTTAAATAATTATGTTTTACGTTCACATGCAGCTTCGTTTTGTGAGGTTATTACTATCAGTGTCTTTCAAGTTTATTTATTGGTAATTGAAATGCATACACTAAGTGCAAGTTGGAGGAAACCCGCAGGTAGGGTGAGTAAAAGGAAGCTAAAGGCTCTGCAAAATATTGAAAAAATTGGAAAGGTGTTCCCAAAGAAACTATACAATCACAACCTGGCCCATCAACATTGTCATGTGATCGTAAATGTGTTTTATCCGATTCAAATACTAGCACAACAATTTCAGAATCTACTTCTGTTGTACATAACACATTACCCACACATACCAGTACACATGAAATAATTTCTGCCAGTGACAAAAAGCTGAGATATTTTGAAACACCAGTTACACAGCCTAACCTATATACTAATAACATTGTAATTCACTCACAAGTTCTGAATGAGTTATGTAGCAATATAGTATGTGAAGAATGAGGGGAAAAGTTTTTGATTATTGAAACAGGAGAAAATAAGGGCCTAGTATGTAAGCTTACTGTAAAATTTAAGAATTGTGATAATACATTTTCAGATGTGTACCCCAGCACAAAAGTAAAGACTGATTCCAAAAGTAAAACGGTTGCTTTTGATGTAAATAGAAGATGTGTACAGTCATTTTTAAAATGTTGTGGTGGTGGCAGAACAACGGAAAGATTTTGCATGACCATTAATTTGAATATAATAGATTCTAAAAACATTCACTAAACATATGCATGCCTTAGCAGATGAATCAGAGACCATAAGAAAAAATGTTCTTTCCAAATCAAGAGAAGCAGTGCATAAAACCCATGAGGATCTGAATGCTGCAAACATAAATAAGAAAGTAATAGATATAGTTGTGTCATTTGACGGAACCTAGCACAAGAGAGGTTTCAGATCTCTATATGAGATAGGGATAGTAATTGATATTTTAACTGGATTAATCGTTGACTTTGAAATTTTATCAAAATATTGCCCCATGTGTGTCCTCTCTCAGCATGAATTGGGAGAAGATACTCCAGAGTATAACATATGGCTTAAAGGACATAAAAGTACACCTGGAGTATGCTGTAAGAATTACTCTGGTTCATCTGTTGCTATGGAAGCTTCTGCAGCAGATATCTTATAGAAGACTTCTGTAAGTGAGTGTTCCATGCGCTGCACAACTCTGTTATCCGACGGTGATGCCTAAACATTCCTTCGCCTAACAAAGGAAGCTGTATATGGACCAGAAACCACAATTATAAAAGAAGAGTGTGTTAACTATATTGCCAAGAGCATATGTACAAGATTAAGGAATTTGATACAGGAATGGAAAGCAAAAGGCACTCAACTTGTTGGGCGTGGACCAGGAACACTAAAAGAAGCTAATATTTTCAAGCTAACAAATTATTATAGGCTTGCCATTGTCTCTAATTTACCTTATGTTGATAGGATGAAATCTGCCATATATGCCACCTTGTATCATTGCTCATATACTGATGAAAGCCCAAAACATAGTAAATATCCTTCTGTAAAAATTCATGGTGCTTCTACAACAAAAGTATTGCAGAAGAAAAAAAGCCAGAAAGCCATAAGTTTATGTCTATACAGTTTTCTTCTGCTACGTTAGTAAAAATATTACCATCGTACCAAAGACTAGCCTGTACTGAGCTTTTGTCAAGATGAACCCAAGGTGGAACTCAGAATGGAAATGAAAGTTTGCATTCTTTAATTTGGAGAAAGTGTCCTAAGGAAACATTTATTTCCAAGAATAGGTTAGATATAGGAATAATTGATGCCACTTCTGAATATAATATGGGATGCATTGCTTCACAAGCCAGTGCAACTGGAGAAAAAATTACTGCAATAGGAAGAAAAATAGCTCTGAAAAGAGATTCTCGCAGAAAGTATGAAAGTCGCCGCTCCACATTACAACAGCAGAAGTCCACCAGAATGAAGGTGTTGAAATTGCAAGCAGAGGAGGCTAAGAAGGAGTGAAAAGGCGATGGTTCTGGATAATATTAACTTTTACACCAGGTACATTTGCCTGTATAAATGTTTTCAATATAAAATTTAAGTTTTCTCAGAAATTTTTCAATATGTCAAATTTCCCATGTGGTACGGTTTTTTTTTAGTTTTGCATGAAACTTGGCATACTAGTTTTACTTTTCTATCTAAAGAAGTCATAATATCGTTTTGGGGCTACTATGTAAAACATAGGCACAGTGGGCTATTAATCCTAAAAAAAATTTACTTTTTAGGCTGTAATATCTGCATTAATGATTATAATTAATAATTTGTTATTCAAAGCACAAAATGAAAAAAGCATACTAGAATAATTTGTTAGGAGTTCAAATATTAATGTGACAAATTGGTTCTGATGAAGAATAAAATTTGTCCCACAAGGAATATTTCATAATTTTCAAATATCGTGTGACATGCAAAACCAAAAATTGCTCATCTGAAAAACTACATCATCAATTTTATTTAAATTTACACATAACGCTATTTAGAATGAGGGAAACCAACGTACAAAAGTTTTAAAAGATTGAAAACAAATTGTAGAAAATTATATCATCTGCCCTAGGTCCCCTTAAGTGCATTGCACCCTTTGAGATTATAGTGGGTTTCATTTTCCATTGACCATGTTTCAACAATTATAATAATATCGACATGAACCTATTTTCATAAATATTAATTCTAACTGCCCAAATTTTTTTCTAATATTCCTAGCATTAAGATATAATATTTTCAATTGACATCTATCTGTACACAAAAAGTTCGATGTACATTGAACAATGGTATCAAATATCATTTCACTGCTGGTTTTATTGGTGAGCTATAACACTATTGTTAGCCATGTTCTTGTGTAGGTTTAATCTTAAGGCTGTTTAAATCACTTTCACCCCTTATTTGTGTTGCTCCTTCCCCATATTTCATCCTCACCATTATTTTACAATTCCTTGTTTGTGTAGCTTCGATGTTTTAAATCTCTGGACCTTTTAGCAAGAGCATTGTTTAGAGTGCCGAGATGTTCGTTAAGGTAAACATTGCACTTTGCACCAACATAACTCAGATCAACAGTAGAAACCGATTTCCTTTTGAATCTTGCATCCAGGAACTTGTCTTTTTTTCCAGTGGTTTAATAGCTTTACCACTATTGGCCTTGGTCCATCAGTTCTTCTGGTTGGCAATCTATGGGCTACGTCGATATGGCTATAATTGAGGTCAACATTCAGTGATTCCCCCAGATTGCAGACCGCAACGTATATCTTCTTGCCGCTCTGGAATGCTCGATACTATCAAGGTCTTCATCCTCGTATTTTTGTTTCAGATCTTCAACTCCTTCCACCAACGCGTGATCATCTTCTCTTACTTTTTGCAGGTTAAGTACAGTTTCCTTGAGCGTATTTATGTGTACTTTCAAATCATCGTATTCCTTACTTAATAATTCTGCGTTCCATTTAATTTCATTGTTTTCATCTTGGAGAGCTTTAGCAACATCACTAAACCTTTTGTCCAGATTATCGACGAGAACCTTTATTTCCGCAATGTTAAACGGCTCAGCACAGTCATTGCGTTCACAACACCCATTTTATTCCACTATCATTACACAGATCATTAATTTATCCTTGAGATATTTAAGCACCTTCTGCGGAACCAACGTTAGCACTTTCCCTCACATCCTAGTCCTTGTTGCATATTTTTCACCTTTTTACTACATGGAGCACAAACACTTATTATCACTGCCGTCGCCATCTTGATTTAACTATGTTAGCCACAGCTTTTACGTTATAATGATTATTCAAGTTCCTCAGATACAAATATAAATAAACTACGTAGAATAGTAATAATAATAACAATAATTTTAAAAATTAACAACTCATTGGTTATCTGTCCGTAAATCCACCACACGTGCTACACGCCACATACAGATGACGCTAATGCAAAACCAAAGAAACGAACAAAACCAAGCTACAGATTTCTGTACTTGTTGCTAAATCTCCAAATGATAGTCTTTAGTGTAGTTCAGGGAGATGAACACATCGGATTTTTATAATGGTAAGCTTCTAGATTTTTTAGCTGATGAGACACCATAATCGAGCAAGACGCGAAGGCGTTACTATAGTTTAAGACCTGACATCTAACGTACCATGTATTTCTTCTATATTCGGCCCATAAATCGCATATAAGCTTACTTACTGCGCACCACAGAACAGCAAACTATTAGAAGTGCAACTCTCGTGTTAAACGTTGGAAACACGAGGGCGATCGCAGCGTGAGTAGTGATCTGGGGTTGAACTAAACTATGAAAAATCGTGCTCTCGGATGATGACGTCACTCGTAGCTACTACAGCTGTATTTTTCATACCTGCCTAGCTGTCTACTCAGCTGATCATATGTTCCAATATTGTATCGCTACTGACGACGTACAAAGTTAATTACGTGAGCTTCAATAATCGTGATTGCACTTGGAGTTATTCATATTTCTTTTTAAAGGAGTCGATTAAAGCTCACATAAAATAACTTGTCACTGTCATCTGTAGCAATACAATATTAGAACACAATTATGATCAGTTGAACACTCACAGCTAGGCTAGTATGAAAAACACAACTGTTTATTCCTGTGTAACTTATTAAATTATCCAATAGTCGGCACATACATTGCTTTTTATATAATATTATTGGGGTTAATAGTGGTTGCTGAATGTTTCTATGTCATAATACATAATGGTCACATTTAAATTTTTGAGAGTGAATGAGATCCAGCACCTTGCAATAATTTCTTCTGCATGCTTCATAGTAAAATCGTTTGCACTTAAACTGCCTCCATGGTTTGTTTGAACTTCCAACCAACAATAGGATGTGGAATTTGACAGGAAAATTGGAAGAATAACACAGGTTTGACACTTGTTATTTTATTCTACTCTAGATAGCGCAATACAATTTGACATAACTTAAATCCATTTCCTAAAAAGAAACTTCTGCACACATTATATGCAATAGTGTAGCTATTGTTTGTCATTCACTAAATAGCTATTAGCAGTGCAATAAATGTCATTAGCAAGTTTCACCACACCATTTAACACTATTAATGTCATTGTCACTCTCTGTGCTCTGACTTGAAGCACCATCACTGGACACAAATAGCCACAACTTAACTCCAACTTTCCATTGTGTATATCCTAGAATTAAATAGAACACACATGTTTAAACTACCCTTAAAAGTAGGTTTCTGAAAAGAGAAATTACTTACATTAAGGAAAAATTTGTGGTTACAAACACCTTGTGATTATATTACACACTATCCACTGTAAACCAGAGTTCTCTCTGATGTAAACAAAGCATATGCTTCCTCTTGTCTTCAAACTAAGCACTACGCTTATGCCAAATTCCTTAAACGTATTGTGTCATGAAACATTGGAGTAGGAAAGGTATAGAACTACACATTTTATTGTGATTATCGTAAGAACTCATTGTGAAAGGTTATGGATATATAGTAACTGTTAAGAGATTACAAAATATGATTTTCTTAATTCTACCTGCTATTGCATTAACAATCAAAGAGTATCTTTTTGTTAATTATCAACTGTATGGATGACTGCTATTCTCTTGCCTATATGAGAAATACAGCAATGAATTCTCAGCATTGCTATCTGAGTACCAAATAAACTCTTTGCATAACACAGGAAATATGATAAGCAAACAGTCATTCATAATACGCTAGCACTCATATGCTCAGCTCAAGTCAAATCTTCGACTTTATCAGTTAGTGTTTGAGTTGCCATGACAAAGGAAGAAGTGCATAGTGTGAATAAGCTGTTTTAACACAAAACTGGGAAACCGTTAAAAAGTGGCAAAAAAGTTTGGTTGATAAAGTGCTAAATGAGAAGGAAACAACACTTTTTATTGTAAAACCACCACCACTTTGTGTTACTTGAACAAAATAAAATTCAGTATATGCAAAGGATCCATGGATCTTTTCATTGAAGGTTCAATGAATCAGATCTTTTGAAGGATCCTTCGAACTGTTATTTATAGTGAAATTTTAAATACTTTTCATTAAAAAAATTACTAACCTTCTGTGAATTCAGAAAACTAAGCTTATATATATAAATAAACAAACCTAATGCTAACCTTCCATAAATTCAGAAACCTAAGCTTATATAAAAAAACCTAACCTCCCATAGTAACTTGGATGCAATGTGCTGTATATGAAAAGTGTTTAAAATACGTAGTGTGTTAAAATGTTCACTATAAATAACAGATCAAAGGATCATTCAGAAGATCCAATTCATTGAAGAGATTCATGAAACCTTCACTGAAAAGAGCCATGGGTTGTTTGCATATACACAATAGTGGATGAGTATATACAATCAGACAAAAAATTCAATGCCATGCCTGGGATTCAAACCAGCAATCTTTAACTTGCCATACCACTGCTCTGCCATCTAAGACTTTCTCTACTCACAGTAAGCTATTTTCATAAGTATTCTACAAATGATTCATCATATATCGTGATCAACTTCATGTTTATCATGTGTGTTAACTTAAAAGGCTTCAATACATTTAAAAAATATTAAATGCCCATTACTTCAAAACCTTTGATTTTTGCACAAAAACAACACGATCATTTAAATGCCTATACATTTCTTATAATATCCTGCAACTTAATTACTACTGCACAATGTATCTTTAAGGGAAGGATTTTGTATCATCAAAATTGCTACAAAGTTTAAATGCTAGAAAACAGACACGAAAGATTGGAACCACTTTGGAATTTCAAAGCCTCAGAACACATACTGAAGCCGCTAATTTCACTCAAAACAAACACTTCAGCTATTCTTGGAAACAAATGCTTTTGAGCATCTGTAATAACAGATTACAAGGACATTAATTGTCAAAAAAGCTACCAGAATTTCTATTTTCATACACCATGCCCAGTTCAAAAAAGGACATAGTGGCAGTTAGATAAAAATGCCCAAAAGAGGGTGAATTACTAAAATATATGTGAATGATATCAAATATCTTTCTTCCTTCTGTATTAGAAAATTTCATTTGGGCACTGTCTTAAAAGAATTATAGTATCATTGGCATGCTATCCTTGACAGTTAGTGTGTCAGTCCACCAATAATCCTACATTTTTTAATTATACAAGAGTATCCCTCGCATGATCTGCATCTATGTGTTTGAATATTAGCACAGTAACATGCTAATTAATTTGCATTAAAGGTTGATTTTACCTTACCTACTTTTGGCTGTGATCTCCACCCATCAATTATGAAGTGCAAACACGAAAATTAATCGTATATTCCACTGTCTGGATGACTCACAATATCTGAAAATTAAATCAGGACAATATAAAATTCAGCAACACTAAGAAGCTCTTAAAAACTTAACCTTTCATCTAGCACTCTCATGCTGGAAACTTAATAACATACCTTCAGATTCTATGTCACCAATCGGGACTCGAACCACAACACTGGAAGGAATGTAAATCGTAGGCGTATCCCCTCTGTCTGGACGGCTCAATGTATCTGAAAATTAATTCGTTATATAAAAATGTTGCAACATACAGTAACCTATCAGTTTTCTACCTCATTCTACGAATATCACTGAAGTTAATAGAAAATACCAATATTACAACAAATATACATTCAATCAGAAATAGCGTAAATGTATGATTACCGTCTCGGCTTTGTTCCTGATGAAAAAACTTCGGGCGAAAACTTCCAGCTATAAAAATCCAAGATGGTCCCTTTCGTCGTGCCTCTGCCATTTAGTTCGTTACGAACGTCCAAACTTGAAACAGCCAATCAGAAAATTCGCCTTTCCCGCAAAAGTACAACTAGTGACACACCGTGTCCATGTGGGGAGTTAGTGCCCTCGGTTTCCACTTAGCCAATCCAACTATCACCCCTGTGCTGCGCACCGTAGTGACCTCGGTGTGTCTCAGGTTACTCACTAACAAAAACGATTCACTCAACACGCTGAAGTGATCATCTGTGTTTGTTAAGAGTCTGTTGATGCCTTCTTTATGTACTGTAAAGACTGAAGTTGGTCATTGAGCATCTTTTCGTGCTGCAAAGACTAGCGTTTGTTTATTGTTGAAGCTGTATTGTTCTTCAACTTGCAGATAGTAGGTTGCGTAATTATTTGGAGGCGTTTTCCCCACAGTTGTACGCCAATTTGCAGTTGGTTTTTAGTTACGTAAATATTATTAAGGTTACGTAATGAAGATACACTTTCATGTTGTTTGATTTTTAGGACGCCAAACTTTATAGTGGATATGATGCTTGTTTTTACGTAATATTATTAAAGTTATTTGCCTCAGCTGCTTTCAGTCGCACGATAGAAACTCGAGTTCTTGTAGGGTTGTGATAAGACTCAAATTATAAGACGCCACACAATTTACCTTTTAATTTTTTACTTCTTTTTATTTCACTTTATATTTGCACATTTCATAAACACAACACTTTATGAACTAAAACTGTGAGCACTTGATACATTTTTGGCGGAGAAACAAATTTTATCATTTATACTTTACAATATTTATACCCACGACTTTCACGTCTACTCTCTACAATTTCATGTCCGCGACTCTTACGTCTGCTGTTTACTACATATTGCCCGCGACTTTCACCTTTGTTCTGTCTAATATCTTGCCCGAGACTGACTAGATTCAACGGTAAAAACCTTTAGCTTTGGTAATGCCATTCTCTTATTGGCTAATTCTAGTTCAATAGAATTTGAGTGTTCAAACTAAAAATGTTTCTTTATTTTTGATTGGCTAATTCCAAACTGTAAGCAAAATTACGTTATTACCATCTTTTCATAACTACTATTTTTAAACACCAGACACATTATTGTCACAAAAGTTACATCATTGCCTCATTATTAACATTCTAAAACACATTATTCTCACAGTTTTTACGCTATTAGAGTATATAAACATTTATATATCACTAATAAATACATTTACAATAAAAATAGGTATTTATAATGACTTTACATACAATATAAATAATAATTATATACATACTGTTTTCTAAGTGGGTTGTTATTGAATTTAATTAATAAAAATACAATAAATATCATTTAGGCATTAAATTACTGGCTCGTGTATTTCAAAAGTGACAGTTTATTCAAGATATCTGTGTTGTGTGTGAATTACATTAGATTATCTTATTAGTCCACTGAAATGCCCACCGAAAAATTCACTGTTTGAGCAAAGAGTTTCAATGTACAATACATTGGTAACAACCGTGAACGTAAAGTTTATGGGAACAACCTCTACACCATAGATGAACTTAAGGTCAATAAAGAACAGAACATTACGCAAGAAGAGCTTTATGCGTGTGAACGGAAATTTCATCCGAAGATGCCAGGAATGTCTCGATGCAGATGGACACCACTTTCAACACAAGTATTAAGTATAACAAGATTAGTATTTATTATAGCACATCTTACTATCACTCACGAGTTCCGAGTTCGGAAACCCTATCCCCTCACAGTATAATAGATCCGCGGCCCGGCAATATAAGGTCCGCACTGTAGCTATAAAAATCTGAACCTCCACCCCGCAACCCCAATATGCCGTCACTACGTGGTTAAGCCCTAATTAGGGCAGGTACACGCCTAACACATCTTCGGGTTGCCCTCTGACCTTCATTTTGTCGTCGTGTTTATAGGCTCTGTGGTTCTAGTGTTATGGTTTGTCTTTTGTTGTTAATATGTTGGCAGTGGATGGTCTGTCAATCAAACAGTCAATGAGGTATCAAAATGGTGTCAAATGAATAGAAGTGAAATTGTGAGATGTGAAATAGATTAAAGTGAATAGGGAAGAATCGTTTTAGAAAACAAAAATTATATTGGATACTCTAACCTTCACTTGGGTATCTCAACCATTTGGACACGTTTTGAGGCAAATTAAAAGCTTTTGTAAGGATTTGGTATTACTTTTTGTAAAAATTCAAAAATTAAACTTACTAGATTGCTCGACAATGTCGGGTGATCATAGAACTGTAATTAAGGGAAATCCTTCCCAATATGTAAAGCTGAATATTGGTGGAGCGTTACATTATACCACTATTGGCACATTAACTAAACACGATACCATGCTCAGAGCGATGTTTAGTGGGAGGATGGAAGTTTTGACAGATTCTGAGGGTAAGGAAAATTCAGTAGGACGAATAAAGAGATTGAAAGATTAAAAAAAAAAGGAAAGGAAAGCAAGGATTAAGTATAATTAGACATATATGTTTAATTAAATCTGTTAAATTACTCTTAGCTGCGATTTCCTAGTTAGTGTGCAAGGTTTTCTAAATTAAGAAACAAAATTCACTGTTTCATGCTTTGGAATCCTGATCTCAGTTTAATGACTGCACCGATACTGAATTAAGTCTTTGACACATTGCAGAAATTGTTATTCATGTAAAATAAACATTGACTTCTTTTACATTTCTAAGTACCTTCAAAGTACCAGCTGGCATTACACACACTCGTTATTTCATAAAATATGAAAAAGATACCCAAAACAAGTTTCGTAAATCTTAACCTAATGACTGTGATATAAATTTACAAGGCTTATTTAAACAAGGGCTGGGTTTATGCTATAGTGAAGCGTTGACTGATGTACTTTGAATTATGGTCTATTAGGCAAGACAATGCAGTTAGAAAATGCCACAGCTACTGCTTTACAAAGTGACTAGTTTTTAAGAAAGACTCATTACACTAATACATATCACAGTAAATGTTTTAATGAAGTATAGAAATAAAACATTCCACATAGAAGCATAAACAGGGAATTTCCTTTTTTGACGTAATTAATAATATACCTCATTATGATGAAAGCATTTCATAATGTATAAAATAAATATTATGTTTCAATAAAAAATAGGCTAATCTGCTCTTAGTTGAAAATGGTTGTAATTGCTACACTCCTTTCCTTCTAAAAAGCATACCTTGGCTACACTTTGAGGCTGAGGGCCCTCAATCTCTAGGCTGTGCCTTGAGGCTGAGTATCTTACCGGTTTTGGCGGCATTAAATATACGTCTGTTGGACATATAACACATTTTCATCACCAAGGAAGATAACTATATAAGAGCAGATTGCCAAAAAAATGTATTGTTTGAATCAGATTTTAAAGTCATATTATTTCTAATATTACAAAGGTATGAGATATATGGCCGAGTGCATCATTCCTGGTTAAGAGAAGACTGGTGAAGTTCATAATTTACCATGGTAAAATCGTGTTATTTTTGTTGCACCAAGTTCAGTTTTTTTTTTTTTTTTTTTTTTTTACTTTACCAACATTTTAATCCTGATAAAATGTTTATAGCGTCCAAAATGGAGCTTAATCATTGCATTTATATCTTCAGTATTAACTCAAGATTGATAGGTGTTAAATTTTAAGTAAAATATACCTAGCTGTGAGACATTGTGTAAACAGCAAGTGGGAACATTGTTACCCCTCTGTTATTGTGATTTTACTGAAGGGTGACAACAAATGTGAAAGAAGTGTTTAGGCAGCTATATTTTAGAAAGGTTTCTTAAGGGTAAGTTTTGAATTGTAAAATTAATGTTCTTTACTTACATATAGACTCTTCAGCTAGATTTACATTGAATTTATTGGCCACTGTAACTTCATATTATAGTTCACATTGGAACTTCCATTTTCATTATTTAAGTCTCTGATTATCCCATAAATGTCACAGAAAAAGTGTATTTTTAGAAATAAGTAATAATTATTCAATGCTGATATGTATGATCAATGAATTTTATGAGATAAAACATCCATCAGCACCCTAACCTCAAATAACTTAAAAACAACACTGGAGAAGGCTTTTAATAACTGTCCCATTCTGTCACAGACCAGTATATGTGCATCCCTAAGTTCAACACAGCATATTGTAATTCAGATTCTGAGAAAATACTTACTTTATAAATGCACTGAATATTTTAAAATATGCAGGTTATGCATTACTTTTAAATCGGAAGACATAGTGAAAAGATTAAATATAATATATAGAAGTGGTTGCAAATATACAATTTCACTAAAACAGGTTCAATACCTCACAACTAGTTTTGAGGTATCATTTCCTCGAAACTAGTTCTGAGGTATTGAACCTATTTTAGTGAAATTGTATATTTGCAACCACTTCTGTATATTATATGCAGGTTATGCCTTTCCATAATTGTACTGTGGGCATATATCTTATAAAATGCCCTGTGTGAGATTAATAATTTGGTTAAGTAATTTTATCAAAGGGATAATATATCACTGCAAGCTCCCTGAGGGGGTGGATGTTATAGCATCAGAGAATGAAGAAATCTCCATAGAGATTTATATACACTATTATTGCATTGCAGAGGCATGTTGGATACTAAAAAAGCAAAAACTCTGCTAAGAAAGTGAGAAATCAAAATTATTTTCATTGCGACAAAATTTGTCCTTCCAGTCAGAAATGCCTCACCACAGCTGTTTGTGTGTTGTCCACCATGGGCTAGTGGTACCATGCTAGCCTTCAGTTCCCAAGGTCGCTGGTTCAAACCCGGCGGAGGGTGATGGATTTTTTCAGGCGTAAAAATCCTTAGCATGGCTTCCTTCAGAAGGGAAGTAAAGCCGGTGGTCCTGTGTCGTAGATTTACGGCACATAAAAGAACCTCAAGCCTGATAAAGAGGCCTGTGAGCAAAATTACCGGTCTTTCATGCCCAATATGGAATGGGACGCTATGAACCATAGTAGTTAAAGAGCATCCATAAATAAAACTCAATTTAAATTTAAACAGCTGTTTGTGTTGCTATCATGAGAACATCCATTTACTCTTGACTGCTCTGTGTGGGTATATGGAGGATATTCCTAAAACATCACAACTAATCAGTACATTAGTGTGCAATCCTGAAAATGATAACTGCATGCCAAAGACATGTAATAGTTGTGGCATCAGTAACCTGCTCAGTTAATACCTTAACAGATGATACAAATGAATTAGCGTGGTTTGTTTAGAACTCCATCCCATGGAAATATTGAAAAAGTTCTGAAGAACAACAACCTCAGCTTTTAAAACATTGCTTCTCGGAAAAAACTCAGCATACATATTTTCAAGAGAAGAAAGGTACTGTAGATGGCAAAGAAATTGTACAACGTGAGCCAAAAGACTCCAAACTGCCTGCGCAGTGTTTTTCTTGTCCCCGTCCTTGGTGCTCGTTTCCATCTGGCCACCGTCGTCCATACATTTTTGGTACCTCTTTAGGAAACTATCCATCGTGGAATTTTTGGGGGGAATTTTCCAAACAATGACCAATGTCGTCTAATGTTTCTTCGGTAAGAACCGAACGCCGTCTTTCAGATTTCTTAGCCTGAACACTTCCTGTGGCTTGAAATTTACTTTTACACCCGGAAATCTTTCTGCAAATCGTACTTTCACTTGGCGAGCTTACCGAGTTAACACATATGGATTAAAAATAAATACACGCGGTGCAGTAAAAAATATATGCTGAGCCATAATATACAAAGATATTATGGACAAAATAATAAATAACTCGTAATAACTGAACATCACATCACCGTCAATTCAATACTGCACTTCACACTGCAAAGCTAAACCACAGCGTGACTTTGTTTATAGCAGCAGTACTTTATCATGTTTTTTATCATATTTCTACACGCCCAGTGGTAAAACACCACGCAGCCGGCAATATTGTTCATAAAATACCCTCCAGGATAACATAAAACATAGTGTACAAGAAAAAGTGTACAAAACAAGTAGTGTACAAGAAAAACCCACACACCCTGGAAGAATCAAAATAAAATATCCGCCAGGAAATTTCTCAGCGTGAACAACAGCGAGTGATGGATAGTCTCCTAAATAGGTGGCAAAAATGTATGGACAACGATGGTGGCCAGTTTGAGCATCTCCTTTCGTAAAGTTGATAAGTAAAGCCTTTAAAAGTAGTTTTAAAAATGTTGTATGGTTTCATTCGCGCTTTTCTATGATAGCGGCAGACGACAATGAGCACCGAAAACGCGGACAGGAAAAACACTGCTCAGGCGGTTCGAAGTCTTTTGCCTCACTCTGTAGTACAGATGATTTTACTAAACATTTCAGTGCCAGATTTCAAAATGAAATTCAATTGGAGTATTGGAACTCCCAACGATCACAGCTGTTGCTGGATAACTACTGGAATGGTATGAAGTTATGCAATTGTCAGTGACAAATATGCCACCAACACATTCCTTCGATGGTTGGTTTCTCAACAATTAAACTTACAGTTTTAAAAAATTAACATTTTTTCAGATTATATAACAAGCTCCTTTAAACATCGTTACATTCTCTAATGAGTGATACCTGATACTCATTCTAAGTTGTATCCCCTTATAATGTGATTTACACAGAGCATGCTTTGTCCAAAAACAGTTTCAACTTAGATTTTATGACTGACAGAAGTATTCAAATTGAAACAATGGAAGGAAATTCAAATGTTCAAGTAAGTGCTTCTGTAGTAGTGAAGTTTATGCGAAAAAATGGAGTTAAAAACTGTAGAACAAATCTTAAAAGATGACAATACTGAATGTAAGATCAATTTCATGAGAAAAATAATCACAGATTTCAAATTTGCATTTAAAAGTAAGACACTTCATGGGTTGCAATTTCTGATGTACTTCCAGTTCCTGATGTAATCACCAGATATTTCATTTCCTGGTGTAGACATCACTTATGCATCATAATGTGAGTTCTGATAAAGGATGCAACATAATAACACTGGTGTGGTAATTATTTTATGAAAGATCAGTTTAAGCCATTTTCATTTTGTACGTGTCCCTTTCTGCCCATTCCGTCACATGAGTAAAAAGTGATAACTAAAAAATAATGATTTCCATGTAATTCTCCATACTCTTATATTAATACTTGATATATGGCTATTCATTACTGAAATTTGTATAGTTTCACAGAACTTTGGGGTTGTTTTAACTTAGAGGGAACTTCCTTTTTGTCCATGTCCCTTTCTGTCACAGTAAAATTACTTCATATTTTTACTTCAATTAACAAGATATATTCTCCTTTTTATGCTTTTGTGTTAACCTTAGAATTGAAATTCTCTGTTATGAATAAAATAAACATTCATAATTTGTTTTACAAGCTATTTTTGGAACAGTGCAGAGAAACAAAAGCTTCCAATTGTCCCATTCCATTCCTTTCATTAATTTGTACACAATGAAGAGAGTGCAATAGAAGAGAGAAGAAATGATGATAAGGGTAATAATAATAATAGTAATAATAATAATAACAACTGTATTCACCCCATAAGATACACAATAATGGAAGTACGTCAAAGGCTGCATTAAATATCATACAATTATATATACCATTAATTAAGAATATTATATGGCATCATTTGAATATTTATGCACATAGTAATAGCACTTTGTAATTAAAAGCTCTGACTACTTTTGAGAATTTTTAAATTAGTTCCAGTCATAGAGTTGGATGGTTTTGTGTGTGTGTGTGTGTGTGTGTGTGTGTGTGTGTGTGTGTGTGTGTGTGTGTGCGTGTGTGCGTGCGAGCGAGCGAGCGAGAGGTCGGATAAACACCAAACTTGGTATTTAGGTTCAGTATCTTCCAGAGATGCAACACAAAGGTTTTCAAGAAAATCCCCCCACCCCAGATTACCCTTTACATGGAACATTTTTCGAAAATTTTAATTTTCTCAAAAATGTCTTAATGATTTCGATTAAAATATCATATGTTTAGGACATGCTGATGGCAAATAAAATGTATATCTTGAATTTTCTGGGAATGTCTCCAAAAGTATTCTTCATTGTGAACGACTTTTGCATAACTGGTAAACCATAAGAGATAGACAAAATTTTACTAAACAAAAAATGTAGATCGCGTTAAAATATCAGAGATAGACAAAATTTTACTACACAAAAAACGTAGATCCCCTTAAAATATACAATTTATATCATATACAATTTTTTTTGTTGAGTGAACCATTTTTGAGATATTGCTTGTTATTCCCTTAAATTTTTCAATACTTCTTTTCTCAAATGGGAATTCATTATTCATTTTTTTGTCTTGGATATGCAAAGAGTATTAAACTGTGGCAAAGAGAATGTTGCACGTAGCAGCTAGCTATTAAGAGATATGTCATGCTTAAAGGCTACTGTATTTCTATCTTGCCCTTGCAAATACAAAACAAGGGGAACATAGTAGGCCTTAAGCGATATTTTTAGAACTGGTCGCTATGCGTAAAATGTAATTCTCTTTGCATGTCAAAAGATCGTTTCTGCAAATGTTTATCTCCATTAATATGAAATAGATTGAGAGTAAGAGTTTGTACAAGAGTAGAGAAAGTCATATGGGTGTAACACATCAGATTTTTACAAATACTGTTGCCATTTAGTTATTTCTCATGATAAATATTATAGAAAGAATATTGCCTTGGTTTCCTGCATTCCTTTTTTACCTACAATGAAATATGTAATAAAACTTATTTTGCAAACATTTATCTCAATAACATGAAATATATATATAAAAGGTTTTATAAGAATATTTTGTAGAAGTTTATAAAAATAAATGATAGTGGTTAGAGAAAGTCATGTGTGTCTAGCACACATTTTTCATCATGAATCACACCCACATTTATACTTCCATACCCTATAGAGGGTAAGGAATGATTCTAGTAAAACAAAATTTCTTCTTCCCCAGCCATAAGCAAACCAGGCATTAATTTTGATGGGGTAGGATTAATTCTGTTTTATCCAATGAAATGAAAAGTAACAAGTTAAATGCAGAATGGTATCATTGACTGAATGGGGAGCTTTGTAACAATGGGTGATGTGAATAAAAATGTGAGTTGACTCCGGAGTTGAGCATTTGAGTTAACGGAGTGGTTTGACATCAGCTTGCATTTGGTGTGAATAAAATTTCTTGCTGAGTTGAATTTCACGACTACATCAGCTCAGGTGCATCGAGTGTCTTTTAACCCTACACGCATAGCTGAATCATCAGATTGATTGTAATGTCAATTTAAAATGGTAGGTCGTGGTCTGTGACTCTCACTTCTTGTGAAAGTTGTTTGTTTCACTGTTGCGGATTGAACACTGCAGAAATGGACTCCTCTGAAAATCCTGAATTTCAATCAGAATTTGTAAGTTTGATAAAGAGATATCCAATAGTGCTGCCGGATATGAAGAAACAAAAAAGCCTGGCTTTAACTGAAATTAAGTGTGCAATTGCTGCAAAATTTAATGTAACATTCAGTGAGCAGTAATTGCCAAGAAGGTGCAAAACAAAGCTTAAGGCCAAGACAGATTAAAGCATAATGGGAAATAAACTCATTATTTTGAAAGACTGGGAGAAGAATCTCTTTGCACCCACACAAGGGGAGTCAAATCCATCAGTAAGCAGATTGACAGGTAAGGAAATATATATGATGCCACCAGAACATTTATTTAGATGTACATAAACCCATTATATATATATATATATATTTGTGTATTTATTTTTTTTTTAACAGAGTATTTCCAAGTTACAGTTTAAATTTTAATTGTTTCAGGTCAGAAATCTGTAGATGTTACTTCCGCTTATCACTGCAAGAATGATGACTCTGTTAAGCTTGGTTATCCTAAAGTAATCTTATCAGCCGGTGAAGAAAATGCAGCAACAGCTGCCACTGCTAATCTCCAGGAATCTACTCTCACCATAACAGGTCCTACAAAGAAATGTTACATGGAGCCAGAACAATTCAGGTGTATGACAACTAATGAACTACAAGGTGTGCTCTGATTAAGCAAATACAAGTCTTGGACCTGCAGCACTAATTACAACTACTACTAAAACGTTAAAGTGAAAAATGAGGTGAAATGATTTTGGAAAAGTGTGATGTGCCAGATGGTAATGAAAATATGAGGGAAGGAGAAGCTGAAGTGGGTGAAACCCCCATGGGACTGCCTTAAGGGGTGTGGTGGGTGAAATTTCTATTTTGCACAATTTTAAAGCTACATACTTAATTTTGTACACATATTTGGGGTGTTATGTGGAACTATTTGGTGGTTTCATTTTTGTATGTCAATTAGTTTTTGAATTATTGAAAATTTTCTTTAAAAAAAATTTGCACATTTCAAAATGATCATTTAGAAAAACTTGACGCATGTGTTTTGTAATATCTTAACTGTAAGGGAAATTTTAAAAAAAAAATATGACCTGCATAGCAAAAATTTCAAAATTGTTGCAATCACTATATCCATTTTATTTTTTATCTCAAAAAATATTAAGTTAATCCTAAATTCCATGTGTTAGTTTTTTCTTATGCTTTATAGAATGTATAGTAAAAATTTCAGCCCTCTAACACCTAATTTGTGGATGTAGTTTTGTTTTGAATGAATAAAAGTGTAGCAAAAATTAAAGTGAGGAAAAATGAGTTTAAAAGTTTGTGTGCAGTTTACCAGAAATAATGATTTACAGATCTTCCTAGAAGTTTAGATGTGTAAGTTGTACTCTTTTTCATTACAAGCACGGAAAATCAGTTTTAATTATGGCATAATTTCAGTGCCAAGTCCTATATACAAACATTTTTGATTGTGGTCATTACATTTCAGGTCATTCACCAATGCTGACAGTAAACCGGTGTCCACCAATATATATTTACACTCTTCATTATTTACAACAGATATATGTTCACAATTATCCTCCAGCTGTTTCCGCCTTAAAGTTTCTTTTTGTACACCACATTTTTGCTCATTCTAACCTTTCAACTTATTTACATTTGTTTCCGGCTCATGTATATGAAACAACATATAATTTGATGTTACATGACATCTACTGGCAGAGCTGTTACTATGTTATCCGGATCACGGTGGCTTAGTGACAAACCAGAAACTAACCTTTACGGAAAAAATTCACAAATATAGGTAAAAAAAATTGGATTTTTTGGTTCATGCAGCAATTTCATCACCTGCCACGCCTCCTCAGGGACATTTAAGAAGCGCAGACCTTTAAATATGATGTAATTGGAATAACTTCCAGACATTGTGGTGCTTTATAACTTTGCACATAAGCACTTCAAACCAGCTAGTATTTTTGGTACAAAAAACACAAAATGTGAAAGTTTGTCATTTTTGGTCATGTTTTTACGCATTTCCTTCCCTTAAAGAGTGTTTCCAAAACTTTTAGTGCAAACTCTAAGTTCCTATATTTTTGGTGTTGTCTTTTTTCATATTTCAATCTAATTATACTAACAATTATTAGAAAAATAGTGACAATTTTAATTGCCAATAATTAGGACATAATTAACCAGAACAAGTGGAAGAGCTGCATTAAATCAGGATTATTTAAATAAAATCAGACTCAAATATTTTGTAAAGAATTTATAGTAAAGCCTGTGTTTAAAATATGTAGTCATCTGTATACTTATATGCTTGTTAGTCGCAATAAAATAATTATTTAAATGGAAAAATGTTTTATGTAACAGCCATTTAACTGGCATATTGCTGTAACATGTGTATTAATGCTGCTATTTCGTTTCGCCTCTGCTGCCCACGCTGTCTTGTTGCAACTCCCTCATTGGTTCCCATTTTGAATCTTCCCTCCTCTTCATCATTATGCTGCTCGTCCCCAAGTTCAAAATCTTAATCGCTGAGCTTTTTGGCTGCATTCTGAAGTATGAAACAACTTAAAATTATGCTTGGTATTTTTTTATTGGCTACTTGAATCTTGCTTTGTAGTATAGGAAAGCATTGTTTTATTTTTCCAAAACAGCTTTCTATAAGAACTCTCTCCTTTTTAATGCAGATGTTGTAAGCTCTCTGCTCTGGAGTTCATAGGTCCTGGAAAGGTGTCATAAGCAAGGTGCTACTCCATAGGCTGTATTACCATCACCCTATAAATATCCGAGCTTCTCCAGATTCTGGAATCATGTACAGATCCAGGTCACGTAACATGGACTCTTCTGCTGCATTACAAGTTGCTTGAACATTAATACTAGGCACACCTTTTCTGTTGATATATTCATTCCCATGTACACTTGGTTTCTTAATATATGGGTACAATCAATTGCACCAATAGCTTAAGGAAATCCATAGCATTCTTGCCACTACCTCGGTGAATTTTACATGTCAGCAACTTGCAAAAATGTTTTCAACACTGCTTCTTTTCATACCGATGTCTTCAGCACCAATTTGAAAACCTAGATTGCTCAAATATTGCAAGAATATTTTCATTCTTTGCTCATTAGATAACGCACCACCTCATTTTTCTTTATATTCACCAAGGAAATGATTTGTCAACCATTCAGCATTTTCTATTAAACCTGTAAAGTGATTTGTAGTCTTCTACATGACTTTCTCTACATAATTTGTATAGTTTTATTTTCTTTCGTACAGTCTTGGTATATACTGTGCCATTCTACTCATATCCGGAGTCAGTACTTACGTACCTCAGAAAAACTCCAAGAAGCGAGTGTGAGTTGCTATTTATTCACATGAACTCCCACCTTCCACTCACTGACTGGGGGCATTGTATCTTTTACTCATGGACACAGAGTCAAAGCTCTGGTTACATGTTTTTATTCAGTTAAGTAGAACGCAAGTTTTGAGTCTCAGCTCAACTATAATCACATCACCCAATACATGAAGTCAAAAACTCATTACATTGATAATTTGAAATATTTAGTTGTTGAATATTTAACTGACTCATGAGATATAAATTCTTTTAAGAAAACAGAAGGATCAAAAAGAAGTGTTTAGAATTTTGTGGGAAGTATAGTTAAAATATTTTTTGGAACTTTGATACAGTTTGAGCACTGACGCAGAATGTATGCAAGAACCCAGAACACTGACTTCAGCCATAGTGGCAGTCAACGTTTCAAATTTGAGTTGCATGCAAAATGCAGCAGGAATACATAACTGTTATTACAAATTGAGTTTTGCTGGATGACTTCATAATGTGGTGGTGACAGCAGCAGTGGCAAACAGACTAATGCAACTCGTTAAACCATTCAATATAAGTGATGTTATAATTAGCTTTACATTTTTACTTTCTCTACTGTGTCCTTACAATAAGCAGAGGACATATTGCATTCCACCCAAAAATTTTGATGTCTAGATTTCACAGGAAATATTCTTTTGAGGCCCTCTGAACCCAAAAACAAACAAACAAAAAAGCATTTTTAGGAAAAACAGCATAATCAAACTTGGTATTTAAGTTCAGAACCGAACAAGGATGCAACACAAAGATTTTGAAGAAAATCCCCTCACCCCAAACTACCCTTTATATGGAACATTTTTCAAAATATTTTTTCTCAAAAATAACGATTTTATTTAAAATGCATATATTTAAGCTATTTCTATGACAAATAAAATGTGTATCTTGAATAGCCCTGAAGTCCTATTTATTCTGAATGACTTTTGTATAATTAGTAAACCGTAAGAGATAAAAAAAATCTTACCTATACAAAAATATAGGTCTCATTAAAGCACACAATATACGTCAAATAAAAACATTTCATGCTGTTAACCATTTTTGAGATATTCTTTGTTATTAGTTTGAATTTTCAAATACTTCTCTCAATTGCAAATCCCTAATCCCTAATCCCCCGCCTCATGCAAAGTGACACAGTGACCGGCTTCTTATATCTACAATGAAATGTGTAAATGAGTAATAAAGGTTTATCTGTGTTAACAAGAGGTAGATAGAGTACCTAAGCTTTAGTAAGAATACTTGATGGAAGAGTGAGCGGAAAAGTCATGTGAGTGCAACATATCAAAAAAAAATTTTTTTCTAGATTTTGTATGTTTGTGAACCTTATAGACTCAGATATACATTTTCTTTGTAATCCCATCATAGAACATGACATTTTTTGAGCCTGTTTTGAGAAAATAAAAAGTAACAGATATTTTTCTAAGTGAAGGATTGTTTGTGTTGGGCAACTCCATTAAAATCTTTGCCTGCATTCTTAAAATATGCTAAATTTAATGTGAATTATGTTTTTTATTTGAGTTTTTGTGTTAAAGTTACTCCATTCCTTTATCTGGAAAAACTATCTTTTAATTCAAGAAATTTCACGTTTTCCAGTGAAATTGGATTGAATACAATACTTATGCCCTCATTGACTAATAGTGGAGTGAAAACGTAGACAAACTTCGTTTACAAGTTTGCTGAATTTTACATTTGAATGTTTTAAACCCAGAGAATGGCAAAATGTGATTTTAGCTTACACATTAGATGAGCTGTGTTGATGCTGGTCCATGAAAGTGGACTAGGCACAATCACCATAGACTATGCAGTGAGCAAGGTACAAGACCTCTGAACTAACTGAGCTAGTCTCTTGCTGTGGCTGACTTCAGCTCATGTCAGTGATATAAGCACAGCTTTGAAATTGTTAAAGTAATACACATAAAATAATACAATAATATATTCTAAAGTAATAAACAATAAAGTATTCTTTCAAGCACATGCCAAAGCATCCCTTTATGAAATAAAGAAAGAAAAAAAACCCATTAATTTACAACTCCTAGTCTTAGTGTAGTATTGGGAAGTCAGTACAGGTAATATATATTTGTGAATTTTTAGTCCACATGGCTGTATCCAGTGATCAAACTCCTGCTTCCATTGCCTTCTTAATGTTAAAAGAGTTACTCATACATTGCAAAATCTATCATATGCCAAGGGAGAGTAGACAGAGAGGAAAGAATAGGTTTGCATCTGTTTTCTGATATTCATCCCCAAATGTTTATAAACTTTTGCGTCAAAATTTGGCAACCTTTACTATTATTTAAATAAAATTTTAACTACTTCATTGTGTTTCCCATTAATTGCTATGTTAAAAGTTTTACTATGTTCAAAGGTCCAAAATCCCTGACACATGTCTGCTCATTTTGTTGTTAAACAGAATTTTAGTTCTGTAAGATTTTAAATTTCATTACATTTGTTTCTGTCTAAGTGTAGGGTCTAGGCATTTTTAGGTGCATTCCTGTGGCAAAGTACTTAGGGTTGCCATGTCATCTGTACGAATGAAACAACTTATGAGCAGTTGCACATTGTTGGAATTCTATATGCTAGAGATGATAGACATTAAGTTTGGTTGAAGTTAGTGCAAAATTAAGGGTTTGTGTGCAATCCCAACCAAAAAGTGGTATTTTTAGACAAGCTGCTTCACATATGGAGTTGAAATTTATATTAACTTGTTGATTTATGTTATTTATTTATATTAATATTGTTGTGTGCGCATTCGTGTGAGAGAGATCAAAATCCACTCAATTGATTTTGATAATTCTTTCACTATTGAAAAACCCTGTTCTTCCTCATGGACATGGTCTGTAAAACATCTAATTTTATTTCATAATTACTAAAAGATTAAACAGGGTTTACAAAACCCTTGTGTTTGAATACGAACACATTGGAGTTATAAAATTCTACATTCTATCGCTTGCAAAGAAGGCTTTGATTTTTATTTGAAAATAGATGGAGTAGAAAATAGGTTTTCACTCCAGAAAATATGCATGTAAAATAAAACAAATGCCATGAATATTTCATTCTAAGTAGTATATATGTAGATGGTCATGATTTAGCAACTAAGATACAGCAAAATAAAAGAGAATTGAATCTGCTTGTAATGATTCAATATGCATGCGATACCAATATCAACATATTTTAATAACCCTCATGTAAGAAAGTTTTGCTGTATTTCCTTTGTATCTTATAATAAAGATTATGGGCAGGATATGTTAAATAATTGTATAAAGAAAGAAAATTGCGTCCAGCTAAAATTAGAATCAGCCAGCTGATATTATACAACTATATAAAGAAAGAAAATTGTGTCTAGCTAATATTAGAAACCTGTCAACTGATATTTTAGAATTAAGAACTTAGAATATTATTTTTCTTCATGGTCACAGACTTTTCCAAATCAGTTAACTTGCGGCTTGGGTGTGGGAAATCTTCATATTTATCAGCATCCTCTATTTCATTGTACAAGGTGTGATGGAAATAATTTAATTTTGTGAGCTTTATACATCCAATGTTCAAAACTTTTGTTTCATCTTGTTGGTACACATGTTTCTGATGTATGTTTGCATTTTCAGCTGTTTTGAATATTTAGTTTATTGTTGACAGTTGAAAAAGTTGCACGTGTTTTCGAGTGCCCAGCAAATTTTTACTTTCAAAAAAGATGGATCAAAGAATTTACATTAAACTTTGCTTGAAAAACAGAATAAAGTGTAGCACTGCATTCAAAATGTAGACTGTGGCTTTTGTCAAATCTAGTATGAGTAAGACTAGAGTTTACGAGTGGTATAAACATTTCAAAGTGGGTCGAGAAGATGTTGAAGACAACCGCCGTAGCACATCAATTACTGACGACAATGTGGAAGAAGTAAAGAAAATGGTTCTGGAAAATCGCTGAATCACCATCAGAAAGGTGGCTGATGATGTTGGCATGTCCTTTGGCTCATGCCAAGCAATTTTTTCGGATGTTTTGGGCATTAAACGTGTAGCAGCCAAGTTTGTTCCGAAATTGTTGAATTTCGACCGAAAATGATCCAGAACTTCTAAAGAAGGTTATAACAGGTGACAAAACATGGGTATGACATCAAAACTAAGACCCAGTCATCCCAATGTAAACTGCCTGAAGAGTCAAGGCCAAGTTCGATCACATGTGAAGGTTCTTCTCACTGGTTTCTTCGATTACAATGGGATAGTGCATCAGGAGTTCCCTCCTTATGGAAATATGCATCGTTTGCGTGAAGCAAAACCACAAATGGAAATTGCATCACAATAATGCACATGCTCACACCTCAATGCTTGTTCATGACTTTTTGGCAAAAAACAAAACTGTTATGCTGCCTCAGCCACCGGACATGGCCTCCTGCGACTTTTTTATATTCCCGAGGCTGAAGAGAACCATGAAAGGATGACGTTTTACCACCATTAATAAGATAAAAACAGAATCACTGAAAGAGCTCAACACCATAACAAAAAGTGAGTTCCAGATGTGCTTTCAAGAGCAGAAAAAGTGCTGGCACCAGTGTATTATATCTGCGGGGGATTACTTTGAAGGGGACAAAGTTAATTTTGATGATCAAATAAAAATTCTTGAAGAAAACCAAAAATTCCCATTAGTTTTTGATCACACTTTGTATATGCTTAGGCATATTATTTTAAACTATTGGACTGCAGAGAAGGTACAAAGATTTAAAGTATCACCTGTGAATATCTAAAAAAAAAATACTCGACCATTCCAATCAATGATTCTTTCACTGCCAAAGGATACTTATATGTTATGCTTAATTTTCAGAACTGAGAAGACTGTCCAGGAGAGATTGAGGCAGTCAGACATTCTGCCATTGTTTCAAATGCTTTTTTGTAAATATTAGGGAATTTTTCATCTGTTAGTAATAGCTCTGCCGGTGTAAAATTACAATTATAAGAGCTAAGGGGAAGATTCATCATAAAAATCCTGTAGATCACTGTATAATAATTTAAAAGAACAGGGGAGAGGTAAATTAAATTAATGAAATCACTATTAAAATTTAAAAGGCTAGTATTATATATCGGGTATTTCAGAAATACTTTTACAAACTTTGGGTAGGGTTCCTCACACCAAAAGAAGGAAAAAAGTTCATATGAACATACTCGTATGTCCCATAATCCTTGGTTTCTGCGTTATTCCTGTCACAATAAAAGTGTGAGTTCAACGGCCTTCAGGGTCCAACCTCAAAACATCATTTCTCTATGCATTCATAGAAGGCGTTGACCCATTGTACTACATATGGTAGATGGCGAAGTATTGCCATGGAGACTTGTTTACATTTGTCATTAGTCTGTCTTCAACGTTTCAATTGTGTACATGTAGTGAGTTAACTGCACGTGTTTCATTCCACCATGGCTGAATATTTATTTTGTGAACAGGCAGACATGATTTTTATGTATGGTCGCGCGAATGGTAATGGATGCGAGGCTGCACGGCTCTATGAGATGGAGTTTCCAGACTGAAGACAACCGAGTCATCCAACCTTTGTCGCTGTTTATTGTTGCCTTGCTGAGACAGGAACTGCTGCACCACAGACTATTGATCGAGGAAGACCAAGAGTTGTTCGTATGCCGGAACATGAAGAACAGATGTTAAACTGTGTCGAAGACGATCCATGTATCAGTACAAGACAATTGACTGTGGTATCTGGTACATCACACGTGACAGCATGGAGGGTACTTCACGAGCAGCTCCTGTATTCATATCATATTCAACTTGTGCAGGGCCTTTCGCCTGCCGATTATCCACCACGGGATAAATTTTGCCGATTGTTTGTAGCACAAACAGCCAATCCATTGTTTGTCTCGTCAGTTTTGTTTACAGACGAAGCAATGTTTGGGAGAGATGGTGTTACTAATTTTATAACGTACACGTATGGGCAGATCGTAATCCTCATGCTGTACTTCAGGCTAGACATCAGCAACAGTTTAGTCTGAATGTGTGGGCTGGCATTGTAGGTGACTGTCTGGTAGGTCCATACATTTTACCAGCACGTCTTACTGGTGCCGTCTACAGGAACTTTATCCAGCACACTCTTCCCGACTTACTTCATGAAGATGTGCCCCGGCAAATAGGAAAAAATATGTGGGTTATGCATGATGGGGCTCTGGCACATTTTAGTCACATTGTTCAAGATGCACTGACTGGTAGCTACCATGACTGATGGATAGGCAGAGCAGGACCAGTTCCATGGCCTGCATGTTCTCCCGATCTAAATCCTGTGGATTTTTACCTCTGGGGGCATCTTAAATCATTGGTTTATGGAGCAGCCATCCCGGATGCAGAAATGCTTCATCGACGTGTCATGGAAGCCTGCAAGACCATTCGACACCATCCCGAAGTTTGTGACAGGGTGCGACATTCCATGATTCGTCGAGTACAGGTATGCATGGAAGCAAGAGGAGGACATTTCGAGCATTTATTATGAGTTTTATGTGTTATAAGTGTACCACTGTGTTGAACACCTAACGAGAAAACAAAGGATTTTGGGACATATGTTCATATAAACGTTTTTCCTTCTTGTGGTGTAAGGAACCCATACCCGAAGTTTGTAAACGTACTTCTGAAACACACTGTATAAAGATTAAAGGATATTTGTTTCTTTGACTTTGTTAAACTGATTCTGAATTAAGAAAACCTTATATTAAGTGTTTCCAAAAAAAAGTACCGTTTTTAGCTTTATTTCCCTTATCGCCGCCACCACCACCACTGTATTAATTTTACCATAATGGACCTAAAATTTCATGTAATGCATACATTTTGTATTATCTTTTTTTCTTGATTAGCAGAAGCAGCAATAATTATTGTACAGTGACAACACCAACTTTTCAAGTGACTTATCCATAATCCTATCCTAAAAATGCATCCCAGTTATCAGTAATAAAATCTAAGCCTTGCAGCTGACACATTCCCTCTCCACCCTTCTGTATATCAGTAATAATTTTCCCTTTGACCTTAATGTCAAAATGCCAAGGGGAAATCTGTAATAAATACAGATGATATCAACCATTGGCACTGCTGTTTCAATGAGATCTGAGGCAATGAATGTGTTTCAAGCTGTGGTCTGCAAACAATGCTAGGCTTTATATATATATATACACACACATACCAGAGTTTTAAGTGCAAGTTAGTTCAGGAAGTTTTGTTATTTTGCAAGGCTCTGGTTAACTACCATGTTCCTTTAATAATAGTGAAGAAATGTTTAATGATATGAATCGTTATGAGTCCTAACGCTACTTTAGTGCTTTTACTTGTCTTAATCTCCCAAATATAAATTGCTCACTTAAAACATACACAATATTTTAGCTTCACTTTCAAATAATGGACTAGCCTTTTTCTTGAAGAAATAACACTTTTCTTTAGCTAAATCCATATATAATTTGCCAATGGAATATATGTAGTTACATCACTCTCTTTTTCTTCATCAATTTCTACAGTTTTTTCTTTCACATAAGATTTTCTCTGAATGTTAAGAGGCTACTATTTAACAGGTTACCCACAAGGCATGCTTTACTGACAGTGGTGCAAAAGAAGTGATATGAGAGCAATACTCACACACTTCACTGTCATCAGCTTTATAATTGTGTTCTACAACAGACACAATTCAGAGAAAAATATTGTGCTAATGCTACATGGCGTATTAAGTATAGATTTTATGCCCAGATAAAATACGAATGGAACAATCTAGATGACGCTTATGAATAATTTGCACAATCTTGATATATCTAAATAAACCATAAATTGTCATTTACACGTGTTTAAATACTGGACTGTTCTTGTTGACAGTAATATAAGTGTATAATATATGCAGTTTTGATATTTATTGTAATGTATTTTTCTCTAAAATTGCCATCCATAATGCTCCCCATATATGGCTTAGAACCTTTGGGGGTTACCCTATTTCACCAAGCGATGGTTGGACACATTTCTGAGGTGAAGGCACCTACGGGTGGAATCCATTACCTCCAGTGGTAGGGTGATGATGAGGATGACACTGGAATGAGAGGGCGCACAGCTTTACCATGGACTTGAGCCACGTTGGGCCTTAGGAATACTTCACATGAGCAAGTCAGAGGTGAAAGTGTGAAAATCGCCACACCAGAGCTGGGAATAGAACCCTGGACCCTCAATACAAGAGCCAGAAACAAAACCACTGTGTTATCCTGGGCCCCATTTTTAATAATAAATTTCAAAATCATTACATACACATGAGAAAAAAGCTAAGCTCCATTCACTCAGTCACATTTGATACCAACTTTTATGAGCATGCCTTTGTGATGGAGGTTGCTGTGATATGTAGAATTTTTGCAAGGTAAGGGTCATGATGTGTGTGCTGCATCCTTAGTGTGAAATGGTTTCGTTGGTGTCACCCGAGTCATTAGTAACTTATTTTTAACCCGATTACATACTATAAATGTATTCAAACTGGGTGCCATTCAGACACCATATATCCCTACATGCACATAGCCAAGAAGGCGACCAATCCAGATTAGAATCTGGGTCCTCTGCCAGTACGAACCAAGTAGAAAAGGTGAACCATGTGTATTTTATAAGCATATCTATCTGTGTGATGGATTTATGACTGCACTGTGCGATGGGATGTCTTATAAAACTATGAGATTCCATAGTATTTTATTTACTTTTAACGGTAGCACTTTAGAGAAGATATTTTAGATGGTGTCCAGGTACTCCTGAAATACTTGGGTACATGTCATGGAATATATGTGAAATAAGTGTAATAGTTATGGTCTAAGACGAAATTGCAAATTGTTAAGACTATGATTAAACATTTAAAATTATTTAGGAAGGAAAAACTGATCACTGTGGTGTTAGTGAACCTTGATCATTCTCACAAACAGATGCTAAGACTAATTACATTACAGAAATTGCATGCCAGTCAGTGTGCTATAAAAAGAAACCTTATAGCGGATAGTGCAGCGGCTTCCCTAGTTAGATGAAAGTTTGGAAATTTTAATTCAGTGTTATTGTTATATGAAGTTAAAAATATTGAATTGATAATTTGACACATCCCCTGTCTGCTGACGCTGCTATGAATGCAATATTTGACTTTCCATTATGTACTTTCCTTGATATTTCTTTCAAACCATTGCAGTCCTTAGTTGGAAAAATGTATGACATAGTGGTTATTATTTACAGTTAGATTTTCTGAATGAAGTTTACTATTAAGCCATTGCTTGCAAATAAAAGCCATTAAAAAAGACATGGTGACTGTAACAAGAACAAAAGTAAATAACTTTAGTTCATTTTTAATAAAACATGTATGTACATAATTTAGTACCTTAGAAAATTATTATTATTATTATTATTATTATTATTATTATTATTATTATTATTATTATTATTATTATTATTATTATTATTATTATTATTAATCATAATTCATGCTAAGCTCAGTGACCTTTCCTATTTTGTCTGCTTCTTTATGTTGCTGATAAATGCCCTGCCTTATAAGAAATAGTTTGTACCTTAAACATTAGTAATCACTTACATAAATTCTACCTTTGCAAACTTTTGTGTGTTTAATAACTAAGAGTAACATTTAAAGTTATTTCCTTTACTCACCTCTAAGAAGGTCATTTGGAACATTATCCAGTAACTGCTGCACAGATATGCTGTGGTTCTTGAACAGCAAAGTTTTTAAGCATAGCTATCTTTGAGTACAGTTGTTGCATTACTTCTTCACTCTTTAAGCTGTGCTCAAAATTACTAGCAAGAAAAATTTCAGAGAATGTATGACACATCTGGGTTTCATTTCCATCCAATCTACATCTCTGAACTTTTTGTTGCTTAAGGCAATGTATCTCTGAAAATTAAAAAAATCCACAGTTTTCTTCTGATTGCTTTGACTTTTTTACCATATACTTTGAACAAAGAACATACATTGCATATAAAATTTTAATGAGCTATGTCAAACAGTTAAGATATTAATTTTTTATTCATAATAACGTTTTGATATGATGTTATATAAAATATGAAATTCTCCTTAGACCCTACAGTTTTTTGTATCCTGCCTAAACGTTAAATTTGAAGTTAATATACCAACATAATGAAACTGTTGTGCAGGCATTTCTTAATTTTATTAGTTTGAGGGGGAAAAAAAATTCTGTATGCACGCTATTGAACTTTTCAGTGTGAGTCAATGAAAATAATTTCAGCTGAATTATTTCATACTTTTTAATAGTGCACAACAATTTTTAAATCTGTAATTTCTGAAACTCTCCTGAAAATTTTAAATCAATAAATTATAAACTGGTCCAAAAGGTATTTTGAACAGTGAAAAATGTTGAAAAGAAGGAATTGAGAAAAATGCAGTGCTTTACCTTAAAGGTACTATCTTTCAAGAAAGTAAATGTACACTTTTCGCAGGTCAGTATCATTCAGGCGTTCCGTGAGAAGGAGGTATGAAAACTAATTCAGCCGTGGTCGTAGATGTATACTATTGTGGTTGCCATTGTAATCTGTCACTCATTTCAAAGATTTCTATGGCTATATTAACCCAGTATGATGAAATAAGGACTAAATATCACAAAACAAGTAGCAATTCTCTTGCAGCTGAGCTATTAACTACATGGCATTGGAAAATATGCAAGAAAACGGAAAACACATGGAATTATCATTTTAATAGAATCAACATCTATCTTGCATATGGTCATACTTTTTATTCCAACTTTTGTATTTCTTGCACATGTGCAAAATAATGCTGGAAGTTCTATATGTACTGCATTTGAACATTTTCACTAAGGCTTCATCATAGTAATGCCATATGCCACGTCCATGCGGTTATGTGGAGCTGACTGCAGTTCAAAAGGGTGAAATTATAGATCGTGCTACTCATGGTGAAAATTCCTCACAAATCACCAGAGAATTGGGTTGTGACCGAAGAACAGTGAAACAATGGCTAGATCGGCATCACGAGGGAAAAGTTGAATGGGCCAAATCATGCAGGCATTCAGGTAGGCCTCGTGCAACAACACTTGCTCAAGACAAAGCTCTGGTAGAAGACGTGAGGAACCAACCTTTAAGATACAGGTCTGTCTTTCTGGACAAAGCAGTTTAGTATGATTGCTCATATGAAACCATACGCCAATGATTAAAGTATGCTGGTATTGCATCGCATCGTCCTGCCACTAAGCTCCTTCTCACCAAGGCACACTAGGCAAAAAGGTTACATAAGGGGTGGGGCACAGCGTAATACTGACCTTCCTCAGTCTTACTGGGACCTGATAATCTGGAGTGATAAGAAGGTATTTTGATCCGACTAGCAAGGGACCCTATGTCTGTATAGACCGCAGGGAACTAGATAAGCACCTCAGCAGGTCATTCAAGCAGAACATTCAGGAAGAATTGCAGCACATTTCTCGACCTACGTGATAGCATCAGGCCCAGGGAAGTTAATTGTAGTGCCAGAAAGAATGGTGAGTGCAGTCTATGTAGATATTCTCAAAAACACTTTGCTGCCATCCCTTCGTGCTAGGTTCCTAGAACAAGAAGAATATGTATTTATGCACAACAATAGTGGTGTGCATATACCTCAAAAATCACCCAGGATTGGCTAACGAGGCATCCAGAAATAATCTGCATGGACTGGCCTCCAAGATCTCCTGATCTAAACTCCATTGAACATGTATTGGCCTTCATGATAAAGGAATGGAAAGAACATCGACCAGACAGGGTGCGAGTGAATCTGGTTGCTCACGCAATGAGGCTATGGCAACATTATCAGCAGAACCCAAACTGGTGTTCTGCACTGGTTGCAAACATGCATGAAAGAATAAATTATGTAATCGTAGCTGGGGCGATTGTACTAGGTTCTAAAACACAAGATTTAATTTTTCTTTTCCATTTGTTGTTTTGACAAGTTACTTGTTCCAGGAGAAAAGCATTGTCTATAAATCTGAAATGTTTCAGAAATTAATTTGTCTTTATATATGATGTGGCTTCAGCTATGAAATAGCAGTTGTTTAGTTTGCTTTTTAAGCACCATTATCCTTGGCTATCATCTTCTTTTTGTTATTTCTAATAAATGGAGTAACTACATTGTAACTAGCAGTTGTACAGAATATACCTTTTCAGATGTGGCTTCAGCTATGAAATAGCAGTTGTTTAGTTTGCTTTTTAAGCACCATTATCCTTGGCTATCATCTTCTTTTTGTTATTTCTAATAAATGGAGTAACTACATTGTAACTAGCAGTTGTACAGAATATACCTTTTCAGTTTTATGCATTATACTCCATCAGATTATACACAGTTGTATTTGCAGCTGTAAGTTTGTTTTTCTGAAGATGAGAATTTATCAGTTTCTTGTTATTGTATGTATTAGCTTATTGTTATGAACAGATCAAGTTATGAACATTTAGAAGTTGGCTTCATTAAAATTATCATTTAACCTCCTCGCATTTTCTTCGAAATCATATAGTAATAGCTTAGCTGCGAGAAAAGTGTATATTTGTTTGTTACTGCATCTTACAAAGTGAAAAAGCTGGAATAAAAAATATGACCATATGCTGGGGTTCAAACCCTGAATCCTTGACTGCACACTTGAAACAGTGTGCATTTTACCACTGAGCTACGACAGCAGTTGTTAATGTGTGTGTTATACACAACATAGGTATTGGTTCTATTAAAATAATCATTCCATATGTTTTCCATTTTCTTGCGTATTTTCCAATGCTATGTATTCTGTATTCACTCTTAGGTTGATCCGCACCAAAACAAAACCCAGGTGACCAGTGCACCGTTGTAATGTATCACTCCACCATTCGCGGCAGAAATACTGTCATATTTCACGACCATGTAACAGAGAACATGGTCCGACAACTTAAATGATGACTAGCATACTCTGTTAAGGTTGAAGGTGATAAGATTGATAGTTGCAACAAAATGTATAATAATAGTTAATTCTAAAAGAAACGAGCGAAAAAGAAAGTAACAGCTATGCGATATCTTAAAGTTATTCGCTCTCTGGATGTGCAGCTTTATCAACTGTCAGCGGCTCATTTTTAAAAAAGCAGTTGTATATTGTTACGTGAATTACATTCTTGCATCGCATATTTCTAATGCTTTCTGTTTTTCCCGCATGTAACCACTTTCCCGTTTCAGATTTTTCTTAAACGTGCACTGTTTATACTTGTACTAGAAACATTGGTGAACTCACAAGTTAATTTCACCACTTCTTTCACGGGAAGTGTTAGATATTTCTCACATAATTTCAATAAACTTTCAACCCTATTATTTTTTCACCACTAGTCAATGGTTTGCCCGCTTATGCTTTACATTAAGTCAACGAAAATGCAACAGCAAATCACCGTCCGTCATGATACTAAACAGAAACTGTTGGCTTCTGGCTACAAACAATATTCTGAGCATATCCGGATGTCAGGTACTTATACGAACTGCATGTTGGGATTTGTAGCTCTGTTTAAAGGTACAAATTAGCGCTAATTATGGATTGGTATTGAATATTATACCATTTAAGGATAAATTCATTCTAAAATTTCGATTATTAGCATGGGACTATTTTCATGCATGCATTGCTACAGTGTTGTACCACGGTGCACTGGTCACGTGCGTTTGTTTTGACGCGGATCAACCTAAGAGTGAATGCAGAGTAGTTAATAACTCAGCAGCAAGAGAATTGCTACTTGTTTTGTGATATTGGATTAATATAGCCATAGAAACCTTTGAAGTGAGTGACAGACTAAAATGGCAACCACGATAGTATACATCTACGACCATTTAGTTTTCATACCCCTACTCACGGAACGTCTGAATGACACTGACCCACGAAAAGTGTACATTTGCTTTCTTGAAAGATAGTACAAAACTAATTGAATAGCCATTTGTGGCTTTAACATTATTGGTATTAAAAACCCCATTGTGTAATAGGAAAGTACAAGTTACAAATATAATAAAAAATGCAAAACACAAAACTTGATAATTTTTACATTTTTTTTTTTTTTGCCAAGTTTTACAGATGCATTCATTGCCTTAACTCCATGTTTTTGTCATGCAATTACTACACATAGCAACAGTGCATTACATACTTGGCATAGCTAATTATGTTTGTCAATCTAAGTGAATAGTGTAATTACTTTAATACGTATGCCTTTAAGTATCACAAAATACACATCATAATAGATCACAGATATGTTATAACAGCTCTTGACAACACAAATTGGGCACTAATGACCACTGCTGTTGTGCACCCTAAAACAACACAAATTATTAATACAAATGGAAGAATTGAGTTTAATGTGAATTAATAATTATGCAGCATTAACCTGGGCAGCATACATAATGCAGTAAAGTGAAGACATCACAAGCCATATGGTGTCAAAAGATGCCAAACACAAAATTCTTATAGTAGCCTTGGAATATTATCACTTATCAGACTGAACTGTTTGCTCATAATTCTGAGCTTAGTGTGTAGTTTATCTGTGTATTACATAGTATTTAATGTGTTTTAATATGGAATTTCAGTGGCATTTTACATAAATATATTTTAAACCTTATCATTTGAGACGTAAAATTCCAGCTATGTATCTAAAAGTTTAATATTTGCTTATTACAGATTATATTAGTTTTTTTCCACATTAGGGTATGTGTACCAGAAGAAAAGCACAACTAATTTTCCAAGTTCATTGAATAAAAACAGATTTGATCCCAGTTGAAGACTACAAATCCCTGCCGGACACACTTAGCCTTATCTCTTCAAATCACATTTTGGCTTAGCAAGAGGTTCTACTTCTCTGTAAGTGAAGTGTTGCTTCAAACTTTGATTTAAAAAGAAGCACTAACAGTTGCACTTCTTTATAAAGATGAGGAAAGAGAAGCAACTAAATAAATATTGTTTTTAGATTCATAATTGGAGCAATAGATATGTACATGGACAACTTTTAACACTCTTTGACGACTTGTTTTTACAAAATTAGTTCAGGTTTGAAACATGCCTTCAAATGAATAAGGCTAAGTTCTTTGATTGCCACTGAGATAATGCAAGATTTATAAAAATGAAGGAATTAAATTCTTTTCAATAATGTTTTAAATTAGAAACTATTTTCATTCTCTCCTTACCCCAATATTGAAAGCAAGGAAATTGCATACCAATATAACTGAAGCTAAGACTTGGTGTGCACCAGAAAACTATTCTGGGGGGGGGGGGGATTGAGTGAATGAGCCAGAGCAGACCGTTAATGAGATGAAACACTTTTGTCACTTTCAAAACCAAAAGGAAGAAGATAACTCTTGCTTTATTAATTTGATATAGTATTTATTTATGAAACATAAACAGTTCTGATATATTGCTGCTCTTTAATTTTAGGTTGGATCCTCATTGATAGATGTGGTAAACACTTTGGCACAATATTGAACTTTCTCCGGGACGGTTGTGTACCGCTTCCAGAGAGTTGCAGGCAGATGGCAGAGCTGTTGGCTGAAGCAAAGTATTACTGTATCTCCGAACTGGCTGAGTCTTGTGAGCAGGCACTCCTAAAGAAGGAGAGGGAGGCAGAGCCAATATGCAGGGTTCCTCTTATCACCTCGCAAAAAGAAGAGCAGCTTCTGATAAGCTCAACTAGCAAGGTAACATGGCTTATAAACAGAAATATTGATTGTTTATTTTGAAAAATGAATAATCACACAGAGCTTGTATGCAAACAAAACAGTCTTTATTTTATTATGTATTTATAGCAAACTCATTTACATTATCAAATAATTTCTGTAGATGCTAAAAAATTGACAGAAAATGTTGGGTGTTAAATAAATATGAAGACTTTCATGTCTGGAATTAATAGACAAGACAGCAAACATTTCCAAGCTGAAAAGTTGTATCTGTTGGTTGGTATTAAAGACCTGACATTTCATCTACCAAAGTGATGGATAAAACTTCATATTTAATATTAAACGGTAAGCTACAGCATTTATCAGTATTGTAACATTAAGTGATAAGCCACAGCATTTAAGGCTGCAACGTTTGCTTTTTCTTTTAGTTTTAGAAGTGCTGAACATCAGAACTTGGATTAGAAAGCATAAAGTTTAGGGTTCTGGAATTGTAACAAACAATACCACTACTGTATGTATCATTGCAGCATCCTATCTAGGAGCCGATTACAGGAAGAAGGATTAGTGTATATTTAATGATTTCTTTCTTTTAAATTTACAAATATTCAACTTCCCTAAAAGGTCTTAATGTTTTAAAACCCTTTTTGAGCTACACCCTGTTTTTTCTAAGCTTATTCTGCGTTTAAACTTGAAATTATGTACCCCTCCACTTTTGCTTCTCCTTGATTGACTAAAGCTGTTCACAACATTAAGTACATCTTTCTGAGCATGTGAAGAATAGGATTAACAGATTACAGGATATAGTTGCAAGTGAAATACAAGAACTATACATTCATATGGATGAAGTGTTGGAAGCAAGCAATTGTGTAAAGAATATTCAACTCACAAATATGCAGTATTCAGTAGTAGAGCAGTCCAGTTAGCATTGTAATCCTTCTGCCATTTTTCCTTTATTGTACAAGACTATAGAGTTAAATATCCATGATAAATCCAAGGGAACAGGCAACGTATATGTGCACCCATAACATAGGCTTTATGAATCCAAATGTTCAACATTTTACATTTTCTAAAGCAGTTTGCACAGAATTTGGTTTTGAGCGACTTGGGGTTAGAAATATTGAATGAGATGCAAAACATTGTATTTAGTGGTTTTAATGTAATGCTATGGCTTTTTTTTTTCTTTTCAGCCTGTGGTGAAACTGCTGATAAATAGGCATAACAATAAGTATTCCTATACAGGGTAAGTGAAAACTGAATAGTTCTGAAATTCTTTTATCTAAAGACCCAGTTACATGGCATGAGGCTTAGTTTTGCATAATTACAACCAGTCTGGTTGGCTGCAGTTCCTATTCCCATCAACAACTAACTGTTGATGTTAGATATTTATAGAGCAACTAATTGTCACTTGCCACTCCCATGTGATTTGGATGTATTATAGATAGAACTCTTGAAGTTTTAATATTAACATTTTTTACGGACATTTGTGATATTACCACTAGAATTTCTTGCGGCAAACAAACATCCTTGTTTGAAACTGAAACCATGAATTATGACGACATGATCTAACAAATCTTTCTTTAAAATACAAATATACAGGCTATTTCAGAATTCAACTGCACAAATTCAAAGGGATGCGGAGGGATAATAAACAATTACTTTGAGATAAGATATGCATAAGCTCAATTTTTGAAGATTTAGAAGCTTGTAACAGTGATGTGTCATAATTTAAAATAGAGAGTTGAGGGTTGTTACACTACATCACTATGATAATCTTACTTGAACGCGTTTCGGGAGACGGCTTGTCCCCATCGTCAGCATTCTCTCTCAACTGATATTTGCCGGTCATCGTCTGGGGGATGTGTGTGGTTTGTGGTGTTCTCTGGTGCTGGGCTGATGAACCTCCAAAGGCTGTTGGGTGGCGGCAGTTCAAAATTCATTAGGTGATTCCTGTGTTTGACAATATGTATTTTTTCCCAGATGTCCAATTCATTGGTGCTGTTGATCGGTTTTAAGAGTTTTATGTTTGGAGTGATATCATGGTTTGAAGACCAGAAATGATGTGCTACTGCTGATTTATCTTGCTGCTTTTGGTAAATGCATCTCATATGCTCTTTAAGTCTTATTTCAAGATTTCTTTTTGTTCTTCCTATATATACCAGGTTACATTCATTACAATCAATTTGATATATACCAGCTGATTTATCGTTGGGGATAGGATCTTTTGTTCTGTTGCATAGTAGTTTCTGTATGTTGTGGTTATTCTGTGGAGACAGGGTGATGTTGTATTTTTTGAAAATCCTTTGAAATTTATGATGTGTCCAAGGGTGATAAGTGAATTTTCTATATGCTTGTGGTTTTTGTTGTCTGAGTAATGTAGTCATTTGTTGGATGTATTTCTGTCTTTCAAACCTTTTTATCTTCTTATCTATTGTTTTTTTCTGGTATCCATTCATAGTGGCTATGTTGATAATGTGTTGGTATTCTTTCTGGTATTCCTCTTTCTCCATTGGTATATGTACTAACCTGTTTGTAATACTATTTAAAATTGCATGTTTGTGGCTTGTAGGATTGTAGCTATTATTTTTAATGTAGTTTTCTGTGTGCGTTGGTTTTCTGTAAATGCCAAACGTTAGTTTGTTGTGTGCATTATTTCTGATGATCCTGATGTCTAGGTAAGGTAATTGGCCATTTTCTTCTTTTTCCATTGTGAATTTTATAGATCTTTTTTGTAAATTTAATAATTTCAAAGCATCTTCTGAAAGTTTTTTTGGAACAATAGCAAAAATATCATCTACATATCTATACCAGGTTTTGAATAGATGTGGGAAAGATTTTGTAATATGGGATTCAAAATGGCTCATATATAGTTCTGCTAAAAATGGTGAAAGGGGGTTTCCCATAGTTAGGCCTGAGGTTCAAGTTCAAGTAAGATTATCATAGTGATGTAGTGTAACAACCCTCAACTCTCTATTTTAAAAAAGATATGCATAGTCTGCAGGCTCCAATTTCCCTGTCATGGAGTAAAATCTAATATTCAGTAGCATGCCACATAGGTTTGTAAAAAAGTGGACAGCAGTTAAAACAACATCACTGATGCTCCTCTTGTTTTCTCCTGAAAGGCTGGAATTTGGTACCTTTGTAGATCTGGTTTAGTAATGTTATGAAATGCAACAGCACCACATCGATGTGATTTTAAGGCTTTTGTTTCTTGATTTGCCAGCCGTGTGTAGTGCCTGTCAATGTCTGAAAGAGTTTAAACCAAATGATAATTAACAATTAATGAAAAGAATTCCTTATTTTGGAACGATAAACAATTGAAGTATAGTATGACTGAAGCAAAACAAGACAAGAATTTTATGTTTAGCAAAGATGTTAAAGAATTGAATAAAGGATAATAAAATAATGCACTTTGCATTAGGTATTATAAAATGGTAATTTTTTTTGGTTCAATATGATACATACCTTTAGTTTATACTTATTATATTTCTCAGTGAATTAAAACAATTTCTCCACTTCTGAATGACAAGAGATGGTAAATAAAGTATGATGAAGGAAACAAAGACAAGGCTTGCTTTTAGATTTAGCAAAGATGTTGCATAAATAAATTATAATAACATAAATGTGTTTTATCTACTTCAGTGTATGAAAAAACAAATATCTTCAAGAAAATATGTGTTCACGAACAATGAAGTACAGCAGTACTTCTCCTTAGTTTCAGGGTTTGTGTGTCAGGAAAAAATTACAGGAATTATTAAAAATGGTGACACTAACATCCCTGCAGAAATTACTTGTGTCTAAATGAATTCTGCACCCTTTCAAAGACTGCTGGAGTACTATTGAATCTCATCACAGGCAGGCATTATGCTTGTCAATAGTTCATCAGAGACAACTGGTGTTTCGAACATCAGTCTCTTGAGGTGTCCCCATAAAAAGAAATCTATGGGTGTGAGTAGGATGGTCAATCTACTGAACCACATCTTCCAATCAAGAGAAACCTCCAGATGCTGTTACACAGTCTTATCAAAGTGGGAGGAGCTCCATCATGCTGTAACCATACTTCTAAAGGGACATCTGGGAATACAGGCAGTACGTTAATTGAACACTGAAGGCTACCCATTTAGCCGTATAGGAAGAAGGTATGGGCCAATTGAATGGCCACCAACTATGCCAAACCATGTGTTCATACTGAACCTGTGCTAACTACTTATCTCACCAAGGACGTGGACTTTTGTAGTGCCATATGTTGCTGTGGTTGAGTATATGCCCATCTCTGGTGAAAGAAGTAGCTTCATCAGTGAAAAGCAATGGAGATAAAAAGTATGGATTTTCCCTGTGATGCTGTAATGCCCAATTACAAACTGTAACTAGAAAGTGAAGTCTGCTGGTCCTAAGGTGTTCATTTTCAGGTGATATGGGTGAAGCCATTTCTTCAGCAGGACTGCTGCTTATATTTATGGTATATGTGATTGCATGAGTACTTGTTGTTCAACATGGAGTGCATCAGGTTCAATTCGCAGCAGCATTTGGTCTTGTCCATCTGGATAACTTTCCCTCATAGCTGTGCACATCCTTTAGCTTCAGAATACATTAAATGCATATCTACCAGCTCTGCAAATGAATAATCATTCATTCAGCTTAGTAGAGGAAATACTGCATTTCACCCAAAATTTAATATCAACATTTCGCCCAGAAATGCAAGAATCCAAAAAAAAGTGTGTGAGAGAGAACAGCATATCAAAAACAAAATGTCAAATGAATATCAAAAACTTGGTATTTATAAGTGGCATTGTAAAAGTTCTTGGACTGACCAAAAAAACACAAGATTTAAGACAATTTTTTTTTTCTTCTTCATTTTTTAACCTAGTCACCTTGTAAATCAGTACATTTAGTCCAATGACCTTCCAACTTTTTAATATCTTCCATAAAATATCAATTGCCCAGCTGTTCAAAATAAAGTGTCTAAGCTTCAACCTCATCATTTGATGTGATATCATCATCTGCCCAGCCATTTCCTCAGATTTAGGAATAAAATGTAATCAGTAGGAGCCAAATTCAGCGATTATGGTGGATGTGAAAGCACTTGGAAGTGAAGGTCATGCAGTTTTGCAGCAACAATCCTAGATGTGTGTGAAGGCGCATTATTGTGATGAAAGAGAACTGTATTTTTCTCTAGGTGTTGGTTTTGAAGCTGAATAGCATCCTTAACTTTGTCCAGTAGTGAAGCATAATATTGATGCTTGTGCTATTCTGGAGGTAGTCCATGAGAATCCTGAAAGTTGTTCCTGCAGATGGAATGTTTTTGCTTCTTTTGGTGCTTTTTTTACCTGTTGCCAACCATGCTTTGCACTGCTCCTTCGTCTCCGGCAAGTAGTGATTAATCCACGTCTCATCTACTGTTATGAAATACTAGATAATCTAGTGGACTTGAAAACGGTCCAAATGGGTTAATAAGAAAGGTGACGAATTCTATAGGATAGTAGATTGTGAAATGAGAGGATTATGTGTGCATGGTATCAACTCTATAGCAAATAAGCCTGAAGAAAGTGCAGCATTGGAGATATATAGAAAACAGTATAAGGAGAAGAGAAAAGTGTAAAATAATTTGTAAGCACTGGAGGCCCACGCGATAAAGTGCCAAGAGTCAGTTTCCATAGACTCCAGTGTGTAATGAGCTTAGCATTAAATAAATATTCATTCATTCACTCATTCATTGGACTTGCATTTAAATAAGTCTAAACACCCTTGAGAAATCAAATGTGAATTTGGTCCATTGTGAATAAACACGACACCCATGAAGTGCGAAGCTTTCTTCTCACCAAAACTTTGTGTAAACTGTGGTGAACATGGCCTATTGAGGTCTTTGCAGTGTCAGCCAACTCCCATACCTCCTATCAGTGATTAAGTATGGCATTACAAATTTTGGTTGCAATTTTGGCAGTTGTAGTGGTTTTGCTGGGATGACCTGAAGGCACATCATCACCACTTAAATTTAGCAGTCCTCTTTTTAACCATCAAAATTGAAGGGTTAGAGTCCTTTGATGTCAAATCTTATCTTTTGTATTTCTGTGTGTGTTAAATGCTTCAAAACAAATTAGTTTGTCTTAGCTCATTATTTCAATTTTATCCATTTTGTAGAAAATGTTAATGTTAGTTTCTTCACATGATCACCACAAACAAATGAATACATCTGAAACTTTACATTGCTACATTTAAAGGATTTGGCAGTCTTCATACATCTCTGAGTCAGGCTGAAAACTTTTAGAATGTCCCTTGTAAGTTCCGCATCTTGTAAAGATTTTCAAGAAAGTTCACCCCAACTTTATATGCAAAACTTTGTATTATTTCTTTTCTCAAGAATGTTTCAAACAATTTTGAAATACTAATGTTTGAAATATTTGCATATTTAATAAATCAATGATGCCAAACAGTGGCTGCAGTGTGAGGGAAAAGCACTGTATGTATTCCATTATTTATTGTTCTTACATGTGTCACATTCTACCACAATAAGAAAGAGTATTTTATAACTGTTTATTTATGAGGGTAATCCAGAAAGTAATAGCCATTCAATTTTAATAAATAAAAAAATTAAGAAAAAAGTCACAATATTTAAGGATGCTTTATTTTTCCACATAATCACCACCATTATTTAAGCATTTGCCACATCTGTCTACAAGCTTTATAATACCGTGTTATAGCCAGTCTGTTAAGCCAAGATGATTGGACACAGTTTCACCAAGCAAAGAATGAGAAATGTTGTGGAAAGAAATCTTTAACGCATTTAGCTTTATACGTCTGTCCATGATTTTGTTGTTCACTTAATTCTTAAAATCATCTGTGATTGACAGCCGTCTAGATCACGTTTTATCATGCAATTTGTTGAACATTTTCCTTCACTTTCTCACATTTATTTCATTCATTACTGAATCACCATAAACTTCCTTTAGTTGATGATAAATTTCTTTAGATTTCAACTTCCAAGCATTCAAAGAACACCACTCACCTCACAATCGACAGGACTTTGTATTATAATTAATTTTGATCAATCACATAGTGGCAGTAACAACTTCTTTTGTCTGGCGCTTGCAGAAAACACTGAGAAAATATATTGAGGAAACCATTTGACGTTATACAGAAACTCGATAGCAATATGTGCAATGGGAAAGTGCAAACGGTCATTACTTCCTGGATTATCCTCATAGGGTAGGAGGAAGGGATGAAGTGAAGGAACCATAAGAGGCTACAGACCACAAGCAGATAGACTGCAGAGGTGCATGGAAGTCTTAACAGTTCCAGGCTTGAAGATCCGTCCCACCACTGGAGCTGCCCAGAGAGGGGATGAATGACCTGTTAACCAAGCAGCCCTCTAGTGTTCACAAAGAATACTGTTTCCTTTGAGCAAGCATCCGCAACATCCGTCTGGCACTGCCAAATGCCATGAAACCTAGAAGCACACGTGAAACATTAGGAAACGGAATGAACTTAGGGGAATTAGAGAGAGGAAATTATGGTAGATGAGAAACACCTCAGCATTCGCATATTCGTATGGGAAAACCACTAAACACTGAAGGTCAGATTGGACTACCTTCAGCCCTAGGTGGTACAGGCTGTGTCTTCTGGTCCTTTACATCAGCCCCACCCTGTTCTATCTCAAACGGCAAGACAAACTATATAGGATGAGTGATTCGACTTTCATCCGGTTGGTAAAGGATGATGGTTAACCTCCCATCATGTCCTTGGCGCAATTCCTTTACTAAAGCCTTGAGCCTTGTATGTCTCAGGCAGCAGCAGGACAACATCGCTCACTCTGCATGTAGGTAGTTCCTATAAGATCGTCGTACTTCATGGTAACTGCCTATTCCAATAACGCAAGAAGTCTTCCGTGCTTTTTTTACCTGAGTTTGAACAACTGGCCAAATTGCATTGACTGTTGGGCTCAGGTCCATATGGTACAGTTGTATTTCACCATTAAGAAACTGTGATGGTATTAAAGCATGTGCGTTGTCCTCATGTGTAATAGGCCATTGGTTAAGGATGGCTTCAGTGTTTATCAACATTGTGTTAACCCTTCTTTGCAACTTATGAATGTCTGAGAACCTTCCTCAAGCAGCCCTTAGTGGAGTCAATCAACTTTCCTAACATCCTGCACGTGAGGCAATAAGTTTAAGTAATGCCTTGATGTGCTAGATGTTGGCAGGAGGTGTCAGTGGTTAGCACCTTCCATATTGCCGTTAGCTCATAGTTTGCTGCATGAAAGGGTTGGGCCTTATCCAAGTAGATGGTATGGGGGATCAACCCTTATTCGGTGAATCTCTGGAATGTCATTTAAGAAGTTGTCTGTCATTATATTTGTACACAGGTCCAAATCAAGAGCCTGTATAGTGAAGCATGTGAAGAGTATGTAGGATTTTGGCAAAGTGCTCCCAATATGATGTCTTGCAAAATCAATATCAGTTACTGCGAAGGGTTTTGAGTGCAGCAGTGAAATTAAATTGAGTTTTATATATGGACGCTCTTTAACTGCTGTGGTCCTTAGCATCCCATTCTATATTGGGCGTGAAAGACCAGCAGTTTTGCTCAGAGGCCTCTTTATCAGGCTTAAGGTTCTTTTACATGCCATAAATCTACGACACGGGACCACTGGTTTTACTTTTCTTTCAAAGGAAGCCATGCTAAAGATTTTTACGCCCAAAAAAATCTATCATCCACTGCCGGGTTTGAACCCAAGACCTCGGGAACAGAGGCTAGCATGGTAACCACTACACCACAAGAGTGCAGCAGTGGAGTCTCCACCTCCTGTGCTCAATTTCTATAATCATGAATGGAAGACACATGTGTAGCACCTTAATGTCCTGACATACACAAAGAATCCAAAATCCCATGCTGAGCTCACAGGATATAATATGTACTCCCAAGTGATGCAGGCGAACATTTGTTCTAGGAAGGGGTTGAATTGAGCTATTTTCGATTCCAGAGTGTTATTTTACGAAGCTGCCCATGCCAGAGGAAAACTTTCTTGCTGTACAGTCCAAATGGAGTGCAAACACACTACTTGAATTTCAGAGGCCGTTAATTTGCCAACACCTTTGTCTGCATTTCAAAGGTTCTTTACAAAGAGTAAATTTCAAGAGTAAAGTGCAAGAAGCCACCAGTAGGAATTGAATCTCAGCAAAAACAGCAGCTGTGTGCTGCTCCTTGGGTAGTGAGGTGGTGTCAATGCCTCAGTTGGCCAGTGGTCTGAAGTACAGGCAAACCACCGAGGTCCTTGCCACCACATCTGAGGTGAGTGTATCTAATCTCCGTGAGGCCCCTTGATCTGATAATCGGTAGGATTTTTCTCTCCAGGACGTATATTGTTACTTGGCAGGTGTGTGTGTGTGTGTGTGTGTGTGTGTGTGTGTGTGTGTGTGTGTGTGTGTGTGTGTGTGTGTGTGTGTGTGTGTTTCTGTTTGTCATGCTGTTGCAGATGGGATTGCTTCGAATCCAGCCTAAGACCACTATTGCATTGCTCCATTGATTAGCCGTAGCTATCTTGAAATCTGTCTCCTGACGAAAAAATGGAGGAGTGTTGAGCTGTTAGCATCACAAGAATTAATAACCAAGGAAGTGTTACCATAAAGGGTGCCAGCCTGTTCTTTCTGGCAACCAAGTTAACAAAGGAAGTCTCTTCAAGTTGTCGACTTCACATAAAGGACTGCTCTATAAGCTTTCTTGGAACCATCACAGAAAACATGGACATGAGAGTTAAGTGTGCTGATAAGAGATGTTCCTATCTACTGTGAAACCTTTCTCAAGGATAAGCGATGGAGATTCGAAGCCCATTGGTCCCAAATAATGCCTATGTCGGCTGTAGTATTTCATCCCAGTCTGTACCTTTATGCCATGTTTCCTGGTAGAGCAGTTTGCCTATGATGGATATTGTGAAAACAGACCAAGTGGATGGAAGAATGTGGCAGTCGCTTTTAGAAACTGCCGTTTGCTTGTGGAACCATCAGTTAAGTCCTTATGGTCCAGGAAGAAGGCATTTGACTCCGATGTCCCAGTTTAATCCCAAAGCCCAAGGAAATCTTTCTTGATTTCTTGTCCTTCTGCTCTCCAGATGGACTTAAAGGACTTTGAGTCCATGGCACACTTCAACATTGGCATGCTAAATTGATGTAAGAAGGCATTAAGTAAACCATATGATCTTATTGTGTTCTGTACTCAGAACAGTGTCATCCATAAAAGTGCACTTATCTAGCACAGCTGTAGCTGTCAGATAATCGTCTGCATATCTTTTAGCCAACTATTATAATGTCACAGATAAATGGAACAGACTACATGTAAGATCAAAAGGGTGTCTCTTGAACCGGCAAACTGCTACTCAGTACCTAGTGTGAAAATTATTTTGGCTATCTTTGCCACCTTATGCCAGAAAAATCCTCGTGGTCCAGAGTCAGCTGCAGAAAGGCCAGGATCATATCGCCAATAATCACTCAAGAGTATAGTCAAAAGTGTAGAAGTGTTGACAGTATCTGTGGAAAGAGGTTGGGCCTCATCTCCAGAACATCACTGGGTGATGGGACGCCCTGTTCGCATCGAAGACAATCTTGCTTTGTCTTTCCTCACAGTGAGATGGTGTTTTAAGGATACCTCACAGGAAGTTTCTTCTGTTATGATGAGTTTAACTTGATCTCTGGACATGTAATTCAACATTTGGTTAGTTGCTGAATAGTGACTTAAGTCTATTCGTGGCATTACTGTGGTTACTTCCAAATTCCAGAAATGCGTAATGTATCTTAAGGTGGTAAGTGGTTGTTCCCTGCCAGTGTTGTTGATCACTATGTTGTTAACAGTGATGCCAGATTTACTGCCATGATGAATGGAAAGAGCACTACCGAAGGTAAAACTGGACAAGATTGAGTATGTTTTACTACCTTGTAATTGTGATCTCCAATTAAAACTTCAATAGGAAGATCAGCTGTGCCATCTTTTGGATTACTTAAATGCAGTCCTCTTTTCTTTTCAAGAAGTCAATGTATGGTACAGTCGAATGTGATGAGAAGACGTGGGTACTTTTGAATGCATTACAGATGTCATGCCCATAGTCCAAATTCCTCCCACATTGAAGTGAATATTTCTGTGTTGGCATGTTGCCACTGACAACATTTCGAAAGCAGTAACCGACACATTTCTTCGACCAGTTATGTCAAGTTTTAGCACATCCATCAGGAATGCTAGCAAAGCTGGATTGGATACCCCCATCCAATGTATAACATGTCAGTTTACTTAAGCCATTTGGACCTACAATCCAAATGCGAGCAATCTGCAGATATGTAAAATCTGTGATGCAGTGGTCACATTGCCTATTGAAGTTAAGGTTTCTTGTAAGTCGGTACAGATTGCCTGGCAGTAATGGCAGGATGCCTTGCCCCTTTACTCACAGTACTTGGCATTATGACTTGAAGTAGAAGAAATAGCAATTGCTGCTCTTCAGTTTCTCCACTCGATTGCCGTCATCGTTAATGTTCCTGCACTCCTGCGTCCAGTGGTGAAAGCATTCACAAAAGATCCAGAAAGGTTTATTGGTCTTCTGATGCCTCCATTCGGCACTCTTGATTTTGGCTCAAACGTAAAGATAGAAGTTGAAATGGGAAGAAGTGATGAGTCGCTTTTAATTTTTTGGGTAGTGAATGCCCCTTCACTTCATTCAGAAACTTCAACTTGGTTGTATGTCCCTCAGATAGCTTTTCAAGCTTGACATGAATGATGTGATGACAACAGACATCATCCAGAAAGGCGCTAAGTATTTTTGGAACTTGCACTTTGCCATAGCTGTCAATATTTTCTCCAGCGATATCAATGCTTGAATTTTTCTGTTGCATCCTATATAGGTAACTTTCAGGATTTTGTGGCAGTATCTCCTTCTGTCTGATGTTGTTGTGGTTTTTAATGCCCATAGCTCGCGGCTTACCTTTCTGCAGCCTCCGCGTCGACTCCAGATGTTCGAAGTATGCTGGTTCTCTGCATTTTTTTATCCTCGGCTAGCTGAAGTGATTTCTAGAATATGTGAGAGCATGGACTTTTCCTTCGTAAAGGAAACGTAGATCTCGGGTGTGGTAAAGGAGAGAAAGTAGACGTGCTTTAGTTACACAAAGACGACACCACTGTTTCTTTATTTAGTTACTTTTGAGTAGTTCACAACACTGATATTGTCGCTGTTAAAACACTGTCCACTGCTGTTGAAACACGGCACTGATATGACGCGAAATTTATATACTTAACAGATCTCTACTCGTAGCGATTCTTATGTGTGTAGCGAAACCTGTCTTAGTTCACTAACTTTTGGCGCAACATCTCTCAAATATCTCTTTGATAATTTAGCACTCCAAGAAACAATCTGACCTACTTAACGCTCTTGGCTGCTGGTATTCTTCTCACAGCCGCTACCCTTTCTACGTTTGGCTTTATTCCTCTATCATTAATTACATAACCTAGAAATTCCACCTCACGGATGCAAAATTTGGATTTATTAATGTTCACCGTCATATCGTTTTCTCTCAGTTTTCTAAGCACATAATCCACGTGTTTAATATGCTCATCAAAATTTTCATCAACTATTAGGAAAACGTCGATGTATTGGATAAAAAAATTTGTCGGCCGTATCGCCAAATATTGCCAAATATGGCTCTTAATAGTCCACTAAATGACGTAAGCATACCAAAAGGCATTCTCAAAAATTCGAACTGTTTGCCAAAAAATAAAAAAGAAGTATACTTTCTAACATCCTCGTGAAGCTCGATCTGCCAGTATGACGCAGTTAAGTCAATAGTGGAGAAATACTTGCCTTTGGTTATTTTTGACAGCAATTTTTCTACACTTTCGCTCCGAAATCTGTCTGACTGAGTATGTTTGTTTATCTTTCAACCATCTAATGTCATCCTAAGTTCGCCATTGCACTTCGTCACCCAACATAATGGACTGCTGTACGGAGAATTTTATTTTTGTATAATTCGGTCTCTCAACATTTTATCGATAACTTGTTTGGCTCTCTCCCTTAATGCAATTGGAATATCCCGGTAGTTATGTGTGAAAGGTTAAATATCTTGTACTTTAAAGTTGTGTTGATATGCTTTGCACTTGCCTGGGACGTCCGAAAATACCGTTTTGTTTTCTTGTAACATTCGCCTTAATAGATTCCTTTGTGTGTTTGTGAGGTTCTCAGCAAGGGTCACTTTCTCCTCGACCGCTTCGTCTGCCTGACTGCTGGTCGGCGCTAACGTAGCTTCTCTGTGGTTTTGTGCATTACCGTCATCTTTCTCATTGTACTCCGTATATCCATCGTAAAACCTGTCAGCGAACGCATGCATCTCATCGGTTTCTTCCCCTTGTACTATAGCAATTAGTTTCTCACTACTATTTGTTTGTACTAATTGTACGAAAAATCTTTCTTCGGCGATATCTTCCTCTCCTTGGGTTTTGTCATAATTATTTTGCTTTATTCCTTGTACAAAAGGGATTTGTAATAGTTTTCTATTCTTATCTATTTTCAAAACTTTATCAACGAAATCAATCCTAGCTCTTAATTCAAACAAAACGTCACACCCAATCAAAATATCACATCAAATTGTTAATTACCAGAAAAATTAAATCAAAATTTTCTTCTCCTATCTTCACGTTTAACATCACTTGCATTTTTATTCTTGTAACCTCTTTGTTGACTGCTGCTTGGCATACTGGTTCCTTATAGGTAATGTCATTAGTTTAATGCCTTTATTTATTAGGTTCTGGTATAGCCTCACACTGCATACACTCACATTGGCTCCAGAGTCTATTAAAGCGTTATATTCTTCATCCAATAATAGTACTCTTATGCTAGGGGAATCTGTAGGTCCTTTTCCAAATGATTTTGAATCGTAGTTATTAGTTCTCCTAGTATAACATCATTTTTGAGCCCTGTTTCACATTTGCTATTTATTTGAGAATTTGGTACGCTTAGAATCCACTCCGAGCTCTTGATTGGATCCTGTCTTAGTTTTCCTGGTTATTAATATTAATTGGTGCTCCGCTGGTCTCTTCTACATTTCCGTCTCTCTGGGTGTGCCTATAGTTTGCTTGGCTTCCTCTAAAGTGTTCCCGGGAAGGTCTCTCTCTCCTTTCTTCTCATTCTTGGTAATTCTCATCATACCTCTCTCCTACGTCGCTTTCCCCTTGGTCAGAAAAATAATGTTCTCTATCTGGTCTGTTTTCATTATTCCTGCCTCGCCTATAGATAAATCGGCCCCTGTATCTCGGTCTGGTTTGAATAGTATTTATGTGATACTGTTTATCACCTTCTCGCCGGAAGCACTTATTTTCCTGATTTCTGTTTCCAGATTGTGGTACATCATTCCAGTACCTCTCTCTGGGGTTATAGTTCCCTCTCGCGTTTCCTCCCCAGTTCACATTCCTTGTATTATCCAATGGTGGTCGAACTGTATAGTTTTGTCCGTGGTTCCTACTACTTGTCTCGAATGATGATACCAACTCAATCAATTCGGGAATGGAATTTGGCTTAGCAATGAGTAGGTAATGGTGGATGCGCTCCGGATAATGGGGTACAATCATGTTAATGAAATCCCGCTCACTTATGGGTGGCTCAATTAATCTACTACTTTGTGCTTTAGTCAGTAAATAATCCACCATGCTCAGGTTTCCGCGCTCATCATATTTGCCATTAGCTAGGATAGATCTCACCTGGTTCTGAGTATTAGTACTCCAATACTTATTCAAAAATGCCCATTTGAAATACTCAAAATTATTATTCTCCCCCAAAGTCAATCTTACCCATTGAAGAACCCTTTGACGTAAACCTTTACGAATGATTAACATTTTTAGCTCGTCCGGAATTTGCTTTAAGCGGAAATATTTCTCAAGGTCATTTAGATATTGTTTAGGATTATTAGCAGAGTTTTCCTAGAAAGTAGGTATCCCTATCTCATTCAACAAATGATAGTTTGCATTATTTACATGGTTCAATGTACATTGGTGTCCTGAATTGAGATTATATAGGTCGGTGGCTGGACTTTGACCTCCATTTGCCTCCCTGAACGTGGTGTTACTTTCACTGGGTGTACTATTATCACTCTGTCTCACACCTATCCCAAGTCTACCAATAGAGCGTTTTAACTCCTTTACACAATTCTCATGTTCTTCAACCCTTTTCACAATTTCATGATGATATGAGAGCTATTCAGTTATTTTTGATGAAAGTTCATCTATCTTTCCCTGATCCTTCTCTACCACTGTTCAAAATTCTCTGAAGTCCCTTTGGATGTTAGATTTTAAGGTACTTTGTTTTTTTTCTAAAGAAACATTTACAGCCCTTAAGTCATCATCTTTTATCGCTAAACTGGTAACAATTCCGTTTCCCTATCCCTCCTTAGTTTTTCTACATCAGTTCTTAGACCTCATTGTCCTGCCTGAATTTCCTGTACTATTTTCCCTTGTTTGCTGAGTTTAGAGTCCAGCTGATTTTCTAATCTGGCGACCTATTCACCTAAATATCCCCTCATCTCCTGAGCTAATTCCCCTCTCATTTTTCTTTTCTCCTCTCGGACATACTCCCCTATCTGGATATTCTGCTCATTTAATTTCCCCTTTAAATTCTTATTTTGTTCACTCAGTTTTCTTTCTAAGTCCTTACTCTGCTCATTTAATTTCCCTTCTAAATTCTTATTTTGTTCACTCAGTTGTTTTTCTAAATCCTTACTCTGCTCACTTAATTTCCCTTCTAACCTCTGACTTTGTTCGTCTATCTTTGTACTTAAACACTGAAGGATTATCATCAGCTGGTTATGACCAGGGTCAATAGCCTGCTCAATTGGTGGTTGTCCTACCAGCCTAACTTCTGCCTCTGTTTCCCCCATATTTCCTCCATCTGGCCTCCCTATTCAGTTCTTCCAAATTTTCCCTTGACCTACTCATGGTTCCGTTAGAATGTTCTACCTCCCTAGTACTGACTTCACCCCCTCTCAATAACATGTGTTCACAGATACTGTGTAACTATTCTGCATGCCTTTTTGTTTGTTTGTTTGTTTGTTTTTTTTTTTTTTTTGTATAAATGTTCTAACCTGTACTTTCTCCTATGTTAATGATGCGTCCTGGGTTCGAATCCGGGTGAATTTCTAGAAGCGATGTTCTCAGTTGTTCTGCTATCCCACGTAGGTAGACTAGAAGTTCGCGTTGTAATTTTGTTGTGCTGTGCCCCTTTCCTCTGAAGATTCTTACTCTATGCGTTGTTCCCTAGTCCTCCATTCGAGCCCCACAGTGTTGGTGCCAGTTTGCGGCAGTATCTCCTCCTGTCCGATGTTGTGGTTTTTAATGCCTGTAGCTCACGGCTTACCTTTCTGCAGCCTCCGCGTCACTCCAGATGTTCGAAGTATGCTGGTTCTCTGCATTTTTTTCTCCTCAGCTAGCTGAAGTAATTTCTAGAATATGTGAGAGCATGGACTTTTCCTTGGTAAAGGAAACGTAGATCTCGGGTGTGGTAAAGGAGAGAAAGTAGACGTGCTTTAGTTACACAAAGACGACACCACTGTTTCTTATATTTAGTTACTTCGAGTAGTAGTGATATTGTCGCCGTTAAAACACTGTCCACTGCTGTTGAAACACGGCACTGATATGACGAAATTTATATACTTAGCAGATCTCTTTACTCGTAATGATTCTTATGTGTGTAGCGAAACCTGTCTTAGTTCACTAACCTTTGGCGCAACATCTCTCAAATATCCGGCAGCATCTTTCCCCGCCTGTAGTTTAGAAGTGACCTCCGATTTTGGTCTTAGCAGATCTATTTATAGTTGCAGGCTTCTTGGGCTGCTTAATTTCCTATTGGTGCAACGCGTCTCACTATTTCATATCTATTTACTGGGATCTCATTGGTCCAATTTTAACATAAATTGCGGCTTTTCCTAATTTTACCGTTAAGCTTGTTATCTCCCTCACTCCGGTCATGGCAAATTACTGTACAAAAGGACAAAAGCTCTACACCCTTGCTGTATGAACAATACTCTTGCTACCAGAGAGACATCGTAAAACTCACTTCTTGCCTTCAAAGACACTTTTCCTGCAGCTAAAATATCTCGTTTTGGACAGTATTTTAACATAGCACTTAAATTATTTACATTAAACACTTTATTACTCCTCTAATATTAGTAACCTAAATACAAACCTATCATTAAATCACTCTTCTTAAGCTACACAGGCAGTAAATAGAAAAAATAGCTGTACATAGCATAATTTAATTTCACTAAAAATTAATTACTCAAATTATTAATAATTACATAGCTCGGGCTCGGCCTAGAGTTGCCGTTTCAATTTCTAGCATGTAGTGCAGCAATGGCTTAAGATTCTCCAGTAATCCAGATATACTATCTATCCAATTCTTATCCCTGTATCTACCAATAACAATCAGTTTTATGTTCTACATGTTGGCTGACATAGAGATACCCACAACTAATTGGCTCGTCTTTCAAATACCTGTGTAAAGACATGTGCTTGTCAATTATGGTTATAGTAGGATTTTGGTTAACCAATGATGTGAACTGTTCCTAGAAGCAAGTCCAGACTTCCATATCTCCTGAGAACTGCTCCAGCTTAATTGTGGGAAGCTTCAAGTTGGCATTTGCACTGCCCCTGGAGTAGGTGGGGTAATGCCTGCTGGTTATGTAATCCTGATTTTAGACATTGAACATGCTAATTTCTTGTCAATCAGACGAAAGACCATTTGCACTGCACATTTGGAGACATCTACATATTCTTCACACTTCTCAGTGTCAGTGGCATATTCTTCATCTGAGAGTAGGTTGGGGATGCATCATCCAAAGCAATTAGATGCTGCAGAGTATCTTGAAGCCGATCTTAGAAATGCTCACAGTCGACAAGCAATGTTGAATGCAAGAAATTTGTTGATGATCCTGAATTTGTGTGCTGTCTTGTCCATTTACACTTCAAGTTTGCTAGGTTTGATGCTGCATCTGGTGCTTTAACCATTCTGTAGATGAAGTAACAGGAGGCAAGTTTGTTAAATGTTGAAAGATAAGCTGAAAGTGTTCTTGAGAGTATGCTTGTGCTAGGACATAGAAGAGCTTCAGTTTATCAGCTTTATCTCAAGAACCCAAAAATCTGGCAAACTTGATTTCTTCACTGAAACATATGTATATTTTCAGATTTGTTGAAAAGTTTGTATTGAAACAATCGCATATCTTTGAATGATGCTAAGTCTTTCCTCTCATCTTAATATAAAGATATAAGCTTCCAGTTGTTCTACTAAAATTTCTTGGTGTATTGCCAAACACATGATACTTTTAAGAAGTTAATTAATGTAGGCATTGCTAATCAGTCCAAGTAACTGTATGGCTTTATGCTTACAGAACATCAGATGACAACTTACTGAAGAATATAGAACTCTTTGACAAATTGTCGTTGCGATTTAGTGGAAGAGTTCTTTTCATCAAAGATGTAATTGGCTCAAGCGAAATTTGCTGCTGGAGTTTCTATGGACATGGCAAAAAAGTGGCAGAAGTGTGTTGCACTTCTATTGTGTATGCAACAGATAAGAAGCATACAAAAGTAAGTATAGATTTAAGCTTGGGCTCATCATTGCAGAAAAAAGATTATTAATTCCTGTCAGATGTACCTAACTGTAGACATTTTATATTTACTTCATCAGCAGTTCTATTATTCACAATATATATAGTACCATACAAATTGCAACTGTACAGGTGACATAATTGACAATTTTGTGTTTCATAACGCTTTACCAAACCACCATGACAATAATTTTTTGGATCTTTACAACAATGCTACATACTTTTGTTACCTAAAGCTCTTTATTTGAGATTGACAGACATTTGTCAAATATTAGCATTCTCATTGCTTTATGAAACGTGTGTGTCATGATTTACAAATTTGTAAATACTGATAGTAATTCATATGTCATCACCAGCCATGTGCATTGTTTAGTAGCTTAGAAGTTATCAGAAGAGCATATTTGTAAATGTTACATTGTGAACTGAAAACCTTTATGATAATGAACCTAGTAATTCTGGAATTGAGAGTGATGAAGACTTGTAAATGAGACTACAGGTTTTTGAGCAACGAACTAATGTAATGTTTTCATAAAATTATTTTCTTTCAGCCTTTGTTGCCATGGTGTATTGGTTTTTATAAAACCTAATGTTTCATCTGTGATTGCGGTGGTCATTCTCGGATTCATAATTTTATGAATTTGGATTTTGGCCATAAAAGCCTTTGCATGAATTAATGTAACTTCTGTGACTTATGGCTTGAATTATGATCTCCGATCATAAGCCATGGTTTGCTAAACTGTGGTTATTGTTATCTACCAATTAAAGGAGTGCCAATATTACAAACGTGAGGTAGATTAGTTAACCTGAAGTTTAATAATTTAGTATGGTTAGTAACATTTACATACACAATTTTATGCCACCTATGTGGAAACTTGTAGCATTAGGTCTTAAAACTAAATATTCTATTTGTAATGTTCAACTTACAAATTGATTTACTCTAGTATAATCTAAATTGCTAATTAGTGTGATAGACTTTCGTGGTTGTGGAGATAGTGTGAAAAAAAAGATAGGCTTAGTTACGCCATCATATACAAGGTGCTACCCAGAAGTTCCTGAAATACACCAATAAATAAAATTACACCTTACCTGGATCTTATTCACCACCACCATCTTCAAAGTAGTCCCCTTGGGAGTGTATACACTGCTCCCAGCAGTTTTTCCATGAACTGAAAGCTCTGGAATGCATTTTTCGTGAGCCTGTTTATATCTTTTCCACTAAGTTTAAAGCAGAGGTAAACAAAACTTAATTTAGCACTCTGCTGAGCAATGGCAGCACCACGTGAAGGATAGCGGGAACTAACTACCTGCGAGAGCAAATTGCTTCAGAGAGTATGAGAATGTGGTACACTGCACAACTGGGGGATCATTAGCATTTAAACATATAATGTCTTATTCCTATATTTTGCCTTACATCCTAAACTTCTAGAGTTAGAAACAAATAAAAGTGGTACCTGAACAGTTCGGCATCTGTGATTAAAGGTACAGGATTAAACTGTTCTTAACTTCAGGTTTTAGAAATCATCCATTTAACAACTCATATCACTATACCACTTTTGCTTTAACCTTTGAGTCAAAGAGTTAAGAAAATGATTAGCACTATAGGTTAGAAAAACAACAGAAAATTAACACGACCTAGAAAAATCTGAGCAACAATTTCATATCACTAACAAAGAAGTTTAATCATTGCTAAACAACAGCCAAGTCTATTCATTGTCGATTAAAGCTGGGTACTTTTCACAGAATTAGTTAAAAACATTTAACACAGTTGTCTTCTTTCTATTTTCAACTTTTATGTTTTCCACGTGGTAGAGGATTCTCAGCCATGATGCTCTTGAAAGTAGTATTTTCTCAACATGTGACAAAGAGTACTTACACTGACGGCTTATCCAGAAACTGGAAACGAACTGGACCGCCTGCGCATAGCCTCTTAAACCCTCTGCTATAACAGTTCATTTAGTTGTAAGTGAATCTGAACAAACACATTTTGTTTCATAAGTTGTACAGATGTGGTTTTTTAAAATTTCTCTGCACAAGAATAACCACAAAATGTTAGTCTGAACTGAACTGAACTGTTTTATGTAGAGGAAAAGATGACATGCTAAGCGGGAAAAGTTGTAGTTTGCCCACCAGCCAATGAGGTGCTCTTTTGTCATGTGGTTTTGTTTACAGCTCCTTTAAGCTTAAAGTGAAACCACTTTAGTACCTCTTGTGATTCTGCTTGAATCTCCTCGACTGTGTGAAATCTTCATCCTTTTAACTTGAGTTTCATTATGGGAAATAAAAACACTCACTCGGTACCAGTTACTATGGATGGATATGGGTGAATATGGCAGATGGGGAGCAACTGTCATTTGTTTGTCGCCAGAAACTCCTGGATGATCAATGCAGTGTGTGACCCTGCATTGTCATGATGGAGGAACCAATCACCCATGCGCTACTTTTCTGGACGTTTTGTTCTTACATTATCCCTTAGTTGCCTTAGGATATCACAACAGAACACTGCACCTATGGACTGACGAGGAGGGACAGACTTCTTATGGACAATTTCTTTCATGTCGAAGAAACAGATGAGAATAGAGTTCACATTCCTCTTCACTTGCCGGGCTTTCATGGGATGGGGTGACGATGGACTGTTCCATTGTGATGACTGCTGCTTGGTTTCGGGATCGTACCCATAAACTCAGCTTTCATCACCAGTAATAACTTTTGAAAGAAAAGTCTGATTCCCTTTCAAGCCTTTCTTGTCTCTAGATTTGCACGTTCTATTTCCGCTCGTCACTGAGAATTCATGACACAAACTTTGCAGTAATCCGTCACACGTCCAGTTCGTCGGACAAAATTCTGTGACACATTCCATAAGACAGCCCCACGATATTGCATATGTCCTGGATGGTCTGTGTATGATCTTCCAGCACCATATTCCAAACAGCAGCCACATTTTCAGGAGTAATCTGGTTGACAACCATCCTGAATGGGGATCATCATGAAACAATGTTATGCCATCTTGAAAATGTGTGACTGTGACCTAAACCTTCTTCCCCAAATGCTTGCTTCAACATGATATATGTTTCTGCAGCAGTTTTTCTGAATCTGAAACAAAAGATGCACACGCTCCTCTTGGACAAATAAATAAAATCTGTAATACTCCATCCCGGCACCTTGTTACCTAAACCAGGACGTGTATTAACAAATTTTCAGTTTATTAATACAATACACTACATTATCATTGTACAATAATTAACTATAACTAATAAAAAATCTGATGTGTTACACTCACATGACTTTCTCTACTCTTGTACAAACTATTTTTACAAACTCTTATTCTCCATCTATTTCATATTAATCGAGATAAACATTTGCAGAAACGATCTTTTGACATGCAAAGAGAATTACATTTTACACATAGCGACCAGTTCTAAAAATATTTCACTATCGCTTAATGCCTACTATGTTTCCCTTGTTTTGTATTTGCAAGGGCAATATAGAAATACAGTAGTCTTTAAGCATAGACATATCTCTTAATAGCTGGTTGCTATGTGCAGCACCATTCTCTTTGCCACAGATTAATACTCTTTGCATATCAAAGACAAAAAAATGAATAACGAATTCGCATTTGAGAAAATAAGTATTGAAAAATATAAGGGAATAACAAGCAATATCTTGAAAATGGTTCACTCAACAAAAAAAAAGTATACGACATAAATTGTGTATTTTAATGTGATCTACATTTTTTGTGTAGTAAAATTTTGTCTATCTGTTATGGTTTACCGGTTATGCAAAAGTCGTTCACAATGAAGAATACTTTTGGAGACATTCCCAGTAAATTCGAGATACACATTTCATTTGTCATGAAAATATCTTAAACATATGATATTTTAATCAAAATCGCTATAGCCATTTTTGAGAAAATTAAAATTTTCGAAAAATGTTCCATGTAAAGGGTAATCTGGGGTGGGGGGATTTTCTTGAAAACCTTTGTGTCGCGTCTCTGGAAGATACTGAACTGAAATACCAGGTTTGGTGTTTATCCGACTGTTCATTTCTGAGTTATGCTGTTCACAGACACACACACACAGACCTGTTTCCAAAAATGCTTTTTTTGGATTCAGGGGGTCTCAAAACATGTATTTCTGGTGAAATCTCTGTATCGAATTTTTGGGTTGAATACAGTACTTCACCTACTTACTATACGTAGTAGAGAAAGTAAAAAGAAAGGAAATACAAAAATAATAATAGTAAAAGTAACTAAAATAAATTTTTTTAAATTTCCATCCACTAACTCAAAATAGACATACAACAATTACATTTCTATGGTAGCCAGCTATCTAACTAAACGATCTAAATAAATTCTAACTAAATATACGTCGGAGATCGACAACTTAGGTACAGGTATCCAGCATCTCCATACAAAACTAACACTATAATAACAAATAATTCATAATAATTCATTTATGGCTAATTTTTTTTATCCTTGTCTGCTTAAGTTTTTTATGTGATATTTAAATTTATTTTCTTTTATTTCTTTTGAGGTGTTTATATAATTATATATCCTAATTAGTTAAATTTTAATTTATAATCAATTCACTCTTTTACCCCAACTTCTCAACACTAAATATATACTAAATTCACAATTAGTAAATTTACACTTCACTTCCATGTCACTTAGTAATCTGATAATAATTTATAATGATATCATATTAACTATTTCACAATACACTTCACTTTCACATCTATTATTTAATAACCACCAAAACTATTCTTCATGCCGGCAATAACTTCCACTTATACTCCTCCCTTGTGACTGCACCGATCTCCTCACTTTCTTCTTCAGTGCACCATACTTCTCCTCACACCATTCACCAGCTATCGCCTCCTTTGCTATTAGTCATCTATCCCATCCGGTCATCTCGCTTCTCCTACTTCCTTCATAAATCATCCTTCTGCCCCTTCCATAATATACTGCTTTGTTTATATATGTATTAATGCCTAGCGGTTGTAACAGTCAATAGGTTGAATTTTGTTATATTGTCATCGTATAACTGGGAAAGTTTTTTTAAGTGTCATTGTATTGGCCATTAGTTATTAGTAATATTGTTTACGTTTGTAATTGTTCCTATGGTTATGTCATTAGTAATTGTCGCTGTAATAGTTTATAGTCTTGTCATGTAATCCATAGGGTCATTATTTCAATATGTACACCTGCCATGATCAGTTTCGCAAGAAACACAACTATGGGGGAATGCACATAAAAGCTAAACATGACCACCTAGCACAAAGCCACGTGGGGCACTGACTCACAAAGGATGTATGAGTTACATCTGTCATGAAGACATGTGGCAGCATTTTATGTTACTAGCTAGATTTCACGAACTAAACATACATTGCGGGAAATTTTGGGCAGCATGTTGTATATGAAAACTGGTATAGATAATTTACGAGAATGAAGTACATAGGGTTTTACTCTGAATATAATTTGTGTAGGTTAATGTGAAAATAGTATAAAGGGAGGAGAAGGATAGGTGATAAGTTCTCCCTTTACATTACAGGGGTAATAAAAGAAATATGACACAACAAACACTGAGAGTAAGTTTGTAAAATATTAATGTGGGAGTGAAATTCTTGACTAGCTAAGCTAACTAATTAATTCATAAAACAAAACCTCTATTCCCTATTTTCCTAACTATTGACTAAATATTCCTACACCTAATAAACTGAGTATGATACAAGTGAGTCAAAGTATTTGTATGCCCTATACAAGTATAAAATTAGATGAAAGCAATTTAGATAATTTCAGGCAGCTCTGATGATAGTTCTATGCGACTTTACTCATATATTAGACAAAGGATGATTACGGTGACGTCCATCACTAGTTCTGCTAGCACAGGCCCAAGACAGTATACCTCGTCGGTCTGAGGTGAGACCTTATATATTCCTCCTCAAGACAATGCCCCATCTACTAATCCGTGGTCAGATTACGGCTTTCTCACATCCGTTTGGAAATTAATCTTTTTTATCCTTAGCTTAAGGATGTGGACTTAGGGGCTCTATGTGGCAGTGTATTCTTCTCTCATTAATTATTCCAATTGTGAAAGTAATAACCTTTTAGACCCAAAATGTCAGGGTTACCCAGTGGTGGTCCTTATACAATTTGAAGGTGATTAATTATGGCGTTATATGAATTGTATTTTAACCGCAGGACATTATAATAGATTTACTATAATGAGAATACTGAATTAAGTAAGCTGCATCAGATTATAGGTAAATTTCCACTGTAGCAAAGCAAGATGTATTTCTATATATTGAAGAAAGAGTGAGCCAACTTAAGGTACTCTTTGCTCCACTTACTACATATTACATGAAGGACATGTTTTGTAAGGCATTCCCCACATCTTCTGCTGCTATGCGTCAACTGATTTTGGAGTAGGATTCCACTTCTCTAGTGCCATCTGTTGACCAACTATGAACTTAGTTATGAGATCTCTTCCCGGTGGTATTTCAAAGTTCATCACTTGCTCTTGGAACTTTTTGATGTATATTTTCTCCCACAAGTTTAATTCTAGCGGTTTCTTGACGTACTTTAATAATTTTGTTTCCTTTTCAACTTTGTGGTTCTCTTTCCAAAAATGGTTCGCTACAGCAGACCTTTCCAACTGTTTATATCTGATGTTGCAGTAGTGTTCCAATGTTCCTCTTGGTCTTCCCTACGTATATTTTGTCACAATCTTTGCACTTTATCTGATATATACCTTGTTTCTTTTCATGTGGAATACTATTAGTAGTGCTAGATTTTAACATCTTTCCGAAGCTGAATTTATTGTATGTAGTAAGTGGAGCAAAGAGTATCTTAAGTCGGCTCACTCTTTCTTCAATATATTTGAATGCTTCACTGTGTGTAAGTTCAATTTTTCAAGAAACTCTGAAGATGTATTTAACTAAGGTAACAGTTAAAAACATTGAAAACTTGGGGAGGAATAAAATGCTATAGTGAAACCCATATGTTACACTAGTCTACAGACCTCTGGAAAATGTAAGATCAAGGATTTCAGTTAGCATTTTCACACATGTAATTTTATCAGAATTAGCATATACAAAGGCTATAAAGCTGTATAAAAATTACATAAGAAAGAAATATGTAACAGTTGAATACACTACAGTACAGGAAATTAGTTTTTCATCAGCAGTCCAATGTGGACTTTCTTTTTTATTGTGAGTAGATTTAAGCCTTGTGAAGCTCAGTTTCTAGTTTGCTGCACATATTAGTTTTTATTGTCCATTTCAAAAGACTGAAAGTTTTTTATTCCCCCTCCCTGCCTTCAGGCCATTTAAAGCTCTATGAAATGTAACCTTTTCTGCTTCGGGTTCATCTTCCTGATTACTATTCTCCTATGTGGTATATAACAACATTTGTTACCCAAAATCTTAGTCAATGTTTTATACTTCATATACTGAGAGATGGTTATCATAGTTGGCATGTTGTCCTCCATGGTCTAGGGGTATCTCTAGTTCCCAAGGATGTGGGTTCAAACCCGGCAGAGGGTGATGGATTTTTTTGGGTGTAAAAATCCTTAGCATGGCTTCCTTCAGAAGGGAAGTAAAGCCATTGGTCCCATGTTGTAGATTTATGACACACAAAAGAACCTCAAGCCTGATAAAGGGTTATGTGAGCAAAATTTCCGGTCTTTCGTGCCCAATATAGGATGAGACACTAAGAACCACAGCAGTTAAAGGAATGCCCATAAATAAACCTCCATTCATTCATTCACCGATTCAAGAAAATATTTAAGAGACAACATAATTTTGGCTCCAAAAAACAGATTCTCTCTAGGAAACTTGTTGAACTCTATTAAAATGAACAAACCCCCAACAAAAGAAAAACCAGGAGTATACCAAGTCAACCATTCAGATTGAATAAAATTTATGTTGGAAAAACCAAAAGAAGCTGAGTGTAAGACTGAAAGAATGTTTTAGGAATGTAACATACAGACAAATCTGCAGTAGCCAACCATTTCTGGGAAACCAACCACAACATAAGAACGAAATAAAATTACCAGAAACCCAAAGGAATTAGATTATGGGAGAAGATCTTTATCCCGAAACATGAAGAACTTGTAATGAATTTGAAGTTCCAATCGACAAATGCATATACCAAGTTGTTGAAATTTCTAGCACCAGAGGAAGCCCATCCAACCACAAGGAAACCAGACACACAAATCAGTCAAAGACAGCTGATGATGTACGCAACAGCCTACGAAAATGTTTCTGCACATTAATATAATAAGTGAAATCTTTCGAGTGTTTAATCAACTCCTACTCTGTGTTATATTAATATATGTGGATTTTTAAAATGTTCACCCATTGCTTACATTAGGAAGACATACACCTTCTTGTGACCCTAAAGAAATATATATTTTTATGGGGAAAACTCGTCCAATTGCTAAACACCTGTGCCAATGGCCCTGTAAAATGAGTTTGAATTAGGTTAGGAAAACCAGGCAAAGAAACTAGCAGTATACAGAGTTGGAGTTCTATATTGTTTTGACATAAGTTTCACTAATTTATATCAATTCACAATTATTGCTTAATTTTGTTTTTGTCTTTTAATTATTTTTTAAAAATACAGCTAACATGCAGATTTTTCTGAAATATTAATGTGTACCATCAAGTACAAGTTATAAATTATTTTTTTATTCATGATTTGACAATGTTCAGTTTTAGTTCAGTTCTGTAGGAGTGTTCTTACATCTTAACAATCTTTAAATAAAAATCATAATTGGTATCTAATAATATACATATTACTTTAGGTATTCATTAAGTGGAAGGTCATAGTTAAAAGAAAGGTTAGTTTCACTAATTTGGTTATCTGGGGAATGTTGTTGCTACTAGTATTTTATTTCGGATTATTTTATATGCCAATTTATTAAGTAAGGATAATCAATTAACTGACTTTTGTTATGCTCTTCCTCTTTCAGCAGCATCACTATAAAGTCAATTGTTATGAGAAGTCGATAAATAGCTTTCTGCCAGCCACTTCTATTAGCAGATTGGAAGCTGTCTTAAACGATTCTGGGAACAAAAACATATTGCTGTGATATCCTACTCTTAAAGTGCTCAGTTCCTAATCTTTACCTAAAAACATTATCCATTTATAGTATATTTATCAGGTGGGCACAAAATAAGAGCATGCATATAGTCAATTGCACCCACAATGTGTGGTAAACTTGCGAAAGTGAAGAATTACCTTTTATTTTCTGAACATTGATAATCATTTGTCATAAATATTTATGTACCTTACTCTTAACCTCAAAAGCTCTGTAATAATGGGATGAAAGATATGACCAGCAATCATAGAGTGAACGTTTTTAAGATTGCCTGCAACTATCTGAAATGTACCAATACCAAACACTTGAAGGGTACATAAAAATTGCAGTGTGGGTGATATAGCTGAATTCCTGTCTTGAGTTTTGTGTAGTAAATGCTCTCCAAGTAGGTTCAAAAGGGATGTAAAATACTCTTTCCTAATACAGAAACGTTCCTTAGTTCTCCCTCTTGAGTATCATATGGATCTCCGCTTTTTTGTAGTATATGCGCTATCACATTCCCATTGTTTTCTTCGTCCAGATCATCAATGTAATCTAAGTAATCCATGAACACATCAAAATATTGTCATGGTGATCAGCTACAATCTCGCTGGTGTCTTTGCTACAGGTTGTGAAGGTCACTACCCCACCGTGAACTTGACCTGTGCGGCAATACCCAAACCACGGTTAGCTCAGCCGACTTCTACAGACCTTCATGAAAATAGGTCCCCACCAAGGAAGAAGAAACCCTGCTCAGAGGAGCCTAGTAGAATGGGGTAGGTAGGTAGAGCATGTATACCTGCTAGCTGCTGCCCTAATGGTTAGGAACCATTAGTCCCATCCCACTAACAAATAAAGTTACAAGATTTAGGTAAAATACATTTAATATGTCCCAAGAGAATTCCCTTGAATCTTCCACAATTACATTGGTACATTAGAAGTGATTTCTTACTCTTACCTTTGCCCAGAAGGATGCAGCTGCCGTCGTCTTGAAGTATTCAGAGTTCACTACTCGCAGAAAGTTAAACTAATGTATCGAACTACCAAGTGCCGCAGATTCATGTAGCAAAGCCTTATCAAAAAAGAAGAGAGCACGTGCACCAAAATCCGGCATTTATAAAAGATCCCAACCTTACATCATGCCAAAGATTAATGTCCTTAAAGCCGTGTCAGCCAAATTCAAACATACAGCCAACAACAACTGCGAACGAACCCAGAGTTAATAGCATCCCATTCAGCACTTCCTTAAACTTGAGTTCCTGGTGTCTATCAACCGCTTGTTCCCAGCTTAACATTATGGACATGTTAATTTTTTTTTTTATATATATATAATGTTATAAAATATATGTATCTCCAAGATAACCGCTACATCTCCCCCATGCCTGATGAAGCAACTGTCCACAGCTGACAAAAGAACAAAAAGGGTCCAAAACTACAGTAAATAAAGCTAAAGGGGGTTAAATTAACAGTGAAAGATAACAAAAGAAGAAGAAAATGTGGAAGGCCGAGAAGTACAAAATACATAACCAGGTGTCTCTCACAAAGATGCAGAAATGAAAGGACTAATAGAGGAGCGGAAGAGGTAAAGGAAAGAAAGGAAAATAAAGGAGAAAGGCAATTGGGGATGTGGACCAAAAGTGCGGAGGGTAGCAGGACATGCACACATACACACCAGATGAACAGGATACAAGGTCTTGCAACCATCCAGGCAAGCACAGCAACATCACACAGAGTCACGCTCACAGACAAAGACAAATAAAACACCCTGTAGCACACAAGGAACAGGATACATGAATTATAAAAGGTAGCATCGTCACCACATTCCAGTAGGGGTAGCGAAACATACCGGGCGGACTATTCGTTCTCAGGTTAAGCTACATAGAATTAGTCCGACAATGACGAGGTCTTCAGGTGCACCCCACCCTATATGGTGCAAGTTTTATATCCACTACGCATTTAGCTTTACCGGGCACGTCTGCCCCTTCAGATTTTACCTTGATCTGATTTAAGGGAAAATCTTAACATTAGTGCATCCAAGAGGGGTATTTTTCACAATGTCAAACTCGTTATGTACTATGCTTACTGTGCTGCCAGTGTCAATAAGTACAGAGATGCTCTGGTTACCTATTTTCCCTGGTACCGGATGTATGTGCCAGCTGGACCTCTGATTGGAGGATTGCCTTATGGTCCATGGGACTCATGCCCGTGGAGGCTATTGCCCATTTTTTTTTGGCATGTGCTGCCTGCGATAGCAGTTGATGGCTATCTGGCTTTCTGCACTCAAAGCATATTGGGCAGCCATCCGTGGTCCAGTCTAACCTTTGGGATTGCCACGTAATTTTTTGGACTGGGTTACAATCTGCCCTCCAGTTTTCTCTTTGTTGCCTCCTTCCCTATGACTCCCTTCTTTTCCTATGGGGATAATTTTTTTGGGGGGGCCTAAATTTAACTTGTTTAGCTTTTTCTTCAGAGTCTGCAGTTGGCTAGACATTTCAGCTAACTGTTGGTCTACCTGACATGTCACTACCACTGATACTGTTGCAGGTGTTACTGTTGGCAATGGATCGACTCTTTTTTCTGCTAAGTACTTAGCGGTTTCTATACTTTTGCCAGCTCTAATAGAGATTACACTGAAGGCGGGTTTGTGAGCAAAACTTGCTCCAAAAGGGAGGGTTTAAGGCCTCTCATAATATGACGGATCTGTTCTCCCTCCATTTGGGGGTTATCTGATCGCATAATGCTAAGACATCGTAGACGTAATGTTCTGTTGGCTCCGTTATATCCTATACCCATTGTTGTAATTGATATTCCTGACAGCATCCTGCACCACTGGTGTTAAAGCATTTTTTAGGCCGTCACATAACTATGGCCACTTGTAATCTATGAGCAAAGGTTCTAAACCAGGTGGCTGCCGTGCCATGTAAGTAACATGGTAGAAATTGCTGTTTATGGGGTAGTAGCTGTGGCTACTAGCTCAAAATCATACACAAATGTTCGCATATTCTCCCCCGGCCTGCCTTCAAATTTTCCCAGGTCTATAAGGGATCGTGAGAAGGGAGTAGATATCTGTTGACCTGTCACCATTTTAGATGCTGGCTCGGTTGCTGGGACAAATTCCGGTGATTCAAAAAAAGATAGGTACGTTTTACTGGGGTTAAAGTCACAAGAAGATTAGCCGATTTTTGTTTCACCCATGTTTAATGGATTACCCTTCGTATGTGCCAAGACTGCCTGAGGAGCTAAATGTTTTCCTGACCTTAGTTGTACATGTAACATGTAATCTCCTGACAACACTTGTATGTCTGCCACTGCGGCTTCATACATCAATACTGCAATATTGTTTGCCCTACATTGTTCCTTATAAATCTCTAGAATATCTTATGAAGTGGGGCTGTTGGGGTCTAGTGTTTTAATAAAATCCATCCACTTAAAATTATATTACACGTGAAACATAATGCACTGTGCCTTTTATCACTTTGTACTTTACAAATTGTGCTTTATCATTATTACGGGGATAGCTTAGCATACTCTTACTGTTTGACTATTGGAAGATAAGATGGAAGGGATGGGGGAGTCTGTAACCTTAATCTACTTCACTGAAAAAAAACAAAACATATCAGTTGGTTTGAAGTAATTCTCAGGGATCATAGGGAATGTATTATACTACCTGCCATTCATTGTTTTTCCTCTGCGTAGTGTGGTAAGATACATGAAAGAAAATTTCCCTGCTATTTTTATAAATCAACCAATATTATGGGATATTGTTACTCCATCTTGTGGTGCTAACATCTTTCTTGCATGAGTGACTGGGCGGATGGTGCAAAATGGAGGTATTGGGATCTAACTCTGGCCCCTGAATTAAAATGTGGGAGACCAGCAGCCTCCACCAATTATGTCACGGTGATCGGGGGGGGGGGGGGGGAGCGTGTCTTCGCTACAGATCGTGAGGGTCACTACCCCACCGTGAACTTGACCTGTGCGACAATACCACAAACCACAGCTCAGCTGACTTCTACAACCCTCACAAAAATGGGTCCCCGCCAAGGAAGGAGAAGGAGCCCTGCTCAGAGGAGCCTAGTAGAATGGGGTAGGTAGGTAGAGCATGTATACCTGCTAGCTGCTGCCCTAAAGGTTAGGAACCATTATTCCCTTCCCACTAACAAATAAAGTTACAGGATTTAGGTAAAATACATTTAATATGTCCCAAGAGAATTCCCTCGAACCTTGCACAATTACATTGGTACATTAGAAGTGATTTCTTACTCTTACCTTTGCCCGGGAGGATGCAGTTGCCGTCATTTTGGAATATTCAGAGTTCACTACTCGCAGAAAGTTAAACTAACATATCGAACTACTAGTGCCGCAGATTTGTGTAGCAATGCCTTATCAAAAAAGAGGAGAGTACGTGCACCAAAATCTGGGGTTTATAAAAGATCCTGACCTTACGTCACGCCAAAGATTAATGTCCTTAAAGCCACGTCAGCCGAATCCACGCATATGGCCAACAACCACCACAAACGAACCCAGGGTTAATGACATCCCACTCAGTACTTCCTTAAACTTGAGTTCCTGGTTTCTATCAACCGCTTGTTCCCAGCTTAACATTATGGACGTGTTAAATTCCTTTTTGTTTTTTTTTTTTTGTTTATATAATATAAAACATATGTATCTCTAGAGCTACAATAGCTTCCTCCAAATATGATACGGTATTGTAGTTCAATCGACAGGTGAGTTACTCCAAGACATGAGAGCAAATGTAACCTATATTTGTGCTCTGCTTACTTCCGTAGTAAGATACTACAAGATGAAGCTTCTTGACTTTACTTCTGTAATAATTTACTCCATGAATATTCTGAAAGAAATAGAATACATCAGAAGTAGTTTATTCTTGTATGGAGTGTTGACTGTAGTAGTAGTAGTAGTAGTTTATTACAGAAGTAAAACTTACTCTAGGTTGGTGCACACTGCCCTTTTATAGATAATGTGCAAATAGATAAGTTTTTTTTTTTTGGTGGGGGAATAATGTGTTAATATCCATTGCATACTTAAACAAGCATTACTGCTATGTATATTTCAAAAATACAAAAATAAAATAAAACAATCTATACTCGGGAATAGTGCTAGAAATATTATGCAGCAGAAATGTAATAGAAAATAAAGCAACCAGTACAAGTTTCAACAATCTAGAATCCTTTTTTAAATCTCTTAATTCAAATATCAATTAATCTGGCCCACCTCCTCTCATACAAATACTGAGCCAACATTTCATCCTTGGAATTGCTATTGACTACCAATCATGGCCAAAGGTATACGTAACTGTTTTATGGTTAATTTTAGGTTAGCATTCTAGCCTTTACCCAACATGGTAGTTTAGCTCTTGTATGAAGTTTGTAATGCAAAAATCTGTACCTAATTGCTCGTTAGAGCTGGTCTCTCCCCCCCCCCCTTTAGTATGTCTTCATTAAAATATTGTCTCTTGAGACGATTACAATAGCCTTTGGAACTTCTTTCCATGCTTCAACTTCAGTTTAATGGCTGGGCTCAGAAAGTCAGCCCTCACCCCAAAAAATCTTTGTATACTCAAATCAAATCCAGTATAGTAAATTTATCATGGATGCATTAGGAATTTAAGTTCTGCATAATAAATTTAAGTTACCATATATTATTTTGCTTGATAATAGATTGTGGGTGCGTGAATTGACTCTTAAGAGTAATGAATATTGCAGGGTGTGCTCTGGAGTAAGCTTAAGCTGCAATTATCAAGTCATATGTATGAAAAAAAAAAATTCTGTCTCCTTATAAAATGACCTCTCTGTCAACACCTTTTCTAGGTGATCTTTCATGTCCTTTGTATAACAATATAAAATATCAATTATCAATACAAGTAAGCAATATGATTTTCTATTTTAAAATAAAGAGAGTTGAGGGTTGTTACACTACATCACTATAATATTCTTACTTGAACGCGTTTCGGGAGACGGTTTGTTCCCATCGTCAGCATGTCCTCATCTGATTTTGCCGGTCATCGAATCAGATGAGGACATGCTGACGATGGGAACAAACCGTCTCCCGAAACGCGTTCAAGTAAGAATATTATAGTGATGTAATGTAACAACCCTCAACTCTCTTTGTTTTAAATTATGACACATCACTGTTACTAGCTTCTAAATCTTCAAAATTAGTCAATGATTTACTAGTTTAAAAATAAAAAGTAGTATGTTTATAACATAATTTGAAAGGGACTTAAACGATTGTTGTTGCATATATTGAAAACCACCAGCCCAATATATGCAGTGGTATATCTAATTGTACTTTTCACATATTTTGACCAATGTTTTCAGATCAGTCCATCAAGTAGTTCAAGTATCAATCCAACATTTTATGGCACTAGAATGTGAAAATCAATATTTTAAACCTGAACCATTACTTCTTGCTCTTCTGTAAAGTAGAATTTGCAATTTAACCATGATTTCCTCAATAGAGCAACGTATAAATAGAAATGTATGTGCATTCCTTATCTCCTGTCAAACCATTGGACCAATTTCAACTAAACTTGCACATTTATTACTTACTATCTTATTATAAATGCTGTGGAAATTATACATCCCTAGCACATCCCTTAGGGAGGAGGTAAGAGGTTAAAGCCTTAGAAATGAAGAAGCAGTATAGATTGGGCCTTTTTCCTCCCAAACTGTTGAATACATTTCAACAAAAACTGCCTTGCTTAATACCCAGGGAAAATAATGTGTAGGTTACACATTTCTAAGGGTAATGGATGGATGATGGGCCTAAACCTTAAAAATGAAGAAGGAAGTAAACATTGGTATTAAATCCATGGGCTTTAGGAATGCGAGTTAAAATCCTCAGAACTTAAGATTTAACCCCCTCTGCAAGGGGAATGAAGAATGTGCTAGATTAGAACATTTGGAAATTTTGAATTAAGTTCATTATCAATGCATAAGAGATATACAAAAAGAGAAAATTGTGACCAGTGCAGCATCAGAAACTACCCAATTGATATTTACAGTTAACAGAAGAATGTTTTCCTTCTTGGTTACAGACTGTTTGCCATATTCAAAAATTCTTTAAGTGGTTCTTATGAGTGGATGTACTTTATTTGTACACAATCCTTTTTACAATATTCCACTTACAAACTAACTTAACCTATGTACAAATGTCCTTGCCAGCTATGCTGCTCCTTTTGCCTGGCACCCTGGCCTTCTGGCTCATCTGAGCATTCCTTGCTACCCTTAATCCCTATTGCCCATCCTCTCACTCTTCCATTTGCCCTTCTACCTTTCTTATCTCTCTTACTTTTCTAATCCATTTCTCTTTTACTTTCTTTAAGAACTCCCCCATATTCTTATTTTTCTTTTCTTGTTAACATTTTAATTGCTACTATTTTTCCATCAATTTTTTCTCCCATACTTCTTGTCTCCATTCTGCTAATTCTTTGCATTCTGCCATATAATGCTCTGTGCTTTCACTACCTCTGCATAGTTCACAAATTCTGTTTTTTCTGCCTCTTAGCCCTCTAAGATACATTGATCCTGTTCTCATCCATGCAAACGCTTCTTTTTCCGCTCTTATTACAATAATCCACATACCCTTTTCTTCCCCATTTCCTTTTACTTTCTCTACTACGTATAGTAAGTAGGGGAAGTATACAGTCGGATAAACACCAAACTTGATATTAAGGTTCAGTATCTTCCAGAGATGCGACATGAAGGTTTTCAAGAAAATCCCCCACCCCAGATTACCCTTTACATGGAACATTTTTCAAAAATTTTAATTTTCTCAAAAATGGCTAACAATTTTGAATAAAATACCATAAGTTTAAGACATTTTTATGGCAAATGAATTACATATCTCAAATTTTCTGGGAATGTCTCCAAAAGTATTCTTCATTGTGAACGACTTTTGCATAACTGGTAAACCATAAGAGATAGACAAAATTTTACTACACAAAAAATGTAGATTGCATTAAAATACACAATTTATGTCATATACATTTTTTTTGTTGAGTGAACCATTTTCGAGATATTGCTTGTTATTCCCTTAAATTTTCCAGTACTTATACTTTTTCTCAAATGGGAATTCGTTATTCATTTTTTTTGTCTTGGATATGCAAAGAGTATTAATCTTTGGCAAAGAGAATGTTGCTGCACGTAGCAACCAGCTATTAAGATATATGTCGATGCTTAAAGGCTACTGTATTTCTATATTGCCCTTGCAAATACAAAACAAGGGGAACATAGTAGGCCTTAAGCGATAGTCAAATATTTTTTAGAACTGGTCGCTATGTGTAAAATTAATTCTCTTTGCATGTCGAAAGATCGTTTCTGCAAATGTTTATCTCAATTAATATGAAATAGATGGAGAATAAGAGTTTGTAAAAATAGTTTGTACAAGAGTAGAGAAAGTCATGTGAGGGTAACACATCAGATTTTTTACTAATCTATAGAACCCTAGTGATTTTTTATTCTCTAAGCTTCCCCAAATCTCTTGTCTGTGTCCTCCACTCTGTTTCTTACTGTTATCCAGAAGCCATTGCTATTCATTTCTCCTGTTCTCAAATATCTCCCATTCCTATCTTCTCCATAATTTTTTCTACCCCGTCCACCAGCTAGTTTTATTTTTCATACTCTTTTGTTGTTCCATGCATATCTTTAAAATTTCCCTTTCATCTTTTCTCAGGCATCACCAAACTTTCAATATCCTTTCCAGTATCATTCCCTTTCTTCTTGTTCTTTCTAATTCCACTAATGCTACTTCCTTGGTGCTCATCTTGGTAACCCCAATAGCTCTTTACAGAATGTTCTATAGCTCTGGTCTATTTTTCTGCTTAATTCAGATCCCCCCCCCCCCCAATTTCTACTGCATATAGCATTCTTGCTTCTACCAGTGCTTCATACATCCTTTCTGTCCATTTAGTTGGCATTTCTAATTTGTATTTGCACATCCTTACTCCTGTCATTGCCGCCTTTCCTTTAGCTATAACCTTCCTGATGCGCCACCCATTCACCATTACAGCTCATCCTCACCTCCAAATAATCCAACTCCTTGACAACTTCTAACTTTAGACCTGGGTGGAGGGAGTAAGGAATCTCTGTATCTGTAAGTTTCATGTCTATTTCGGTGAACATATGTGTCAGATTTTTCTTCCCTTAATGTGAAAATTATGAAGCCTATATGTTATTAAATAACAGATAAGATACAAAAGTTTAAATTTCACCTACTGTGCTTATGTAAAATTCTTCGACCATATTTACTAGTAGACCGCGCATGACGTCATTTTTGTGAAGCCAGCATTACATCAGCTGATAGTGGGACAGTGAACAGAAACAGCAATTCTTGTATGGTGAAGTTGTGATTTTTGTTTTGTTTTAAATATGTTCACAGCAAAAAATGGTGCAATATTGTATAGCTTATGGATGTATGGAAGCTTCATGAAGAGGTACTTCAGTATCATTTCAGAAGTAAGCTTCGGTTACTTAGTATTCATTTTATGTCATTTCCAGTTTTCCAAGTGATACCACTGCATTGTAGTTATATAGGTATGCTATAGTATATTCTTAAGTGTGATGACTATTATGCAGAAATAGTTTTAAATGTAAACAGCAATTTGAGATTATATAAGGAATGGATTTAAAAAAAAATCTGATGTGTTACATTCACATAACTTTCTCTACACCATCAACATTTCAGCTAATTTATATTATTTGTATTCTTAAGTTAATCAAGTTAGTTAATATCTGCATAGAAATGATTTCAGCTAAGTGGTTGTTGTGGAGAAAGACATAAATAAGTTGAACTGCAATCTGCAGAAGCAAGTTATGTATATTTCATAATTTTCACAGATGTTTTATTTAACAGGTATTAAACTCTTAACAGAAGAAAAACACATAATATACAATTGTAGAGTTATTATTTTGAAATATTAATACATATATGACGATAACTTCCATCATAAAAGAACGATTATGGCTGCAGCTGTAACGTTGTTGGTTTCATCATACTGCTGGTATATCCTGGCCACGGACCACTTGTAGACACTTACCCCGGTATTCACCTTGCGAGACTGGGGAAAACCGTGGAAAACCTCAGTCAGGGTACTTGCTAACTGTTTGAGCGCCCACTCAGATATTGTAGGAATATCATCTTTAACAGTTATAAATATTTTTCCTGGAGCACGTCTTTATCAGGCAGTAATTGATAGAATTCTAAGCTCTTTGCGAACTTAGTAGATGGACGTGCAGGCTCTATTCGGTATTACTGTCGTGAACTGGGAATTCCGGCGTATTTCGCTTCTTGAGCCTTCTCTTGTAACCATTCTGTGACAGCACCAAACCTGCCGAGCAAGGACGGATACTCCAATCACCTTCACCTAAGGTTGGACCTCATAGCATTGTTAGATTCCGGCTTTCGGTGTCCCCCTCGGTAGCGATAATATGTAACAAAAATCATTATACCATCATTAAAAACTATTGCTGAATGTTTATGTGTTAACAAACTAACCAAATGTTATAAGACGTTGCGCGTTTTACTTGAGTAGATTACGCTTTGTGCATTGAGTAACAGGCCTTTTTGAAAATCACTGACTTTCACTTCGTATTGTTTCATCCGGCAAAACTGCATATATAGGTTTATGGTCAGAGAAAAGGGTTTCATACACACCAGCAGAAATGTCGATGTTGGAAAATATTATATCTATCTGAGTATTAAAATTTGTTGTTGAAATGTTCTTATGCAACTTGCTTATTAAATTAAGTTTATTCAAATAGTTTGAAATATATTTGTTCTTTTGCTCGTAAATGTCGAAATTAAAATCTCCCATTAGTAAGATTTTATTTTCTAAGTTGATGTTCTTTAAAACAATTGTATTTATACTATCTTCAAAGGAATTACTTTTGGCTCCAGGAGACTTGTATCCACAGACTACGTAGTGCTCGTTAATTTGAAATGAAATTAAATCAATATGACCTTCATTATCAGCTCTATTAACGTAATTTACATCCTGAATTTGAAACTCTTTTTTCACGTATATGGATATTCCTCGTGAGTTTTTTGAAAATGCAATTCTTAACTTCTCATTGAAACCATCTATGCATAATTTATGTTGAAGTGAGGCTAAAGTTTCACTAAATATTAATATGTCTCCATTACTATACCACTGATCTGACCTTATACAATCTATTTTCTTTGGCAGTGAATTCACGTTCTGATAGATGATTTTTATTCCTCCGCTCTCCCTCAAAGTGTTATAAGACAACTTAAGACGTCTTTCTTGTCTTAATCTATCCATTTCTGCTATTATAGGATCATTGCTTCTAGGAGCCTGAGGAGATCTAAATTTACCTATAAGGTATAACCCAGACAAAGTGGTCACTCTGCTCAAAGCAACATACAGCATTGATCTGCTTATTCTTTTACATTTTGTCAAGTCAATGCATACTTCTTTATATGTTTGTCCTTGACTTTTATGGACAGTTAATGCTTCGGCACAGACAACTGGAAACTGTATTCGAATTACCTGTTGTTCCAATTTGTTTGATATATTTAGTATTTGCCTTTTTAAATCTAATGGAGTTAAATTTTGGTTAATATTTTCGTTTTCCATATATGCACATCGTACCATTCTTGCTCTTCGACCCACGTGTTCGTCACCAAAGTCTAAGAATATTATATTAGGTTCGCTGGAATTGGGTTTCAAAGCAATTTCTTTGAGTATCCCGCAAGCTCCATTGACTAAACCATCCTCTACATCTATATTGCTGGTTATCATGTATTTAATACCGATTTTTAACTTCAATTCATGAGGCAGTCCATTAACTTCCGTTAGCTTCTTGTTTTTAACTGCATTCAAAATGCCATTTTTAGCGCTCTCAGATATTGTTCCTATAATAATGTCTCTTGCTACCGATATAAACTCTTCTGCATTATGGCTTGTTATTCTCTTTTCATTGTACTCCTGTACATCTACGTTCCTTGTAAATAATCTTATCGCGCTCTCTGGTACTTCATTTGTTTCCACAGTTCTAGAATTTATTAAGGTAATATCGCTAGTGCTTGTTTTTCCAGTGGCTAAATTATTTAAGACTTTCACAAATTCTAGTTCATCTCTTTGCCTCATTATTTCTGTCAATTCATAGAATTCAAACTCATCCCATAGAGGACTTCTGTCAATTAAGGAAGAAAATTCATTTGAAGCAAATTTATAAATTGGAGTGTCCATTACAGGTGGTAGCTGATGGAGGTCGCCGACTGTTATTACCGAGACTCCTCCAAATGAAAGATCAATTCCCATTATCTGTCGCAGCCTGCTATCGACTCTGCTGAACATTCCGCTTCCAACCATGGATATCTCGTCAATAATCAGCAATTTCAGATTAAATAATTTCTCTCTAATAGTATTGGCTAAGTCGCTGGATAGGGCGGGCATATTGCCTGCAAACTGTGTCACAGGTAAAGCGAAAGCTGTATGCAATGTGACTCCGTTAATCAAGAAGGCTGCCTTTCCTGAAGGGGCGCATAGCAGGACTACTATTTTGTCTTTATCGCCTCCTGGTAAGCTGTCAAAATAGCGCGTTATCACCTGATACACCGCATTTATCACCGTACTTTTTCCTACACCAGCGGAGCCGCTTAGAAATATCCTCATTGGCAGTCTGTTAGTTTTAAAGCTGTTTAGTACATGCATGACGAATTCTCTCTGCTTTCCGTTTAATTTGTTCAATAATTCAAACATTTTTTCTCGTGATACTCTGCTAGGAATTGTGAATCTGTTTATGTCTTGTTTATCAGCCCCTTCCAAGCCGCCTTGTTGCAAAATATCCACTTTTTCTATCGGTTCATCGTTCTGAAGTTCTGCATCGTAAGAACTATCACTTTCAAAAATATTATTCTGAACCATCTGCAAGGCTTCTTCAAGTGCTTCATCTGTTTTAATAGAAAATTTCTTTCCATTTTTTTCGATTTCTTCCAAGCTAGCACAATATAATTCGTAGCAATTCTTGCTCTCTATGTCACGAATCTCATCTCTAAATGGCAGTAATAATAGCACTTGCTCTCGATAATAATTCTCGGGATCTTGCGCCAGCTTGTATCTCCTGTATCTAATCACTGCAGGCTTTCCTCTTTCTTTTATCGCAGTTTTAGCATTTTCATCATCGTTCATTTCATCAATTATTCTTTTGTAGGGTTTATAATAATTAGCCACGAATTCTGCTAAACACACAAGCTCTAAATTTTTTGGACGTCGACAGTATTTCTGTATAACATCTTGCATATAAACATCTTCTGAATCTGCCGGCAGTTGTTCCAAAGCTCTCCTGTTCTTCAGCATCACCACCCGTTCTTGTGAAGGACTGGTATTTATGAAGATGACCTTCCTGCTGCTCTTTGACATAGGGAGAGAAAGTACACAATAAGCTGCTTCCTGAGCTGACATTAAATTGCTGTTTAAAAACACGTTGGATATTTTGCGCAATTTTTCCTTTAAGCTCTGGTTCCCTGATTCGACATCTTTCGCTGCGTTTCTCAGAAGTTTCGACAATCCAGACTCTACCTTGCTTATATACTTTATTATGTAAGTAGCCAGTCCGTACTCTTCCAGAACTAGTTGTATGTCCATGTTAGACTCGAACAAATGCAGCATATCTTTGTTGTAAGCATTAATACCAACTTCTAGGCTAGATCTTTTTAGGAACACACGTGTTTGCTTTAAAGATGATCTTATTGCATTCATGTACTGCATTTCAGTAATGTTAAGTCTTTTTAAAATTTCTTCGAAAGAAATTGATTCTAGTTTTTTATAAAAGTAACACATCAAATTATTTATCTTTTTCAGGCTGTTCTTTATTTCGTTGTTGTTTTCAACTTCTGATAATGGAGTTAAAATAGTGGTCCTAGGCATCATAGGTAAAGGAAAATGAAACCTGCATGACATTTTGTTTTTCCTGCCTTTGTAGCAAGTGTGTGTGTGTTTGTGCTTCTGAAGAGCAATGTAAGGATCATGTTCATTGTACTCGCACGTGATATACTTGTCAATAAAATGTACAATTTCTTTGATTGATTCTTGATTTGATGGATTATAACTCGGAGAATCTTTCAACCAGAAAAACATGTGTTCATGGGGGGAGCCTCTCATTTGAAATTCTACCCTCTGATAATAATCCTCAACAACATGCTCATCAAATATACTGTCCTCTGCAGTAAGAAGTTTTAAGAAAGATGAAATCTTATAATCGAAATATCGAGCACACGTAACAGGGTCATTTCTAATCAACAGCGTCTTTTCACTGTTGCTCATTTCAAGTGCTTCTTTTGGAGTTAACTTCTTATTGTGTTGCATAAAGTATAACGATGTAAGCAGTTCGGGCCACCAGCTTTCTGCTGCAGACAGAGTAACAAACAAAGTCGGTTTTCCTATCTGCCTGATCATTGCCATTAAATCCTTCTTCTTCTTCTCCCAGAATGCTGGACTGGATCGGATCTCTTTGGTGAACTGGTAGCCGCTGTCAACTTTAATTAAATTATTGACAAATTCTTGATTTAGTAAATTCCCTGCATTAATGCTAGTCGAGGGTCTTTTAGTTTTCCTCAAGCACATATTCATGTTGGCTACGCATTGTCTTTCTATCTTCTGTTTGGCCATGAACAATAGTCTGCTTGGTGTGGAGGATCTGCGATCAACTCGTCTACATTCAGATTTAGCCCGATCGCTGTATGTAAGATATTTTGGCATATTAAAAGCCTGGCCCGCGAATATTTTAGGAAAGCAAAGTTCATCAAAGTGTTCTATTAAATGCCAAGCGACTGGTATTTTGTCCTGTCCTGGCGCTATTATCTCTATTGTGTTTCTTCCTATTTTATTTCTGGACATTAAAAGTACCTCTTCTCCTTCGTCGTCCTCACTGTCATGATCTAATGAAATTTCTTCTTTGCTTCTAGTTTCCAAAGAGTTTACCTCTTTAGCTTTGTTATCGACGATAAACTCCATATTTTCTGTGTATTGTTTTTCATACCTCTTTAAGTACATTTCATCTATTTGGATATCATTATTCTTATATAGTGGAGTTTCTTGCAGGTATTTCAATGCATCACAGACGATTGCTGGTCTAATTGTCTCATACATGTAGTACGATTTGTGCAGAATATGCCGTTTTAACTGTAGCTGGATCGTAGCCATATCATCAAACGATCTGGGTAGAACTTGCAGACACTCGTTAATGTCTATTGGAATATTTACAACTGATCCCTTTACTCCTAACTGTGGATTAAGTGCAAAGGCTTTTAAAGGTCGCATTTGCATAAATGGTATATAAGGACTACATAATCGCTCCTCTAAAGGAGATAGTTTCTTGATACATTCTGGTATATCCACAAATTTCATACCACAGCTTGTCGCCATTTAGTTTCATGATATAATTCTTACAAGTACTACACACATGTAAAGAAGGGTAATTATGTATCCTTTCAAGAAACTCTTCAAAATTGTCGTTACCTTGTTTTCTTTTAATTAGATTCGTGTTTAGTTTACTAATGGAGTGCTCAAAAAACAAACCTTCACAACAACAGCAAACATACTCTGGTACATTTTTTCTGCCTCGGATAAAATTCAATTTTAATCTTGACGAATTGTTATCTGTTTGTACTAATTTGTTATAGATGTATTGTCTTGAACAGAGAATCTCGTTACTTCTTTGCGATAGTTTTAATGATTTATTCTTCATTTTTTCGGTTTCTGTGTAGTTTTCATTTGTTCTAATTTGCTTCATATGCTCTTTGTTTTTCTCTCTTTCCATTTCCTTGTAATTTTCGTCTTTTCTTATTTGCTGCATATGATCTTTGTTTCTTTGTCTTTCAGATTCTCTGTATGCTTCGTCTTCTCTGGCTTGCTGCTTATATTCTTTGTTCTTCTTCCTTTCAGATTCCTTGTATTCTTCATCTTCTCTGGCTTGCTGCATATAATCTTTATTTCTCTTCCTTTCAGATTCTTTGTATTCTTCATTTTCTCTGGCTTGCTCCATATACTCTTTATTTCTCTTCCTTTCAGATTCCTTGTATTCTTCATCTTCTCTGGCTTGCTGCATATAATCTTTATTTCTCTTCCTTTCAGATTTTTTGTATTCTTCATCTTCTCTGGCTTGCTCCATATACTCTTTATTTCTCTTCCTTTCAGATTCTTTGTATTTTTCATCTTCTCTGACTTTCTTTTTATACCCTTTATTTCTCTTCCTTTCAGATTCTTTGTATTCTTCCTCTTCTCTGGCTTGCTCCATATATTCTTTATTTCTCTTCCTTTCAGATTTTTTGTATTCTTCATCTTCTCTGGCTTGCTCCATGTATTCTTTATTTCTCTTCCTTTCAGATTTTTTGTATTCTTCATCTTCTCTGGCTTGCTCCATGTATTCTTTATTTCTCTTCCTTTCAGAATTTTTGTATTCTTCATCTTCTCTGGCTTGCTCCATATACTCTTTATTTCTCTTCCTTTCAGACTCTTTGTATTTTTCATCTTCTCTGACTTTCTTTTTATACCCTTTATTTCTCTTCCTTTCAGATTCTTTGTATTCTTCCTCTTCTCTGGCTTGCTCCATATATTCTTTATTTCTCTTCCTTTCAGATTTTTTGTATTCTTCATCTTCTCTGGCTTGCTCCATATATTCTTTATTTCTCTTCCTTTCAGATTTTTTGTATTCTTCATCTTCTCTGGCTTGCTCCATATACTGTTTATTTCTCTTCCTTTCAGATTTTTTGTATTCTTCATCTTCTCTGGCTTGCTCCATATACTGTTTATTTCTCTTCCTTTCAGATTTTTTGTATTCTTCATCTTCTCTGACTTTCTGTTTATTCTCTTTATTTTTCTTCCTTTCAGATTCATTATATTCTTCATCTTCACGCAATATTTTCATGCTATCTTTTCTCTTTTTCGTGCGCTGTGAATAGGAATGATGCAACTTTCTCTTATTAACTTTTTGATCAGTTAATTCCTCACTCACTGTTCTACGTTCTGAACGACCATCGGTCTCGGAACCATTAAACACAAAAGGAACTAATGTGAATGGATCATTAGAATCATTAGCTACGGGAAATTTTTGTATCATTAAACGTAGCAACTCATTTATGTTCTCGAAAGCAATTGCGATAGCTACACCTTCTGCATCGTACAAACCTTTTGCATTACAGCTGTGTGGGTCAAACAACCAGTACATGGACTTATTCTTAATAACAGCTATAGATTTTAATTGTGCAGTAAACACACCATAGTGATAGCACTGGAAAAATGTTTTTAACACACTGCCTAAATCCCTCAGTATGATCCCTTGTAATGCAAAATTATTTGTTACTGCATTGCAGATTACTTTTACATCATCAATTACAATATCCTGCAGCCAAACCTCATCAGCACACAAGTAAGGCGGATATGGCATAACACCATCATAATTTGAAATTGATTTTAAGTGCAAATCATTGCCTAAATGAAGAATTTTATCAATTACTTCAGAACTCCAAGTATCAATATTTATTACAGTTGAAAAACATAACGCCATCACCGAGTTGCTTGTGCACTGTGTGTTTTTAACCTCACCAAATATGTTATTGTTTTGGTTCAAGGTGCCGGTAATGACTTTGGCTGCTTTCACGTAAAACAACTTCTTAACATTAAAATTAAAACTGGTTCGTTTTTTACTAGGCATTATGAAAAGTCCTAAAACGTAAACCAGTAAACAAAGTACACAAACCAAAATAGAAACACCTGAAATGGTAGTATAACAAATAATATATGAATGAATAAAATGAAACAGCCCTTAAACCGTGGAAACAAAAAATATAAACTAAAATAGGAACACTTTAAATTTTACTATAACGAACAATAAGATATGAATTAATAAAATGAAACGATCTTACCAAATTGGTTCAAATCAGCATTCCTTAGAAGCAATAACCGCTAGAATATTCACAAAATCATAGCAGTTCGTTTATTTCTCAGTATAAACAAGAAGTGCATAGTTACCACATGCGAGAACCGCATTCATATATTTCATTCCTAGCATAGATAAGTTATAATGTATAGATAGTTAACTCAATCTTAAAACATTGGTATCTCTGCATTCAAATATTTCATTCCTTGCATAGATAACTAACAACAAATAGATAGTTAATTCTGTATTAAAGCACTGATCTCGCATAACACTTCGGGCGATCGACTGGCTTCCATTTATTTTCATACGGTAGGTGTAGAAACTTACACAGACTTCGGTGGCTCAATTGCACAAATAGCGTGATATCGTATCTCCATTTCTGCTTTTGGTCTACAATATGAAATTGGTTAACTGTTCTCACGTTTACAACCAAATCAAAATAATACCTGAGGTTTTCTGTTTTTTCTTTCCACTACAAATCTCTGAACCAAACCCAAGTTTGTGATCTGACTGTAGACCCGAAAACAACTTAAATTGGGTGTTTTCAAAAGATCCACATTTTAGGTGTAGTACATTTTCGTCTATCATTTAACACTTACCAATTATACAAGATTATATAGAATTCCTTCCGAATGAACAGGATTTTACAGGCTATTGCCAGAAAATTCAAGATATACATTTTATTTGCCATAAAAATGTCTTAAACATATGATACTTTAATAAAAATTGTTAGAGTAAATGGTAAACCGCAAGAGAAAGACAAAAGTTTAATACATAAAAATGTAGATCACGTTAAAACGCACAATATATGTCATAAACATTGTTTTTGTAAAGTGAACCATTTTCGAGATATTCCTTGTTATTTCTTTGAATTTTCCAATACTTACATTTTCGTTGTTCATTTTTTTTATGTTCTTGACATGCAATGAGAATTACATTTTACACATAGCGACCAGTTCTAAAAGTATTTGACTATCGCTTAAGACCTACTATGTTCCCCTTGTTTTGTATTTGCAAGCGCAATATAGAAAAAAAATACAGTAGCCTTTAAGAATTGACATATCTCTTAATAGCTGGTTGCTATGTAGAGCACAATTCTCTTTGCCACAGATTAATACTCTTTGCATATCCAAGACAAAAAAAAATGAATAACGAATTCCCACTTGAGAAAAAGTATATTGGAAAATTTAAGGAAATAACAAGCAATATCTCGAAAATGGTTCACCCAGCGAAAAAAATGTATATGGCATAAATTGTGTATTTTAACGCGAGCTACATTTTTTGTGTTGTAAACTTTTGTCTATCTCTTATGGTTTACCAGTTATGCAAAAGTCGTTCACAATGAAGAATACTTTTGGAGACATTCCCAGAAAATTCGAGATATACATTTCATTTCTCATGACATTACCCTAAACATATGATATTTTCATCAAAATCGTTAGAGCCATTTTTGAGAAAATTAAAAGTTTCGAAAAATGTTCCATGTAAAGGGTAGTCTGGGGTGGGGGGATTTTCTTGAAAACCTTTGTGTCGCATCTCTGGAAGATACTGAACCTAAATACCAAGTTTGGTGCTTATCCGATTGTTCGTTTTTGAGTTATGCTGTTCACAGACACACACACACACACGGACATGTTTCCAAAAATGCTTTTTTTGGATTCAGGGAGTCTCAAAACATGTATTTCCGGTGAAATCTCGGTATCGAATTTTTGGGTGGAATACAATACTTCCCCTAACTATACGTAGTAGAGAAAGTAAAATGAATAACGCATTTGAGAAAAAGTATAAGTATTGGAAAATTTAAGGAAATAACAAGCAATATCTCGAAAACGGTTCACTCAACAAAAGAAATGTATATGACATAAGTTGTGTATTTTAACGCGATCTACATTTTTTGTGTAGTAAACTTTTGTCTATCTCTTATGGTTTACCAGTTATGCAAAAGTCGTTCACAATGAAGAATACTTTTGGGGACATTCCCAGAAAATTCGAGATATACATTTCATTTCTCATGACATTACCCTAAACATATGATATTTTCATCAAAATCGTTAGAGCCATTTTTGAGAAAATTAAAAGTTTCGAAAAATCTTCCATGTAAAGGGTAGTCTGGTGTGGGGGGATTTTCTTGAAAACCTTCGTGTCGCATCTCTGGAAGATACTGAACCTAAATACCAAGTTTGGTGCTTATCCGATTGTTCGTTTTTGAGTTATGCTGTTCACAGACACACACACACACACACACACAGACACACACACGGACATGTTTCCAAAAATGCTTTTTTTGGATTCAGGAGGTCTCAAAACGTGTATTTCCGGTGGAATCTCGGTATCGAATTTTTGGGTGGAATGCAATACTTCCCCTACTTACTATACGTAGTAGAGAAAGTAAAAATCTGATGTTTTACACACACATGACTTTCTCTACTCTTGTACAAACTCTTTTTACAAAATCTTATTCTCCATCTATTTCATATTAATCAAGATAAACATTTGCAGAAACAATCTTTTGACATGAAAAGAGAATTACATTTTACACATAGTGACCAGTTCTAAAAATATTTCACTATCACTTAAGGCCTACTATGTTCCCCTTGTTTTGTATTTGCAAGGGCAATATAAGCACAGACATATTTCTTAATAGCTGGTTGCTATGTGCAGCACCATTCTCTTTACCACAGATTAATACTCTTTGCATATCCAAGACAAAAAATGAATAACGAATTCCTATTTGAGCAAATAAGTATTGAAAAATTTAAGGGAATAACAAGCAATATCTCGAAAATAGTTCACTCAACAAAAAAATGTATATGACATAAATTGTGTATTTTAACGCGATTACATTTTTTGTGTTGTAAAATTTTGTATATCTCTTATGGTTTATCAGTTATGCAAAAGTCGTTCACAATGAAGAATACTTTGGAGACATTCCCAGAAAATTCGAGATATACATTTCATTTGCCATGAAAATATCTTAAACATATGATATTTTAGTCAAAATCATTAGAGCCGTTTTTGAGAAAATTAAAATTTTCGAAAAATGTTCCATGTAAAGGGTAATCTGGGGTGGGGGGATTTTCTTGAAAACCTTCGTGTCGCATCTCTGGAAGATACCAAGTTTAGTGTTTATCTGACTGTTTGTTTCCGAGTTATGCTGTTCACAGACACACATACGGACATGTTTCCAAAAATGCTTTTATTGGATTCAGGGTGCCTCAAAATATATATTTCGGGTGAAATCTCGGTATCGAATTTTTGGGTGGATTACAATACTTCTCCTACTTACTATACGTAGTAGAGAAAGTAAAAAAAAAAAAAAGCCTATAATTTTTTGATTAAGAGCGTATGTTCAAAATGTTAAATCTAGGCCCAGTACGTTTGTTGAAGGAGCTTTTAAGATTGAAAAATGTAAATTTTTAAGATTAAAAAATGGTTTGAGGAAATGACATGCTCATGCAGTAGGTTTTCATTTTGAAAACCGGGTACCAAAGTTTTTAATACCTGAAATTTCATTTAAAATAACAATGCACATATTACCAATTCTTCACATTGAACATGGCTACGGATGGTATTTAGTACATTAGAGTTCATTCCTAATATTCCAATAGGTATTCTTAAGTAATATAATCTGACATGCTGTCAAATGTCGAGTCAGGTATTGTAATGCAAAGGAAATAGTTGCCCAGTTAAATGATTTGAGCTAAGAGCAAGCACTGTTGATTCCAATTTTGCACTTATAGATGCATAAACTTTATTATACCTAAAGAGGAATTCTATAAATTGGTTTCAGAATATGGTTTTTCATTTTTCTGCAAGCTAGGTGAAGAGCTATGTAAATTAAAAAAGAAGATTCATAATCAAAACACTGAAATATCTCGAAGGAGCATGGTTTGTTAGAAGCCATAGAGCGAACAGCTGATGGTGGGAAGCAGGTGTGTTATGTTGACTTCACAAGTCACTACTACGGTCAGGATAGGTGCAAGCAGAGTCTATTAGTATATATGGTCGAATGTAAAAGTAACTCAACCATTTGGATAATCTTTCTCACCTCAAATTATTTTTACAGGCTATACATAATTTCGTGAAGGTGGGAAGCAGAGCCTAAGTTTAGAAATACAGTATCTACTGATATTCCCATTTCCTGAATATCAGTGGATTTTTGGTCTATTTTTATGAATAGCATGGGAGCTTTATTAAATCATGGTTCTAAGAGGTAAAGTAAAGAATTAGCATAAAAGATCTTCTAGACCATTGAACAATTATTTCACAAAGATTATGGATTGTAAATTAATTTAAATCGTCATTCAAGATTTAAAAAACCACTCGTGTAACATCGGTATGGCAGCTAATAATAAACACAGTTTCATGTTATTGTTATGGAGCAAATAAAACCAGTAAATTAGTTAAGCTAGTTGCAATATGCATTTGAGTAATGCTGAATTTTTTCTTCAATATGACTGGAAATTAAATTGAGTTTTATTTATGGACGCTCTTTAACTACTATGGTTCTTAGCGTCCCATTCTATATTGGGCGTGAAACACCGGTAATTTAGCTCAGAGGCCTCTTTATCAGGCTTGAGGTTCTTTTACGTGCCGTAAATCTACGACACGGGACCACCGGCTTTACTTCCCTTCCGAAGGAAGCCGTGCTAACGATTTTTACGCCCGAAAAAATCCATCGCCCTCCGCCGGGTTTGAACCCGCGACCTTGGGAACTAGAGGCTAGCACGGTACCACTAGTCCACGGAGGACGACAATATGACTGGATGAAGTACTGGAATTTTTTTTTCAAAACCTATACCGGAATTTTAAACCTTCAAGACAGAAGGTCCTGTAAAATTTTAACATTTGTGAAACATAAAATTGTCACCACATACTAATATGTCAGGTTTTACATAATGCTATATATCTATATTTTGTCATGTATGCAGAATTTATTAAACTACCCAAATCTAACAATGAATGTATTATTATTGTTTTAAGGTTGAATTTCCTGAAGCTCGCATTTATGAAGAAACTTTGAACATTCTTCTCTATGAGAATCGGACGGGTCCTGACCAAGAATTGATGCAGGCTACCTCAACAAGAGGTGTTGTTACTGGAATGTCATCCTATACAAGTGATGAAGAGGAAGAGCGCTCTGGTCTTGCACGTCTGCGTTCTAACAAACAGAATAATCCATAATTTGTCAGTATTGGTGACAAGCATTCACTCATTAACAGATCACAAGGGGGGTTGGGACCATTATTCTGTATGTATCTCTTTTATCCTAATAATGTTAATTTAATGTATATTTTGTCTCTCTTAGAAAGTGTAACACAGATTTATATAGGAGTATTTCTGCCCATTGTTAGCATCCATGTAAAACAGACTGATTATAGCAATGTTTAAAATGGCTGTGTAATAAGAAAATCTAGGTAGAAAAAGAGAAAAACAATATGTATAGTATAGAATGAATATATCATTGAAAGGATAGAGATTCAATGTATTATTATAGCGCATAATGTTCATGTTTGTACCAGCAGCAAATAAGAGACTTCTACTTTATGCCTATCCCTTAATTTTCAGCATCATAGTCGTCCATTTGCAAAATTAAGTTCACATTAATAAATGGTTCAGAAAATTACAAGAGTTGATATTTTCTTTTTACCTTAAAGTAAATCAAACTGGAGTGTCCTGTTGCTTACCAGTGTTAATTACAGAGGCCCCAGAAACATTTAGCCACAATATATTGCTTAAAAGCTGAAAATTTATTTCAATTTCAATGTACTGAGTTTTACCACTGCATTGTAACTGTGTGGCATTAAACTTGATTTGTATGGTAAATTATATTAGCAGTGATGTTTGATGAGCTACCAGAAAAAAGGTGGTGGCAACTGGTGGACATATAATGGGTGTACTTCAATACCATACAGTGTTAACTATTAAAAACAAAGCACTACAAACAGTGAAGTTTTCTTCATGTTGAATTAGGAATGAATCACATTATTTTTGCACAAAATCTTCACCTACTAAGTTAATGAAACTGTTGGCTTGCCTCTCAAATATCAGATAACCCTGAATTGTACTGTTGGCTTGCCTCTCAAATATCAGATAACCCTGAATTGTACTGTTGACTTGCCTCTCAAATATCAGATAACCCTGAATTGTCCAGAGAAATATAAAACAGAAAGACAAATTTGCTGTATCACACTACTTTTGTTCTGAGAACCACAACATTGATCAAACCATAAAATTGTTAAAACCAGTTTCCTCATCACTAGAACTGACTATTTTGGAGAAAATATTCATTGTCAAGAATGAAGAAAGTATAGTAAATTTTGAAATCCCGCCAATGAGTAGGTTGTTAGAGCTTTGTCACTCCACCAGTAGATGGCAGTAGGATCCAACCCAGCCAGGGGAGAAGGAAGCAGGAACATGCTTCCATTATCAAATTGCTGATGCGGGCAATTGCCCTCGAAAACGTTCCAGTTTTATTAACTTTAAGTGAAGGTTTTGTGTAAAAACAAGTGACTCATTCCTAATTCAACCATACAATGTGTTCACATGTTTTACCTTCTCTACTACTTACTGTGGTAAGTGGAGAAAGAATTGCATTCCACCCAAAAATTTGATACTGAGATTTCACTGGAAATGCATATTTTGAGACTTCCTGAATCAAAAAACGTTTTTAAAAAAAGGTGTCTCCCCCTCTTCTTGTTTCTTTCAAAAACAAAAAGTCAATTAAATACCAAACTTGGTGTTTAAGTTAAACATCTTCCAAGAATGCAACAAAAAGTTTTCCAACGTAGCCTCCCATCCCAAAGTTCTCTTTACGTTTCTCAAAAATGGTAATGATTTGGATTAACATACCATATGTTTAGGTTATATTTGATGACAAATGAATATTGAATTTTCTGAATTCCAAATGACTTGGGCATTCGCAAATCATAAGACTTAGATAAAACCTTACTACACAAAAAAATGTAGATCTCATTAAAGTACACAATTTATGTGAAATAAAATATTTTTATGACAACCATTTCTGAGATATTCCTTGTTGCTGCTTTTGATTTTTAAAATACTTAAATTTTTCTCAGCTAGTAAGTTCTATTTGTATTTTTCTTATGGTCATGCAAAGAGTATAGAATTTCAAAGCCATCACATAACGGCACATGCTTTAAAAGCCTGACTATTGCTTTACCTTCAGCAAAATGTGTAATTACAGTTTATCTGGGTTAACAAGGAGTAGTTGAGAGAATAAGCAATTGTAAAAATATTTTGTGGAAGAGTGAATAGTGAAAGTCGTGTATACAACACAAGATTTTTACATGTGTGTTACCTAATGGTGAATATGAAGACCATACAATGCTCCTTATTGTGGAACATATTGATGACTGGTGTGAAATCCCTCAAAAATCTCTTTATCTTAATAGGTAATTCTCTTCTCCATAGACAACATTGCCAGAGCAATAAGGCAATCCTGCTATATGATGTTTCTCAAGAAAATGTTTTTAAGCATTATAAGCATCTTTCTGGCTCAGACATTGGCATTATAATAAAATGAATCTTGCAAGCTATAAGAGATTATGTATTGCAGTATTTGCACAGCTCCATGGTATTTCTAAACTCAGATCTTCCATATAGAACCATGAGCTGTCTTTAATATTTTGTTTTTAAGTTTGAAGTTCAATATCAGAAAAGTGGTTTAAAATCCTTCCAAAGAATTTACAGTTTAACAGCTTTGCTGAATCGAGATGACTCAAGGACCAAAAGTAATGTATAACTTCCACAATGATGCAATTGCACATTTCTTTAGCTTCTAATTTCAGACACTCCACTTTCTGATGTTTGCCCATTGTTTCAGATGGAACCATAAATGTACTGTTGACTTGCCTCTGAAATATCAATTACCCTGAATTGTACTGTTGACTTGCCTCGTGAATAACAATACCTGAATTGTGCTGTTGACTTGCCTTACGAATATCAGATACCCTGAATTGTACTGTTGACTTGCCTCTCAAATATTAGATAACCCTGAATTGTACTGTTGACTTGCCTCTGAAATATCAGATAACCTTGAATGGTACTAACATCAGATACCCTGAACTGTACTGTTGACTTGCCTCTCAAATATCAGATAACCCTGAATTGTACTGTTGACTTGCCTCTGAAATATCAGATAACCCTGAATTGTACTGTTGATTTGCCTCAGAAATATCAGATAACCCTGAATTGTACTGTTGATTTGCCTCTGAAATATCAGTTACCCTGAATTGTACTGTTGACTTGTCTCTGAAATATCAGTTACCCTGAATTGTACTGTTGACTTGTCTCTGAAATATCAGTTACCCTGAATTGTACTGTTGACTTGCCTCTGAAATATCAGATAACCCTGAATTGTACTGTTGATTTGCCTCTGAAATATCAGATAACCCTGAATTGTACTGTTGATTTGCCTCTGAAATATCAGTTACCCTGAATTGTACTGTTGACTTGTCTCTGAAATATCAGTTACCCTGAATTGTACTGTTGACTTGCCTCTGAAATATCGGATAACCCTGAATTGTACTGTTGACTTGCCTATCAAATATCAGATAACCCTGAATTGTACTGTTGATTTGCCTCTGAAATATCAGTTACCCTGAATTGTACTGTTGACTTGTCTCTGAAATATCAGTTACCCTGAATTGTACTGTTGACTTGCCTCTGAAATATCAGTTACCCTGAATTGTACTGTTGACTTGCCTCTGAAATATCAGTTACCCTGAATTGTACTGTTGACTTGCCTCTGAAATATCAGTTACCTGAATTGTACTGTTGACTTGCCTCTGAAATATCAGTTACCCTGAATTGTACTGTTGACTTGTCTCTGAAATATCAGTTACCCTGAATTGTACTGTTGACTTGCCTCTGAAATATCGGATAACCCTGAATTGTACTGTTGACTTGCCTCTCAAATATCAGGTAACCCTGAATTGTACTGTTGACTTGCCTCTGAAATATCAGTTACCCTGAATTGTACTGTTGACTTGTCTCTCAAATATCAGATAACCCTGAATTGTACTGTTGACTTGCCTCTGAAATATCAGTTACCCTGAATTGTACTGTTGACTTGCCTCTCAAATATCAGATACCCTGAATTGTACTGTTAACTTGCCTCTGAAATATCGGATAACCCTGAATTGTACTGTTGACTTGCCTCTCAAATATCAGATAACCCTGAATTGTACTGTTGATTTGCCTCTGAAATATCAGTTACCCTGAATTGTACTGTTGGCTTGTCTCTGAAATATCAGTTACCCTGAATTGTACTGTTGACTTGCCTCTGAAATATCAGTTACCCTGAATTCTACTGTTGACTTGCCTCTGAAATATCAGATAACCCTGAATTGTACTGTTGACGTGCCTCTGAAATATCAGTTACCCTGAATTGTACTGTTGACTTGCCTCTGAAATATCAGTTACCCTGAATTGTACTGTTGACTTGCCTCTCAAATTTCAGATAACCCTGAATTGTACTGTTGACTTGCCTCTCAAATATCAGATAACCCTGAATTGTACTGTTGACGTGCCTCTGAAATATCAGTTACCCTGAATTGTACTGTTGACTTGCCTCTGAAAAATCAGTTATCCTGAATTGTACTGTTGACTTGCCTCTCAAATTTCAGATAACCCTGAATTGTACTGTTGACTTGCCTCTCAAATATCAGATAACCCTGAATTGTACTGTTGACGTGCCTCTGAAATATCAGTTACCCTGAATTGTACTGTTGACTTGCCTCTGAAATATCAGTTACCCTGAATTGTACTGTTGACTTGCCTCTCAAATTTCAGATAACCCTGAATTCTACTGTTGACTTGCCTCTGAAATATCAGATATCCCTGAATTGTACTGTTGACGTGCCTCTGAAATATCAGTTACCCTGAATTGTACTGTTGACGTGCCTCTGAAATATCAGTTACCCTGAATTGTACTGTTGACTTGCCTCTGAAATATCAGTTATCCTGAATTGTACTGTTGACTTGCCTCTCAAATTTCAGATAACCCTGAATTGTACTGTTGACTTGCCTCTCAAATATCAGATAACCCTGAATTGTACTGTTGACGTGCCTCTGAAATATCAGTTACCCTGAATTGTACTGTTGACTTGCCTCTGAAATATCAGTTACCCTGAATTGTACTGTTGACTTGCCTCTCAAATTTCAGATAACCCTGAATTCTACTGTTGACTTGCCTCTGAAATATCAGATAACCCTGAATTGTACTGTTGACGTGCCTCTGAAATATCAGTTACCCTGAATTGTACTGTTGACTTGCCTCTCAAATTTCAGATAACCCTGAATTGTACTGTTGACTTGCCTCTCAAATTTCAGATAACCCTGAATTCTACTGTTGACTTGCCTCTGAAATATCAGATAACCCTGAATTGTACTGTTGACTTGCCTCTCAAATTTCAGATAACCCTGAATTGTACTGTTGACTTGCCTCTCAAATATCAGATAACCCTGAATTGTACTGTTGACTTGCCTCTCAAATATCAGATAACCCTGAATTGTACTGTTGACTTGCCTCTCAAATATCAGATACCCTGAATTGTACTGTTGACTTGCCTCTCAAATATCAGATAACCCTGAATTTTACTGTTGACTTGCCTCTGAAATATCAGTTACCCTGAATTGTACTGTTGACTTGCCTCTCAAATATCAGATAACCCTGAATTGTACTGTTGACTTGCCTCTCAAATATCAGATACCCTGAATTGTACTGTTGACGTGCCTCTGAAATATCAGTTACCCTGAATTGTACTGTTGACTTGCCTCTGAAAAATCAGTTATCCTTAATTGTACTGTTGACTTGCCTCTCAAATTTCAGATAACCCTGAATTGTACTGTTGACTTGCCTCTCAAATATCAGATAACCCTGAATTGTACTGTTGACGTGCCTCTGAAATATCAGTTACCCTGAATTGTACTGTTGACTTGCCTCTGAAATATCAGTTACCCTGAATTGTACTGTTGACTTGCCTCTCAAATTTCAGATAACCCTGAATTCTACTGTTGACTTGCCTCTGAAATATCAGATAACCCTGAATTGTACTGTTGACGTGCCTCTGAAATATCAGTTACCCTGAATTGTACTGTTGACGTGCCTCTGAAATATCAGTTACCCTGAATTGTACTGTTGACTTGCCTCTGAAATATCAGTTATCCTGAATTGTACTGTTGACTTGCCTCTCAAATTTCAGATAACCCTGAATTGTACTGTTGACTTGCCTCTCAAATATCAGATAACCCTGAATTGTACTGTTGACGTGCCTCTGAAATATCAGTTACCCTGAATTGTACTGTTGACTTGCCTCTCAAATATCAGATACCCTGAATTGTACTGTTGACTTGCCTCTGAAATATCGGATAACCCTGAATTGTACTGTTGACTTGCCTCTCAAATATCAGATAACCCTGAATTGTACTGTTGATTTGCCTCTGAAATATCAGTTACCCTGAATTGTACTGTTGACTTGTCTCTGAAATATCAGTTACCCTGAATTGTACTGTTGACTTGCCTCTGAAATATCAGTTACCCTGAATTCTACTGTTGACTTGCCTCTGAAATATCAGATAACCCTGAATTGTACTGTTGACGTGCCTCTGAAATATCAGTTACCCTGAATTGTACTGTTGACTTGCCTCTGAAATATCAGTTACCCTGAATTGTACTGTTGACTTGCCTCTCAAATTTCAGATAACCCTGAATTGTACTGTTGACTTGCCTCTCAAATATCAGATAACCCTGAATTGTACTGTTGACGTTCCTCTGAAATATCAGTTACCCTGAATTGTACTGTTGACTTGCCTCTGAAAAATCAGTTATCCTGAATTGTACTGTTGACTTGCCTCTCAAATTTCAGATAACCCTGAATTGTACTGTTGACTTGCCTCTCAAATATCAGATAACCCTGAATTGTACTGTTGACGTGCCTCTGAAATATCAGTTACCCTGAATTGTACTGTTGACTTGCCTCTGAAATATCAGTTACCCTGAATTGTACTGTTGACTTGCCTCTCAAATTTCAGATAACCCTGAATTCTACTGTTGACTTGCCTCTGAAATATCAGATAACCCTGAATTGTACTGTTGACGTGCCTCTGAAATATCAGTTACCCTGAATTGTACTGTTGACGTGCCTCTGAAATATCAGTTACCCTGAATTGTACTGTTGACGTGCCTCTGAAATATCAGTTACCCTGAATTGTACTGTTGACTTGCCTCTGAAATATCAGTTATCCTGAATTGTACTGTTGACTTGCCTCTCAAATTTCAGATAACCCTGAATTGTACTGTTGACTTGCCTCTCAAATATCAGATAACCCTGAATTGTACTGTTGACGTGCCTCTGAAATATAAGTTACCCTGAATTGTACTGTTGACTTGCCTCTGAAATATCAGTTACCCTGAATTGTACTGTTGACTTGCCTCTCAAATTTCAGATAACCCTGAATTCTACTGTTGACTTGCCTCTGAAATATCAGATAACCCTGAATTGTACTGTTGACGTGCCTCTGAAATATCAGTTACCCTGAATTGTACTGTTGACTTGCCTCTCAAATTTCAGATAACCCTGAATTGTACTGTTGACTTGCCTCTCAAATTTCAGATAACCCTGAATTCTACTGTTGACTTGCCTCTGAAATATCAGATAACCCTGAATTGTACTGTTGACTTGCCTCTCAAATTTCAGATAACCCTGAATTGTACTGTTGACTTGCGTCTCAAATATCAGATAACCCTGAATTGTACTGTTGACTTGCCTCTCAAATATCAGATACCCTGAATTGTACTGTTGACTTGCCTCTCAAATATCAGATAACCCTGAATTTTACTGTTGACTTGCCTCTGAAATATCAGTTACCCTGAATTGTACTGTTGACTTGCCTCTCAAATATCAGATAACCCTGAATTGTACTGTTGACTTGCCTCTCAAATATCAGATACCCTGAATTGTACTGTTGACGTGCCTCTGAAATATCAGTTACCCTGAATTGTACTGTTGACTTGCCTCTGAAAAATCAGTTATCCTTAATTGTACTGTTGACTTGCCTCTCAAATTTCAGATAACCCTGAATTGTACTGTTGACTTGCCTCTCAAATATCAGATAACCCTGAATTGTACTGTTGACGTGCCTCTGAAATATCAGTTACCCTGAATTGTACTGTTGACTTGCCTCTGAAATATCAGTTACCCTGAATTGTACTGTTGACTTGCCTCTCAAATTTCAGATAACCCTGAATTCTACTGTTGACTTGCCTCTGAAATATCAGATAACCCTGAATTGTACTGTTGACGTGCCTCTGAAATATCAGTTACCCTGAATTGTACTGTTGACGTGCCTCTGAAATATCAGTTACCCTGAATTGTACTGTTGACTTGCCTCTGAAATATCAGTTATCCTGAATTGTACTGTTGACTTGCCTCTCAAATTTCAGATAACCCTGAATTGTACTGTTGACTTGCCTCTCAAATATCAGATAACCCTGAATTGTACTGTTGACGTGCCTCTGAAATATCAGTTACCCTGAATTGTACTGTTGACTTGCCTCTGAAATATCAGTCACCCTGAATTGTACTGTTGACTTGCCTCTCAAATTTCAGATAACCCTGAATTCTACTGTTGACTTGCCTCTGAAATATCAGATAACCCTGAATTGTACTGTTGACGTGCCTCTGAAATATCAGTTACCCTGAATTGTACTGTTGACTTGCCTCTCAAATTTCAGATAACCCTGAATTGTACTGTTGACTTGCCTCTCAAATATCAGATAACCCTGAATTGTACTGTTGACTTGCCTCTCAAATATCAGATAACCCTGAATTGTACTGTTGACTTGCCTCTCAAATATCAGATACCCTGAATTGTACTGTTGACTTGCCTCTCAAATATCAGATAACCCTGAATTTTACTGTTGACTTGCCTCTGAAATATCAGTTACCCTGAATTGTACTGTTGACTTGCCTCTCAAATATCAGATAACCCTGAATTGTACTGTTGACTTGCCTCTCAAATATCAGATACCCTGAATTGTACTGTTGACTTGCCTCTGAAATATCAGATAACCCTGAATTTTACTGTTGACTTGCCTCTGAAATATCAGTTACCCTGAATTGTACTGTTGACTTGCCTCGTGAATAACAATACCTGAATTGTGCTGTTGACTTGCCTTACGAATATCAGATACCCTGAATTGTACTGTTGACTTGCCTCTCAAATATCAGATAACCCTGAACTGTACTGTTGACTTGCCTCTCAAATATCAGATAACCCTGAATTGCACTGTTGACTTGCCTCTCAAATATCAGATATGCTGAACTGTACTGTTGACTTGCCTCTCAAATATCAGATAACCCTGAATTGCACTGTTGACTTGCCTCTCAAATATCAGATATGCTGAATTGTACTGTTGACTTGCCTCTCAAATATCAGATAACCCTGAATTGCACTGTTGACTTGCCTCTCAAATATCAGATATGCTGAATTGTACTGTTGACTTGCCTCTCAAATATCAGATAACCCTGAATTGCACTGTTGACTTGCCTCTCAAATATCAGATATGCTGAATTGTACTGTTGACTAGCCTCTTGAATATCAGACACAGCTTTGTTCACTCTAATTACATCAGTTGATCTCGACTGCAGCTGATTATAAAGTATATTGTAACAAATGAGAACACCAGTTGCTGCTAAACACACTTTGTCACATAGGTGCTCAGCGTAGCATAAACTTCGCACTTGAGACACACACTGAAAACAAAACTCAATTGATCTGTCGAGTCCAATCACAATTGAACTGCACTCAGCATTGTCCTCTTTTAACTGTCAAAACTTGACTTCTTGACTGCACTTAACTTCGTCACATCTTAGCTGAACTGAACTCATGCGCAAGACTGGCCTCCTACATAGACCTTGCATACAATGCAGAACATTGTAAAATGGAACCTATTCGAACTGTTAAAAGGAATCCTCTGGAGCAGGGAAGCAGCACATAATCGACTATTGTTCTGCATGGTGGCCAGCCACAACCAATAGCCAGGCTGGGGCAGCTTGCCAGTAATTTCATGCATGCAGTCACAATATCAACATAAGGCATTACTCTGTGAAAGAACTTCAAGAAAGAAATTTATCTCCTAAATCATACTGAAGTCCATTTGCTGTCAGACATGCCTTATCAGGTGCAGCATTTTCCAGCTCCAAAAGCAAAATCCTTTCTGATTTTCATAAACCACATTAATAGTTTTAGATCTAAGACTTTACCTAGTTGCAGAACCACCAGCTTTTGTTGCCATATTCTAGGTTGGTAGTTAAGTGACTTGACGAATTAACCCATTCAAGTCATATGACAATGGTATTTAAATTAAATGAGGAGCACAGCTTGTATCCAGAGAGGAGGTAAACAAGCCAAAGTGTGTCCTTGAGTACTAGAAGTGAATGCGAGGTGTCAAAGCCTTGTTTTCTAATATGCAAAACACAGCTAAAGGTTATAGGCACATATGTGCATATTCAATTGTTTTAATTTATTCCACAAGATGACTGCTAAGAAACAGACTACATGGACTTTAAAATCAATGTCACTCATCAGCCACTTCAAAGTGTAACATTATAAGAGTTCAGAGTTAGAGGTCTGCCTTCACCCCATTGAGACTGCAAGCCAAAACACGTGCACATTTTACATACAGACAGACAAAAAATGGAACAAAAAGATGTATGCTATAGTAGGGGGGAAATAGTGAAAAAGCTTGGCAATACAACAAATTTTAAGTTGCACTTCATTTGTAGAACTGTTTTGAGATCTACCGCACTCAACAATCATATTAGGCCATAAAAATTTGTGAGTCAGTGCTTCCAGTATCATGCATGAAAATTCCAGGAAAGAAGTTATATCAGTTGAGTGTATATGTATTTTTAAGCTTTACAGTACGTTTGTGTAGCTGTAACAGGATTTAAATCAGAGTTTTAGGTAGCCATGAAGGTATTTAACCCTTTATTGCAGAATTATTTTGTCACATATGCTGCTCTTCCTCTAATTCCTAAATTGGCTTTTATATCCTTTTTACTGGCACCACAACTGAAGCGATTTGAATAGCCGTAATCATTAAAGCAATACGAAGGACTGGCCATCCATTGGAAGCCAGACTTCGTGAGTGCAGTCAAGTGTGCCTGTGGTAAAGGATGGGGAAGACCCAAGTAAAATAACCAGTGTAGTGGCACTCTTGGATGTTGACCGGGTTACATTTGACTGCAGTTGCATGGGTTTTGCTGATTGTTATTAAAAAAAACACTATAGTTTTATTGCAAAAAAATGAATAGCTTTACAATATATAACAGCTACAAACAACCTAATTCTATTGCTGAAGGTTAGTATAATACTACCACCTCCATTCCAAAATGTGGTATAGAAATTACTTCATAGTGTGGGATTATTGCACATGCGCTGTTGTGTAAGGATTTTATGGTCCCAATGTTTTCATTAGTGAGTGTGGATCTCTTGTACATGGAGGTGACTTATTCGTGTACTGTGGAGTGAAAACAAAAATACTGAAACAGCTAATAATGAACAGGAATCAAGCAGTGATGTTCTAGTGGAAGTCCAAAGACCAGCAGCAGAGCCAAATGTAAGTAGAATGTCCACATCACAACTGATTGCCATATATGCACTTATAGCAGACGTACAATATGTTTGTGTACTGTATACACTCATGTTTTGGAACAATATACAGGTTGGGCGAGAAGTCCCCATACCCTATGAGTATCAAATGTTATGCTTATTCCATTAAAGCATCCATTAGCTTTTATGAAAGTACTGAAGCTGCTTTCCTATTTAACTATAATGGTATGTTATTGCTTCTAAGGGTGGAATGTTAAGGAAGCTCAGAATCAAATTACTCAAAGAATGAACTGGCTTTATTATAGCAAAAAGATTTATATAGTGTTAAACAATTATATAGTTTCAATTATGCCTGCTGCTTTAACATAAATAAAAATTGTACAATACTTTACACGTTTAAATACATATAGTTTTAGTTTTTCCTTTTACTTTTCTTTATAACAAGCTCTAATCTTTACATAGGTTTTCTGTTTGCTTCAACTGCAAAATTTGATTTACATACAATTTTCAAAAGTATTAAAGTTTCTTTCACAAGTTGAATGATTTAGAACCAAGGGTAATGGATAGAATTTTTAAAATGCCAACAAAAATGTATGAAGTTAAATTTAGACAAGACCACAAATTACCATGGCTAGCAAACGTGCCAAAAAATGCTTACCCTAGCCAAATACAAGTTAGACTTGCTAGGCAGTCTGCTCGCTGTGTGGATTCCGTGTTCACTGTTTGCTCCCTCTGCCCCGAAGAACCACTTTCCTCCCCTTGACAGCTAATAGCAAACATGGACACCCATTACGTTGTTTTACCATGCTTGCATTAATGATATTTCCCTCTGACACGTTCCTCCAGAATCTACTGATGCTGCCATGTTCAGCGCAGGGAGGTTTTTCAACCTGGTACAACTTGTGCCGCTGTCTGATATAGCTACTAAGTTCTCTCCCCAAATGTCATGAAGCTCAAAATGTTTTAGCAGATAATTGCCAATTTTATCCTCTCCTGTTCCAACAGTTGCTTCATGACATATGTGAAAGTCGCCTTGTTTTTTCTGAAAAAGAATGGATGCTGAGATTGCAACAGAAGAGCTGTTTGTAAAACCAGAATAGGTTGATATTTAGATGAAGGGAAGGTTTGCTCATGGTCAAACATTATACAAATTCCTCATCATTCTCTAATGCTTCTGTAGCTTGCTTGGTGACACCCTTTGCTGCTTTTGTTTAACGGTGATGCAACTCTTGCAGATCTAATGAAGATTTCAACATCTCTATCATTTTCCAGTTTAGCCTTCTATGTTTAGTTAAACATGTCTAAATGTATCACTGCATACAGGAAGCTTTTTAAGTTTAACACACTATTCCTTGTATTTGTTGTAACAATAATCATACTCATCAAACCTCTTTTATAATGGCTGGTGTATGTTGGCAGCCTGTCTATGAAATCATTCACAAACTCAATATCTATAAGTGACAGTGATGTGTGGTGAAGGTATCCGCCAGGGTAAGCAATCTCACTGTAAGTGGTTAAACGAAAATATACTGTAGGTACATATATAATTGCAATTAAAACGATAATATTACTGCCATGCTGTCATTATATTGTAACAAAATACAGTATTTTTAATTTATCTTCTTTGAAGCAGAGCTGAGTTCTTTTCCCTTTCTCGGCAAAACCGTCAATTACATGGTCATAAAATTTGGAATCCAGTTGTAGATTCACTAGCAGTTCCTTCTCCAGTGCTATAAAAAATAAGTTTGAAGGTGTTTCCTGTTCCTCAGCGTTGCGTGTATAATTTCATATGTTTTTTTAGTTTAGAAAAACTAGTTAAACTGCAGCACTACTTGCTAGAATAGTTAACACCATCTCACACAGTTTTGTTAGTTCACTATATGCCCTGTTCAGTTCATTTGTTTTGATGAAGGCTAGAGGATCATTCATGGATTTATGATGCATGTCTAGAGACAGTAAGTTGCACAAAGTTGTGACCTCAAAGCAACAAAATCAAAGACTGTCCCATAGGATTCTCTTAGTGGCTGTACAGGTAATTGTGGAAAAGATGGCTTGTATTTGATGAAATTCTTAAAATTTAACAATTCCAGAAAATGCAAAGACTTAATATTACCAAATCTTTCTCTGAGAGAAAGTAAAAGGGTGTACAGAACCTCGTAGTGCACTTTCTTGTCCAAACAATCGTTGCCTGTATAGCATTTCTTAGGTGGTTCTTGATCACCAATATCTTTTTGAATTATATCCCAACTCCATTAAAGGAATCGTGCTTCTCCTCTAAGGTCCTCTGAAATTCCTTAACTTTCAATATCAGATGACTTTGCTTGGAGAATATTATATACAGTGTCAGTGATGGTAAATATTATAGCAAACATCTGTAATACAAATTTGAAGGTGAAATCCTCCATTTTGCTCACAAAACCTCGTGCAGCAGTATAAGCATCTTGATCCCACTTTTCATCAGCATTGGCAATAGTTTCAAACAATGAAAAAAGTTCTTTTCTGTATTCATAGATTCTTCCACCAAACAAGGGATATAGCTCCAGTGCGTTATTGTCGTCCTCCGTAGTGTAGTGGTTACCATGCTAGCCGCTAGTTCCCGATGTCGCGGGTTCAGACCCGGTGGCAGGAGTTAAAGGGCGTCCATAAATAAAACTCAATTTAATTTTTCCAGTGCGTTTGTGAAACACGCGGCAGTCTTCTGTGTCTCATTGTCTAGGGCCTAAGTTCTCTTACAAGACTGAAAAAAAATGCTGCTATCCCATTAACGGTCATGAAGAATATCCTAAATTCTCGAATGTGTGTAACCGCCTGGGATATAGCTATATTTAATATCCGTGGGCAAAACAGTGCACAAATAGAGCATGGGGAAATTATCATCTCCCTTTCGCTTGAAGTCCATTTAAATGACCCGCCATAACAGCCGCACCATCGTACGTCTGAGCAATTAGCTTTTCCCCACAGTCAAATTCATCCTAAGATCGTTTACAATTTTGTATATTGCATCAGCTGACCGATTACCTGAAATATTTTTTGAACATCGCCTTCAGCTCCAACGAATCCCATTATTGCAGAAAGTTGGGATAAATGGGCAAAATTTGTACTTTCATCCAAACCAATGGCAACAAAGCTGGTCTCTTGGATTACTGTCTTTATCTCCGTCAATAAGAACATTGCTTATTGATTGAATTACGTCGTTCTGGATTAGAATTGATAGCCCAGTAAACACTGTCCCCTGTTCCATGAAAGTTCTCAACTTCTTGTCATACAGACAAAGCAGGTTTACAAGTTCTACATAATTCCCCTTGCTGCTGGATTCTGATGACTCATCATGATCCCTAAATGCTAATTACTGTTTCCCCAAAAAGTAAACAATATCAATTAGGCGTTTCATTACTTCTCTATTTGTTCATACTAGTTCGTTGTGCTGATTTTCTCTCACTTTCTTCTGAATGTCCAACAAGTGGTCTATTCTGCATTTACCAAATTTTTTCAGCAGAATACCATGGTTTGGAGATGAGTGCTGGTAAAGCTGTGTTTTTAATTGCTTTATGAATATTCCCCATGTCACTGAACCCGCCACTAGAGTACACATTTTTGTCGTTAGCATACAGGAGACAACACCAACAGTGAAGTTTTTGTTGGTGCGGACGACCGATAAGCCATTCATTAATAATATATAATTGTGAATTGGATTTTCGTACACAGCTTTCGTAGTAATGTTTAGGCCAGGCTTTGGTCTTCCTTCCTGCACAATTTTAATATTTTCTTCATAGTTTCGAGAAGAAAAACTTCGCGATATAACACTGCACACTATGCAGCCATCCGCGTCTGCACTTCTGTTCTGACGAAAGCGAAGATTCCATCTTTCCTCTCAGCGGTTTGTTATCCAAGCGCTAGCGTACGCACGTGCTTTGCTTACCTTATATTATTCGCGCAAAACTTCTGGACTCGTGACCTTGATTGCCAACCCAGCTGCCGAGCCTAGGAATGGTTTATGTTTAGCTTAATCAACGAAAGCGATATAATACCTTTGCTTACTCACAGTGCGTAACACATACAGTCTGCATAGAAAGTGTCTGCATTTGGTTGTAACTTTAAAGAGAGCTGCAGTATCTAAATAGTACTTATTTCATATTTGTTATATTTATAACCATGGCTCCTATGTTTTCAAAGTTAAGTGGTAAGGTGTTACATAGTCAAAGTAGGGAAATAATTGCAAATGTCCTCGACTTCAAGAAGCAGAGATGAAGGAAGAAAATATATGTTCATCCGATTTCCACAAAAGCCTTAAGAGAATGAAAGAAAGAGTAGTCAAAGCAACTGGTGTTTCACCGAGTTCCGATTCCAGAGTTCTCAAAGATAAGAGAAAAAAAACATATGGATGAAAGAGTACCATTTGACACATCTGGGAAGAAACATAAGGTCCCTAAATGTATTACAGAAATAGACGATTTCGAATGCGTCATTCGGCGCACGATTCACAATTCCTATGTGGAAGAAAAAACTGTGCTAACAATAAGCAGATTGCTCATCCAGCTGAAACACAGCAGAAACTTACAAGGTGGTGCTACAAATCTCAGAAAAATTATTAAAGATTTAGGGTTCAAGTGGAAGAAACCGAAATCAAATAGAACTCTAACAGAAAAGCAAAATAAATAAATAAAATAAAAAAATAATAAAATAAAAAAAATAAAAAGTAAATGTTGCCATGATAGCTTAGTCGGTTAGACCAACGGCACGGAAAGCCTAAGATCCGTGGTTCAAATCCCGGCTATGGCATTGAATTTTTCAGTCTGATTCTACCTTTCCAAATGAGTATAATTTTATATGTACTTATATCAGTGTGTACTTATATCAGCATTAATTTTAAGGTGGTGCTACAAATTTCAGAAAAATACTATAGTGTATGAAGATGAGTCATACATACACAGCAGTCGTACAGCATCTAAAAGTTGGAATGACGATAGCGAATTAGGTTGCAGGTTCCTGTTGCTAAAGGGCAAATACTTATTATCGTTCATGCTGTTGGAGAGATCGGCTTCCTTCCAAATGCCCTTCTTTTACAAGTTGCAAAATCAACAGGAGATTTTCATCAAGAAATGAATACAGAAAAGTACATGAAGTGAATCAACGCCATGTTGAGACCTAATATGCCTGCTGGGTCTGTTCTGGTCATCGACAATGCTTCACAATGCGTCAACACTCAATTGACAAACCACCTACCCCAAATTCATTGAAAGAAGAAATGAGAGCTTGGTTACTTAGACATAATATAGCTTTAGATGAAAGCATGAGTAAAACAAAGCTATATAATTTAATTAAAACCAACAAACAGCTTCAGACGTCATACATACTTGACCAGATAGTAATACAACATCGCCATAATGTACTTAGACTCCCATCGCATCACCCAGATCTAAACCCAATCGAATTAATCTGGGCTGATATCAAAAAATGTGTGGCATGCAGAAATATGACTTTTAAATTAAAATATGTGGAGCAGTTATAACGCCAGCAATTTGCTGAAATTGGAAGGCCAGAATGGGAAAATGTATGTCGACATGTTGAATAAATTAAGAATCATTATTTCGAAAAATACGGAATTGAAGAAAATCAAATAGAAAGACTTCTCATCCAAGATAATGGTGCAGAAAGTAGTGAGCAGCGATGACGGCAATAATGTGAGTGATTCCGCAGAAGAGGAAGGGTTGTTAGGTGTGGAAGAATTGGAGGCAATGATTGACAGCGTTTTTTATATTAAGCGCTTTTTACAGCGTGGATTTTAATATACTGTATATAACTAAGTTTATCAGCGCAAAGCAGTGCATAACCGGTGTGGATATTTGACGATGACTGTCCTACGCACTCCTGCAGTGTGCAGTCCACCGGTCACCACCTGATCTGGTAAGCAACTCGCATCATAGCTCTCATTAAGATTTTCACGTGTCTAGAACTGTTGCGCCGATTATACTTATGGAGGATAATTTCGTTTTGACATGGCACATAAAATATAAGGCGGCTAAACGTAAACAAACTGAGAATAAGATGTCACGCTTGTCATCGAATAAATAAGGCTAAACACTGTACAAAATCACTCGTTACTTATACGTAAATTCGTTTGAAATACACTTGTTAGTTGTTACACTGCAAAATGATGGAAGTTCATTCACATTCGCCCGCACTTAACGCATCTGCTCCACCTGAGTCGATGGCGACCGAGTTGACCCAAAATACTACGAAAATACAGTGGCGCGGATAGAGCAAGTTGAACGTATGATATCGTATCCTTGTACAATAAAATGGAAATCTCATTTCAAGGCCACTTCAGTAGCCAAGCGGTAAACACAAAACAACACGTATTGCAAGATAATTTAATCTAATTTTGCAGAATTTTTCAGGTTAAGCACTGCTTACCTTGCGTACATGGACTACACGACATTGACAAGTGAATAATTATTTCGTGTGTGTGTGTGTGCGTGCGTGCGTGGGCACACCGCGTGAGACTTCTCATTTTGCGGATTGGTAACTAGGCAACCCTGCATTTTACAGACCATGCGAAATGCAGATGCTGACACCGCATTCACCAGCCCGTTGATTACGGCTACGGTGGTGCTCGTTAACATGTTGGAAAGTCATGGTGAAGGTAGGAAGTTCAAATCCCGCTGCGAATAAATGAGTTTTCTGTTCTTTTCTGTTCATGTTTCGAGAACGTTCTTGCAAATAATTATTTCTTTCCGAATGCGCTAGAAAGTGGTTTTGCCTATAAATGCGAAATTCCAGCCGTTCGTGCTCACTGTGGAACGATGTTTTCGAATAGAGAGTATCTGGACAAGCTGTTAGTATACGGGGAAGCGCAACAGAATGCAACTGAGGCACGTCGTCTATACCAACAGAGGTTTCCGTAGAGAACACTTTCTACACGTTTTTCGATTTGCATACCACCTTCTGGAATCAGGAACGTGCACAATACATCCATCCACGAATAGATCAGCCTGTCTGGGACAAGCAACGACGGATCATGTGACTGACTCGGTCATTCAGCATCCGCATTGTAGTACGAGGGACGTTCACAGGCATTCCAAGATTAGCCAATCTTCCGTGTTGAGAATACTACATAATGCTACGTTTCACCCTTATAATTTTCAACTACACCAGGAGCTACTGCAGTCGGACCATGGTTGGCGTTCGCTAGGTACATCATTTCAACTTTTGGGCTGGTATATCCGGTGATCACTTAATAGGACCATGTTTTTATGATCTCCAACTCACTGGGAATCGCTATATCCACTTCTTACAACACAAGCAGCCTACTCTACTGGATGAAGTGCCGTTGCAGAATCGACTAATTATGTGGTACCAACATAACGGAACGCCAGCTCATTCGGCCCGCCGTGTAACGGTTTATCTACATACCACCTACCCTGAGCTATGGATCGGACGGCATGGACCAGTAGGGGGGCCAGCACGTTCACCGGATGTAACCCATTAGATTTCTTCTTATGGGGTTATCCTAAAGATATCGTGTACCAGGAGCAGCCAATGACTCCTCAACAGCTCAGAGAACGCATCATCTTAGCTTGCCGTGACATTACACCGGCCATGTTGCGCCAGGTTAGCCTGGCGATGATGGTTATACTGAGATCTGGCGGCATGGTGGCCAGATTACAACCACATGGAGGAAACGGTTAAATTGTAAAGGTTTATCTATGTGATGGTCCGGCATGATGTGATAGTCACTGTTAAATGCACTACTTTGGGAACCACAGAGGTTCATAACGATCATAATATGGGCTTGCAAACGTTATCTCCTTTGTATGTACGTACTGCATTTTGTAAACTTTCAGAGGTTTATTGGCTTTCTTTTGTATGAAAGAATAGCTTTAAATAGTAATATATTGTAGGCGATGCCTTATGTTTGTAAGTTTTAGTTACAGCGTTATATGCATTTATTTATGATGTCCATTAAAGCATATTTTAACAAGTAATTTGTGTTTTAATGAAATTCACGTAATTAAACTAATTAAGTGAAACGACACTTCCATGCCAAACTATCAGTTCTCGTTAAATTTACTAAACATAAAAGTACCTTCAAGTGGCAGCATTTGAACCTGGGACCTTCACCACTGAAGCCGAACCGCACACTGTTGTGCTACCAGTGGAAGTGACAGCAGGCATAGCGGTGCAAAGCAGTCGACGCAATGCAGTGTGTACGGCATAGTCTGAAGATCGCCGGGACTGCATAACTTCTCAATCCGCAGGCTGAGAAGACTCATCCGGTATATATATATATATATATATATATATATATATATATAAACACTTAAAAATAAAATATGCTTATTCATAATAAAAGACCTTCATTTCAAATCAGCACACATCTTTATACCACTTCCCTTTCTCGAAATGTAAACCACTAACCCTGTGCAAGTATAACATGGTTTTACAGTAGATAACCTCAATTTTTGTACAACATGGTAACTGCAGCATTACCTGTATGGTGAAAGAGTGCAGTTTTCAGCCGAGGTAGCTTAGTGTGCTATTGCTAGGTTTATATAGGAGAGATAACGCCCAAAATAGAGCAAAGTACAGTCTCACCATCAAAACATTAACATAAAGTGCGTAATAGAATAGCTAGACCTTTATGTTTCACTTGTTTACAAAACTGTAACGCATTGTTTTCATTATTTTTCTATGTTGCGAGCGTATGACTTCGCGTGTCGGTTTTGGATTTTGACTTGTTTAAGAAGACGTCTACTGTGACTAACAGACTGAATTGCTGCATTTCTTTACTATATACCTGTACATGCTATTCACCGCAGCTAAGGGGTTAATAGGTATTGGCAAATGGGCACGTGCCCCGGACGCTGCAATTGGAGGCGCCCAAATAAACAATGTAGATAATATTATTTTATACTGAGTGTTTCCTGACACAGTTAGTGATAAACAGTTCAATATGAATGTATAGCATTATGTGTAATCAAAATGTCATTTTTTACGTAAAGTGACGTAAATATTCAGTAAAGGCGTTGAATCCATATAGCTTTTGCCATGTGGAATACTATGTCGTCCTCCGTGGTGTAGTGGTTATCATGCTAGACTCTAGTTCCCGAGGTCGCGGGTTCAAACCCGTCAGAGGCCGATGAATTTTTTCGGGCGTAAAAATCCTTAGCATGGGAAGTACTTTACTTCGGAAGGGAAGTAAAGCCGGTGATCCCGTGTCGTATATTTACGGCACGTAAAAGAACCTCAAGCCAGATAAAGAGGTCTCAAACAAACTTACCGGTCTTTCACGCCCAATATAGAATGTGACACTAAGAAACATAGCAGTTAAAGAACGTCCATAAATAAAACTAAATTTAATTTTAAGTAGCCAATATTAGCGGTAGCCGCTAAACAATAATCAACCTTGCAGTGCATTTGAGAGAGTTGGCTCTCTGAAAGGCATTCAAGGCACCGCGATTGTTGACGTTGCAGTGTAGTGGTGTTCTGATTAAACATGTCGAAAACCCTTTAGGAGCAGAATATAGGAGAAAAGCTAAGTAAAGAATTAAGGCAGCACATTGGTCATCTTCTTCCATGACATCATAGCTGAGTGACTGCACTAAAAGAAGTTTGGGAACTTTGCAAATTATGAGCGCTACCGCTAAATAATTTGCTAAATATTTACTGTATGAGTCTCTACGTAATGTGATCAAAACTCGACTTAGCTAAATTATAACACAGTAGTATTCAATCAATGCAGTACTAAACTTTTTATTCACACTAAAGTCATTAATGAATCCAAAATATATATTATATATAAATGATAAATAAACGACTTACTGTGTCAGAAACATTGACATATCTGAGAGCCCCGCACAGCCTGTATTTCTCGAACCTAGGCTTCCAACTGTTCCAGAGAAGCTGAATTATTAAAACTCCAGAAAGAAATGCAAAGGTGAAAAATAAATAAAATGGCGTAAATGTTCGTTAACTTTCAACTTAACTACGAAACATACTTTTTATTATAAAACTTCTGACAATAAGCTTGGTTACTGTAATACATTAATTGATGCTGGTATAATGTTGTACTTGAAGTTTTATGGACGTGGGCAGTATTGTTTTGCTATTCGAGCAGTCTATTCCGAGAATTGTTGAAGCCCACATTTTTCATCAGCGTTAATTAGGATAATTGGGTAAATGCGATGTGGACCTGCCAACAATAACTTCGATTATGCAGTGGCTTATTGCTTTCTCTACTTTCTCTACAAAAATTCTATACAGCGTTCTCACCAGAAATGCGTGTTTTAGGTCCCTGGATAGAAAAGAGCATTTCCAGAAAAGGTACAAGCGAAAACCGATGTAGATGAGAAGCAGGAAGAGACGAGAGCGCATGAGATATCTAAAGTGTTTGAAAAGTTCAGTTACAGTCGAAGAGAACCAAACATTTCGTCAGCATCGAACGTTATCTGGGTTCAGGACCCTAATCCGGAACTTCACTAGCATTTCGGGAGATTAGGAACAGTGAGCTTCATTTTGAATTTCAAGACCCTGGGACGTGGCAAGTAACATTTCGAATCTCAGAGATATTTTATCATAAACATGAGAGCAAAAAATCAACATAATCCCCATTTAAGTAAAAGACAGAGAAATTGCCAAAATTTTAGGAAAGGTTGTTTTTTAAAATACTACGAAAGTAACATAATAAAGTGATCATGGCAAGCTTATAGCAAGATGAAAACGCATTATTCTGTTCCATGTAGGTTATTTTCACGCCTCTCCAGAGAAACAAAGTCAGTTGTATCATTTTGGTTAATGTACAAGATTCACATACTGGGAAAAATTCAATGAACGAATTATAGTTCATGAGAATTCACAAAGGCACAAACATTGTTTTTGCCCTTGGAAAGCTCTCGAATCTTTGCTAGGAAAGGGAGGAATATACAAAGAACTACAAGACCAGGTAGCAAAAGAAGAAAGTAACTGGAAAGAAGTCCTACATTGTATTTTGGAGTCTGTAACGTCTCTAGCGGAACAAGAAAACCCGTTAAGAGGGTCATAAAGACTACATGACTTTGGCGATCCCAGGAGTGGCAAATTTGTCAATACTATTAAGCTGATATCCCATTACAGTGCTCATTTACGCCAAGAAATTGAACGTTATAAGAAAGGACAACTGAGCTCGCTCTCATGGAACTAATTCCTAAATGTTATAGCAAAGAAAATAAGACAAGATACACTAAATGATGCTACAGAGGTCATATATTTTGCATTAATTTTTGATGCAACAGCTTACATCAGCTATAACGAGCAAATGAGAAAAATAATTCATTATGTGAAAATGATACAGAACATACCAAAAATTCTGAAAAGCTTCGTTGATTTGTTTACTGTCAGTGACAAAACCGCTTTAGGTCTCGCTAAAGAGATTTTGAAAAATGTAAAAAACGATAACTGGAACATGAAGGAGCAGTCATATGATAATGGAACCAACATGGCTGATACATATAAGGGGTACAATCGAGAATACTCCGAAAACAAACTTGGCAATTTTGTGCCGTGAGCGGCGCACTTTCTGAATTTAGTAGGAGTACATGCCGCTGAATCATCACTTAAAGCTCAAACATTGTTTGGCACACTAATTTGCCTGTATGCTTTTTTTCAGCGTCCACATCAAGGTGGGAAATTTTAAAAAGACACGTCCCACTTTCCTTCAAATACCAAGGTAAAAACAGGTGTTCGGCAAGAGTGGAAGCTGTTGAGGTTGATTAACAGGGCTCTGAAAGAACTGTCAGTCAGTTCTCTCTACCGCTCAGACAACCACTGATGCTATTTGTTTACAAAGAGATAAAAAGAAATTTATTTAATTTAATTTACTTGTTTCTGGTACAGAATTCTAAAGAAAATTGACCGTGTGAACCATTTCTTGTAAAGAACTAATGTAAATATAGATGAGTCAGTTAGAAGCAGCAATGGTATTTTAAGTCTTTTGAAATCAACTAGGGACTGTGTCCCATCCGATGCTTTTGTAGAAGCCGAAACAATTGCTAGGATAAAAGATTTGCCTGCTGCTTTCCTAGAGAAATAGAAGAGGAAGAAGACAATTTTTATGAAGGCTGTGAGGATGAAATTCACAACTTTTCAGAAATGGATCTGTCTAGAGTAGCTTTATTAGAAATCATTGCCAGTATAGTGGGTGGACTAAAAACTAGGTTCCAGGCTCCAGCAGAAATTAATTAGAAGTTTAAATTTATAAACAGGTATGTGATATACGAGATGGATGTGAATTATTTGAAGAATGAAGCCCATAATTTAGCAGAGATATATAAACATGACATAAAGACAATTTGCTTGAAGAAGTGGAAAGCTTCAAGTACCACGCTTTAGCACCTGATGCTATGAAAACTGCATCTGCAGAAACACTCATTTGCAGAGCCTCATTTGCAAACTTAGACTGGAAGAAGGCTATCAAACTAGACCAAAGCTTTAAAAATATTTTAACTCTTCCTGTAACTGTTGCTTCAGGCGAAAGAAGTTTTGGTAAACTAAAAATATTCAAGTGCTTTAAGAAATATGGGGCAAGATCGACTTTAAAATTTGAGTATTATTTCAGTTGAAAACAAGAGAGCATCCTCTATTTCATATGAGGACTTCATCAAAATGTTTACTGCAAAAATCTAGCAAGTTACATATTTGAAAAACATGTACAATTAATTTCATTGTACTAATTTCCGTTATTAACACTATTGAAGACTTTATGCTCTTTAATGTAATTATTGATAAATGAAACTGCAAGAATCTGTGTGTCTTTATTTGCGCGACTGGCAGTACGTTCCCCCACGGCACTGCGATAGGAGTCCGTCCGCACAATAGCGGTTGTAAGAATTCCCGGGTATTTTAATGTGCTCAAGAAATGTCAGCCTTTATAGTTTTCAAATGAGCTCATTTCCGAACAAGATTTAAACCAAAGTATACGTAACACGTTGTTTCTCGACGGTGTTTTTTTTTTCTTTTTTTTATGGACGCTCTTTATCTGCTGTGGTCCTTAGCGTCTCATTCTATATTGGGCGTGAAAGACCGGTAATTTGCTCAGAGTCCTCTTTATTACGTTTGAGGTTCTTTTACGTGACGTAAATCTACGACACGAGACCACCGGTTTTACTTCCGTTCCGAAGGAAGCCACCCATTCTAAGGATTTTTACGACCTAAATAATCCATCGTCCTCCGCCGGGTTTGAACCGCGACCTCGGGAATTAGAGGATAGTATGGTAACCAGTACACCACGAGGAAGACATTTTATCTCAATGTTAGTACATTATCTAGGGTAGGTGCAAAGGTACAATCTGCTATTGCTGCGGGCTGCCAGTAACGTCATTCGAGAGAAATGCGGCATTTATGTGATTTTCATGTTAAATTTATGAAAATTAACAACTGATATAAAATCATTTTTATACATTGAGGGTATAACAGAATAAAATTTGCTAACACTTGCTTATCACACGAGGCGTGGAATCTATGTTTGTCCCAGGCAACTCATCCCTAGTTGCAACTCTGCGCACTGGGAATGGTGACGTAATGCGGCCACTGTTATGTTTCTGCACAGGCTTCCTCTGCCTTCCGTCTTCACTTATTCCTCAAACAGGTAGTGGATAATTCTTAATCATTTGTATACTAGAAATATATGTTATAATACGTTCTTACCTTATTTTGGTTATTGCTAGTATTGTGCTCATTTCCTCCTCTGGTAGATAGTCTGGGTCCTTATCAGAATTATCACACTCACAATCACTAGCTGGCAGCTGTTCTAACATTGCGAACTTGCTTTTTCCCACCAAAGTGCAACATTCTCGTAACAGCCATTTTGTTTCACATACCAGAATTCGCAATATTCCCCTATCTATCAATGGCTCGGAATACCTATACTCATATAACACACGGATATCTCTTACTGTTTTATTCCAGAACACAATTATCATATCTTATTCCAAAACAAACTATGAATGCAGATAACATGAACAACATATTGAACAAATCACAATTTTTAAAACCGTTCATTATAAACAATTAATAAACGGATCACGCCCGAGGCATTATGGATCTATTTCCGCTGCCAACACTCCGCGGACCTAAACCGCAAAGCGTAGCCGAGAGATTTAGAGTCTTCAGCTGCAAAGCGTAGCCGAGGAATGTTTTTTGTAAGAGGACTGCGGAGCGACGACAGGGCGTAGCTGTATGATTTTTGAAAGCGACCTTTTATAGATTGTTATAGAGCTTCCAGCACCAAATGGCGGTGGTTTCTGCTATATAAGGTCGTCGCTTAAATACGTCGTCCTCCGTGGTTACCATGTTACTTCTAGTTCCCGAGGTCGCGGGTTCATGGAATTTTTGGGCGTAAAAATCATTAACATGGCTTCCTTCGGAAGGGAAGTAAAGCCGGTGGACCCGTGTCATAGATTTACGGCACGTAAAACAACCTCAAGCCTGATAAAGAGGCCTCTGAGCAAAATTTCCCGTCCTTCACGCCCAATGTAGAATGGAAGGCTGACCACAGCGGTTAAAGAGCGTCCATAAAAAGAAACTCAATTCGTTGCTTAAAAAGATAGGTGGTTGGGCCACATCATTTCATTCGAGCAACATTTAGTGATTCATTCCCTTCTTTAACGCTCTGGATCACTTTAATGAACGTTTTACTGTTATTTAATGAGTATTTTTGTTGTAAAACAATTGATAAATACCGGTGTAGTAGATACCCCAGATTTTCCGTGGATTTATATAACACCTGGATCGCTTACCATGAGGCGAGAATGCGAGCCATCCTCTGCTAGCTCCGCCTCATTCAGGATGGATGCATAAGGTAATGTTATAATGAATCCTATAGTTACATATGCTTTAAAAGTTCGCAATGTAACATTTTTGGTAGCGCCTTAATGTAAAAATATACACTGTTAACATCAATATTTATTACGACTGCGGAAATATTAAACTTAGCCCGCGTTTTTCTTGCATTTATATGAATAACGTCTCCTTAACATTACAAAATTATACGCGCATATTTTACAGTTTGCAAGCATTGCTCAAATTTGCGTACACTGTCAATACCAATGCAAATTCGTAGCAAAACCTTTGGCAATCTTACAACAGAATTTTATTGTGCTATTAAGATTTACTGGTAAAAGGACTAAAGCTGTTTACTGTTTAATTTGTGAAACCCCAAGTTACATGTTAGGTATCTAGTAATGCTGCTTTGTTAGACCTATTTTCATATGTGATTATGTGCCTTAGAAGGGAGCATTATTATATGTAGCTTCAGTAAGCAATTACCAGTACCTTTCCTGTCAAAAGTAAAAGCAATAAGCTTTATTTTTGATTGTATATAATTTTAATACTAAGAGTCCCATAAAATCTATATACTGTTTAAAAATAAAATAATTACCTTTTATAGCTAGTGTTACAGGATTAGAAAAATGCCATGCACCTCACGTTTAAAAGTTAAATAAGCCACATTATAAGCATAAATAGAAATGTGAGTAAATGCGACTTAAAATTACTACAGTATTAATGTGTACTATAAATGGGGTGCTTATTTAACAGCTTCCATAGTATTTATTTCCTTCTACACAAATCCCATGAGACATTTTTATCTGACATACCCAGATAGACATTTGTATTGCTATAATGTTTAATTTATAAGTTTAATGAAGCCTTACTAATAGGTCAATTGCTGATTTTATTACATCAACTTATTAAACTTAACAAGAAAAGAAGACAATAAATTGCCCAGTCTTGGGTGTTTAACCCTCTAATCGTGAGCTATGGATTCTGGGGACCTGAAACAGCAAAAGTTGTTTCATGTTATTTTGGGGTTGGTATCACTGATGTGAGCGCGGCCTACGTGTAAATTCGTTCACAAATGTAATTGTTATTATGTAATAGCTTGCATGTATTTAACGTACTCGGTTTGGCTAAAGCAAGCTTTCAGGGTCCTAAGGACTCATAGTTCACGGGTAGTATAACACGTTTCTAGTTTCAACTTTTTTGAGTTAATAGATGGTAATTGTAAACCAGTTGCATAAATCAAGTTCCAACAGTTATCTGGGAGATGCGGGTGATCTGGAGAAATTTATTGTAGACACTTTAGTAGAACTGAGCGATGATAATGGCAGTGATTTCTTGCATCTCAGCTGCATCTGAACAACATGAATTAGAAGAGACACGTGAGCCAGAAGGTGATTCTGAACAAACTGAATTAGAAGTGGTAGGCAGTTGGCACAAAGCTGGCGACATCGGCAATGAAGACATGGGAGAATCTGTCGGAGAACAACCTGAAGAGGGTAAGTCCAAGCTGCAATATTTCTGGGGCAAAAATAGCTTCAGCTGGTCTGCAAAGGAGCCCAAAAGAAGGGGTAAGCTGATGCTGCACAATATCATTTTTCGATGAAATTCCCAACAATAAAAGCTACAGCAAAAACGTCAGGGAATAGGGCCGATGATATTCAGCTTGGAAGCTTTACTAAAGACATGAACAACGAAAGTTTCCTTAGAACAAATAAAAAAAACTCAATGTGGTTGGAAAACAATACTCGAATATAACTGAACTTAAATTGATATCGTAGAGTTGAAAACCCTATTCGGACTCTTATTACTTTGCGGAATATTTAAGATAGATCGCGAAGATACAAGACAAATTTTTGCGACTGATGGAACTGGTGTAGAACTTTTTAGACTAATGTCTAAAAAGAGCTTTGAAGCTTGTGCCGTTTCGGCATAACTCCTTAGAAATTCGCATTAACTTTGCTATTGTCCTAGTTCACGCTCTCTTCGTGTGCATCATTTATACGTAGGTTCCATTTTTCGCCGACTGCGGTTACACTATCAGTTTCATCAAGGTTACTACGAGGAACCTGAGTTAGTTGGTTCTGGTCCTCCTCGACATACCTGCTCAGACTTTGGGTGTAAGCTTTTCCAATGGCATAAATGCTTTGCTAAATTCTTTTTGGCCAGGTTTGGGTATTCTGACTGTCTCGCGTAATTAGCTTTGCGTGTTGCAAATTGCGTATATGAATTGTGTAGATCTTTAAATTTAAATACTTAATGTGTACGCGGAGCCTCAGAGGGAATTAAAACCTTTAGCATTTTGAAGTATCATTATAGTTTGTGGTTTGTTTGTATTTGTTAGCCCCACATTTGGGAGCCAATTTGTGATGGTAAATTTATAATGTTTGTGTATGTGTGTTTACTTCACGCGGTGAAGCCATCTTGTGACGTGATTCATTTGTTAGGTTTGTTAGCTCCATCTGGTGTTAGCAATTTGCGGCAGTATTAGTTTTTGTTTGAAAAAATGCTACTGTTATTTTATTTAATTTTGGTTCTCTGTCCTCCGGCTAGCTATATCTTTTGGTCTCTTCTCTTTATACAGGTTGTGTAAACGGAAAGGAATCTTTTATCCAAAGATAACACTGATGAAGAAATTTGTTTTACACTTTTATTGTCAAACACATTAACTATCACATTTACACATTGATCTTGGCACTCGCCAAACTGAAACTGTTATAATAACTTCATTACTGATAATTCTTAATTCGCGTACTTCAACTTTTTGTATAATTAACTTTATAACACTTGAGATTTTTCATAACTCTGTTACGCGTAACCTGCAAATTGATATCCGACGTGTGCCGTACAAATACTTTCGACGAACTGACTGACTGAAGGCGACGTGTACTTTACAAATATTTTCGATGAACTGAGCTGCAATTGGCTAATAAAACGCGCCAACATTAGCGTCTATTTTTATATCCAATGAAAATTATGAATACATATGCTCTAGGGAAATGTTCCAGAAGATTCTAAAAGAAAAACGCGCCAATATTACGTAACTTCCTCGTTTCCAATAATGATAAACAGCTCACCCCCTCGCTGCATTATTGCACGCTATTATTGTCAGTTTCAGTAAGGCAGTATAAACTTACTTCCCAACAATAATTACAATCAATAAACATCTCAAATCAATGTCACATAAAAATGCATATTCATATTACAATCATTATTTACAACTGCATCATATGCCCCACTAGAAACATAATTATGAATATTACAACTTCTTTGGAAATTTTATAATTGGGTTTTTAGTCTCCTAAATCTTGGAACTCACACTATTTGTCACTTTCACTTAATACTTCACACGTATATAACACACGTCATATATTTTTCCTTTATCTCGCCACTATTTACTGGTTCTAGTTTAATGTGTTTTGACATTAATCTGACATTACAAAATTTTTTTAGAGCAAATACTGTACCCTGAATTATTTAGTTATTGTTACAAAATGGTTTACTTTCTTAAATTGTTGACAAAAATTTATACATTTAAGAATTTTTGTAATTATTAAACATATTTACCAAAAATATTCACCCTCTACATAAATATATTTACATCTCTTAAATCTAGGCACTGTTTCACATTTTCTGTTTGCTACATAAGTATTTGTTTTTAATTATTTTTACCCATTTTTGTTATTTTGTACTTTATTTTAACAATACTCTTGGAATTGTATTTACGTACTTTTACTTTAATATCATATTAAGTTTCAATCTTTACATTCTTAATTTTCAAATACTGTTATAGTTACAAAAAAAATGTTATTTTCCTTTTAAAAAAAAGTTAATTATGTCCAAAATTTTATTTCTCCTTTCACATGACGTACATATTTATTTAACTCTCTTACAATCCAATACGTTGCTCTGCATTTCATCTTTAACTATCAAGAATTTACTTTACATCTCATTGCTATTTACCCTCCTGGATCAAATTGTCTGTGGCTAATCATTACTCGTAGCTGTATCCTAACCTTCAAAAATTTGTTCATGAATAACCTATTAAAGGATTCAAATGAAATTTCGTCCCTTGATATAATTTGAAAACAATCTGAAGTTTTCTGAACTACACATCTTTTAACAACTGTCATTTTCAATTCTTCTACTATCTTTTTAATCTGAGAATACTCTGATAAGTCTGCAATAAACTGTACTGGACTGGAGTTTTCATTAAATTTTGTAAGTGGAAAATCACTTAAGATATGATTGTAATTTTGCAAATTCCCTACTCCCATATTTAAATTCTCTAGTGTTACTTGTGCACTCTGAGTTTCAGCATTAGCTATAGATGAAGCTGCTGCATCACTCACATTATTGGTCATACCTGAGGAACTACCTCTATCATTATTTTGTACATCTGATACATTCACATCACATATATGTGCCCTTGAATTCAATTCTAACCTATTTACAGTGCCTTGCAGATTTTCTATTGTCTGTTCCAATTTTTATTATTCTCATTTTGAACAGCTTGGTGTTTGTTAATTTCAGAAGTTAGCTTTTGATTCAAATCTTTAGACAAGTCTTTAACTTCTTCAGACAATTTATTTCTCTGTGTTTCTGACTCCTTCTGAATTTCAGATATTTCCCCTCTGAAATTAACTTGCACCTGAATTAAATCTGCATTTGTAGCCTCCATCATCTCTCTTAACTCACTTGAAATGCTACTCAGTCGGCTACCTAATTCTGTACATTTTACATCAACATGTTCGATTTTATTATTAACCTCATTTTTTTGGTTTGATATTTCCCTGCTCATTTCTGACATTTTCTTTGAAACTTCACCTATTTCATTTGCTATCATTTCCTGATTTTCATTTCTCATTCTCATCATACTACTATCTAGCTCCATGAATTTCTTTTCAATTTCTTCCCTACTTTGATCTAATTTATGCTCTAATTTCTCATTACTCTTACCAATTTCTTCCCTTAATTGATCTGTAATACTCTTACCAATATCTTCCCTCAATTGCTCATTATTCTGAGTTAGTTTTTGTTCTAAACTCCTATCAATATCTTCCCTCAATTTCTCAATATTCTTATTTACTGTTTCGCCAAAATTTCTCATCATTTCCATCATCATACTAGCATCAAAATGAACATTTCCTGCTATTCTATTCTGATTTTCTTCACTAACATTTCCTCCCTCAAATTCTACATTGTTTGAGCTATTTTCTGTAACTTGTATTAAATTACAGCTAACTGTTACACTATCCCCTTCCACCATTGTTTCTTTAATATTATTAGTAGTCATTATTTTCTTTATCCTACCGCTCCTTAAGTACACTTGATAGTTACAATTTTGTTTTCTAAAAAAAATTACGATACTCTGACCTTTGTGATGCTGTCTGTTGCTGTTACTTTGATGTCCAGCTTCCTGCCCCTCTCTCCTAGGTTTGTATGTCGCTTCTGCGTCGTATCATGATGAATCTACGTCGTTTTGGTGTTCTGTATTTGAATTCCCCTGTTACCTTTTAATCTCGGAATTACGATGTCCAATCATCCGCGTAGTCTGTCGTTCCTATAGTTGTTTCTGGAATCTGCGTCTTGTAGTTCAGTTCACTGCTCCATTCGCTTCACGTCCTGATTCCTTTGCTCCTTCCTGGTTATCTCACTTCTTCCTGGTTAATTCTGCTCCTTCCTGGTTATTCTGCCCCACGTTCTGGGTGCCAATTTGAAGTATCATTATAGTTTGTGGTTTGTTTGTATTTGGTAGCCCCACATTTGGGAGCCAATTTGTGATGGTAAATTTATAATGTTTGTGTATGTGTGTTTACTTCACGCGGTGAAGCCATCTTGTGACGTGATTCATTTGTTAGGTTTGTTAGCTCCATCTGGTGTTAGCAATTTGCAGCAGTATTAGTTTTTGTTTGAAAAAATGCTACTGTTATTTTATTTAATTTTGGTTCTCTGTCCTCCGGCTAGCTATATCTTTTGGTCAAGCACTTCTCTTTATACAGGTTGTGTAAACGGAAAGGAATCTTTTATCCAAAGATAACACTGATGAAGAAATTTGTTTTACACTTTTATTGTCAAACACATTAACTATCACATTTACACATTGATCTTGGCACTCGCCAAACTGAAACTGTTATAATAACTTCATTACTGATAATTCTTAATTCGCGTACTTCAACTTTTTGTATAATTAACTTTATAACACTTGAGATTTTTCATAACTCTGTTACGCGTAACCTGCAAATTGATATCCGACGTGTGCCGTACAAATACTTTCGACGAACTGACTGACTGAAGGCGACGTGTACTTTACAAATATTTTCGATGAACTGAGCTGCAATTGGCTAATAAAACGCGCCAACATTAGCGTCTATTTTTATATCCAATGAAAATTATGAATACATATGCTCTAGGGAAATGTTCCAGAAGATTCTAAAAGAAAAACGCGCCAATATTACGTAACTTCCTCGTTTCCAATAATGATAAACAGCTCACCCCCTCGCTGCATTATTGCACGCTATTATTGTCAGTTTCAGTAAGGCAGTATAAACTTACTTCCCAACAATAATTACAGTCAATAAACATCTCAAATCAATGTCACATAAAAATGCATATTCATATTACAATCATTATTTACATTTAAGTAATTGGTGATACAAATTACTGCATCAATTTTAATTTTTGGTAACTTCTGGCTGTAACTTGGCCATTTTAGAATTTATGAATGTTGGTAAGTTTAGAGTTTATTTAAGTGGCTATATTTTAATTATATTATTCTTACTAAATTCTCAGCCTTATGGTTTTATCTAAACAGTCATATTTTGGTAACTGATATCGTTTCTTTGTGTGGGACTCTACAGTTTAATTTAGATTATATACTTGCTAAGCTGTTAAGCGTTTATGTTGGTGGTTATTATGTGGGGTTATTTGGTGTTACTCTCGCCCAGGTGTTTAAATTTGTTCCTTCGCTGGCTTGCTTTTTAAAGTTTTAAGTTCTAGTTCTGTTCCAATTCGTGTGTGAATGAGGCGCATCCAGAAAGTAAGTTTCCAGTTTTGTTTCCTTTAAAGTAAACGCATTTAGTCGGGAAAATTGCGTATGCGTAAAAGATCTATGACTTATCAATCAATGTCGGCCGAACAGGTCCTGTCTGGTGCCAGTAGCCCGGAAGCAGTGGCCCGAAATGGCGGCACTTATTCATTCTCTCACCGCCTGCGAGCTTCGTTCAGTGATAAAGCTCCTTACTACACAAAGCATAGCGCCGATCGAAATGCATCGTCAGCTCTGTCAGGTCTACTTGCCGAAGCTCATGGGGCATCGCTGGTGTAGATAGTTTTCCGAAGGTCGTCAAAGTGTCCATGATGAAGAACACAGTCGGCGACCGTCCCTCATCAATGATGCCTTGAGCTAGTGCGGCAGCGCATCGTGGAGAACCATCGCTTCACGATTACGGAGCTCAGCAGCCATTTTCCGCAAATATCGCGATCCTTGTTACTTGAAATTGTTACTAAGCACCTACTGTTCAGGAAATTGTGTGCCAGGTGGCTGCCGAAAAGCCTGACACCCGAGCACAAAACGAAACGCTTAGGAGCAGCACTGACATTTCTGCAGCGGTATCATGATGACGGTGACGAGTTCCTCGGTTGGATCGTCACGGGCGATGAGGCGTGGATTTCGCACTTTACCCCGGAAGCCAAGCAGCAGTAAATGTAGTGAGGTCACAGTGGTTCTCCGGGCAAGACGAAATTCAAACAGACTGTGTCGGTGCAGAAAGTGAAGTGCACTGCGTTCTGGGACAGAAAGGACATTATGCTCATTGACTTCCTGCCCAGAGGTGAAACAGTGAACCCTGACCGTTACTGTGAAACATTGCGGAAATTGCGACGTGCCATTCAAAACAACGATATGACAAGTATCTTAATTCTTGTGCTATGACCTGTTGCCAATAAAGGTTTTCATGTTTTCTTTGTTTTAACAAAATAGAGAATCTTACTGTCTGGATACTCTTGTATTGTATTACAGTTGCAAGCTTCTACAAGTGGGACATTTATGTAAGGATGAGGCGGTGGGAGTTGTTGGTTTAGGGCGAGGTCACGTCACGTGACTATATTCTAACTACTTTATTAGGACTTCCTTGATAGCTCATAAACGTCCAAGAGAAATGTAAACTGTACATTGAGTGTGTATGTGACATTCAAGATTTCAATTACACTTTAGTCTGTATACGTAACATTGATTTTCTGCTACTGTTAAATCTTGTTACATGCAACTTAGATCCCAGTGTACTGCAACGGTTGCTATTAAAGGGTCGTCCTTACGGCTTCCGTGTTTTGGTATACGTTTCTGGGGAGGAATCTCCCACATAGTAGCGGGCCTGACTTATTTTTTTGATCCGGACGTTTCATTGTATGGATTTCTCCATCGACAGACATGTGAATATAATATAACACGACCACTCAGAATAAAGGGTAGTGCAAGTTCTATTATACGTTTTACGGTTTGGCTGTGTTGAAACTAGGACTCAGAGGAAATCAGATGTAGCTAGCTCCTATCTCCTTTCCGTGGAGAATCGAAGCTTAAAGTTTATATGCCAAGGAAACCAAATACGTATGGAATTAAAATAATCGTTCTTTCTGATGCTCGAAATTCATTCTGTTACATTGCATACATTTACCGGTTCAGCATGTGATGGAAAATGTATTGATTCCAATTTCAGAAATATGATCAAACGCTCTCAAACTGTACTTAGATTGACACAGCATCTTTTTGGGTATCACAAGTATATCACCGGGGATAACTGGTTTTCTTCAGTTGAGTCAGAATACCTTAACATATACAGGCACCATGAAAAAGAATAAATCCCATATCTCTACAGATTTAAGCCCAGAAGGAAACGCCAAGTAGCTTATCCCCTTTAAGCGTTTTCCTGAAACATTACACACGTTTCCTTTGTATCAAAGCGAGGGAAGGCAGTCATTATGCTTTTTTCGATGCATCACACTAAAGAAACTGACGAAGGCAGGCCTGAAATAATACATCCTTATACTATTAGAACCAAGGGTGGAGTCGACTCCTTAGACCAGAAATGCACAAAGTATTCAACAGTAAGGATAACTAATAGGTTGCCAAGGATTGTATTTTTGGCATGCTGGATTTCACAGTAGTAAAGTACACGATTTTTACAGCTGTTACAAAGATGACCAACCCTTGGATAGAAGGTCCATTTTTAAAGAACTTGCTTTGAAATTAATGAAACCACAAATGCTGAAGCGATTTGAAATTCCAAATCGGTAGCTGGACATTAAGCAAGGAGTTTCAAGAATACTAAATCCGCCAATTCCTGAGAAAGGAGATCATCGTGCAGAAAAGATGTAGATGCACCAAGTAAACGTAAATGCGAAAGGTGCTACAAATGCCCCTCTTCAGCAGATAGCAAGACCCAAATCGTGTGAAAAATACGTTAGAAACCCGTGTGCAATGGGCGCATTGAGAAATACTGCAAAAAACTAAAAAACTGTGCCTTATGAAAACAGTAGATAGAGCTGTTGCTTATCAACACGCACAACAATTAAATACTTTATTTACATTTTTTTTAAGTTGTAGTATTATGTTTTATGATGTGGTAGATATTTTCAATCACATTGGATTTTATAATTTGTTTAATTCATTTATTAGCAAATACAAAAGTTTGTTCATTAATTATTGAATTTCAAAGAAACTTTGAATAAACTTGAATAAAAGCAACCAATTACAATTGCTTCATTTTTATTGCATTGCAAAAGGCTTACAATAAATAACCATATCATTATTTTATTTACGTTTAGTTAAATAGTATTGAAAATAAAGTCGGATCATTTGGATCCAAGTGTCGCGAGTGTTGGCACAGGAATTGAAGATTACAACAAGAGGGTTAAGCATCGATCTGGAATCAAGTAATGCTCAACAGGAATAAAAACACTGGTACAGAACATTTAAGAATCTAGTTTTGGCATATCAAGTAAACGATTCTGACAAATTACACAATGATTATCCATATGTCACCCACAATTTATGGTTATATCAATGAAGCCAAAGCCTATAATGATAAACGTGAATGTGGCTCTGCAGACAATGAAATGCTGGGTGAAGTTGTTGCTGCAATAAGAAAGAGCAGTTACTTCTGTGAACTAAATTACAATATATAGGAGCTGTTGCCCTGCAAGAGAGGCCACTTGCGAGCCTGTTCAAAAAACGGTCACGTGTAAGAGTTCAAAACTTTAAGCTCTACCAAATCTTGCAATTACCATACAGTATTTTTGGCTCCTTCCCCGTCACTAGGTCGTTTATCTAAAGCCACACTACCTATCCCATTGCATGGAATGAAAACCAACGCGCTTGTTTGTACTGGTAAATCAATGGTGTTTTTTATCTCCGAGAGACTGGCGCGAAAGCTATGGGTGGTATCTATTTCTTCTAGTGGTCTTACACCCACCATGGCCTCAACCTCGCTTAACTCTTTAGTAAACGGTGCTTGTTCTGTAGACATAAAATTGAAGACCAGTATTAGAAAGATGTTGAACTCAGCATTATGACAGCCTTTTTACTGATGTTATTTTAGTCATGCTATCCTTGGTCGCCATTCATCTGTAGAGATTAAATTCGGAGGCTGTAAACAATCCCCGAATATGTGCGGATTAGCAGTAGCCAAGTTCGAACCTGTTCGGCTTTTCCGAAATATTCTTTCTGATTTCAAGTCGATCGCCATAAAGTTTCGACGCCACACAGTAACTGATGCAAAATTTATTGAACAAGAAATTCAACGACTCTTAAAGAAAGGGGTTATAGAGGAGAACCTTTCTCCATGATGTGCCATGGTACTTGTCGCTTAGTCGGAAAACTACGAGCGCCATATGAATATGTTCATGTATCCTGTCTCTCAAACGTATCTGGGGACCCTAACACGCACAGCTGCTCCATATACTTTGTTCACCCTTTCGACAGAAGTAAGGGAGAGAGAGTGAAAGAAACACCAAATGAAAAATAAACGCAGTTCTAATACTGTCCGCTTTGATGTAAAGGGAAGCGTTATAGCTTGGTTTTGTAGAGGTCACGTGTTATAGTCTGGGTATAGGATTTTATTTTTTCGGCTAAATAAGCTGCCGCCGTGCCTTTTAGGAGCATATAATATTTGTTCGTTTTACATGCTTTGATTATACGAGTGGAAGGTGACCTATGGTCATCTCTTTAAACTATGAAAGAGCACGTTGTTTTGAGTGTTTTCCTTAATAAATTCTTTCCATAAAGCTTTCCTTTTTTGAGATAATTACTATTTTATTTTGCACAATGGTGTAACACAGCAAACTCAACATGTTCACTTTACAGTCAACAGGGTAATTACTTTCTCTACTACGTATAGTAAGTAGGGGAAGTATTCTATTCCGCCCAAAAATTCGATACTGAGATTTCACCGGAAATACATGTTTTGGCACCCCCTGAATAAAACAAAGCATTTTTGGAAACATGTCCGTGTGCGTGTGTGAACAGCATAACTCAGAAACGAACAGTCGGATAAACACCAAACTTGGTATTTACGTTTAGTATCTTCCACAGATTCGACAAGAAGGTTTTGAAGAAAATCCCTCCACCCCAGATTACCCTTTACATAGAACATTTTTCGAAAATTTTAATTTTCTCAAAAATGGCTCTAACGATTTTTATTAAAATATCATATGTTTAAAATATTTTTATGAAAAATGAAATGTATATCTCAAATTTTCTGGGAATGTCTCCAAAAGTGTTTTTCATAGTGAAGGACTTTTGCATAACTGGTAAATCATAAGAGATAGACAAAATTTTACTACACAACAAATGTAGATCGCGTTAAAATACACAATTTAAGTCATATACATTTTTTTGTTGGGTGAACCATTTTCGAGATATTGCTCGATAAATTTTCCAATACTTATACTTTTTCTCAAATACGTCATTCATTTTTACTTTATCTACTACGTATAGTAAGTAGGGGTAGTATTGTATTCCACCCAAAAATTCGATACCAAGATTTCACCGGAAATACATGTTTTGAGACCCCTGAATCCAAAAAAAGCCTTTTTGGAAACATGTTCGTGTGTGTTTCTCTGTGTCTGTGTGTGTATGTGTGTGTGTCTGTCTGTGTGTGTCTGTGAACAGCATAACTCAGAAACGAACAGTCGGATAAACACCAAACTTGGTATTTAGGTTCAGTATCTTCCAGAGATGCGACCCGAAGGTTTTCAACAAAATCCCCCCACCCCAGAGTACCATTTACATAGAAGATTTTTCGAAAGTTTTAATTTTCTCAAAAATGGCTTTAACGATTTTGATTAAAATATCATATGTTTAAGATATTTTTATGACGAATAAAATGTATATCATGAATTTCCTGGGAATGTCTCCAAAAGTATTCTTTATTGTGAACGACTTTTGCATAACTCGTAAACCATAAGAGATAGACAAACTTTTACTACACAAAAAATGTAGGTCGCGTTAAAGTACACAATTTATGCCATATACATTTTTTTTGTTGAGTGAACCATTTTCGAGATATTACTTGTTATTCCCTTAAATTTTTCAATAATTTTCTCAAATGGGAATTCGTTATTCATTTTTTTGTCTTGGATATGCAAAGAGTATTAATCTGTGGGAAAGGGAATGGTGCTGCACCTGCAACCAGCTATGAAGAGATATGTATGTGCTTAAAGGCTACTGTATTTCGATACTGCCCTTGTAAATATATATTCCCCTTACATCTACAAGAAAATTAGCAATAAGATAGAGTCTGCAAATGTTTATCTCAATTAACATCAAGTAGATGAAGAGTAAGCGTTTGTAAAAATAGTTTGTACAAGAGTAGAGAAAGTCATGTGAGTGTAACACATCAGATTTTTTTGTCCTGGTAATGATAAGAGAATGGCATACACCACATAGTAACCACCTCTTAAAATATTTGGCTATCGCTTAAAACCTAGCAATTCCCTTGCATCTTCAAGAAAATTAGCAAAAAGATTAACATAATATCTCGATTAACATGAAGCATATGGAGAATAAGCGTTTGTAAAAATAGTTTGAACAAGAGTAGAGAAGGTTATATGAGTGTAACACTTCAGATTTTACTTTTTCTCAAATTCGTTATTCATTTTTTTTATGTCCTGGACATTCAAAAAGAATGGAATGCGCCACATGGCAACCAGCGCTTAAAAGATTTGACTATTGGTTAAAACCTACCATATTCCCCATGCATCTACGAGAAAATTAGCAATAAGATTAACATCTCATTTAACATGTAGCATATGGAGAATAAGCGTTTGTTAAAATAGTTTATACAAGAGTAGAGAAAGTCATGTGAGTGTAACACATCAGATTTCTTTACTTTCTCTACTACGTATAGTAAGTAGGGAAAGTATTGTAATACACCGACAAATTCGATACCGAGGTTTCACCGGAAATACATGTTTTGAGACCCCCTGAATCCAAAAAAAAGACATTTTTGGAAACATGTCCGTGTGTGTGTCTGTGTGTCTGTGAACAGCGTAGCTCAGAAACGAACAGTCGGATAAACACCAAACTTGATATTTAGGTTCAGTATCTTCCAGAGATGCGAACGAAGGTTTTCAAGAAAATCCCCCCACTCCAGACTACCCTTTACATGGAACATTTTTCGAAAATTTTAATTTTCTCAAAAATGGCTCTAAAGATTTTGATTAAAATATTATATGTTTAAGATATTTTCATGACAAATAAAATGTATATCTTGAATTTGCTAGGAATGTCTCCAAAAGTATTCTTCATTGTGAGCGACTTTTGCATAACTGGTAAACCATAAGCGATAGACAAAAATTTACTACACAAACAATGTAGATCGCGTTAAAATACACAATTAATGTCACATACATTTTTTGTTGCTGAGTGAACCATTTTCGAGATATTGCTTGTTATTCCCTTAAATTTTTCAATACTTATTTTCTCAAATAGGCATTCGTTATTCATTTTTACTTTCTCTACTACGTATAGTAATTAGGGGAAGTATTGTATTCCACCCAAAAATTCGATACCGAGATTTCACCGGAAATACATGTTTTCAGACCCCCTGAATCCAAAAAAAAACATTTTTGGAAACATGTCCGTATGTGTCTGTGTGTCTGTGTGTGTGTCTGTCTGTGAACAGCATAACTCAGAAACGAACAGTCGGATAAACACCAAACTTGGTATTCAGGTTCAGTATCTTCCAAGGATGCGACACGAAGGTTTTCAAGAAAATCCTCCACCTCTAACTACCCTTTACATGGAACATTTTTCGAAAATTTTCATTTTCTGAGAAGTGGCTCTAACGATTTTGATTAAAGTATCATATGTTTAAGATATTTGCATGATAAATGAAATGTATATCTCGAATTTTTTGGGAATGTCTCCAAAAGTATTCTTCATTGTGAACGACTTTTGCCTAACTGGTAAACCATAAGAGATAGACAAAATTTTACTACACAAAAAATGCAGATCGCGTTAAAATACACAATGTATGTCTATACATTTCTTTTGTTGAGTGAACCATTTTCGAGATATTGCTTGTTATTCCCTTAAATTTTCTTATACTTATACTTATCTCAAATTAATTATTAATGTTTTTTATGTCCTGGACATGCAAAGAGAATGGAATGCTCCACATAGCAACCAGCTCTTAAAACATTTGACTATAGCTTAAAGCCTACCAATTACCCTTGTATCTACAAGAAAATTAGCAATAAGTTTAACGTCTGGATATCTCGATTAACATGAAGCATATGGAGAATAAGCGTTTTTAAAATTAGTTTGTACAAGAGTAGAGAAAGTCATGTGAGTGTAACACATCAGATTTTGAATTATCCTAGTAGTTTTTCGGAAATAAATTTCAAATATGAGGCTTTAATTTTATTCTTAAACATTTACACCATCACAACTAAGGATGTTAATAAAAACTCATCACAGCAGTTTTTTAGTTTTAATTATTCAGCTTCTGTTGCTATGGCAACGAACATATAAAGACCTCCGGTATACAAATAAACAGAAAACTACACTGATTGTAACGTAAGCTAATTTTCATATGGGATATGGAATTGAGGAAGAATTTACAACAGTATGCAAATTATTAATAAAATCACTTATTTATTCCTACATTCGTATTTAGTTGGCGTAATCTCCTCGCATGTAGGACTTATACCCCCTAGGACTTACATCCGTGCCTAGGGTCAGAGGCCTATAGAGGTGCAGACGAACGTTGAATTAAAGAATGAAGAAGCGGAACGGGAGATCGGCCCGTACGCAGGTATGAGAGTGAGGGAAGATTATACGAAATGAAGGCGAAATGGATGTAATGAATGATGGTGATGGAACAATTGGATGAATTAACGGTGGAGAAACCGGAAAACCTGGAAAAAAACTCGCCCAGGCGCTATTGGCGCACCAAAAATTCCCGGGGAGCCTTAGTGGGAGGCGAGCAGACTAACCACTCGGCCATGGCGCCATCCCACTTATTTATAAAGGAAAATAAAAGCTTGAGAAACCCAAGTTCCAGGATTATGCTTCCTTACTTTGTGAATTTAAAACTCTGTGAATAATTAGAACAAGACAAGAACAGAAAATCAACGAGAATTTCTTTTAAATGTTTAGATAAACTATTCAAAATGGTAACCCTTCGACAACATACATGCTTCACAACGTTTTCTCTAATTCTACTGCACTCTACAAAGTACTTCCGAGTTTTTTTATTTCTTTTGCTGTTCGAAGTATTCTTTTTTGCAAGGTTTGCACATCAGGCACTTCTGTAATGTATACGCGAGTTTTCATACCGCCATGGAAAAAAAATCGATTGGATTTAGATCTAGTGATCTTGGTGGCCATCTTATTCCGAACGATCTAGCGTTCTACGTAAATGCTACGTAGATGGCCACATACAGCTCTACTTATATGCGGAGGTGCACCTCAAGTAATAGCCACGTATAATTTCTTACTACCAGAGGGACATCCTCAAGCAGAACTGGTGACGTTTCTTGAAGAAACTGAAAAAAGCATGGTTTCTGTCAAAACCTGAAGGAAGAATCCACGCACCTATTCATTTGTTTCCTATGATTCCTGCCCAAACATTTACATAAAATATGTTCTGAAAGCTGTCTTGTCTTGTGTGTACCTGTAGATTGTCGTAAGCCTTAAATTAAATTGAGTTTTATTTATGGACGCCCTTTAACTACTATGGTTCTTGGCATCCCATTCTATATTGGGGTGAAAGACCGAAAATTTTGCTCAGAGACATCTTTATCAGGCTTGAGGATCTTTTAAGTGACGTAAATACACAACCCGGAACCACAGGCTTTACTTTCCTTCCGAGGGAAGCCATGCTATGTTCTCAAACGGTCCAATTGGATTCGCCGGTAGTGCGAGCTATACAATGGCTATGCTTCCAGTATCTTCTTCCACCAAGTGAAGGATTTCTTCTTATGTGCAACGATTTTTTACCAACTTCTTCAACATGAGGAGATACGCTTCCTGTATCTAAAACTCTTTGACAGATGAAAATAAATGTCCTATGATGTGGTGCTGGTCCATTTGGAAATCTTTCTTGACAAATTATTTCCGCAGTTGCCACATTACGATGTGTTTCATCATAAATGAGGTGCATTTCAAGATATACGGCATTAGTAAAGTCAGGCGTTTTGTAATTGATAATCCTCTGTTTCGAAAACAATCCATTAACGCAATAAACAATTGAAGTACGTTTCGTTATAAACAAACAGTTGAAGTGCGTTTCCTTGATTTTACAGTGTTGTCATATTGTGTACTCTCGTGGCTAACTATGTAGATTCGACTGCAACACGTGTGTGGTTCATTGCAAAAATGGACCAAGTCCAAAAGTAAAAATTGTGCTAGTTTTCTCTTTTAAGATAGTAAATGCTGGTAGTTATTCAGCGTAATAGTGAACCAAATCTGAATTTCAATACGAACCCTCCACAGTGCAGCAGTTCCTTAATGCTCTGACATACCAGTGCAATCTTTCGGTCCAATAGTGAACCAAGTCCAACGGTATGAGTGTATCAGAAAGTAATTGGAGGGAAACCGTCACAAATTTCTTTATGTTCTTGTGTGTGCATGTATTGTGAGAGTAAATACTGAAAGAATACTCAATATAATTATTTTGGAAATAATGGAAGAGGGCAATGATTATAATCCTAAATTAAATTAAATTCAGTTTTATTTATGGACGCTCTGTAACGGCTGTGGTCGTTAGCGTCCCATTCTATATTGGACGTAAAGGACCAAGTTTTGCTCAGAGGCCTCTTTATCAGGTTTGAGGTTCTTTTACGTGTCTTAAATCTACGACACGGGACCATCGACTTTACTTTCCTTCCGAAGGAAGCCATACTAAGGATGTTTACGCTCAAAAAATCCATTGCCCTCCACCGTGTTTGAACCCACGACCTCGGGAATTAGAGGCTAGCGCGGTAACCACTGCACCACGGAGGACGACAATTAGTTATATTCCTGACAACACTTCTACAGATGAAAGTGAAGGTAAGTTCATTTTAGTTAAAACGTTATAATACAAGGCATTTAGGTTAGGTTGTGCCATACTTATATTTTAATTTACCTATTTAGTTTTATTTTTTGTAAAACTAGTGTGACATTATCAGTTACTTAATAAATTGTGTAATATTATATTATTATTCACAGATAGTATGCAGGTGGGGAAAATGAAATGCATAATGCAAAACATGCAAGGAAGGGAACCAGGAATGAAGATAGCTGGAAACGGAACTCAGGGAAAACGCTGTGTAACATTGGTCAAGAGTATGTAAACAAGAAAGATAATGTTTCAGGGAGAGATTTTGGCCCACAATTTAACTGTTATTCACAAGAATGTAAGGAGAAAATCAGTGTGGATGACTATAAGGGATGTTTTACATCATTTTGGGAACTTAGAGGTTTCTCTAAGTAAAATTTGTATCTTCGTGGCCTTGTGCAAAGTGCCAAAGTGCCAGAGAAAGCATCCGCGTGACAATAGTGGAAGTTCTAAATCAAACTCTTTCAAATATTTTCTCAGACTGTCTGATGAAGGAAGGTGTGTGCAAGAAATTTATTCTGGCTACTTTTCAAATCAGTTGGGAAAACGTTATAGAACTCTATCAAAACCAGAATTATTCTCAGTAACCGAAAATCATGGGGAACCTTCTTCAGTTAATGCTAATGATGATTCAGATGTTTTGAATCATGCCTTATCATTTCCTGCTTTTCATAGTCATTGTATATGTAACGGGAAATATCTCAATCCGTATCTGAATGTAGGCAAAATGTGTGATATATATGTGAAGAAATGTGAACAGTAAAATAAGACCGCTGTAAAAGAGAAGCTTTATTATTATGTGTTCAGTACACTTTAAGCCACCTTTCACTAATACTTGTCGAACGTGTGATGAACTGCAGCTGAAGATCTCAAGTGAAAGGGACGAAGCAAAGAAAGCAGCAATTAAACTAGAAAAGGGCCTGCACTTAGCCAGAGATCAGAAATGTAGAGATTGTATGAAGGCTGGTAAAGAAAATACATCTAGTGAATTGTCTGTGGATACATTCAATTTACAGAAGGCTTTGCATTCCCTAAACTGACAATATCCACAGCATACTATAAAAGAAATATATATGTTTACAAACTTGAAATTCATTGTTTAAACCAATCATTAGCTTGTCTGTATTTATGGGATGAGACTAGATGCGGAGGATCTCAAGAAGTAGCAAGTTGTGTTACTACTCACTTAAATATGTTGCAAACCACAACCACGTTGCACTTTATTCTGATGCATACACAGGACAGAATAGAAACATTAAGATGTAGAAGATCGACTAGCTGAACAAGGAAGGAAACTCGGGAGCGGAGGGTCTTTAAGGTTTCCTTTATTCTACAGTACATGCCCAAGGGTAGTGTTGCTAGTATGACCAGTGGTCCCAAACAATTACATAAGAGCCCCACGTCTATAAAAGTATGTAATTTATTATACACATGGTTCGTGGCCGAGAGAGGGAGTAAGAAATATATAAACAAAAGATAAACTCACCTGCAGTGAAGGATGGTGGTACCTGGTGCTTATCTCTTCGTTGTTATCACATCTTAAACTAATACTTCTGGACCACGTGGTAGTTCAAGACGTGGATTTAGGTAGCAACACGGTTCAATCGACCATGAAGCATAGAACCAGGATGTTGTAAACAAAACCTGGCCAGGCGGACACATGCGTCATTATTCGGTTGAATGTCCTCACTGTAACTCAGCTATTTGCCGGACAATGGCCCGCGTGTGAACGATTTCTGACGTAGCGACTTCCGTGTGTTGTCACCTGACTATCATATGATAGCTTTAAGTTCCAGGTTTAACAATATAGAATTATAAGGCCAAAAACTATACATCAATCACTATAATATTACTAATGCCAAACGCACCGTGACAATTTTGTGTAACGCAAATCCACCGAATGTGAAATGCAATAGCAATGTGTTAACAGCAACAACAATACTAATAATACTTTTGGGTGACTTTTGTTTCTTTAATAGGAATATCACCAGCCTTAATTTTAAGTTACCTCATTTAGTTTCCGAAGCATTGTGGAAACTAAAGAGCTGCAGATTTGAGGTCGAGTCCTCATAATCTCCCACACTTCCCAGGCATGTTGTCTCAGTGCCTCGTTCTTCGCGTTATTTCTAGTCGCAAACCATTAATGTACATATGTTCTCAATTGAATTGAGATCCAGAGACTTCACAAGCCATTCCAAAACCGAAATGCCTCGTTACCGCTGAAATCCAGCCTCTGTGGTCCGGGGTGTGCGCACAGTGTTGTGCATGAAATGTATATCAGGATTTTCCTCTATCAGTTAGATAGATCTAACCGTCATACATTCTTCCAGAACTGCAACATATCCATGAGCGACCATGTTATAGTTGTCGCAACAGCTCTAGTCACGTGACAATCTTAATTGCCAGCTATGAAGCGAGTTACTTACCAGATCAGGAGGTGACCGGTCGTCTGTATGCTGCAAGAGTGCGTGGGACAGTCATTGTCGAATATCCGCACACCGGCTATGCACTGCGCTGCACTGATAAACTTATAACAGTATATAGTATATTTAAACCCAGCGCTGTAAAAAGCCCTTAATATAAAAGCACTGTCAACCATCTGCCTCCAGTTCTTACACACCTGACAGCCCATCCTCTTCTGCGGAATCACTCACATCATTGCCGCCATCACTGCTGTCGCTACTTACTGCACCATTATCCTGGATGAGAATTTGTTCTATTTGGTTTTCTGCAATTCCATATTTTTCTAAATAATCATTCTCAATTTATTTAACATGTCGACATACAACATGTTGGCCTTCCAATTTCTGCAAATCGCTGGCGACATAAATGCTCCACATCTTTTAGTTGAAAAGTAATATTTCTGCAGGCCACCTATTCTTTGACATCAGCTTAGATTAATTCGATTGGGTTTAGATCTGGGTGATACGGTGGCAGCCTAAGTACATTATGGCGAAGTTGTATTAATATCTGGCCAAGTATTATGATTTCCGAAGGAGTTTGTTGGCTTTAAGTAAGTTATATTTGTTTTACTCATGCTTTCATCAAAAGCTATATTGTGCCCAAGAAACCAGGCTCTCATTTCTTCTTTCAAGGAATTTGAGGTAGGTGGTTTGTCAATTTGAGTGTTGACGCATTGTGAAGTATTGTCGATAACCAGAACAGACCCAGCAGGCATATTAGGTATTAACATGATATTGATTCACTTCATGTAATTTTCTGTATTCATGTTTAATGAAAACCTCCTGTTTTTTGTTGCAACTTGTAAAAGAAGAGCATTTGGAACCAAGCCGATCTTTCCAACAGCATGAACCATAATGTAATTGCCCTTTAGCAACAGGTACCTGCAAGCCTAATTCGCTATAACTTTTAGATGTTGTATGACTGGTGTGTATGTATGACCTCTCTTCATACACTATAGTTAGACCCTCTAATTTGTACCTCTGAGTAAGCTACTCTTCCAGCTGAGATTGTATGTCGTGCTTTTCTATTAGAACTCTTCTATTTTATTTCCTTTTCTTCCACTTGAACGCTAATCTTTAGAGTTTTAGCACCACTTTGAAAAATTATGCTGATATAAGTACATATAAAATTATAGTCATTTGGAAAGGTAGAATCAAACTGAAAAATTCAATTCCATAGCCGGAATTTGAACCACGGATCTTGGGCTTTCCGTGTCGTTGCTCTAATCGACTAAGCTATCATGGAAACATTTTTTTTTTTTTGGCTTTTCTATTAGAACTCTTCTATTTGATTTCGGTTTCTTCCACTTGGACCCTAAATCTTTTATAATTCTTCTGAGAATTGTAGCACCACGTTGAACATTTATTGCCATCTTTCAGCTTTATGAGCAATTTGCTTATTGTTGGCACAGTTTTTTCTTCCACGTAGAAGTTATGAATCGTGCGCCGAATGACGCATTTGTCGAAATCTGTATTTCTGCAATACGTTTAGGGACCTTATGTTTCTTCACATGTGTGTCAAATGGTATATTTCATCCATATGGTTTCTCTTATATTTGAGAACTCCGAAAACGGAAACTCAGTGAAACACCAGTTGCTTTGGTTACCCTTTCTTTCACTTTCTTAAGGCTTTTATGGAACTCGGGTGAGCGTATATTTTCTTCCTTCATCTCTGCTTCTTGCTTCATGAAGTCGAGGACATTTGCAATTATTTTCCTGGTTTGACTGTGTAATACATTACCACTTAACTTTGAAAACGCAGGAGCCATGGTTATAAGTATAACAAATATAAAATAAGTACTATTTAGGTGCTGCTCTTTTTTAAATTGCAACAAGATGCGGACACTTTCTATGATGACTGTATGTGTTACGCACTCTGAGTAACCAAAGTATTATTTCGCTTTCGTTGATTGAGCTAAACATAAACCATTCCTAGTCTCGGCAGCTGGGGTGGCAATCAAGATCACGATTCCAGAAGTTTTGCGCCAGCTATAGACGAGACTTTAACGCCTACTCCACTGGTGCTCATACAGCTAAGCTGATCCTGCCACTCTGGACAGTGGCGACAAGGTATTTAGGGTCCAAGCGCGTGTTGTTGGGTCGCCACAAAGACGGTCTTACATCCTCGTCTGACGAAAGCACGTTTTAGACAGACCATATTATGATCTCCCGGAAGTCTTGGCTTGCTGGCAGATGCTGGACAGAAGGCCACGCGAGCTTCAGTACGTTCTTGCTTAAGGGCACCCTTTCTAGCAAGCTTGCGATGTAGGGTGCCAGCATCATGCGGTCGTCGGCGGATTGTCTCGAACCCATTGGGAGATTTAGACTTCTCATTATTCTTGTCGCTGAAAGGAAGGGATTCTCATTGGAGACCTCTACGATAGCTCTGTCGAACTCTTCTTTGGCCTTCCTTAGTTTTGCTTTGTCTTAAGGTCCTCTTCACCCTCATCTTGAAAACTTTTCACCCATAATCGCAGTCTCTTCTGCATTCCCAATTACTTGGCATATTTGGACCACTGTGCGGCCACATTCCCGTTTTCCAACAATGCGGCCCCATGGTTATCTCACTTCTGTATGGTATGGTGTAAGGGGTTTGATAGAGTGTGGGTTTTCAATTCTGTCCGTGTATATCGATTACCATGCCCTATTCCTCATTTGTGAATGCTAGCTCGTAGGACAATACAAAGTGATAACAATAGCACACGATAACAAGGTTCCTCTGATTTCACTCTACTAGTTTAAAGCAAACCATAAGGTTGGAAAGGTAGAATCAGATGACTGAAAAATTCAATGTCATAGCCGGAATTTGAACCACGGATCTCCCGGTCTCCGTCGGTTGCTCTAACCACTGAGCTACCATGGCAACATGCCGGCACGCCATTAAATTCTCCAGCTGACTCGCATTTTTCCCGGTAAACCACAAGGAGATCTCAAATTGTATTGAGATGTCATACCCCAATGGCGACTTACATTCTTTGTAAGTACTTAAGTCCCGGACTTTTAGTTTCAACCACTATTAGGCCAGTTAATGAAATTAATTGTTCTTTCACACAAAGTCAGCTGGAGAATTTAATGGCGTGCCGGCATGTTGCCATGGTAGCTCAGTGGTTAGAGCAACCGGACGGAGATCGGGAGATCCGTGATTCAAATCCCGGCTATGGCATTAAATTTTTCAGTCATCTGATTCTACCTTTCCAACCCTGTCCAACACACGGCATGTGTGAAAGAACAATTAATTTCAAATCATAAGGTATTTAAAATAGGTAGTGTGGTTACTTCTTTGGAGTAATGGTTAGAGTTTTAGCTAATGCAATTAGAATTTCGGTTTTAGTTCTCGCCTGGAGAAAAACCTTTTATGACCTTTAATTGTGTTTATTTCATTTTCTCCAGAGAGTGCAAAATTTAAAGGCAAGCATAAATGGTATCTGATTGAACGAAAGAGTAAAGTATGTTGTTTCATTAATTTGACTGAGAACAAGCACTATAGATTATAATTTGGTGATATTGCTTCTTAACCCTTATTGCAAAATAATAATAATAATAATAATAATAATAATAATAATAATAATAATAAAATAAGGAGAACTTGAGAACATCTCAAATTCATTAATCACCGTCCCACCTTGTAGATGGATTTAGTTCTGGAGAGGAGACACTCGGTAGTTTCTAGAGCTCCTTATGTATTTCAAGCACCTGAGATAGCCGAACAACAAGCTTCCCGAACGTTAAATGTATTAATGTGAAAGTCCAGAGCTCGACATCACAGTAGCTCTTTGGTAGAGCGCGGCTTCTAAAGCGGAATTACGGAGGTTCAAATATTGACAGATGTTCAGTTTTTTTTACTTTCTCTACTAGTATAGTAAGTAGGGGAAGTATTGTATTCCACCCAAAATTCGATACCGAGATTTCACCGGAAATACATGTTTTGAGACCCCCTGAATCCATAAAAAGCATTTTTGGAAACATGTCCGTGTGTGTGTCTGTGAACAGCATAACTCAGAAACGAACAGTCGGATACGCACCAAACTTGGTATTTAGGTTCAGTATCTTCCAAGGATGCGACACGAAGGTTTTCAAGAAAATTCCCCCAACCCAGATTACCCTTTACATGGAAGATTTTTCGAAAATTTTAATTTTCTCAAAAATGGCTCTAATGATTTTGATTAAAATATATGTTTAAGATATTTTATGACAAATAAAATGTATATCTTGAATTTCCTGGGAATGTCTCCAAAAGTATTCTTCATTGTGAACGACTTTTGCATAACTGGTAAACCATAAGAGATAGACAAAATTTCACTACACAAAAATGTAGATCGCGTTAAAATACACAATTTATGTCATATACATTTTTTTCGTTGAGTGAACCACTTTCGAGATATTACTTGTTATTCCCTTAAATTTTTCAATACTTATTTTCTCAAATGGGAATTCGTTATTCATTTTTTTGTCTTGGATATGCAAGGAGTATTAATCTGAGGCAAAGGGAATAGTGCTGCACCTAGCACCCAGCTATTAAGAGATATGTATGTGCTTAAAGGCTACTGTATTTCTATATTGGCCTTGTAAATATATATTCCCCTTAAATCTACAAGGAAATTAGCAATAAGATAGAATCTGCAAATGTTTATCTCGATTAACATGAAGGAGATTGGGAATAAGCGTTTGTAAAAATAGTTTGTACAAGAGTAGAGAAAGTCATGTGAGTGTAACACATCAGATTTTTTTGTCTTGGATATGCAAAGAGTATTAATCTGTGGGAAAGGGAATGGTGCTGCATCTAGCAACGAGCTATTAAGAGATATATATGTGCTTAAAGGCTACTGTATTTCCAAACTGCCCTTGTAAATATAGATTCCCCTTACATCTACAAGAAAATTAGCAATAAGATAGAGTCTGCAAATGTTTATTTCGATTAACATGAAGTAGATGGAGAATAAGCGTTTGTAAAAATAGTTTGTACAAGAGTAGAGAAAGTCATGTGAGTGTAACACATCAGATTTTTTTCTTTCCGGTTTCTATCGCAATGAACAAGCCTGTTTCAGTTCTTCAGCGTTTTACTATATTCGAAAAGTATATGATAGAATTGTTTAATTAGCTGAAGCTCTCTCATTTTACAGTTATAAACTAAATATTGATTTGTAAACGAATACCTGTTTATAACCAAATGCAAGCAAAACATTGCTTTTACATCTATTGTATATTTAATATTATTTCCACTGGTGAAGCTTAGAAAGTAATAAATGTATCTATTAACATGTTAGGATGCTATTAACTGCCGAGTAGTGTGCTATAAAACTATTTCCATTACTACCGCCATCACTGCCATAAGTTTCGTTGATAACATTTAATTGGAAAGAGCAATAAGTTAATATGACCATTATTTAATTTCATTATATACGTATTTATGCAAAATCTATTGTAACAGCTGCTTTAAAAATCATCCTAGCAGCAACTATTATTTTTAATTACATTAGCAAACGTATCGTGTGAGATGTTTCAATTGCATATGTGCCCTATACAAAAACTATATTTCAATTCCAATGTGCACTGTATTAAACCTGCACAGTTGTTTCTTCCTTGATTCCCCTTGAAGTTATAAAAGCAAGTAAAGGAATGTTTGTAGAAAAACATCGTTCCTTAAATTAAGTTCTATCAGTGCAAACTGCTATCCTATAGAGCAATAGTGTTAAAATAGCAATATAGCACATAGAAGTAAAAAAAACCATCAGTCGCCTTACGCCTGTAGATAAGCGCCTGAGCCCGCACAAGCCTGTGGCTCCGCTCTCCACTGGCTAGAAATAAGCAAACAACGCGTACGCGTCTCATTCTTTCGAATCGTGGCTCCAGATTCTTTTATGTGGGATTGTAAACGCCAGAATGGGGCAGATATTAGGGTTTCAACCGGAGATCTGGCACCATTACTTTCTCCAGGAGGCATTTCTGAAGAATGGGAAGAAGATGATAGGGAAATATCAAATCATCATGTTCTCATGAAAGTCCTGAACGCCATCACTCCTCAATTACTCCTTCCACATCCCCCGGATCTTTAATCCCAACTTCCTATGAACCAGAATCTTCAAAATTACCAAGATTAGAAGAAACCGGTCCAACCGCCCCTCCCACTCCTGTCCAGTAACCAAGACGGAGCATAAGAATTCGTCACTGTCCTGTTTATATCAAGGACTATTATTTAGATGGGGAGAATAATATATTTTTATGCCTCATTTGCATAAATATTCTGTGACAGATATTTATGTTGCTATGCTATTTATATATCAACTACATATGTTAAGTTTAATAAAAACTTACTAATAGGTCAATTTATGATTTTATTACATCACATCATACTAGCCTTACTGGTGCAAATCACAGCTGGTGGCCTATTCAGTATGATCCGTTTAACTGTAAACCTAAACTGACTGTTAACTGTAAACTTAATTGAAGGTACTTATATTAGATTAAGAACTTTATCTTTTCTTCGCAGGGCCTAAGCATGTAGTAGTTGTCTGTAAAATGACTACTACAAAAACTGCTGTATCTTGGGGGTTTCCAGCTTCAAGCAAAGTTACCTTGACACATGTAAAGTGTATGGCAATATTTTAAAACATGCAGAATCTATGATGTTTTTGAACTTAAAAACTTGTATCCTCAGATTTTGCGTGTTATTACAACCGCACACAACACAGTGTATTCCCATGATTTGACCTCGTTTACGTTCAAATACTCTGCAATTATATTCCCTGCAATGGAATCTGCATGTCTGTGCAGACGACGCTCGGTTTCATGTTAGATATCCGTTTAGCGCTCTCTCCAGTAAATACTCTTCTTCCATGGAAGAATTTCGACAGCCTTTTTTCTGCCAGCGACGCGGAAAACACAATGCCAAGGAAGTAGATAATATCATCGCTACTAAAGGTGAAAGTCTTTCGGAAATATTAAACAGTTTGAGATAGAAGATTACCAAAACAATGCTCGCTTTAAAATTAACGCTGTAAAACTTTAAAACATAAGAAATTGTAATGGCATTATTTACAGCTGATAAACACCAAATTAGGTTATCGTAATTATTTTTAATATACGAGAATAGAGATGATTTCAAATTACTGCAGCAGTTGCTTTATTGAACTCAAAAAAGGTTATGTGCATGTGGTTACATGGAGCCAAAATGCAAATGCACAAAAATCAGGGCTTGGCAGTGAGCACATCCGGTTTGATGTACCGCTACAATGCATCTTCAGTATTCTGTTTCCTGATACTCGCGCCAATTAAGCATCTGAAACCTTTTCTTTGTAATACACTCGGTTCTTTTCACTTAAATGTCTGGCTTGTCAAAATATGTTATTCAACCGTTATTACGTCAGCATATTCCCAATATTTTCGCTAATAGTTTTCGATTCATAAAACCTATATATTTTATGGATGTGTATAAGAAACATTCTTGAAGCTCATCACCCAATGTACCCAAGATCTAGTGTAGTTTCACTTCAATCATTACACCAGGAGGAAATGAACGAACCATAGTGTGTAGTCTTCGTTGCTTCATACAGATGTAGCAATAATGCATTATCACTTCTGCATACGTCAACTCAACATTCTATACAACTAGTTCAAACCAAAGAATAAATTAATGAATCACACTTCATAATAACCTCACATTAGATTTGCCTTCACGGTATGATATCTCATTAAAATGAGGTTAGGTGGTCTCCGAATGATTACTTTGAACAAAGCCTAAGCACATTTTTCCTATTAAAACTAGCACCTATAATAAACCAATTGTTATGCATTAACCCTGGAGGAGGGCTATTAGATTATGCTGAAATGTATTATTATAAGCCACATGTATGGAGTGTTAGTGAAGTTATCGAAACAGGTTAAATGCTATTTTAATGCATATTAAAGCGTATTTTTCCTTATACAACTGTTAAAAAGCATAGAAGAAATTAAGCAGCGTACGAAAGGCTCAAGCATTAATTAAATCTATGTTAAATAGAGTTATGCAGTTACTAGCTGTAACCTCATTGATGAAATATGAATTTATTACCTAAATCTGGCTTTGAATTCGCTTTCGGTATGGTACTCTAAGGTATTAGAACCAACTTTGAGCACTCTTCGCGGTCGACTCGCCCTTATTCTCTTTTTTGGCGATAAAAATCCCTTTATATCTAGCAATGATATCAAAGAATCGCCTAATTCCCATCTTGTTTGTCTGCTCTAATTCCGCACATGTAAAATAATATGGCGTTAAGGCTGAACAATGTCTAAACCACCGATTAAGCATATGGATTTACATAACATTTGGATCACTTACCATCTACCGAGAATGCGAGCCACTGCCATACTCGACGGATCCACCAGGGAATGCGAAAAGGAATCGTATAATACATATGCCTCAAAACATCACAATGCAGCATTTCTGATAACGCTTTAATAAAGAATCACATACAGTTGACATCAGAATAATTACACGGAGGAAATTCTAAACCAGCCCGTCGTTTTTTACTTTCTCTACTACGTATAGTAAGTAGGGGAAGTATTGCATTCCACCCAAAAATTCGATACCGAGATTTCACCGGAAATACATGTTTTGAGACCTCCTGAATCCAAAAAAAGCATTTTTGGAAACATGTCCGTGTGTGTGTCTGTGTGTGTGTCTGTGTGTCTGTGTGTGTGTGTGTCTGTGAACAGCATAACTCAAAAACTAACAGTCGGATAAACACCAAACTTGGTATTTACGTTCAGTATCTTCCAGAGATGCGACACGAAGATTTTCAAGAAAATCCCCCCACACCAGACTACCCTTTACATGGAACATTTTTCGAAAATTTTAATTTTCTCAAAAATGGCTCTAACGATTTTGATGAAAATATCATATGTTTAAGATAATGTCATGGGAAATGAAATGTATATCTCGAAATTTCTGGGAATGTCTCCAAAAGTATTCTTCATTATGAACGACTTTTGCATAACTGGTAAACCATAAGAGATAGACAAAATTTTACTACACAAAAAATGTAGATCGCGTTAACATACACAACTTATATCATATACATTTTTTTTGTTGAGTGAACCGTTTTCGAGATATTGCTTGTTATTTCCTTAAATTTTCCAATACTTATACTTTTTCTCAAATTCGTTATTCATTTTTACTTTCTCTACTACGTATAGTAAGTAGGGGAAGTATTGCATTCCACCCAAAAATTCGATACCGAGATTTCACCGGAAATACATGTTTTGAGACCTCCTGAATCCAAAAAAAGCATTTTTGGAAACATGTCCGTGTGTGTGTCTGTGTGTCTGTGTGTGTGTGTGTCTGTGTGTGTGTCTGTGTGTGTGAACAGCATAACTCAAAAACGAACAGTCGGATAAACACCAAACTTGGTATTTAGGTTCAGTATCTTCCAGAGATGCGACACGAAGGTTTTCAAGAAAATCCCCCCACCCCAGACTACCCTTTACATGGAACATTTTTCGAAAATTTTAATTTTCTCAAAAATGGCTCTAACGATTTTGTTTAAAATATCATATGTTTAAGATAATGCCATGAGAAATGAAATGTATATCTCGAATTTTCTGGGAATGTCTCCAAAAGTATTCTTCATTGTGAACGACTTTTGCATAACTGGTAAACCATAAGAGATAGACAAAATTTTACTACACAAAAAATGTTGATCTCGTTAAAATACACAACTTATGTTATATACATTTCTTTTGTTGAGTGAACCGTTTTCGAGATATTGCTTGTTATTCCCTTAAATTTTCCAATACTTATACTTTTTCTCAAATTCGTTATTCATTTTTTTATGTCCTGGACTTGCAAAGAGAATGGAATTCGACACATAGCAACCAGCGTTAAAATATTTGACCATCGCTTAAAAGCTACCATATTCCCCTTGCATCTACAAGAAAATTATCAATAAGATTGACATCTCGATATCTCGATTAACATGAAGCATATGGAGAATAGGCGTTTGTAAAATTAGGTTGTACAAGAGTAGAGAAAGTTATGTGAGTGTAACACATCAGATTTTTTTTCTTATTTTATTTACAACAGCAACCTCTCCTTAGCACTGCGAAACTACAGGCGTATATTTTATAATTTGCAAGCATTGCTCCGATTTTGGTTCACTCGAAATACCAGTTCAAGTGCGTAGGAAAAGCTCTGACAATCTTACAACAAAACTGATATATGCAGGCAAAGAAACTGAATTGCGCCCTTAACAATTTACTCGTAAAAGGATTAAAACTGTTTACACATACTTTGCAAACTTCTAAGTTACTTGTAAGGCATTAAAACTGCTTTGTTAGACCTTTGTTCAGATGCCAACAATGATATGCCATGGATCTCAGGTGATATTGTTTGATGCAGCTTTTGTTAAAATTACGCGTTCCTTGCTCGTCAAAACCACAGCATCAGTAAAAGTAATAAGACCCAGTTCTGATTATGCGTAATTACTTTCTCTACTACGTATAGTAAGTAGGGGAAGTATTGCATTCCACCCAAAAATTCGATACCGAGATTTCACCGGAAATACATGTTTTGAGACCTCCTGAATCCAAAAAAAGCATTTTTGGAAACATGTCCGTGTGTGTGTCTGTGTGTCTGTGTGTGTGTGTGTCTGTGTGTGTGTCTGTGTGTGTGTCTGTGTGTGTGTGAACAGCATAACTCAAAAACGAACAGTCGGATAAACACCAAACTTGGTATTTAGGTTTAGTATCTTCCAGAGATGCGACACGAAGGTTTTCAAGAAAATCCCCCCACCCCAGACTACCCTTTACATGGAACATTTTTCGAAAAGTTTAATTTTCTCAAAAACGGCTCTAACGATTTTGATTAAAATATCATATGTTTAAGATATTGTCATGACAAATAAAATGTATATCTCGAATTTTCTGGGAATGTCTCCAAAAATATTCTTCATTGTGAACGACTTTTGCATAACTGGTAAACCATAAGAGATAGACAAAATTTTACTACACAAAAAATGTAGATCGCGTTAAAATACACAACTTATGTCATATACGTTTCTTTTGTTGAGTGAACCGTTTTCGAGATATTGCTTGTTATTTCCTTAAATTTTCCAATACTTATACTTTTTCTCAAATTCGTTATTCATTTTTTTTATGTCCTGAACATGCAAAGAGAATGGAATTCGCCACATAGCAACCAGCGTTAAAATATTTGACTATCGCTTAAAAGCTACCATATTCCCCTTGCATCTACAAGAAAATTACCAATAAGATTGACATCTCGATATCTCGATTAACATGAAACATATGGAGAATAGGCGTTTGTAAAATTAGATTGTACAAGAGTAGAGAAAGTCATGTGAGTGTAACACATCAGATTTTTTTTTAAACCTGAGGCCACACAAAATCTATCCTGAAGGTTATGTTTAAAAGTAAAATAATTACTATTCATAGTTGATGTTCCAGCTTTAGAAAAATGTCTTGCACCTCATGTTTGAAAGTTAATCAACCCTGCATTGTCAGTATAAATGTAAATGTGAGTAAATGTGTCTAGGGATTAGTAAAGTATTAGTATGTGCTATTAATGGGGAGCTTATTAAACAATTACTACAGTATTCATTTCCCTCTACACGAATCATAACTGGTGGTCCATTCAGTATCCCTCGTCTTCTAATCAAGCGAGAAGGAAAGTTGAAGTAGAATGGTCTTAACGTTCGTTTCAGAACTTTATATTTTCTTCCCCAGGTCTTGTAGGTGTAAAATGACTGCAACGACGGTTGGTGTATCTTCAGGGGTTTCAGATTTCCCTTTGAACAGCTTTAACCCTCTTATTTAAGACATCAGGCCTTGAATGCGAAACCTGTTTAAATATTAAAATGATGTACAAACTGAAAAGTACGCATGTATCACATTTCACATGTTAAATTAATTATTTATAACTTACATTGACACAAGTGAAGTTTATGGCAATAATTTAAGATCTTTTAAGATGCAGAATCGATTATGTTTACGTATCTGCGAAAACAAACTTTTGTCCTCAGATTTCTGGGCGTTATTGCAACCGTACGCAACATAGTGAGTTGACCTCACATTCCATTAAAATACACTACAATCATATTCTCCATAACAGAATCTACACGCAAATATGGCGACTTAGAAGACGGCTCAATTTCATTCAAAAGAAGTCCGTCCAGCACTCTCTCCAGTAAATGCTCCATCTCTGTGGTTACGCAGGCAGTGTTTTAAAATGCACGCGATTACGTTTCAGGTTTTAACCACAGAACGCAATACAAACATTCAATATCTCTGTTCAAATATCTTCAGTACCAATACAGGAACCTCCGACTTCTAACATGGGAATGGCTGACGATAGGCAACCTGGACTACATAGTCATCTAGTTGAACTGAATGCTGTGACATAAGTCGTGATTTCTATTAAATGCGGGATAAACACGTATATTCATTTCTTTTCAATGCAGGTCACAAACAAGGATGCAATTATTTGTATTTCAAGTGGGGATTGAGTTAAACTTTACAGGTCACAGAATATAATTTTTACTTTCTCTATTACGTATAGTAAGTATGGGGAAGTATTGTATTCCACCCAAAAATTCAATACCGAGATTTCACCGGAAATACATGTTTTGAGACCCCTGAATCCAAAAAAAGCATTTTTGGAAACATGTCCGTGTGTGTCTGTGTGTCTGTCTGTGAACAGCATAACTCAGAAACGAACAGTCGGATAAACACCAAACTTGGTATTTAGGTTCAGTATGGGACACGAAAGTTTTCAAGAAAATCCCGCCACCCCAGAGTACCCTTTACATGGAAGATTGTTCGAAAATTTTAATTTTCTCAAAAATGGCTCTAACGATTTTCATTAAAATATCATATGTTTAAGATATTTTTATGACAAATAAAATGTATATCTTGAATTTCCTGGGAATGTCTCCAAAAGTATTCTTTATTGTGAACTACCTTTGCATAACTGGTAAACCATAAGAGATAGACAAAATTTTACTACACAAAATATGTAGATCGCGTTAAAATACACAATTTATGTCATATACATTTTTTTGTTGAGTGAACCATTTTCGAGATATTACTTGTTATTCCCTTAAATTTTTCAATACTTATTTTCTCAAATGGGAATTCGTTATTCATTTTTTGTCTTGGATATGCAAAGAGTATTAATCTGTGGTAAAGGGAATGGTGCTGCACCTAGCAACCAGCTATTAAGAGATATGTATGTGCTTAAAGGCTACTGTATTTCCAAATTGCCCTTGTAAATATACATTCCCCTTACATCTACAAGAAAATTAGCAATAAGATAGAGTCTGCATATGTTTATCTCGATTAACATGAAGTAGATTGGGAATAAGCGTTTGTAAAAATAGTTTGTACAAGAGTAGAGAAAGTCATGTGAGTGTAACACATCAGATTTTTTACATTAGCCTTCATTTAGGCCTACATTAGTGGAAATAGCATCAAATCTAGTAATTAGAATATATGCTTTGAAGCTCAATGGTTGATCAGTCATAAGTTTAGTGGTTCTGCCAAATAAAATGTAATTTTAACACAATTGTTTTGTATCGAAAATACGAATAATAGGAGCTGCCAAGGGTATTTTGGAGAAAAGTCTATTTTAACCCACAGAATCTCTCAAAGGTTAGAATAACTGAAATCTAACTTTTTCGGGTGTAAAAATCCTTAGCATGGCTTCCTTTGGAAGGGAAGTAAAGCCGGTTGTGCCGTGTCATAGATTTACGGCATGTAAAAGAACCTCAAGCCTGATAGAGAGGCCTATGGGCAAAGTTTCCGGTCTTTCACGCCGAATATAAATGGGACGCTGAGAACCACAGCAGTTAAAGAGAGTCCATAAACAAAGCTCAATTTTTTTTTGCTGAAAACGAATGCGTATACTGTTAAAATTATGCTTAAAACACTATAATTTGAGCTTTTACTTTACTCCGCTCCACAGCTGTATGTAAAGGTTCCTGAATGAAATGTCGTTACGTTTTCATTTTATAATCATTTGGGGTGTGACAGAATGAACAGACAAAATAATTTTTTGCAATTCCCTTTATGTTAATGCCAACACTGCAAGCATAAGCATAATTTGACTATAATAATATAGTTATTTGTTTGGACAAACAGCTGCAACCAAGTTTGTGGTGCACCACTCGTTTCTTATCATGTATGACTCGGCAAGTACTTCAAAGAAAATGATTACTTTGGACATTAATCATTTACTATTATTGTTCAAAATCTGTTTTTATAGCTCCATCACCTCTGGAATTAGTTTATGAATAAAAAAATAAAAGATTTGGTCTTCAGCTGTCCTATAAGATAGACTAGACACTTCTGTGTCAGGAAAGAAAGATGTCAATTGTTTGAACGCAAAAAACAAAAACAACAAAAACATAGAACCTCATTAATGGTTAATACATACTTTCACTAGTATTATTGTGTGTATGTTGTAAAGAGAGAAATGACATCCTGTGAGCACAACTATTTTCACTCCTTCCTGAAAATGTGGATTGTTAAAAAAATTATTAAACATATGTGTAAATAATTTTTCATTTATTTGGTGTAGTTTTATAATATGCCCTTATGTTGGTAACTTTAGCGAAACATAACCTATTGGATAGGTATGATCATATGTTTTAAAACAGTATTTAGTTGTCTTTATCGCGAGGAAACCGAAGAAAAAACGGCATTCCTAAGACAACTATATTACTGGGAATAAAATATGGCACACACTTTCCCGTCCTTGAAGCCCGATAAAGCAAACCGTAACACTCACTTCAGCTGATAATAAATCCTCCAGATCATATCGCTAAGATGAATAGTTTTCCAGTTTTGCACTGTTTCAGATATTTCCAGTAATGGTACTTATTGGTATTTTCTGTCTATAGTGTTCAGAGAACACCAAAGTAGTGGTTAGGGATCATCGGGAATTTTGATTGGTTCATTGACTACTCCCTTTATTTTATCTTCTCTAGTCGTTGGCAGTGGTAAACCTTGTTTTGTTCTTTGGTGTTCTGTGGTTTTGTTATTCTGTGCTGATAGAATTGAAAGATACTGGGGAAGTACTATGTTTGAGGATAAGTGCCATTTGTGAATAGTTAGGAAATAGCACGGAAATAGGAAGATAATATTAAATAAGTGTTTGCTTTCAGATTCTGTGCATAAAAGATAATAAGGATATTACGAACTCATCAGTGCCTTTCAAGAAGAAGAAAAGAAATGTATGTAACATTATGTAATACCTACCATAAACGAGCTCATGGAAAATAAGATAGAATGTGCGTTTGAGGCTTTTGGGTGTGCATATAATACCTGCATTTTAAATGTGAGCAGCTCGGAAACAAAATGCGTTATGTCCAGAAATCAAAAGTATAAGGGGTGCAAGTTATAAGGGGCGACGTTACCTTCTTTGGGCCCACCTAAAAATTGTGAAGGAGGTGAGAAATAATGGAATAAATTACCTTAGGAGCGAATATAGAAGTAAATATCTGGTGCCGACCCACCCACCCTTTTTTAGGTGTCTTACTTATATAGGTGAATTGCGATACGAACACGAAAAAACTTGGCCATCTTCACGGTAATACTGACGCTCATTCGGAAGTGCCAACTTAAGTAAGAAATTGGGGAACCCGCTAAATATGCGATGTGTTGTTACTTCTTATTCATGTAGTATAGCCGCAGAAAAAAGCGCCACGCATTCAGAGCAAGCTGTGCAGAAGAGGCGGAATAAGTCTAGAATACCGCGGCATGAATTTATGCCATTCTTCCCCTAAACCTGGATAACGTGGAAAGCTGGGGTTTTCAAGGTAATCATAACCATGGTTAATGCACGCTTGCTTCGCTCGCGTACTTTGAGTTAGCTAAGGCTAACCTTGCGTGAATTCAGAAACGTAAGCTTATATAAAAAAAAAATGACATTCTGCTCTACTTGTATCTTCCACAGCGATGACGATGATGTATATTTCCAACAGATGTCACTCTATGTAAAACACCAGCTAAACAGATGTCACTCTATGTCATATGCTTGACTAACGCAATGCTGGCAACATATGAATAATTAATGCCACCAAAGCGCTGCAACTGCGGAAACGACCACAGTGCGTAGCCGAGGGATCTTATATAACCTTAGGTTTATGAATTCATGGAAGATTAGGTTTAGGTTAGGTTTCTTTTTTTTTATATAAGCTTACGTTTCTGAATTCACGGAAGGTTAGGTTTAGGTTAGTTACATAAGCTTAGGTTTCTGATTTACTTTTATATATATATATATATATATATATATATATATATATATATATATATAACCTTATTTCCATTTGTTACCAGTGGTTACATCAAAGCATGCGAGCGAAGTGAGCGTGGATTCCTAAGCTTAGGTTTCTGGTTCACGGGAGATTAGGTTAGGTTTAGCTTTTTTTTTATATAAGCTTACGTTTCTGAATTCACGGAAGGTTAGCCTTAGGTTACGTTTTTTCTTTATATAAGCTTGCATTAACCATCTACCATGGTTACAGTAAAGGAACTTCTTTATTTAATGGAAATAACATATTAATATAACAAACTTTCACTAAAACAATACAAAAATTACAATTTTAGTGGATAGTCTTTCTTACTATCAATGCATTGCGCTTTTTCAGCGGAAACAAATGAAGAAGAAGAATTAGTAGTAACAACAGCGCATCGCATTTTAGGGGATTTCACATTTTCATTTAGGTTGCCAGTTCCCACTTTGCATGTACTTAAGCGAAAACATGGCTGTTTTCTTTGTTCATAACACAATTTTCCTATAAAAGTAAAACACCTAAACGGGGCGGGCAGGTGGGCACAAGCTATTGAAGAGATCACATCTACTTTTAAACTCCCTCTTAAGGTAACTTATTTGATTTCCTTATGCTTTTTTCAGCTACTTCAACGAAGATACAAGAATGCCAGATTTGCCAAAAAAACACCTAACCTAAGGCTAACCTTGTGTGAATTCTGAAACCTAGGCTTATATAAATAAAAAAAATGGAAACCAAGAGAGTTGCGGATATATCTCCGCCTTTGGCGGCATTACTTATTCATATGTTGTCAGCATTGCGTTACAGCCAGAGAATGACATACAGTGACATCTGTTTGACATATAAGACATCACTTCCGTCGCTAATGTGGGTCCAAGAAAGGCAACTTATCAATAAGGTTTCAACGAATTTAAAATTGAAAGAAAACATAATCAGCATAAAAGAATCTGAGAATCTGCTCTTAGTTCTCTTCCTGAGTGAGGAAAATGATGTGCTTTATGTCCAACAGATGTCACTCTGTCATACGCTAGCTATATATATATATATATATAACCTTGTTTTAATTTGTTACCAGTGGTTACATCAAAGCACGCAAGCGAAGCGAGTAGCGTTCCTAAGCTTAGGTTTCTGATTCACGGGAGGTTAGGTTTAGTTTTTTTTTTTAAATATAAACTTACATTTCTGAATTCCCGGAATGCTAGCCTTAGGTTAGGTTTTTTTTTATGTAAGCTTGCATTAACTATCTACCACTGTTACAGTAAAGGAACTTCTTTATTTAATGGAAATAACATATTAATATAACAACCTTTCACAAAAAGAATACAAAAATTACAATTTTGGTGTATAGTCTTTCATACTATGAATGCGTTGCGTTTTTGTAAGCGGCAACACTAAACGAAGAAGAAGAAGAAGAAGAAATTCTAGTAACAACACATTGCATATTTAGCAGAGTTCATCTTTTCCTTTAGGTTGGCAGTTCCCACTTTGCATGTGATTTAGGGAAAAAATAGCTATGTTTTTTGTGATCATAACATGAATTGTCTATAAAACTAAAACACCTAAAAGGGGCAGGCAGGTGGGCACCAGCTATTGAAGAGATCACATCCACTTCTAAACTCACTCTTAAGGTAATTTATTCACTTTTCTATTGCTGTTATAACCATTTTCCAGGAAGAGAACTAAGAGCAGATTTGCCGTAGTGAGCACTTGCATCATATTAGCATTGCTGTCGTTGGCATTCTGCTGCTATCATTGTAACATCGAGGGCCCTAAGCCGCAAGGCATAGCCGAGGGATTTGAGGACCCTCAGCCTCAAAGCGTAGCTGAGGGATGCTTTGTACAAGGAGAGGAGTGGAGCACAACAGGGCATCTAAACTTGAATGATCCACTTTAGCTACATTTTCCTTGCTTCGCGACATTCCATTAGCCATATTTTTTTTCATAATATTCGCAATACCTTCTGACATGATTTCCGCAAAAGCTGAGCGGTCACCAAGAAGGGCCCAATGTTTTCAATAAATCAACAACTTCTACACAATTTAAGAACCCAGGATACTACACAATCAACTCTGTGTATTAAAAAAAAAAAACCATATGATTCACGTTAGCAATTCCCTCCAAAAAGTCACCAAAACCCGCCAAGAACGGCTTATAAGAACCATCAGGCTGGCTCCGTAGCTCAGTCGGTAGAGCACCTGCCTGCTGTGCTAGGGCTCCGGGGCTCAATTTCCGGCTGGGGAGTGAGAATTTTTCTGTAGCCAAGATTATTTTTTATTGTTCCCAGAGTCTCGAAGTGTGAATGTGTGTATGATCTAATGATTAAAAACCAAAGTGCAAGAAAACCCAACAAGTTAACACCATTGCCAATAGGCAATAAATTCCAAAGGAAAGGCTGCCGATAACAGCAATGCAGTTAAAGGCACAGCAATGCACAGCAGGCGAACTATAAATGGAACTAAAAAAAAAAAAAAATCTGATGTGTTACACTCACATGACTTTCTCTACTCTTGTACAATCTATTTTTACAAACGCCTATTCTCCATATGCTTCATATTAATCGAGATATCGAGATGTCAATCTTATTTGTAATTTTCTTGTAGATGCAAGGGGAATATGGTAGCTTTTAAGCGATAGTCAAATATTTTAACGCTGGTTGCTATGTGCCGCATTCCATTCTCTTTGCATGTCCAGGACATAAAAAAATGAATAACGCATTTGAGAAAAAGTATAAGTATTGGAAAATTTAAGGAAATAACAAGCAATATCTCGAAAACGGTTCACTCAACAAAAGAAATGTATATGACATAAGTTGTGTATTTTAACGCGATCTACATTCTTTGTGTAGTAAAATTTTGTCTATCTCTTACGGTTTACCAGTTATGCAAAAGTCGTTCACAATGAAGAATACTTTTGGAGACATTCCCAGAAAATTCAAGATATACATTTCATTTCTCATGACATTATCTTAAACATATGATATTTTCATCAAAATCGTTAGAGCCATTTTTGAGAAAATTACAATTTTCGAAAAATCTTCCATGTAAAGGGTAGTCTGGGGTGGGGGGATTTTCTTGAAAACCTTCGTGTCGCATCTCTGGAAGATACTGAACCTAAATACCAAGTTTGGTGCTTATCCGACTGTTCGTTTTTGAGTTATGCTGTTCACAGACACACACACAGACACACACACACACAGACACACACACGGACATGTTTCCAAAAATGCTTTTTTTGGATTCAGGAGGTCTCAAAACATGTATTTCCGGCGAAATCTCGGTATCGAATTTTTGGGTGGAATGCAATACTTCCCCTACTTACTATACGTAGTAGAGAAAGTAAAAATGAACTGTCGCATAAAAGGGAGGGTGGCTGGGCATAACATTACCGCCAGAGCAACATCCACTACACCAAAACATTCCCCCTTTAAACAAGGATTAGTCTGGATAGCCAAAAACTCTGATTTCATAAGTAAAAAGCCTCTATTTTGACCATAATCCAATATTGAGTTAGTACCCTTTTTTCTCTTGCTTTACATTATTTGTTAATGGCAATAATAATATGGTCAGATGTTTTTAAATTTACCATGCTATGGCCTCTATAATAAGGATGTAGAACTCCTTGCATCATCCACTGAATAGGTGTAGGTATTCCAGCTTATTAGCGATGTAAATTATGCCCGCTCTTAAGTTAATTTTATTAATAAGTCTGATTCGTTATATATTACTTATGCCAACTGGTTTTTTCAAGTGATAATACAGAATTCTGAAGTTGTGAATCTGCCAATCCCTCCCAGCACGTGACCTCTCCACAGCTCAATCGAAGAGAAACTAAGACTACTCTACTAATAATAATTCTGAGCAGGGCACCAACACTTACTTGCCATCCATCAGAAAAGTAATTAAGGCAACCACTCCTGTGCCTATTTACAAGTATTTGACTTTGTAAACTAATAAGTAGGTATTAAGGAAAAGAATGTAATATATGATTGAAAAGTCGACAATTGAAGTCTGTTGCAGATGGCGAAAAAGTTTGTTTCCTGAATATGTGGGTTTCGTAAATTTGGAACTTAACCTTCAGACTGCTACGTGGGGTTCAGGTGCCCCCCAGTGTTCTTAAATTTTTAGTTTTTATAGGTGAAATATCTAATTTAAAGTTTTGTAATGTTGGTAATGTGTTACAAGTTTAATCAGCTTTATTACCATAAAATAGTTCTGTAAAATGTTCAATGAATACAATTGATGCATTGCGTCAGAGATAGTCACAAGCCACACTTTATGACAAATCAACATTTTGCTAAAATTCTACACTCCATCAACAGATGTCTCTAAACAGTCATAACTTGTTGCCATCTGCCAGCTGTATTCAGAATTACATGGAGTGTTATTCTCTCCTTCATTCTTTGACTTCATATTTTCCCTGAGACATAATTACAAGAGACACATTATGGCGCCAGTGAAAAGAAAACTTGATTTTCTGCCTGGGAAGAATGATAAACTTGCAGAGATATCTGTAGAAAGTGATGAAGATGAAAGTGATTTAACTTCTAATGGATTCTCCTCTAAATCTGAGTCACAAAATGAACAGGTAAGAGAAGTAAACATTCCTGAATGGTAGACTTACATAGAATAGGTTTTCTCTTAGGAAATTATTGTGCTTTTTATTACCAATAACATAAAATATACAGTAAAGAAAATCGACTTCACTTATATTGTTTACTTTATGCATTATATATTATTGTAGATATTAAAGTATTTAAGTTACTACAGCATGCTATATGTGTCTTATGATTATCTCTGTTGTAATTTTTTCAGTTGTCACCAAAATCTAGAAGTAATGAAGTGAGTCTTTGTAAAATCGCAAAATCAAGGAAGAGAAACACGGTAAAGAAATCATGGTCTACTGTCCATTCCAAACCAGAGTGCCTTTCACTGAAAACAAACTCTTTGTGTTATCCGCGCGAAAGTAGTTCACAATCCCCGCCCATAATGGCTGCGTGTTCCCCTCCCACGTGCTTGTTGAACACTATTTAATCTATAAAAAGGCGCCCTGCGTGAGAATAATAGTTCAAAATGCAACCTGAGGTAACAATCAATTTTATAAGTATGCTGCAATGAACATTTTACTTACGTTAATCACAATCCTCGGGCAAAAGTGCAACACCCAAATCCGAATCCTCCAAAGATGACTCAGCTGCCGTATCAGAATCAGAACTACTTTCCAAAATAATGACAAGCTTATCCACAATTCCACAGCACTGTTGCACTTAAAACAAGTTCCCACATTTTATCCTCTTCTATGTTGTATTATGTCTGTTTATATTCCCTGCTCGCTTTTGTTACACTTCTCACTGAAACGCCTGTAAAATCCGATATTAGTTTCGTAATATGCAATAATGCAAGTGTCGGGTATTTTTGTAATAGTGAGTTGAATAGATGAAGTATTGTTTGTTTTTAGCCACTTTTTAAATGTTTCACGCTTCTGTGTTTGAACAGTTTATTCGCACTGCGTGTAGTACGCATCTTCCTCTGCCTTGTGAGCTCAAATACCAACTGACTAAATCACAAGATTTGACCTGAGCTGAGCATATGTGTGTTAGTATATTATGAATGACTGTTCGCTTATCATATATCCTGTGTTACGCAAAGTGTTTATTCGGTTCTCAGATAGCACCTCTGGGAATTCATTGCTGCATTTCTTGTGTATGTAAGAGATTGGCAGTCGTGCATGTCGGTTGGTATTAACAAGCAAGATGATCTTGGCGTCAGCGCAATAGCAGGCGAAAATCATATTTTGTAATCTCTTAACAGCTAGTATATATCCATTACCTTTAACGATGAGTTCTTATGATAACAGCAATAAAATGTGCAGTTCTATACCTTTCCTGCTCTAATATTTCATAATACAATACATGTATTAAGGAACTACTTATGTTGGCGTAAGAGTATATTCTTGGGTTCGTGACAAGCCAAAGCACATGCTTCTGTTTACATCAGAGGGAACTCTGGTTTGGAATGGACAATAGATCAAAATGCAAAAGGAGGAGAAATGAAGGAAGGTCTTAAGTTTCAGATAAAACCAAAAAGAAAATTGAAGCTTTCACTATGGGACAAAAATGTACATGTCCGAAGAACTGTTGTGATAAATCGTCTGTTAAAGTACCTCTTATTGTCACTATGATGCAGAGAGTAGATTTCAAGGAGGTGGAAAGTCTGCATTCTGACATAGTGAAAAAGGTAGTATACAATAACGGACCCATTCATGTTCCAGACGCTGTGAGCTTCAAGATTGAAGAGAATAATAGCAAGTTCCAGCTTTCTCAGTACTTCAGTGAAGGATGCTATTATGAAGTTCTCATTCATAGAAAAAGGTAGATCTGCCCCTTCCAATCCATTTAGTTTGCCTGAAAAATACAAAGAATCCTTGAAAGTAAACAAAAAGAAACTCCAGGATGTAATGTCACTAATGGATTATGTCCCAATGGTAAATCAGACATTCTTTCTTGGCCTTGTAGCTGATAAAGAGACAGACTTGTAGGTTGAAGATGTTGATTAGGAAGAAATGATGAACAATTTTTAATACTTATATTTTATTCTTATGATATTAGATGAAAAGAAACTAATAAAGCATTGAAAATCCAATAATTGTGTACTTCCAGAGAGAAAGTCATAAGCCACAACTAAAATTATTTACATGCTTTTAACATTTTTACATAAATAATAAAAAACGGATTAGATAAAATAACATTTTCTTGTGTAAAATGTTTAATAAAATATAAAAGAATATAATGTCTTAACATTGTGCCAGACTACTCTGATTTTAGGATTTCTTCAAAGTTTAAAAAAGTTTTCCTGCAAAATTGTGATTTTGTGGCTTATGACTATCTCTGACGCACTGCCTCAATTGCCCCAAAAAAAAAAAAAAAAAAAAAAAAAAGAGAGAGAGAGAGAGATAAAATACAACTTGGGGTCCACTTGGACCCCTCATAGCACTTCATTTCTCAAAATTTTCTGAATTTTGAGATTTTTTTTATGTTGGCTGCCTTGTGTTTTTTAGTTATTCCAGCATGTATTGTTGGTTTGAAATTGTGTGGAAACATTTGAGTACTCTTCTAGTATGCATTGTAAAGTCTAGTCATTCGAAACAGAAATGTAAAACTTTAAAAAGGCCAGTATCAGTTATTTCCAAGGAAAAATTATATGAAAACTAGAACAAAGTGTGGGAGTTGTAAGAAAATGCAGAGGATAGTGTTTCTTGGATGTTACACTTAGTGAACATGAATTGTAAAATTCCATGTAAAAAACTTAACGGTACTGGTAGTACATTATAAATGTTAAAATGCAGTTGGAATCCCAGTGAAAAATAATTAAACAAATTATATCATCTAATGCGATAGTGCTGGAAAACAAAAATAATATTGTAATGTGTAATTCGGTTATCTGTTTGACAATGTTAATTTTAAGGTACATTGTTGGTAAAAAATATGTTGAAACATCAGAATGGTTGTTTTAAAATGATTGTATTTGTTCCAAGTAGAACATAAGATTAATTGTGTTAATTCAAGTTTTCTGCCTGGGGTCCACTTGGACCCCTCTCAGTGGTTTAAGGAGGTACAAAAGCATAGTAGTCTGAAGGTTAACATAGCCTAAACCAATTGAGGTGATGGGCAGAATTTGTTCTGAACCAAACGTTTGATTTGAAACTGCTTTTAAACAGGTTAAAATCATGATTTGATCCAAATCTGATTGGTAGCCAGATGAAGGACATCTAAAAGAAGGCAAATTTGAAACAGAAAGGTTTACTACAAAGTGTGGTCGTAACACCTTTTGATTCAGAGCTCCTTATGTGTTTTATGTAGGTGCTCTTCAGTAATTACACTAGCTGCCTAATGAATGGTAAATGTCAATTCTGCTTACTTCATAGTTAGTTGAAGCCAAAGGTGGGATATTTGTTTGCTTTTTCAGCTTTTATTAGTAGTCGGTTACTGTAAAGCGTTTGTCCAACAGCTATGTAGCTTTTAAGTACTAAGTTGGTAAGGTAGGCTTCGTAGATAGTTATTTTGCCACCTATGTTAGAAAAATGCATCAGAGGTTTTGAAAGATAAGTAAAGAAAGCATGTCTTGATGCCCCAGAAAATGATCCAAGTCCCATTTGTCTCATATTTAGCTAAAGAAATACTGAAATCAAATTTCAACATCATTTTATATGTACAACAGGAAATTAATAATACATAACTAATCCAAATGGATAAGTACCAAATATCACTCAGTTCCTATATAAATATTGACGTAGAATTGCCCATTGGGGAAATAAAAAATTGGATAATATTGTCATGGTTAAAATAAAGGGATGGGATTAAGAGGGTTCGGAGGAAGGGAGGATAATATTGTCATGGTTAAAATAAAGGGATGGGATTAAGAGGGTTCGGAGGAAGGGAGGATAATATTGTCATGGTTAAAATAAAGGGATGGAATTAAGAGGGTTCGGAGGAAGGGAGGATAATATTGTCATTGTTAAAATAAAGGGATGGAATTAAGAGAGTTCGGAGGAAGGGAGGATTATGTTGTCATGGTTAAAATAAAGGGATGGAATTAAGAGGGTTCGGAGGAAGGGAGGATAATATTGTCATTGTTAAAATAAAGGGATGGAATTAAGAGGGTTCGGAGGAAGGGAGGATAATATTGTCATTGTTAAAATAAAGGGATGGAATTAAGAGAGTTCGGAGGAAGGGAGGATAATGTTGTCATGGTTAAAATAAAGGGATGGAATTAAGAGAGTTCGGAGGAAGGGAGGGTTATGTTGTCATGGTTAAAATAAAGGGATGGAATTAAGAGAGTTCGGAGGAAGGAAGGATAATGTTGTCATGGTTAAAATAAAGGGATGGAATTAAGAGAGTTCGGAGGAAGGGAGGATAATGTTGTCATGGTTAAAATAAAGGGATGGAATTAAGAGAGTTCGGAGGAAGGGAGGATAATGTTGTCATGGTTAAAATAAAGGGATGGAATTAAGAGAATTCGGAGGAAGGGAGGATAATGTTGTCATGGTTAAAATAAAGGGATGGAATTAAGAGAGTTCGGAGGAAGGGAGGATAATGTTGTCATGGTTAAAATAAAGGGATGGAATTAAGAGAATTCGGAGGAAGGGAGGATAATGTTGTCATGGTTAAAATAAAGGGATGGAATTAAGAGAGTTCGGAGGAAGGGAGGATAATGTTGTCATGGTTAAAATAAAGGGATGGAATTAAGAGAGTTCGGAGGAAGGGAGGATAATGTTGTCATGGTTAAAATAAAGGGATGGAATTAAGAGGGTTCGGAGGAAGGGAGGATAATATTGTCAGGGTTAAAATAAAGGGATGGAATTAAGAGGGTTCGGAGGAAGGGAAGATAATATTGTCATGGTTAAAATAAAGGGATGGAATTAAGAGAGTTCGGAGGAAGGGAGGATAATGTTGTCATGGTTAAAATAAAGGGATGGAATTAAGAGGGTTCGGAGGAAGGGAGGATAATGTTGTCATGGTTAAAATAAAGGGATGGGATTAAGAGAGTTCGGAGGAAGGGAGGATAATGTTGTCATGTTAAAATAAAGGGATGGGATTAAGAGAGTTCGGAGGAAGGGAGGATAATGTTGTCATGGTTAAAATAAAGGGATGGAATTAAGAGAGTTAGGAGGAAGGGAGGATAATATTGTCATGGTTAAAATAAAGGGATGGGATTAAGAGGGTTCGGAGGGAGAGACTCTCAGTGAACCAGCACCTCAATCAAATGTCACAGTGGGATGCAACAGGTTACAAGAGTAACTATCCCACTGTGATGTTGACCTGAGCAAATGTCACAGGTAGAATTGAAGGGGGGGGGGGATGGCAGGTGCCTCAAGCAAGTGTCACAGTGAAAGGAGGGGTAGCTCAGATGGATCACAAGGGGCATGACTGACCTCCATGTGCGTCTCCTCTTCATGTTACTGTAACAACTCAAGAACCGGAACCACTCACTTGCAGAGGGAAGGAAGCCTGAATGAGGAAAGTTCTTTAAGGGTTTCTATCCTCTATAGTGCTTGTGAGGGAAAAGTGTCAATATGACCAGCACGGTCCTAAATAGTTACATGGTGCCCCACAAGTATCTATAAAAATATATAATTTATTATAAAACATGGCTCTAGTCTGAAAAGTGAGTTAACAATAGCTAAGTGGAAGACTTTGCACATAGACCTGGAGCACAGCAGATGGTGTCTCGACTTCTGAAGATTATATTTTATCTTCTGCAAACTTAAAAGGTCATCCGGCGAAGCTTCCTTATCACTCGACCGAGCGACATAGGTTCCTTAAGCAACTTTGCAATAATTGGCAAGATCTCAAATCTGAGGTTTTTAAAGCCCCACTTCAGCTAATTAAGCAGAAGATTGCCCCACAGTTGAGTGGACTCTCACGATTCAGCAGAACCCGATCGTTGCTCCTAGGGTGAATGAATTCCTGACACTGCACATTGGGTATCTGAACTTTCCTTTCCACTTGGAAGCCTTTACAGCTTATAATTCACAAAGCTTAAGAACGCTTGAATAATTATAAAATAATAATTGTAACCCATGCATCTTGACAATATTGTCTATCCGGGTACTGTCACTTCTCAGCCATTTTCAGCCTCCCCTCTGACCATGACAGTGCTCCCACCACTATTTCCTCTGCACATGACTGCACCCACAAATCTTTTCTCTGAGGCCTTTGTCCATATATACTAATAAACTTTGCTTGTAGCTATCTTGACCATAGCAACTTGTGAAGCCAACATAAAATGCCTGCTTCCCACTGTCAGCTCCTTCCATGGCTTCTAACAAATCATTATGCTTTGTGCCATGATTCAAGATATTTGAAGTACTTTGACTATGAATCCTGTGTTATAATTTATATAGCATTCACCTAGCTTGCAAAAAGATGAAAACCCATATTCTGAAACCAGGTTACAGATTTACTCTTTAGGTACATTAAAGTTTATGGCTCTATAACTGTAAAATTGGAATGGACAGTGCTTGTTCTTAGCTCAAATCATTTAACTCAACAATTACTTCCTTTGCATTATGAAAAATGGATTGATATTCGGCAGCATACCAGATTATTTTACTTAGGAATACCTACTGGAATATTCAGAATGAGTTCTAATGCACCAAATGCAACATGTACTGTTAAAATGCACACTGTGATTTTAAATGAAAAAAATTTTGGTGTTAAAAATTTTGTTACTTGCCTCTGGATGTTTTAAATGCTTCAAACCCGTTATTAACGTCACAACCTATGAGGGCAAATCAAAAAGTCTTTGCTCCTATTTTTTTCGGCCAAATTACGAAAGTAAAATAAAAACTAACATATACATTCGAAGTAGTGGACTTTTCATGGGCCGGTCCTCATAGAGTTTCCAACTGCTGCCGCCGGCAGCACTGCTGTCCATTCAAAATGGCAGGTGTGCTTAATATGTCCATGGCTTACAAGCAACAAAGTGTGATCTGTTTTCTATGGAGTAAGAAACGAACGCCCATCAAGATATACAGGGAAATGCAGCCATCATATGGGGAAAGGTGTCTTGTTTTGAGAAGTGTGAGATGGTGGTGTTCTAAGTACGAAAATGGCCGTGCAAATCTGCATGACAATGAGCATGTGGGGAGACTGCATGTATCGGTGACTGATGACAATATTGCCCGCGTGGATGCGATGATGAAAGCAGAGTGGCGCGTGCGCATCAAAGATATTGCTCAGGAGCTCGAAATTTCTTTTGGGAGCGCTTTCGACATCATTCGCGAGTGCTTAGGGTACAGGAAGGTTTCATGTTGATGGGTTCCTAAGCAGTTGGATGACGTGATGAAAGGCAAGCAAATGATTGCTTCTTTGAATCATCTGCAACAATATGACGAGGAGGGTGACAATTTCCTGGATCACATTGTTACTGGCGATGAAACGTGGGTACTGCATTACATGCCGGAATCAAAACAGCAAGAGTATGGTGTGGAAACATCCGCAGTCTCCTGTGAAAAAGAAATTCCATACTGCGCCATCTGTTCACAAAGTGATGTTAATGACATTCTGGGATTGCCATGGACCACTTATGCTGGATTTCATGCTGCGAGGTGCCACCATCAATGCCGACAGATATTGTTCCACATTGTCACTTCTGCAGACTGCGATCAGAAAGAAGCGCTGCGGGATTCTCGATGTTGACAATGTGATCATCCTCCATGACAATGCGATACCACATGTGGCAAACAAGACCATCAGCAAGCTAAGGAACTTCCATTGGGAGCTTCTAGAGTATCTACCATACAGCCCGGATCTTGCCCCTAGTGATTTCCAACTTTTCAGTCCGCTGGAGAAGTTCCTGGCAGGACAGCGAATCACTTGCAACGACGAAGTCAAGACAACAGTGCGATAGTGGTTCCGTAGTCAGATGGCCGACTTCTACCGTAGCGGCATCGCAAAATTAGTGCTACAATGAGACAAATGTCTGAACCGGCACGGGGACTTGTGGAAAAATAGTTAAAGGTACAAGAAATAATATCTACATGTTTAGTTGCCTGTATGTATCTTATGTTACCAGAAAAAAAATAGGGGCAAAGACTTTTTGATTTGCCCTCATACTTCATGAGCATGTCATTTCCTTAAACTGTTTTAGAACCTTTAAAACTTACATTTTTCAATCTTAAAAAGCTTCTTCAACAAAAGTACTTGCTCCAGATTTGAGGTTTTGAACATGTGTTCTTAATGAAGAAAATAGGTTGAGGCATTTTATATATATAACTTATTCCTTATATAACAGGTGAGTCAGCTGCCCCTAGGTATTTGTATTTATGCAACCCACAGTTTATAGTTTAAAGTGAAAACATTGACCCTTTTAGCAAACAAACTGTTATTATAGCTCTGCCCTTCTATTTGGTACTATACGCAATCCCCATTAATGATTAAAGGCCTGAATGAGAACCAAAGAGGTGCGAAAGCCTTAAAAAAGATGGCGTTGCTTGGATATAATGCCTGCAAGTAGATAGAAGAATGTTTTCCCGAAGAATGGGAAAGACTATGTGGGTTCTGGCCGAGTGGGTTAGCTGCCGGAATATGGTGAAGCAAAGGTTAGCTTCGGAGGTTCAAATCTGATTCAAACATGAAATTGTTTTGGTTCTTTTTTCTCGTGTTTATTTTCTGTATTTTAGTGTACTAATTTATTTATTTTTGGTATTGGCTCTCCTGTGAGCCAAAGACACAAGAATTACATTCAGATAATTGTGTATCATGTCTACCCTAATAATCTGTACCATATCTGGGGTTGTAAACCATGTTATGTAGTTAGCTTTCATTCTTTTGGGTGCATATCGACAATATTAAATCTAACAGTTTTTGTTTCATGTTTAAACCCTATGTTTCACTTGTTCTATTGACAAAGGAGTTGTAAATGTGCTAAGTTCACGGGTAAACAGGATAATAAATTGTTAAAGTGTGGATTTTATCAACAAAGTAAATGTTCAAAATGACGACCCCCTTCATCAATGCACATTTGTGTACGTTGCCGGAGAGACCTTCTTGCATGCTATAACATGTGCAGTGTAAGCTGCTTGCATTCTTCACATATGACTGCCCGTAGATGATTTGTGCTGCCAATGGAAAACATGGTGATTATTCTATTTTGTACACACTTATAATGTTATCAAAAATTTTATTTATATCATAATATCAAATTATAGGCCCAAAGAGATAAAACAAAAGGTAATAAAAAGTTTGAACTTAACCCGAATGATTTGAACCCGAACTGAAGTGGCTCAGTGTTAAAGCAACCATGATAATACCATTCGGCCAATGCTACCTTGCGAGCTTAGGTTCATATTCGAATTAGTAATTGTAGAACTAGACCCCATCTCGAGTCTTTACACGCTTTTTGCAATGTCATACAGTGTTTTGAGCTCGGTTGATAGTTTTAATTCAAATAACTAAACTACATCAGTCATTACAATTACTGTATGATCTGAAATACACCATAGTTTGTGACATAAGAGAAATTACGTACCTAATACTTAGCATTTTTTGACAAGGCTGTACAACGTTGACTGACGGCTTAAATCCAATTGGTCGCACTGCGTGGATATGCCATTTTGTTTTCAAATGGTTTTGTCAACCGATGCATGTGATAAGTTGTTCCTTCAGGAGCATTTTCAAAGGTGTGCATGAATGTATGCTATATAATAAAAGTTTGTGAAATTGGCTAAAAGTACTCCCAGTGTCAGGGTGGGACGTTTTTTGTATCAACATACATAGCGATTGCATTCTGTCCTGTAAAACACTTATGCACTGAGTTATCTATCCCTCCTCTATAAAGCGTTATGCAAATCAGCCATTAGAAGGCATTCAAGAAAGGCATGTCAAATATGTTGCATAGCACATTGCATAAATTCAAAAATAAATCGGGACAGCTGACTCACCTGGTATATATATTTTTCACAATTGCTGTTGACATTTAAAAAAGTAATGTCAGCAACACTTAAGGATATACTATGGTGTACTGTATAACCCTACAATGTGTTACCATCTCATTTCATCACTTGGAAACTGAAAATTAATATTAAGAAGTAACATTTTTATTTAAGATTAAGTCAAAGCCACAGAATTGTTTCTATCTAGCTTCTTTTCCATGTGCTAAATACATGCTAAGTAAATGCAATTTATTACTTTTTTCCAAACCTTACTTTTTAAATGATACTGAAGTACCTCTTCTTGAAGCTTCCATACATCCATAAGCTACACAATATTGCACCAGTTTTTGCTGTGAACATTTTTAAAACACAACAAAAATCTGATCTTCACCATACAAAGAATTGCTTTTGTTCACTGTCCCATGATCAGTTGATGTAATGTTGGCTTCACAAAACTTATGTCATGTGCTGTCTACTAATATATATTGCCGAAGCTCTTTGACTACCAGTATTTCCTTTCCCAGCATATCATGCATATCCATCTTTAGTTCTTTGGTGCTAATATTTCATTCTTGGAGCTTTTGTTGGCATTGACAGCAGTAGCATCATAAACATGAATGGATGAATCTCAACAAAATGTTGGGCCAATTTTCTACTAATGAGAATGCAATTATGTCTCTTCGGGCTCACGAAATACTGGCCAGAGATCCGCCTCACTGTGGTGCTGGGGTTATGATGGAGGTCCTTTACTTGCCCCGTTCCTTTAAAATAAACAATTTCCACGCCCCATTCCTCGAAAATAATAAATTAAAATGTATTCTTTTCACATGAAAACTCTTTTCCTTGCCCCATTCCTTTAAAATAAAATGTGTTTGAAAACAGAGGGGAAAAATTTAAAATAATGGATGAATACTAAATATGAGAACTGTCAAACAAACAAATTAATCACATTATGTTGATTTGCAAAGGTTCCAACATTTTCTGCTTCCACCTGTGCCCCACCACTATTTCCTCTCTATGTGGCCACCCTCACCTTTACTCTCTTTTACCAGTGTGTAATGCATTGAAATACTGGTGGTGAGGGTGCTAATGCAGTGAAAGGGGAGGCTGTTAAAAGGAGAATGTGATTGGACCCGGACATTACACCATTTGTGAAATTGGCAACAGGTGTAATTGATCAATAACTGCGCCAGCAAAAAGTCAATTCCAATTAACGGGTCATTTCTGTTACTTCATCCAAGGCATTGCATGCACCATCTCCAATCTTCTTGGTATTTTGTCATCAATTATATGTTAGCAATTTATGTTGTCTTAAAAAAAATAGATAATTAGAATTTACCATTTCTGATAAAGGGCTCTTTAAAATATGTAAGTTTGGGGTGGAAATGAGGATTACAGAGCATAGGATTCAACAAAATCATCGTTAACTTTTGACTTTTTGCATATAGAAATGTGTTCTTGCTTTTATAATGTGATTAGGAAATGCAGATTTGCTTTATGTATTTTTAAAGGTATCTTAGTTTACCTTAATTTTATAATATAACATTGAAGTTTTAAAAAAAAAACTATTTTTATGACTCATATATGCAATTTTTTACATAATCTCAGAATGTGATGAACTTTTCTCCAGAGGTAGGTCAAGTACACATCTAATTCAAAAATAAAAGTTGTTTTGGAGAATGGAGGGATATTCGAGATAGGTATTAGATGTATTACCAGTACTACTATTATGGTTGTTTAATGCATATTTGTATTTGAAATAAAAGTTCCATATAATCTCTCATTTCAAATATCCCACCAATTACATTTTTTAATATATTCCCATTGCATACTGGAACATTAGTATTTCAGTTTTGAATATTTAATTAGGTACTGTAATTGAGAGAGTGGAAGGAATTTCTATGTTACGAACATGGTACATATCTGCTTTGTAGTAACAAAATATTAGCAAATTAATGTATTCATCAAGCTAAAATACCTAGGTAAAGTATGTGTTGATTGTGTAAATGTTTGTTACCAATAATGATTATTACCTCAAAAAGGGCACAGACATTCCAGGGAATAATTTAGTGTATATCACTAACAAATAGATAACTGCAAACTTCAGTATATTTTTTATGAAGAGATTGTGGAATACTGTGCAAATAAAAGTTCCCATGTTAAATAACATAATTGTCCCAATTTGGATTTGGAAACTGTACTAGCAATAAAGAAATTAATTCATTTCATTGTCGCTGACTAACATTAAATGAGATATATAATGTCAAGTATTGCATATGCCGGTTTTATTTTCATTGAGTGCTTGTGGTAAAAACCTTATTTGAAACTGTTTGCTTCACAAACCTAAGTATAAATCAGAACTCTTTGGTACTTATTCACTAGTTGATGTTTTATTTTCAGTGAATTCAGTTACATAATTTACAATGGCAGAACTCACTAACTCTTAAAGAGTTGATTCAGAAACCTGTGAAGGAGCTGTAAACATTTAGTGATCTGAATGAAGAGGAACAACAACTTCTGTAATGGAGAACTGTGATCACAGAATCTCGGGAGAGAATGTTACACCCTTATCTTAAAAAGGGCCTTATCGTCAAAATCTATGAAGATTTGTTCTCAACCAAAGAAAATGTAATATTTTTGTAGCTCATTAGAAAAAAATTATAAGTGATTTATGAGAAGTAAGTCTTAATTTGGCCATTGCGGTGAATTAAAACGAACATCACATAATACCAGGAAATAAATTATGTTGTACCTGCAGTCGGAGAGCAAACAAGTTAGTAGTATGGTCATAAGAATCGACATCAGAAGACAATCAGCCTTCAGAAGCAAACATTAGCATAGAACATGAAGTTTGAAGAGAACAACTGAATGCAAGTTTAGGTGTATCTCAACATAAACGTGAGAGCCTGGGGAAGCATAAACTTAAACATACATAATCTGTTTTAAAAGCAAAAGTGGCTAAGGTTTGTACAAGAAAAGATATCCTTGAAGATAAGCATTCTACATCCCAATCAGAGGATGAAGGGCTGCACACAGGCATAAAGAAAAAAAGCTGATGATTTTGACAGGCGAATTATTCTTGTTAAAGAGAAACTCCAAGTCACATGCAGAGAGAAAGTCCAACTGCTTACTTTAGTTTCTTCATCTTGGTCAAGACAAAAAAATATGTGATGTGTTTAATGTGAGTGACTACTTGGTTGGACAAAGTTGTTGAACAAGGAATCTTATCTCTTCCTGAAATAAGAAAAGGAAATAAGCTCTCATCTGTGTACCTGCATTAACATAGTCGTTAACCTTTAACTTTGCAAATCCGCATTTGGTTTTCAAAAATTCAACTTAAGAGCTTTTTATTTGTCTTACAGTCCAAGGAAATGCATTTATAAGAAATAAATTATTTTTATTTATTTTTTGAGTTGTATCTAAATGGAAACATTTTATGTTAGTCCTCACAGAAAGGGTAAATTAAAAATGATTACCAAATTACTGGTTTAAAAAGAATTAATGGCAGTTTATAATTGTAATAGTCAACTGTGGAAAATAATTATTACTTTACCATTATGCACATGTAAAAATAAAATTCTTTTTAATTTTTCATAAAAATTCAGTTACTTCTGGTTCATTCTCAGGTTCCAAATCTGCCCCGGAAACAGGAACCATGGTGAGCATGGCTAACATTTTTTTCTGCTCTGGATCTACAAAGCTTTTCTGAAGATATAAAAGTATTTCATTATTTTATGTGGATAAATATTGCTTGCAGGACTATATAAATATGAGTAGGGCAAAAACTTCTGAGCTAACACTGAGTAAAAAGGCATTTTATAGGTGATAAAGTTATTTATTTCTTTATGTTCAGATAACAAAACACAAGAATTGCTTCCATGGTGTGTATTTGATTCCATGTAAGTAGTTGCAGATAAATTTAAGGTTAAATTTGTATTATATGCAGGCAGGTGAAATGTGTATTTTTGGATACATAGTTATTTAGGCCAAAATATATATCTAATCACTACACTAATTTATAAAACTTATACACAAATTTAATTTGTATGCATTTAATTTCCACTTTAGAGCATTAAAATGGCACTCAAAGATAATATAACATCCAAAAAATACAAATAATTACTCAAAGTGCAGCACATTTTTGGATGAGCGTGTTTTGATTACCACTTCATGCATCTCTTCCTTTCTTTAAGTATCTTCAAGTGTTGAGAAATGGCAGCTCCATCCAAACAGTAATTTAGATGTGTACAAAAGCACACATGTTGAAGGGATGCATTCAGAAGTGAATTCACTGTATTTAAAATATTATGTAAAATGACGTATCCTTTTGAATACATTTCAAAGAAAAGGGATAACTTTTACAATGTTCCCGAGTGTTTATGAATAATGCTTGGCATGAAAGATAAACTTAATATATATAAGAATGTTAATGAGCAAAAGATATTTATAATGTGTAATCTATATGAGCTATATTGTACTTTCAGAAGCTAATTATCCTTGTTTGAAAATAGGATTTTCAATTTTCTGCAAACTTAAGCCTAAACAGTGTGTTCTGGTAGGTACAGCAGGAACTCACTCACTTTGTGTGTGCACCATACATCAAAATGTAGTGTTATTGTTATCAAGTGTGCAAATAGATGAGTCTTATAATGAGTTGATCCAGATGATGGTACATGACATGGATAACAGAATTTGCAGATTGCACCTATGCAACAAATGTCTTCCCAAGTCTATTTTGAAGATATGGTCCTGATGATTTGGTGCAATATAGTCAGGGTATCAACTGACAGGATGGATCTAGTAACTCAAAGCAGGAAAATATCAGACTTCATTGTCATGCTTTTGGAAAAATTTGAAAAACTGGTACCACATTCTTTTATAGCAAAGGTCCAGGTATTTTAAAAGCAAAAGGAAAACATTTGATGAAGAAACTGCTCTCAGTATCGATTTTAGTGAAAATTGTTCTTCTGTTCAAAAGGAAGGTCAGCTATCACTGAAACTATGGATCCTATACCCTTCATACTGCTGTTGCCTATTATAAGAGTGAAGGTGAAGTTCATGCAAAAGGTTTCTGTTTATCTCTCATGATCTGAACCATGAGGTTTCTATGGCGTTCAAAATCCAGCGACTGATTTTAACATATATTAAGGACATGTGACTAAAATAAAAGAATATTGAATATTTCAGTCCTGTGCTGCACAATACACAAAGTGTAAAAATTTCTTAAATATGTACAATGGATACCATACAGGATTTTGGCTTAAACTGCAAATGGTTATTCTTTGCTACAAACCATGGAAAATCTCCATGTAATGTCATTGGTGGGACTGTTAAAAGACTCGCAGCAAAAGCCAATTTACAAAGGCCTTTAAGGGATCAGGTCATATCTGTTTCTGATATGTGCAAATTTTGTTTAGAAATACTGAAAGAAATACATTTTTTCCTTGTTTTGAATAATGAAGTTGTCAACATTTGTTCATAAGTGCTGGATAGATTTCAGAAAGTGAACACTGTTGCTGGAACAAAATTTACACCAGTTTATACCTTTGTCAACTACAAAGATTGGCGAAAAGAAGATTAGCCATGAATGATGAATACTGCATCAGTTCTGAGTTCAGTATTGAGACATCACTAAATTATTATAGTTGGTGTGCTAATTGTTATGCAGCTTGTGTATATAACATGCACTGGTACATAGCTTGTAGAAAATGTACATCAAGAAGAAAGCAATGTAACTATTATTTATGCATCCTCAAGGACCGTATCCATCATTTTACTGGTCTTATAATGATGCATGTGAAGTTGTATTCTGAATGTGCTATGCAAGGTGGATATTGAAACTATCACATACACTTTACAAAACATGAATTAATCTTGTCAATTCAAAATGGCAATCTCACATTGAGAAGGCCAAAGGAGTAGTATAATAAGCTGCACTTTTGGTTTCATACAATTTGTATTGGAACTTAAAGATAAATATCAATGACTAATCTGCGAGTTCATATGTTAATTTTGTTTTTTATCCATGCTCCTCTTTATTCTCCAAAAAGGTTTTTGTGTGATAAATATAGAGTTATTGAAGAAAGCTGTGTAATTTTTTTCAGGAAATTCCAAGACACAGTAATTCCTCAATAACAGACTTTCATGAAAACTAAAAGAATTGGTATTAAGAACATAAAAATGTTTAATTAAGCAGATGGTTAATTTTGAGTATGATTCTGTAACGTCAGTATAAACTCTTACAATTTAAAAAAATACACACAACTCAGGGTACTCTAGCACCAGTTTTATAATATTTTTTTTTTTTAACACTGAATTTCATTCTAACAGCAGTAGGCTAATCACATGTTTAATTTCAAAATATTGTTGCTTAAACATGGTTTAGTGTGTAATCAAACAATTTTCATCATAATTTTAAAACATCATCACAAACATTCATACGAAATTTTATTAAAACCTGAGTAGTTGGGTTTCATTTTCTAAAATTATTGATTTGACAGAGAATGAGCCACAAGCAACTCATGATGGTAAATTTAGTTCAGTTCTAATATAGCTATTACGTGTTTCTTTTGTTGGTCAATGGAATCAGAGTTTAATGGATAATATTTAGGGTTTAGGTGCTATAAAAATTTTCCTTTTATTTTATCATACTAAAAAGAAATTGTTGTTAAGTAGTGATTATTGTAAACAATAGGATGTTATTGCAAACAGACATCTAAATTGTGCCGTTGTATATTCAGGATCTCCTGCAGCAGCAGGAGACATAGCATATTGTGATGTAGGTTATCTTTACATTATTAGCACCACACTTTGGGCACCAAACTTGGTGTTGCTGCTTTCCCACGTATGGGAGCCAAACTTCAAGTAGTTTAATTGTTATGGTTACACCACGTATTGCAGGAGATATGTTTCTAGGAGTGTTCGCCCCACGTACGATACAAACTTTTCGGTGGTCTTCCCCCACGTTCACTTTTCCGGTGGCCTTCGCCCCCAAGTTTAAAAATCAACTTTGTATTGTAATGTTTATTTTAAATATTATATATGTATGCCTCAGCTGCGTTAGTAGTAAATTTCAGAACACGTATCTCTTAGCAGAGCTCGTGAGGCTAAAGAACAAGGCTTACACAAATTATAATTGTATTGTACTTTGTTTTATTAATCCTTCACACGATTAAATAACACTTCACTGATGTATCCTACTATAGAGCTGTGAGATTATTGTTAATTGTACTTCTAAACACATAAACTTTATATTATTCTCACCGTAATGTATTTTTATGTCTCACATTGAACACGTATCGTACCGATCGGGTACGCGATCTTGTAGCGTCTGGTTGGGAACGCTGTCTTGTAGTATCTCCTGCCTGAATTTGTAAATTTTCTCTTTTTCAAGTCTCTGATTGGCTAAGCCTACTCCAATAGAATACTTTTATTTAACTTAAACTTTTTCTAGTTTTTGATTGGCTATATTTAAACTGTTTTAAATATTACATTATTGTTCCAAGAATTATTAGTAGCCTTTATTAAACTTTCTAATTTATTGTTGTCTCAACATTACTTCATTGTTACCAACTTTTGGCTTCTACTTTATAATTCTGTTTGCTACGGAAAGCAGCTTGTTTCTATTCTCCCAGGTCCTACATTGTTAAATTACATAATACATTCACATAACATTATTATACATGTACATAATAATATAAACATAATACAATGACTGTTACATACATTTTATATATTATATTATGCACATATTGCTTTAAGGTGGGCTGTTATTATATTTTATATTATGTAATTAGATTGATATTATTTAAGTTGTTAAAAATACTGCCTCAATTGAAACCCAGAAACAAATTTAAAGTTCCTTCTTTTAAAGCTATAAGCATTTAATTTCTCTAAGTAGTTATTTTAAAGATACACTAGAAAAGGACACTAATTAAGCAGAGTTAACATTTGTGTATCATACCATTAAGCAGCATCAGTCACGTACTATTTTTCACAAATTTCAATTTCAGTGGGACCCATATGAAGGGTCACCTAATTTTCAGGCATTCTTGCATAGATGGTATGAGAATGAAATTTGTCATATGCCTCTCTTGCTGTGCAGATGGCATGGCAGCCATCAGCTCAACTTCAGTTTTGGAAAACGGTATTTCAGCAATCATTGTAATCTTACGGACGGATATTGTAAATTCAACTTCAGTACACCTGTAGAAAATATATTACTGTGTTTCAATAAGTAGTGAACTAGAAGTAATAACGATTCCAGTGTTGGGTGCTCTGTTTACAAGCGTAAGCTTAATCAGCAACATGTTTCTGTGCTTAGGATAGTGGAACTTGTTAAAGTGTGTTACCTGATAACAGTGCTGGTTAAACGTGAATTGAATCCCATGTAACACATGGTTTTCTGTTTTTTTTGTAATATATAGGTAACATTATTTATATAACCTGCGGCTTCAAACCTGTGCCAAATATAAAATTTTACAAATTAATGGAACCTCTTGTTGATAAAGCTCCTCTTTGAGAGTGATAAATTACATAGCTGTTTTTATTTCATATAGCGTAATTTTTCCAGCTCTCTCTCAAACACTGCAATACAATTGAAAATTTACAACTGAATGCTTTATAAAATATGAATTGCAATTGCTGCAAACAAAACAGGGAATACACCTACCTCAACTGTCAATCATTCCTCCTGAAATTAATAACATTTTACTTCTAATACCCATATTCAAGGGCATTTCTCTATAAATTTTGAAGACTCTTACCATGTTAAAGAATTTATTTAATTCATGCACTGTTAGTGTTAATATTAGCTTACAATGGATATAAGGAAGCATTATATCTTCTTCGTGTTAGAAGGTCTTGACAGGCAAGGGAACTATAAAATATTTCAGGCACAAGAAACAAAAATAATTATTTTGGAAATTTTGAAGGAACTCGGCACGGTTACATTCCTTCATAGCTAGTTATGAAGACAGAAATACCATGGTATGGGAGAATAAGACTCAAAGCAAATGAATTTAATACATCACATATCACAGGAAAACATTTAATAGTAAAAAGGCAATATTAATGGTCACAAAAAACCATTGTTACAAGGACTGGATGCCGGTGAATAAAGTAATTAATGATATATTAAACAGAACACAATGCAGTTGTAGTTGAATGTAAAGCATCCATTTGCACCTAGCAACATTGCTATTTTGTTTATTTCCAAGTACTATACAATGTTGCCATGTCTCCATTAGCTCAATTTTTAGAAGTGTACCTTTATCCGGATTCTCCATTCCTGATAATAGAATCTAGTGAATTAAAAATGCTTGATAATTTTTTATTTCAGAAAATAAGCATGTGGGAGATGAGGATGGAATCACCAACAGCTGTCACTTTTGAATTCTATGGATAGTGATGCAACGATCTTGGCTATTCCTCAGTTGCATAATTTGCACTCTATTCATAAGATATTAAGTTTAGTTCTATTGCTAACTTAGCAACAAATTTCATTGCAAGGTGGAAAGTTCATAGCATCCTGAGAAATGTTTTAAATATTTTGCTTTAATTTCTAGATATTCATGTACATTTAATTAGGGGACAAAAAGAGAACAGTATCTAGAACAAACATGAGTATTGCAGTGTTCAGTGTGGAGTATAAGTTCCTTAGTTGCCTTCCTTAACAGACAAATGATGATGAAATCATTAAAATGATATAATAGTTTTTATATATTCTCTTTAATGGGCATTTGAAAATAATGACATTGGGATTCAAATTCATACACGATTCACAATGCTACGTTTTCCCATTTTTATCATCATAAAGTGTTAAAGTGTATGCATGAAACATCACTTCTGCTATTTTATGATTCTCTTTATCATTCTTAGACACTCATTGCAAAACAATGCAATATGCCTCATCCACATACCAAGAGTGGACAGAGCAAAGAGGGGTGAGATAATAGGACGTTTCTCACAGGGCCAGAGCATTTCCCAGATCTCTAGAGAACTTTTGCTTAATTTAAGATGGTCAAAAATGGCTACACCGACATTAAGCGGAAGTGTTGAATGGGCCAAGTCGCTACCAAGATCAGGAAGGCTTCAGCCAATTACTGCTGCTCAGAATGAGGCACTAGTGGCAGAGGTGAGGGAGCATCCTATTACACACAGATCCATTTTGCTAGATAAGGCTCTGGAATACAGATGTTTTCATGAAACTATACGGCGGAGACTAAACGAACCTGGCCTTGAATTTCATTGTCCTGCCACCATGATAATCCTCACCAAGTATTACAAAGTCACAAGATTGGAATGGACCCAAAGAAACATCCAGCTACTACAGGCCTACTAGGATCTAACTATCTGGTCGGAAGGGAAGGTGTTCCTATCTGACCAGCAAGGTAGGGTGTGTCTTTATAGGCTGCATGGCACAAGATATGATCCCAGACATGTTGTGCATGGAAATCGCTTTGGAAGAATATCAGCTCACTTCTGGGCCTATATGACAACATCTGGACCAGGTCAGCTGATACTGAATGACCAATAGTTTATATTGATATCTTCCAGAACACACTGTTGCCATCTCTATGGGCAAATTTCCTAGAAGAGGGGGAATATTATTTTATGCGTGACAACAGTGCTATGTACACAGTCAATTTCACCAAAAACTGGTTAATAGAAACGCAAAAATGGTGTGCATCGATTGGCCCCTGAACTCTACAGATTTGAACCCCATTGCGACACATGTAGGCGTTCATGGTTCAGGAGTGGGAGATGCGCCGAGAAGACATGTGCAGCGGGTTCTAGAAGCCCACGTCTTGGAAATGTGACAACATTACATGTGTAACCATCGTCAATGTTCAAATCATATATCCAACATGCAAGAAAGCCTGCAAGTGTAATTGACATTGGCAGTGATTACACTAGGTATTAATCTGTCTTGCATCCCTGTACATTATGGATTGTAATTTAAGTTGATACTTGGTTTTATGTTTCTTTATCAAATGCTGAAGAATACTGTATGTAGCCCTGGGTTTTTAATTGTTTATGTTTGCAGTAGGCTTCACTTCCTGCCAAAAATGTTTTTTTTTTATTACATTTTAAATCCTAGAATTCTCTCTAATTGTTGCACATTGGAAACCAAGAATGTCAATAATTGAGTTATATGTATTACCTACCCAGAATATACTCCGTCTACAAGAACATTTTTAAAAAGCATTACATTTGAAAAATTTTATTTTAATCGACATTTCTAGCAGTTAAAGGTGCTTTAATGTAAGTGCCTCATTTGTTTTTGGCCTTGTGTGCAAACAAAGTGGTTATCACAGCACAAAGTTTTGTTTTATTAAACAGGGAGCACCAATAATGGCTTTGATTTCATTTACATACCCAGAATATAGTCTTCAATTAAGCTTTTTAAAAGCATCACACTCTGAAAGGTTATTTTCATTAAAATTCCTAACATTGTCTTAATAGAGGGGCTCTGCTATTTTTCAGATGATCCATAAATGTTAGGCCAGTCTAAATATTAATAGCTACATAAATGACTTCTATTACCTTGTTGGTGTAATGGCTATGATTTATCACTCTCATTTACAAAACACAGTTGGAGTCTTAATAATGATCTGTTGGATATAATAATACCAATAATTCTTTGTTTGGATAATTAAGTATACCTAGTAACAACTAACTCAAGTCTGACAAGATAAATGATTATGAGTGCTCAAAATAAATTGAACCATGATGGAAAAAAAAGACAAAGTTACCGATTCATTGCAAACAAATTTCCATTTTGACCTACAGACCTTTTACTACTGCACCAGAGTGGAGGGTTTGATTATGAAGTCAATACTATTGAACTGTAGTACCTATTAGATATATCATATTTTATTTCTGAAGGACACTGTTTTCAAATGCCTATCAACAGGAATATGTAAGAACTAATATATTGTTTTAATCATTTCATCTTCATTTGTCTGTCATTAATAAAAGCAACTAAAGGAACTTATACTCCACACTGAATACTGTGATACTCATCTTTATTATGGATAATGCTCTCTTTTTATCCCCTAAATGAATGTAAATGAATATCTAGAAACAAAAGCAAAATATTTTAACCATTTCTCAGAGTGCTATGAACTTTCCGCCTTGCAATGAAATTTGTTGCTAAGTTAACGGCAAATAAAACAATATCATATGAATAGAGCGCAAATTACCCAACTGAGGAATAGCTGAGATCGTTTCATTGCTATCCGAAGATTTCAAAGGTGCCAGCTGTTGGTGGTTCCATCTTTGCCTACCGTGTGCTTGTTTTTGAAATGGAAAATTAATAAATGTCTTTAATTCATCAGGAATGGAGAATCAGCATAAATACACGCATCTATAAATTGAGTTAATGGAGACATGGCAACATTGTGTAGTGCTTGGAAATAAGCAAAATAGCAATGCTGCTAGGTGCAAATGGTTGCTTCAGGTTCAAGTAATCTACAACTGCATTGTGTTGTTGTTTAATATATCATTTAATTACTTTATTCACTGGCATCCGCTTCTTATAACAATGCACTTTTGTGACCATTAATGCTGCCATTTTACTATTAAATGTTTTCCTATGATATGTAATGTATTATAAATTCATTTGCTTTTGATACTTTGAGTCTTATTCTCACATAGTCTGGTATTTGTGTTGTATTACTGCATAATTAACTATAAAGAAATATAATCATGTCAAGTTAACTCATCATTTCTAAAATAATTACTTTTGTTTCATCTGCCTGAAACATTTTAATTTCTTTGCTTGTTGAGATCTAACATGAAGATATGATGCTTCCTTATATCCATTTTAATCTAATGTAAACATTAACAGTGGATTAGCAAATTAAATTCTTTGACATGATAATTATCTTTGTGATTTATAGAAAGATGCCTTTGAATGTGGGTATTTAAAGGGAAATATTATTTAATTTTGGGATGAATGTTTGACAGTTGAGGTAGCTCTGTTTTGTATGCAGCAATTGCAATTAATATTTTATAAAGCATTCAGCTGTAAAATCTCAATCATATTGTAGTGTTTGTTAGATGGGGGACAAAATTACTGTATGAGAAATAAAAGTAGCCATGTAATTTGACGCTCTAAAGGAGGAGTTTTATCAGAAAGAGGTTGCATTAATTTGTACAACTTAATATTTGGCACAAGTTATATAAATAATGATGTTCCCTATGAAAAAAAAAATGAAAACGGAAAACCACACATTACATAGAACTTGATACATGTTTTGTCATAGCTGTTAATCAGCTTTAACGAGTTCAGCTATCCTAAGCACAGAAACAGTGTGTTGCTGATTAAGCATACATTTGTAAGCAAAGCACCCAACACTGGAATTGTTTTTACTTCTGGTCCCCTAGTTAATCGAAACACAATAACATATGAGGGTTGGGGCAAAAGTCATGGCAACTATTTTTTTACTTGTAGATATGTGAACGGATCACAAACGTATATGTGTTGTGTGGAAGTTCTGCAGGCATAGTGTGTATGCAGAACAACAGATGGCTCTGTGATTACTGGTAGTAGGACAGCGAGAGCTGTGAAATCAGTCAGTTTGTGAGTGTCATGCGAGATGGAAGTAACCCATGTTGAGCAGCACGCTTACATCAAAATAGCCATTCTCTGAGAGAGAAATGCGATGGAATGTCACAGTGAATTAGTGGAAGCCCTTGGGAATAATGCCCTACCATAGCATACAGTAGCACGGTGGGTAGGAAAGTTTCAGCAAGGACTTGTGTCAACCAGTGATGAGCAACATTCAGGACGACCTGTCAGTGTGCCGCCCAACGTGGCATGTGCCGTCATTGAGCAGCTCCTGGATGAAGACAGACAGCTTTTTATAATCCATTTTCTGTGAGAAAACAATATACAAAATGTTCCCATTTTAAAAAAATAAATTGGCCCTAAAATGACCATCATAGCATCCTCCAAACAAAACACGACTAATGGCATTTTCTTTCCCCCATAATATCAAGCAACTTTTATTTAAAGACATTTCTTTCTACAACGCGTAGTTTTGGAGATATTGTACAATCTCAGCTTAAATGGTCCACCCTATATATAATATATACTTATAACCGTGCTCCATTGTAACTGGATTTCAGCTCATTGATTCCACAGTTTAAGCTAGAGATTGAAGAAATGGAATTGTGAGAAAGATTATGGTATTACAATTCTTTCAGATTTCAGGAGTATATTAGACAAATAGGAAAGAGATGAAAGGAAGTGAAATAAATTACCAAATGTAGTTGCAGGTAACAGGATATGTGGTCACTTTTGAATGAAGGTATGAGGGCTGATCAATAAAGACTGAGACTGATTTTTTTCTGTAGTTTCCTTGATAGTTTTATGTCTCTACCACGAATACTTGAAAAGAGCAGGGTTTCATGTATAAGATCCATAAGCGACAGCACTCTCGTAACGGTAGGTTGGTAGTAATGCTGTATATTGTTGACCCTACTTGAATTTCGCATACCACAAAATGGAGGTGACACGAGAGGAGCAATACAGCGCAATAAAATTTTATTTTCGTTTAAATCATACAGCCTTGAAACTTTCGAAAAGCTGAAGCAAGCATACGGTGAAGATGTACTACCTCGTGCAACGGTGTTTAGGTGGTTCAAGGACTTCAAAGAAGGGCGAGTCCTCTGTGCTAAGCAAGGTGGGCCTGGTGTTTCAGAATGGAATAATTTACTAGCATGCAGTTTCCCCCTTCACATTACTGTTACAGCAGCTACTACACGTCAGTATTGGCTACACTGAGGAAGCACATTACGAGAAAACATCCAGAACATCATCGGAATGGGTGGTGACTTCATCACGACAACGCGTGGCCTCATGTCGCAAATCAAGTCCAGGAATTTTTGGCTAAATTCAACATTACCTGTGTGCTATTGCGCTAACACTCAAAGAGTATCTTTTTGTAAATTACCAACTGTATGGATGGCTGCTATTCCCTTGCCCATATGAGAAATGCAGCAATGAATTCACAGGGGTGCTATCTGAGAACCAAATAAACTCTTTGCATAACACAGGAAATATGATAAGTGAACAGTGATTCATAATAAGCTAGCACTCATATGCTCAGCTCAGATCAAATCTTGTGATTTTATCAGTTAGTGTTTGAGTTGCCATGACAAAGGAAGAAGTGTGTAGTATGAATAAGCTGTTTTAACACAAAAGTGGGAAACCGTTAAAAAGTGACAAAAAAAGAAATACATAATGTGTTCAACTCACTATTATAAAAACACCTGACACTTGCAATAGTAGATATTATGACACTAACATCTGAGTTTACAGGCGTTTCAGTAAAAAAGTGTAACCAAAGCACACATGGAATAAAAACAGACATAATAGGAGACTAAAATGCAGGAACTTGTTTTGTATGCAACATTGTTGTGGATAAGCTTGTCATTAACTTCGAGTATAGTTCTGATTCCAATATGGCAGCTAAGTCATCTTTGGAGGATTTGGATTAGGGTACTGCACCTTTGCCTGAGGAGTTCAATTAATATAAGTAAAGTGTTCATTTTCCACATGCTTATAAAATGAATTGTTACTTCAGTTGCATTTTTAATTATGGTTTTCACACAGGGCACCTTTTTATAGACTTAATGTTCAGCTGTAATATGTAGCAAGTATGTGTGAGAGGAAGAAGCAGGGGTCAGGGATTGCAAACTATTTTCATGCGGATAATACAAAGAGTTTGTTTATAGTGAGAGGCACTCTAGTTTGGAATGGAAAGTAGTCCACTATTACTACTATACCTAGAGGAATTTTAACATATCAGTTAGTAATTGCTAGTGTCTAGCAGCATTTTTATGCAACCAGCAGCTTAACTAATGAGAGTTCTTTGGGGTGAAGAGAGGCTAGGCCATTTCCTGCTTACTTTTAAAAAAACAAATACAAGTTTCAATGTGCAAATATTGATATGAGTGAATTAACAAGTCAGCAAATGAAGTGAAACACACTACAAATGCCTGAAGTGTAAAGAAACAGGAATTAAATGAGAAAATTGGAATTCTGTGCTCGTGTTTGGTTGATAAAGTGTTAAATGAGAAGGAAATTAACACTTTTATTGTAAAACCACCACCACCACCACCACTTTGTTACTTGGACAAAATTCCAAAGGATTCATGCATCCTTTCATTGAAGGTTCAATGAATCATATCTTTTGAATGATCTTTTGATATGTTATTTATAGTGAAATTTTAAACACTTTTCATAATAATAATAATAACAAAAAAAACCCAACTAATCCTAACCTGCCGTGAATTCAGAAAACTAAGCTTATATATATAACCTCCCATAGTACCTCGGATGCAATGCGTTGTATATGAAAAGTGTTTAAAATGCATAAAGTGTGTTAAAGTGTTCAGTATAAATAACACATCAAAGGATCATTCAAAAGATCCAATTCATTGAAAAGATTCATGGAACCTTCACTGAAAAGATCTATGGATCATTTGCATATTCAGAATAGCGGAAGAGCATATACAATCACACAAAAAATTCAATGCCATGCCTGGGATTCAAACCACCAATCTTTGACTTGCCATAACACTGCTCTGCCATCTAAGACTTTCTCTACTCACAGTAAGTTATTTTCATAAGTATTCTACAAATGATTCATCGTATACCGTGATTAACTTCATGTTTATCATATGTGTTAACTTAAAAGGTTTCAATACATTTAAAAAATATTACATGCCCATTACCTCAAAACCTTTGGTTTTTGCACAAAAAACAACACATTATTTAAATGCCTATGCATGTCATATAACATCCTGCAACTCAATTACTATTGCACAATGTATCTTCTAAGGGAAGGTTTTTGTCTCATCAAAATTGCTACAAAATTTAAATGGTAGAAAACAGACACAAAGGATTGAAACCACTTTGGAATTTTAAAGCCTCAGTACACATATTGAAGTTGCTAATTTCACTCAAAACAAACACTTCAAGTTTTTCTTTGAAACAAATGCTTTTGAGCACCTGTACTAACAGATTACAAGGACACTAATTGTCAAAAAAAGCTACCAGAATTTCTATTTTCATACACCATGCCCAGTTCAAAAAAGGAATAGTGGCAGTTAGATAAAAATGCCCAAAACCAAGTGAATTACTGAAATATATATGAATGGTATCAAATATCTTTCTTTCTTCCTTCTGTATTAGAAAATTTCAGTTGGGCACTGCCTTAAAAGAATTATAGTATCATTGGCATGCTATCTTTGACAGTTAGTGTCAGTCCACCAATAATCCTACATTTTTAAATTATACACGAGTATCACTTGCATGATCTGTATCTACGTGTTTGCATATTGGCACTGTAACTTGCTATTTAATTTGCATTAAAGGTTGATTTTTACCTTACCCACTTTGGCTGTGATCTCCACCCATCAATTATATAGTGCAAAGAAGAAAATTAATCGTATATTCCACTGTCTGGATGACTCACTATATCTGAAAAGTAAATCAGGACAATATAAAATTCAGCATAAGAAGCTCTTAAAAACTTAATCTTTCATCCAGCATTATCATTTTATGTTGCTCAAAACTTAATAACATACCTTCAGATTCTAAGTCACCATTCGGGACTCAAACCACAACGCTGTAAGGAATGTAAATCATAGGCATATCCCACTCTGTCTGGATGGCTCAATGTATCTGAAAATTAATTCATTATATAAAAATGTTGTAACACACAATAACCTATCAAAGTTTTCTACCTCATTCTACGAATTTCACTGAAGTTAATAGAAAATACCAATATTACAAAAAATATACATTCAATCAGAAATAGCGTAAATGTATGATTACCGTCTCTGCTTTGTTCCTGGTGAAAAAACATCGGACAAAAACTTTCAGCTATAAAAATCCAAGATGGTCCCTTTCTTCTTTACCTGCCATTTAGTTCATTACGAACTTCGAAACTTGAAACAGCCAATCAGAAAATTCGCTTTTCCCACAAAAGTACAACTAGTGACACACCGTGTACATGTGGGGAGTTAGTGCCCTGTGTTTCCACTTTTCCAATCCAACCTTCACCCCTGTGGTGGTTGGTCTTAAGGTCTTCAACAGCGATGGAAATGATGTCTTATATGTCCTACAGATGTCACTCTTAAGTCTTACGCTAGCTCTAACACAATGCTGGCAACATATGAATAACTATGCCGCCAAATCCAGTAAAAAACTCAGCCTCAAGGCACAGCCGAGAGATTGAGAGCCCTCAGCCTCAAAGCGTAGCCGAGGGATCTTTTTTAGGAGGAGAGGAAGAGACCAGCTTTGTTGCCATTAGTATGGATGAAAGTACAGATGTTGCCAATTTATCCCAACTTTCTGCAATAATAAGATTCGTTGGAGCTGAAGGCGATGTTCAAGAGGATTTCTCCGTTTCATGAATATTTCAGATGATTGGTCAGCTGATGCATTATACAAAATTGTAAACAATCTCAATCATGGAAGAATTTGACTGTGGGGAAAAGCTAGTTGCTCAGACGTAGATGGTGCGGCTGTTATGGAGGGCCATTTAAATGGACTTGAAACGAAAGTAAGAGGATCATTTCCCCATGCTCTATTTGTGCACTGTTTTGCCCAGAGATTAAATCTTGTTCTATCACAGGCAGTTTCACACATTTGGGAATGTAGGATATTCTTCATGACCGTTAATGGGATAGCAACATTTTTTCAAATCTTGTAAGAGAACTGAAGCCCTAGACAATGAGATATATAGAAAATTGCCGCGTGTTTCACAAATGCGCTGGAGCTACAGCTCTCGTTTGGTGGAAAGAATCTATGAGTACAGAAAAGAACTTCTTTCATTGTTTGGAACTATTGCCAATTCTGATGAAAAGTGGGATCAAGATGCTTATACTGCTGCACGAGGTTTCGTGAGCACAATGGAGGATTTCACCTTCAAATTTCTATTACAGATGTTTGCTGTAATATTTACCATTACAAATTTAACATTAGACTAGCTCCACAGAACAAATTCAGCTTGAAGAACTTACTAAACACACCTCTCAAAAATACCATCCCAAACACACTAAAATCCGGAATTTACGAGATTAGTTGTTAGGATTGTGAGAAATACTACATAGGAAAAACTAAAAAAAACCTGGAAACCAGACTTAAGGAACACCAAAGAAACATAAAACTAAAACAAATAGAGAAATCCGCTATATCACACCATTTTTGGACTGAAAACCACAACATTGGCCAAAGTATAAAGTTGTTAAAACCCCTCACCACACCAATAGAATTGAACATCTGGGAAAAAATACACATTGTCAAAAACAGCAACAACGTCATTAATTTTGAAATCCCGCCTGTAAGCAATGTGTTAAAACTTTGTGCCCACAACACCAACAGGGTCAGAATTCGCAGGATGAGGAAGAAGAGGACATGGGAGAAAGCGACTCTTAGTCACCCAGTCGCTGACGATGAGGACGAATGCCCTCGAAAACGTTTCCTGTTTTATGTAACTTTAATTAGTGAAGGTGAGTGTAAAAAAGTGTGACTCAATCTAAATCATATTGGAAACATATTTCTCCTTTTGAACCTCTTAAGGTCAACTTTCGTAATTTCACTGTCAAAGGACAACTGCAGGTACAACATACCAGTGTCCTCCTGCAGAACTTGATAGGGACACTATTTGACACAAGAACCTTCTCTTTCTCAACACTTGTTTTCCTGTAAATAAATGGAGTGTTATTGCCTGTGAAAAAATTAGCCTGTGCCTGGCCTATGATAGTTACAGTGATTTGAACTTCTATTTGCACAGTATAAAAAAATTCTCTTGTAGCCCCTGCTGTCTCGCTGCATTCTTACATAGTGAGAAGTGGATTTGCATTATCTCATTTGATGGTTGTTCTACGCTTTAAGTATTTGAGTTTAGTGCCTGTGTGCTGTGAGCATTTACAAATTTATAAACATTTTTAATGGATCTTTAATCATGTTTAAGAATAGTGGCAAAGATTGCACAGCCAAATGAAAAGCTGAATACTCTTGAACCGAATAAAAATGTATTTGATAAGGTTAAAATACTGGCATAGGAAATAATATGCTCTATTAGAGAATATTTTGTAGAGGAAAAAACAAATGGGGAGCCTTTTATTCTGACCTCTGTTTTGTCTCTTTTGTTAACATAATTCTTTGGGCTGATAATTGCATGCTCATCTTCAATATAGATATAGCCTAGGTTGCTATAGTCTTATGTACATACAGAATGATTGTGCCACATAAATATATATAATAGTGCACTTATTTCACTAACACACTGTCTCACCTAATCCCAGCACACTCTCTATGTGCTCGCAATAAGTGGCAACATCATGTGTTCTCTCTTTGAAATGTCACTCAGTTGTGGAGATTATAGAACTTTCTCTGTCTCAAGACTTGTTTTCCTGTAAATAAACAATTTCAGCATATGCGATGGAAAGAAGAGTACTGCTGGGTGTTCCTATATTTTACATGTAATTTTTGTACATTTATCACACTGAACATTTTATGCATTCTATCTTGCCATTACCAAATTATTATGCTTTGCTTGACAAGATTTTACAGGTTTTAATTTCAGTAAGCTGGCAAGTGTGTTTATGGTATGTTATGAAATTTCACTGTTATTCATAGTCGACATGTTGCAGTGTACTCACTTTGAAGGTCACCAGATGAAGGCTTTCTTTCAACAATATAGTTTATTGGGCACTACATAATAAACTCACACTAAAATGTGAACTTAAAAATCAGAAAAAAAAATTTTGAGTACAAAAATTGAACGAATTGAGAAAATAGGAGCACCGATGTATGATCTAAACTCTGTACATACAACAAATTCAGTGATCACATGTCAGTTGCATTCACGTTACTGTAATTTTGTTATTGTGGCTTTCATATAAGGCTAGTGTGTCACTGTCATGTCACACACAATTTTGCACATGTTGTTTCTGCATGGTCCCAGTCGACAAGGGCTATTGCACCTCTTTATTTAAAATGTATTTATAATTTAGACATTGAAAATAGTTAAGAAACTTACACTTCTACTTCTATAATTCCTGAATAACATTGCCAATTTTACCGCTGTACCTTTTGAAGGAATGTATAAAGAAGTAGGGTGCTCTCTGTGTTTTTTCAAATATAACTTAACATGCAAAAGAAATGCTTTATTATTTCCCTTTCACTGTAACTACAGTAGATAAATTGTAATCTTTCAAACTCTTATATAAGCTACCTACTGTGGAGTTACATGAATCTGTGTTTAGCAGCAGTGTGTTGGACATGGCCACGGTGAAGAAGTATAATCTTTTAACAACAGCCCTACGGATCATTGTATCCCCAATTAAGTGAAACCTGGCTTAACAAAAATGATGGAGGTAAACAAACAAAACAAAAAAGAAGAAGAAGAAAAAGTAAGAAAGAACAAATACGAAAATATGAGATACTCAAATTCACGCTGGCAACGTTGCTGCAATAATAGACAATACTCTTTTTGGATCATCCTAAATTCCAACACAGGTACTTGGTATTGTATGTAGTTAATCTTCACCGCTTACCTCACATTCCAAGAAATATTGCGCCCATTAAACAAGGTTAACTGCTTGCACACACATTAATAATTAAAATTGATGGTAACGTTCATACATGACCATGAATGAAGAAACATGCTGTCTGAAAGCAGTTTACCGTTTCCTTATCATAGTGTTGAAACTCAGAATTTACAGTACTAAATGCATTTGTGTTCTTACAAGAAAGGTTTAAAATCGTAAATTTACAATTTTGAAAATTTTCAGCACTATGATTCGTCGTCCACACCATGCAGCATCCATTAGGCCAAGTATGCAGGCAAGAAACAGGACTTCAGGAGGTGCTTATCAACTTGGAGGTAGGAATCTGCCAGAGGCGTATGCTGCAACCAAGTTCTGGGCTAGCTTTTTTTTTTTTTTTTGGAGGTGGGGTTCATTTGGCAAATTATGTTTACATTTTTGTTTTGGATTTAATGAAAGTAATCTCTAACAATGTAAATATTTTAAATGAAATTTGTTGCATAAATTAATAATAATAAATAATAGCACAATTATTCATAAGCTAAACCTTTGAATTAAAAAGAAAAAACACATGAAAAATAACCTCCATGCTGTAATGCTAACACAACCAAGAGACTGCGGGTTCAATTCCCAACTGCGCCACAAATTTAAAACTAGCTGGATGGTCTGGCGGGTTCAATTCCCAGCTGCACCACTAATTTAAATCTAGCCGGAGGGTCTGGAAAAAAAGAGGGAAGGAGCTGGCTATCCTATTTCCAGTAAACTCTTGGCCTAGTATGTCTGAATGATACTTCAATCAATCTGTGGATTAATGATTCAACATAAAACACTAAGATGAATGACAACATAAAATGCAAAGAAAAATCAATACTACTAAAATATAGAAGCAGCTAAGCTACATTATAACCTGTAAAAATCATACTTGTTTCTTCTTACTTGTACATAAATTCAAAATATCCTGCACTTTTCTGTGAACTTTTTGCAGACAGTGTTGTAAAACTCCTCAGGAGATTTTTCTTTCATAATCACAAGAATGTTCTTTCTCTATAGAAAGGAGAGTAAGGTTACTTAAAGAAATCTGACCTGGTGTAGCTCAGAGATAAGTTTTGATTCATGTCAACACTGAAAAACTCCTCTCAGCTGTTGCAGTTGTTTAGATGGAAATGTGAGGATCAACTCTGCTAGTTAATAACATTCAGTGAACACAACATGGAGTTTATATGTGAACAAATATCACTTACTGATTTGTTTCTCTACTCTTCTTGGGGATACATAACTTTCAGTTCATTTTTCAGATGAACAGTGTCAAAGATGTGGGCATATGGTTCTTTAATTGACTAAAGATATAGTCAGGGAAGGACTTTACTAAATTTATCACAATCCAGCAAAGAAACAACTGTCAGATCTTTCTGAGCCTTAAATCTCAACTTCATTTGCAACAGTAAAGTGTCTACTATTTCATAAAAGAGCATTTTAAACTCTTCCTTGTCCATTGCCTGCCTCATAGGTCTACAGTCGTTTCTATTTGTATCAAGATTTTCTACTTCTGCCCACACTTCTTCAAAATCTTGATTTCTCATTTTCTGTAGTGTTTGAGCAAATTCTGCTACTTTGTTGTTACAGTATACCACATATATTTTGGAGGACATCATACAGTATATAAAAAAATGAAAAAATCATATTGAAAACAACAAGGAAAAACTTTGCATTAACCTCTTCTGGAGTCAAATGGTTCATCTTCAATAGACAAGAAAAGCTCATTGATGCTGTCTATACATTAGTAGGGTATTCAGTAATCTTGATGAAAAATTCCATTTTGTAGGGGCTAAAGCTGTCAGCTTTGAAAGCATAAAGTCTAAGCGCATTTGTGCAAGTTGTAGAATGAGAAAGGAAATTATAAGTTTCCTATATTGCTTGATACAATTTGTAGACTGTGACAGCACTAAATTTAACTTGTGGCTATATGAAATATGCTCAGGGATATTTGTCTCTAACAAGTTTCTGAAGTCCAGATACGTTTCCTGACATTACAGCAAGCTCCGTTAGATGGTGTGTTACCAGATTATCTGCACAATCCAAGTCCTCAACTACTCCAATGACATGTTTGAAAAGCTCCTGAGCAGTTCTGAGAAAACATCAGAAAAAAGTAAATATCTCTCTTGACAGTTTCCATCATCAACATATCTTATAACTGTTGGTGGTTGGCTCTGATTAGAAATTTCTGTTGTCTCATCTAGTATGATTACTACAAAATGTGCATGTCTAATTTCTGATTTTATTTTGTCACTGACAACACTGGCAATAGCACTGATAAGGTCATTTTTGATAAGATGGGAAGTACCCTTAAAAACTGCACTTGTTTCTAAATGGTTTGCCAAAAGACGATCATAATTAACCAATAATTTAAACAACTCTATGTACATACCCCTATTGGTTGAATTGTTTCTTCCATGTCTTCTGAAGGGACACTCTTGCTTGCCAAGAAAGGTTACCATGTCAATGAATCTCCTTAAAGTAATCTATTTTGAGTCACCTTTTCATTGTGTAAGGCATCTGCAATTCTTTTTTGCTCATTTAAAGCATGATCAATCCTTTGGGAACCAAAAGTCTGCAAGGCTTAAAATGCCCTCAGATGGTCAACAGGTTTCTGATGTCGGGTTGAAACCTGGCGATGGACTTTTTCGGGCATAAAAATTCTTAGCATGGCTTCCTTCAAAAGGGAAGGAAAGCAGGTGATCCCGTGCCATAGATTTATGACAAATAAAAGAACCTCAAGTCTGATAGAGAGGCCTCTGAAAAAAATTTCCAGTCTTTCACACCCAATATGAAATGGGATGCTATGGTCCATAGTAGTTAAAAGAGTGTCCATAAATAAAACTCAATTTAATTTTCTATTTCTAATGCTTATCGCAAGCAGTAACTACATAATTCAGCTGAAACCTGAGCTACTCCAAAGATTTTCTTCAGAGGAGAGTCACAAGCAAGGCCAACAATAAGGTTTATTTAACTCACCCAAATGAGTTAATCACACTAGGCTTCTCATAATGGCTTGTATTAAATGATTTGATGCAGTAATTTGTATCACAAATTACTTTAATGTAAATAATGATTGTAATATGAATATGCATTTTTATGTGACATTGATTTCAGATGTTTATTAATTGTAATTATTATTGGGAAGTAAATTTATAATGTCTTACTGAAACTGTCAATAATAGCGCGCAATAATGCAAAGAAGGGGGTGAGCTGTTTATCATTATTGGAAACGAGGAAGTTACGTAATGTTGGCGCGTTTTCGGTAGAAACTTCTGGAATATTTCCCTAAAGCATATGTATTCATAATTTTAATTGGATATTAAAATAGACGCTAATGTTGGCGCGTTTTGTTAGCCAATAGCAGTTCAGTTATAATCTTTAGGCGTATCTGGATGAAGGCGTATAAATAGGGTAGGTTGGAGGTAAAGTCAGTCAGTCCTTCAGTTCGCCGAAAGCATTAATACATTACACATCGTATTTAGCCGCAGTTCATCAAAAATCTGTGTACACTACACGTCATCTTCAGTCAGTCAGTTCGTCGAAAGTATTAGTACGGCATACATCGGATATAAATTCACAAGTTACGCGCAGCAGAATTATGAAAGATCTAAAATATGGTAAAGTTAATTATACAAAAGGTTGAAGTACGTTGATTAAAAGTGATCAGTAAGAAGTTATTATAACAGTTTCAGTTTGGTGAGTATCTAGATCAATATGTAAAAGTGATAGTGAACGTGTTCAACAATAAAAATTATAAAACAAATTTCTTCATCAGTGTTCTTTTTGGATAAAAGATTCCTTTCCGTTTACACAACCCTGATCAAGACACATGTTCGACCCAAGATAAGATAATAGCTAGCCGGAGGACAGTAAACAAAACTTAAAATTCTTTCAAACACTGATATTAGGTACCACAAATTGCTAACACTAGATGGAGCTACAAACCGAACAAATGAATGACGTCACAAGATGGCTTCAACACACGTGATGTAAACAAACATTTGTAAGTAATACCGTTAAAAATTGGCTACCCATACGTGGGGCAGTTAAAATTATGTAACCAAGCAAAACAAAAGCAGCACAATATAAGATCTTCAAGTTCTAATAATTTACGTAAAAACATATTATGTAAGCACATTAATACTATCGCAAATTGGCACCCAGAACGTGGGGCATAGTGACCAGGAAAGGAACACGATGACCAGGAAAGGATCAGCATAACCAGGAAGGAGCAGAGTGACCAGGAAAGGAACCAGGACGTGGAACGAATGCAGCAGTGAAATGATCTACAAGACACAGATTCCAGAAACAACAGGGACGACAGACTACAATCGTAATTCCGAGATTACAAGGCAACAGGGAAATTCAAACTACAGGACAACAAAACGACGAAGATTCATCGAAGCGACATATAACCTAGGAGAGAGGGGCAGGAAGCTGGACATCAATGTAACAGCAACAGACAGCATCACAAAGGTCAGAGTATCGTAATTTTTTTTTTAGAAAACAAAATTGTAACCTTCAAATGTACTTAAGGAGTGGTAGGATAAAGAAAACAATGGCTACTAATAATACAGAAGAAATAATTATGGAGGGAGATAATGTAACAGCTGTAATTCAATACAGGTTACAGAAAATAGCTCAAACTTTTTAGGATTTAAGGGTGGAAATGTTAGTGCAGAAAGTCAGAATAGAATAGCAGGAAATGTTAATCTTGATACTAGTATGATTATGGAAATGCTGAAGAATATGGAAAAGAATAATAGGGAAATGAGGGAAGATCTTAGTAAGAAAATAGATCAAAACAGGGAAGATATGCAAAAGAATAATGAGAAATTAGAACAAAAATTAACTCAGAGTATTACAGATCAATTAAGGAAAGAAATTTGTAAGAATAATGAGAAATTAGAAAGGAAAATAGATCAAAACAGGGAAGATATGCAAAAGAATAATGAGAAATTAAGAGAAGATATTGATAGGAGTTTAGAACAAAAACTAACTCAGAATAATGAGAAATTGAGGGAAGATATTCGTAGGAGCTTTGAACAAAACAGAAAAGATATTGGTAGGAGTAATGAGGTATTAGAGCAAAAAGTAGATCAAAGCAGTGAAGAAATTGAAAAGAAAGTTATGAAGCTAGATAGTAGTATGCCAAAAATGAGAGATGAAAATGAGGAAATAATAGTAAGTAAGATAGGAGAAATTTCAAAGAAAATGTTAGATATGAGCAGGGAAATAGATAACAAAGAAAGTGAGGTTAATGTAGAATGCACAGAGTTAGGAAATCAAGTGAGTAGTATTTCAAGTGAGATAAGAGAGATGAAGGAGGTTATGAATGTAGATGTGAATCAGGAGCAAGTCAATTTCAGTGGGGAGATATCAGAAATACAGAATGAGTCAGTAATGCAAAGAAATAAATTGTACGAAGAAGTTAAAGTTTTGCCTGTAAATAATCAAAAGCTAATTTCTGAAATTAACAAGTACCAAGATGTTCAAATTGAAAACTCCAATCCAGTACAGTTTAGTACAGATTTGTCAGAGTACTTTCAAATTAAAGAGATAGTAGAAGAATTGAAAATGACAGTTGTTAAAAGATTTGTTGCTCAAGAAACTTTAGATTGTTTTCAAATGTTATCATGGGACGAAATTTCATATGAATACAAGAGGTTATTCATGAACAAAAATTTGAAGGTTAGGATACGGCTACGAGTAATGTTTAGCCACACACAATTTGATCCAGGAGGGTAAATAGCAATGAGATGTAAAGTAAATGTTGGATAGTTAAAGATGACTTGCAGAGAAATGTATTGGAACGTAAGAGGGTTAATTATTTATATGTCATTTAAAAAGAGAAATAAATAAATAAAAAAAAAAAATTAAATTTTTAGTAACTGTAACAATATTTGAAAATTAAGAATGTAAAGATTGAAACTTAATATGATATTAAAGTAAAGATACGTAAATGCAATTCCAAGAGTATGGTTAAAATAAAGTACAAAATAACAAAAATGGGTAAAAATAATTAAAAATAAATACTTATGTAGCAAATAGAACATGTGAAACAGTGCCTAGATTTAAGAGATGTAAATATATTTGTGTAGAGGGTGAATATTTTTGGTATATATGTTTAATAATTACAAAAAAATTCTTGAACTGATAAATTTTTGTTAACAATATAAGAAAGTAAACCATTTTTGTAACAGTAATTAAATACTTCAGGGTACAGTATTTGCTATAAAAAAAAAAAAAAAATTTTGTAATGTCAGATTAATGTCTAAACACATTAAACCAGAGCCAGTAAGTAGTGGCGAGATAAAAAAAAAAAAAACATATGTCGTGTGTTAAATGCGTGTGAAGTGTAAAGTGAAAGTGATAGCGTGTGTTCCAAGATTTAGGAGACTAAAAACCCAATTATAAAATTTCCAAACAAGTTGTAAATATTTATAATTATGTTTCTAGTGGGGCATATGATGCAGTAATTTGTATCACAAATTACTTTAATGTAAATAATGATTGTAATATGAATATGCATTTTTATGTGACATTGATTTCAGATGTTTATTAATTGTAATTATTATTGGGAAGTAAATTTATAATGTCTTACTGAAACTGTCAATAATAGCGCGCAATAATGCAAAGAGGGGGGTGAGCTGTTTATCATTATTGGAAACGAGGAAGTTACGTAATGTTGGCGCGTTTCCGGTAGAAACTTCTGGAATATTTCCCTAAAGCATATGTATTCATAATTTTAATTGGATATTAAAATAGACGCTAATGTTGGCGCATTTTATTAGCCAATAGCAGTTCAGTTATAATCTTTAGTTGTATCTGGATGAAGGCGTATAAATAGGGTAGGTTGGAGGTAAAGTCAGTCAGTCCTTCAGTTCGCCGAAAGCATTAATACATTACACATCGTATTTAGCCGCAGTTCATCAAAAATCTGTGTACACTACACGTCATCTTCAGTCAGTCAGTTCGTCGAAAGTATTAGTACGGCATACATCGGATATAAATTCACAAGTTACGCGCAGCAGAATTATGAAAGATCTAAAATATGGTAAAGTTAATTATACAAAAGGTTGAAGTACGTTGATTAAAAGTGATCAGTAAGAAGTTATTATAACAGTTTCAGTTTGGCGAGTATCTAGATCAATATGTAAAAGTGATAGTGAACGTGTTCAACAATAAAAATTATAAAACAAATTTCTTCATCAGTGTTCTTTTTGGATAAAAGATTCCTTTCCGTTTACACAACCCTGATCAAGACACATGTTTGACCCAAGATAAGATAATAGCTAGCCGGAGGACAGTAAACAAAACTTAAAATTCTTTCAAACACTGATATTAGGTACCACAAATTGCTAACACTAGATGGAGCTACAAACCGAACAAATGAATGACGTCACAAGATGGCTTCAACACACGTGATGTAAACAAACATTTGTAAGTAATACCATTAAAAATTGGCTACCCATACGTGGGGCAGTTAAAATTATGTAACCAAGCAAAACAAAAGCAGCACAATATAAGATCTTCAAGTTCTAATAATTTACGTAAAAACATATTACGTAAGCACCAAGAATGTTACTGTCGCAAATTGGCGCCCAACGTGGGGCTCAAAACATATATAAATACTATCGCAGATTGCATGTAAACACATGATTTTTCTCTGTGCTCACATTTTAATTTACTGAGTACATTTTTGGGTGGCGCCGTGGCCAAGTGGTTAGACCGCTTACCTCTCACCGAGGCGGCCCCGGTTCAATCCCAGGGACCCGCATGTGGGATTTGTGGTGGACAAAGCGGCATCTGGGTGGGTTTTCTCTGGGTTGTCCGGTTTCCATCGCCTACTCCATCGTCACCTTTCCTATCATCCATTTCACCGTCATTTCGTTTTATCTCCCTCCTTCATCCCATACCAGGATTCCGGCTGATCACCCATCCTGGACATTCTGTCTGTTCCTCGACGGGCCTCTGACCCCAGGCACCTGCCTGTAAGTCCTACATAAGATGAAGGTAAACAGCTAGTGATGATGATGATGAGTACATTTTTGGCCTTCTGTTTTGTACAGTTAGCAGTTTCTCCTCATAGGTATGTCACGAAAGTAGCTTATTGAGCAAGCTTTTCACAATATCGCACATTTTTACATGCAAAACGCAACAACACACATGATAAATGCTGAAAAGAATCTGTTGTGCTTGTATAGAGTAGCCAGCTCAATCACCCATCAGTACATGTTGCATGTTTACTGGTATATGCATTTTAATTAAACAGCTTGACCTATTTTATGACAGTGAATGGGCTTTTAAATTATTAAATTCCTATATTTGAAATAATTTAACTTCTGATTTTGTGTGAATAAAGCAAATTAAAATTCCGTAGCTTTAGTAATAAAAATCACTAGACTGGCAATGCCTAACGTATCAGGAGCTGCTTTGGTTGTCCTCGAGACTCGTCGGCTTATGTCTTTGTTTTCAAGAGAGAAGATTTGAGGAGTTTGTTGTAGTGACTTCCCTCTTCACGTCTTGTCCCATGAGACATTGTGAACAGAACAAAGTTTTATGACAAGGAGCACATTTTGTGCCGTAACAATAGCCTAGAATGCAAACTCACCAGATAAGGAATAATTTCTTTGTTATTTTTAAATTTAATAGAGATTCTTTCTTCAAAATTTACCAGGCTTCATAGCTAGCCTAGCTAGCTCACAGAATACGTCCCTGGAATCTGCAAAAAGTTTCCAACTGCACAGGTTAAGATGGTCCAATTCTGATCAAAATTTAAATAACCATTTACTGACACTTAATATTTCACATTGTTTTAGAAGAATGACTGAAGAAAAATTAATCTTCAGTAATCATATTAATAATTGACAGTATTTTTATAAAAATATTGCTCATAAAGATTCATAGATTATAAATGCCATTAACTTATTGAAATTGCACCTCTAATTTGTACATTTCAGATCGGTTGAAACTTTTTACATAAAAATCCCCTCCTCTGTTCTCTTCATATGATACCAGTATCACACTGTTGATGCCAAATCTGTCCAAGTTTTCCACAGTGTAGTTAGTCCAGAAGGCAAATTTATGTTGGTTATCCTTTGAAAAAGACTGCAAGGGATCACTCTATCTCCTAAGCATTTATCTAAAAGAAAGTGATTTGCAATGCAATATTTGACAGTGTTGCATTCACTGAAATGATGTGCCAAACACAGCTTATGTTTCAAAATAAACATTTTGGTCAGAAAAGAGAAGTGGTTTGTTTGTGTAAAATCTTTCCATTTTAAATCTATTTTTACAAATAAAGAGAAATGGCTAACCTACAAATCCATTGGTCCCAGGTTCGATTCCTGGCTGCTCATGTGACCTTAGGTGTTAAAGGTGGAATGTAAATGGAACACTAAAAAGAAAAGAGAGAGAGAAATGCTGCACAATACAAAAGGATGTTATGGTTTAAATATTAATGGACAGTGAAATAATGTTAAAAATAATACATAATGAATTCTGACAAATCTTTCTTGAGAATGCACCTCACCTCATGATATTTGTATTCTCCTCTGGCCTCTTGTATATGAAAATGAAAGATAACATGTTTCATAAAATTGTCAAAATTCTCATTGTTATCAGTGGCTCATGTGCTGGGATAGCCATGGATCTATATGAGGTTCAAAATCCATTTCACCTTTGATAAAGAAGGATATTTTCTTACAAAACTTCATAATTTTTTTATGTTCCTAAAATAATTAATTTGATCATTATACGTGCTTTATTTCGTCTCCTTTCAAGATACTATTCCATTGGCTACTGAATCTATTCCCTGCTTAAAGGGTTTTAGGTAAGCTTTGTGATCCTCGTGGTCTGTGGCTGTAATTTGTTTGTGCAACAGTGGTGGATGCAAATTTAGTTTGAAAAGTTCCAATTGTATGTCTATTGCTATATTCTAATTAATAGTGTAGTAAATTCCCAATTTGTGAAGGGTTCCATAGTTCACTTTTCTGTGCAACCCTTATAATTTATCTTCACCTCAGTGTAGTAGCTAAATGCAGCTAGCTACTCTTTATCTGTTAATGTAATTTGTCTTCAGCTAGCCAGTGTTATGGGACATAGGCAAGTAGAGAGTCACTCTGGCATTACTAGATGTATTAAATCATAAAAATTGTGATATTATGTGAAACCTGAACTTTACAAAAAGAAAAGTGAATCTTTCCAGTTTTCTTTTATTTATTTTTTTTTTTTAACTGATTGAATCTTAAGATTGCTTTTATATTCAAACGCATCACCATAATGATGTAGGAAAATTCCAAAATATAATTTTTATGGCAAAACTAATTGCAGTAATACTGCAATATTTCATTGAATATACAATGTAGCATCATCAGCTATTAAATTATGGACATCTACACCTGCTCCAACTTGCATTGGAAATAAACCACAATTGCATATAGATGTAAAGTTTGCCAAGTAGAATGCTTTTCCTTCACACTGTGGTTACCACATGGCTGCTGCAGCTCAGACTCCCGTCTAAACAGTTGTAATTACCGTTCTCACAGTTACAATAAGAGATGTTGAAAATGTTGTCCTCCTCAATCCACATATTTTTGGCATCTTCTCAGGATATTGGATTCACACTGCAGTGTTCATTATCTGAAATTGAATAGTTCTTACAATGTGTGGGGTTTGTTGCATACAGGTTCCCTGTAGATAAAAATCACATACAGTTAAATCAGGGAATTGCGAGTGCCATAATCCTTTACCCTATCTTCAAAGATTTCATAAATTAAATTCAATGAATTATCAGCTATATGTCCAGTAGCAAAGCCTTGCTGGAAAAATCCAGACTGACATTCTTGAGTTAACTGTTCAAAAAATGATGTGAGTAAGCCATTCCTCTACCTCTCTGCATTTATGTATTTACTGCACACCAATTTTGACGTCATGCAAGGGAGCTCATGCGTAAAATCAATTTTCTGTGTACACCTGATAAGTATAGCCATATAAATGGAACCATGCTTTGTCAGAGAAGAATGTTAAGCATGGATCAATTACTCCTATCATTTCACAAAATCCAATTACAGAAATATACCAGTCTCAAAATAAGATGCATGCAACAAATCCCCATACATTTAAGAACTAAAAAAGAACATCAGAAGAGAAGTTCAATGAATTTCGGATATTGAACTCTCAAGTCCAAACTAAAATTTCCTGAGAAGATGTCAAAAAATAAGGAGGATAACATTTTCAACATTTCTTATATGTGCTCATTATAATTGTAACTTAACTGTAAATATGAGAATGTGAGGGATATTATAACTGTTTTGGTAGGAGTCCAAGCTACGGCAGTTGGCAAGTGAACAGCCACTGCAGTGGCCACATTGTGGATGAAAAGTACTGTAGTACTATATGCTTCATCCGCAACAACTTTAAATCTCAGATGTTATGTGTGTTCCAAAGAGAGCCATATGCACATACATCACTTCCGAGGTATCCTTCTTGTAGTCATCGAGTATCCAAAGTATTAAGCCCTCGTAATACTAGTTTTTTGAGCACTATACATTTAGTTCTTTTTACTGAAATATTGCCATAACTTAATGTTTTTGTCTACATGTATTTCTCATAGAATGGGTTTTAATTTCTTGCAGATATACACCTACATCACTTCTGAGGTGTCCTTCTTGCAATCATCCTTCCAGTGCATTTCATTAACAATGAAGGGTATAAAATTGTTCCATCAGAGGTTTTACAAATTTTACATTTAATGTAGGTTGTAACGTGTTATTTGCAACGACAGTTTCACCTTGCTGGTATTGCGTAACATTACATATGTCTTCATGCTACTACTACCATTTTCATTTACTTTCTTAGTGGATATTAGTGAAAAGCGTAATTTGACAGTTAATGAAACTATGACTTGGTACTGGCTGGTGGTGTGTCCTACTTCTCCCCGATCACAACACCAAGAGTGGATCGCATTCGCCAGAGAAATAGTTCACCTTTAAGGCATACAATGAGAATTATTAAGGCCACAAAACAATAGTAAGAACTGTGCAATGAAAGATCCTGGTATAAAATTTAATGATAACTTAAAGCCAGGATTTAGAAGAATAACAAATTCGGAACTTACAACTTTCATTAAAACGTAGTTACCAATTCCACTAACATTTGTACGTAAAGGTTCCTTTGTTTCACAACTTTCTACACATTGTGTTTCCAATTCACCACTCATTCCCTTCAAAATTCAACTTTCTCGCAACAAGAAAGAAATGATGTTCATATACTGCAACAACTTTAACACCCAACATTTTACAGTAGATACAAATTTTAACTGTCTCGTGTGTACGTCAGTAGTTAGGAATTTGGAGAAAGTACTTGCCAAAAATTAAAGGTTAAACAAATTTTACCAAGTCCGAAAATTTAGACGTACATCACGTGTTTGCTGCTGATAGCTGGCTGTAGGTGTTGCTCCAAAAACAACTGATCTGGTTGACCTTGCATAGATCCACAGGTAAATGGCACCAGAGAGGGGGATGGACGCAGCAACAGCACTGCCTTTTTCCTGATGTGGTGCTCCGCCGAACCATTTTCCCTCCAAATTAATGTGGCATCCAGAGATACAGCTCTTTAGTCTGGCTGCGAGCGGGAAGTTCTAATTAATCTGGTATTGCAGCTGGCGCCCAAGTTTAAGGGGTGACGACTTCTCAATGGTAATAAACTGTCTTGAGGGGGGGTGTGCCCAAAATGGCACAAGGTAACAATAATATGCTGAATAGAATGCAGTAACCATTTTCACAATAACAAAACCACAAATAAACAAAAATGTCGTATGTATTGTAATGAAAAGAAGCTAGAAACAGTGATGTGTATTGAATTTATTTAAAGGTGAGTCGAGTTAATAACCTTCTGAGGATGGGAACAACGGTTTCCCGAAACATGTTAAGTGAGTAAACTTAAGTGATGTTAGTGTTACAATTTCGACTCACCTTTAAATAAAAAAATATAAACAAAAATGTGTTCATACTGTATGGTTTTAGAGAATGAGTATTTAGAATCAAACACAGACATTTCCAATATTTGAACTTATTATTTTAGGTAATGTGAATTGATTCTTGCCTATGGCAGGTGCAAATGGGCATTTTATTACAATTTTAAGGCACCTGCAATATCTGAAAAGGATTTTTTTTTTATGTTTGTTTTGTAAAATTAAGCGAAGTGGAAATGTCGGGTTTTGCATCTAGGCGCTTCATATATCTTATTATCAATAATAATAATAATAATAATAAATATTCTTCCAAAATGGAGAATTACTAGAAAAATTTAGGCCACAGTTTTACTATATGCATCCAGATATATGTTTTTTGAACAATACATTAGAAGACAAAGTGATTGTAGCAGAATTAACAATTGCATATTATATTGTTAAAAAGCACCAATCTTTTAATACTACTGACACTACAATAACACTTAAATAAAGGGTGGGGATTAACAAAACTGTAATTTAGGTTCTTTTTCTAAGAAAATGTAATGGTTAACATTTCAAAATATGCTTTTTAAACTGTAATATTAAAAACTATCATTCAAATAAACTTTAGCCATATAGTATATTCTAAATGTCCTGTTTTTATTTATTTATTATGAAATCTTGCTGGCAACCCTATGTTGTGTACACTGCTGCCTTCTAGCTTATCAACACAGCACCAGCTCTCACAAAACAGAAGAAGAGTGCGCCAATGTTAGTGTGAATGTGGATCTTCAGTAATTCACGTCTTGTTTCATTGCTATCTGCCATATTGCATTGTCCGTATACATGAGAGAGAGAAATTATACATCAAGAGTATATGGATAAATTAATATGTGCATTAAAACATTTGCAAGATATTCTTTAATCATGGCCAACCTGTCAAATTGAAAAATATTGTTCCATTTATATGCCCTATATTACAAATTGTAAACTTAAGGTAATATAAGGAAAATGAGATTAAGCTACACTAGCACAACATGAAACTAATCTGCATGAACCTAATAAATATACCACTTTTGTGTAACAGTATGATGTTGATGTACTTTATAGATTTAATGAAATAAAGTTTAGAGCATGTGTGTGTGTCTACATGGCACAACATCAGTAGTAGTCAGATTTTTAAAATTATTAGGTAACTGATATAAACAATGTTTACTTCTTTGTTGAAGGTGACACTGCAAGAAGTACAGTGAATGATGCCCGTAATAGACTTCAGGAACATTATAACTTGGAGGCCCAGGTGGCAGCTGAAAAACGTAAAGAAGTAAGCCCATATTTATTTCATTATCACTGTGAGATACTTGTTGCTGTGGATAGAAACACCTGAAATGAAGACCATTGTCTTCAATTGGCTTCATTGTCTTCAGCAGATATTTAACTTAAAATATTCTGTGGCAACACAGTGGTAAACTTTATGATATAAAAGTAGTTTTACCTTAACACTTTCAGAACACTTAACCTCTCCATTTTAGAGTAGTTTCCTTATCTGCAAACCCTGCATTATTTTTGGATATTGCTCTCAGGGCAGATAAAGTATTTTATGGGGTTTAAAAGATGTACTATATCGAACCTAGTTTTTTGTGCTGCTACATACAGCATTCAGTAAACATTTCCACAGAAGAATGTATGTTGATTAAAAGTGAGGTATTACAAGGACTTTAGTAGAGGAATGAGATAACCGTCACAGAAGTTTTTGCAGAAATATTTTGTTCTGTAGCTGTGTCCTGTAGCCATGTCATTCCATAACTCTGTAGCTAATTTAGGTATGTTGCTTTACTAAAGAGTAATGAGTATTTTTGAAAATACAGAATATGTAATATTACTTATGTACCAGTAATAAATTCTATTTCTCTGCTGCTGCCATTTTGTAATGTTAAGTTTTATTGGTTGTTTGCTGCCCAGAGGAGTGAATCTTAATTAGGTACCTAATTTCCCTAATGGTGAATTGGAAGGGAAGTGTATAAGGATAAATCACGAAATGATAACTGTGGCTCAATTCAATTTATTAACATTGCATATTCCAAATGGATCAGAATATCATTATCTGACTTGCTTCGGTTATTTGACTGCACTTTGACATAAGAGAAAGATTTGAAAAACAAGTCTCCAAAAGACATAAGAAAAGCTCAGAAATGTTAAGTTTCCTTCCTCACTTAAATGACAGTAATTCTTTCAAATAGTTCATTCTTTACAAAACAATTTAACACAATAAAATAGCGTAACTCCTTTACATTTAAATTTAGTCAAAGCGCATGGTAAACGAAATGTCCAGTCTTAAGTATGAAATTTGTATTACTTGTATTAACCAAAATGCTGATCAAGAAAATGTTACCAATTCTGAAAGTACTGGACACTCAAAGGTAGGTCTCTAGGCATGCCTTAACCCAGCAGGGTTGTTGCTTCTTGTGTGCTGGGTGAAACACTCTGTCCGCTTCTCTCTTGCTTCAGCCCGTCACTAGCTCAGGAAGGAGAGGTGACGTCATATGCCACTTGTGCTGCCTCCAATGCAAACATTTTCACTCAAACTAGTTACCTCTCTCGTCCATTGTAGAAGATAATCTCCTCCATGCAGTTAGTACTTCTGGTGATCGATTTGAGAATTGGAACATAGTTCTTGTAGGGGGGCCGTAAAATAGCACAATACCCCCCCCCCCCCCATGAAACAGGTGCATAGCATCTGGAACAGCGGGCACATGCAGCAAAAGGTATAAATAATAAGCACAAAGTCCACAAAAACCAGTAACCATGAAAAATGAGCAGAAATATGCAAAGAAAATTGCAAAGGAGTACAACCAAAACAAAATACAACCAAGCAAAATTAAGCCTGGAAGAAGGAAAAGCACTCCATAGAACAATGCTGTAACAAATAGTGTTTGATATCAAAGCAAAAAATGTTGCAAATATAAGGCATTAACTATATATAAAACCCTAAAAATACAGAAAGTATCTATGAATGAAGTTGTGTACAGTAATAGAAGGAATAAAGTACATAAAAGGGAAAAGTCTCCAGGCAGTACAAAAAACACAACACATACACGCAAGGAACAGAGAAAGCATATACAAAGAAAAAGCACAAACCACACATATAGAAAGGAAAAGGAAAACAGAAAGAAGGTAAAACACCAAAAGGTAGAAAAGAAAAATTTGGCATGGACACGAAGGGGAAAGTAGAAGCAAGAAGTTCAAACCATGCTCATGCTTGAGTACACCGAAAAAAGGAATTACAATAATGAGCATGAACAAGAAAAATTAAAATCAGTCCATGCCCAAGCAAATGAAAAGGCATGCACTAGCACAATTAATAATGACATGGCAACGCAAAAGTGAGAAGCATTCAAAACAAAAAGCTTGCCATTAGCATAGTTTTAAAGATGAAAAAAAATCATCCATAATAAGTATAACTCTAAAGTACCCATGAAGAAATCAAAAGTAGTAAGTGTTACCTCAATAGAGTTACCCAGCCTTGATGTTAGTAAAGGCGTGACAATGTAGAAAGAGAATTTTTTATACAAGAAGCTAGGGAAACGATGATTAGACATGCACTCAGAACAAAGAACAATGGTGAGGCAACACAAAAGTGAGAAGCATTCAAAATAATAGCGTGCCAGTCACACCATTTTGAAGATGGAGAGGGAGGGGCGGAAAGCTGTCCCTAATATGTGCAACTCGAAAGTACCAATAAGATTTCAAAACTAAGAAAAGATACCTCAATAGAGATACCAACTGTCAAAAGCACAAAACCAAAAATGGTAAAGGTGTCAATGACTAAAAATAAAAACTATCATGCAAAGAGATAGGGAGATGCCATAAGGTCAAAAAAATAAGCATTCAATAGTACGGAACAGAATTTTAGCATGCAATAATTGCTATGCCTTTTGTTACAAAAATTTATTGACAAGGCAAAGAACTTTGTAAGAAATTTAAGGATGTGATACAACAGAGCTTGCCATAGAAAATAACATCAAAATGACTCGTCGCTCTACAAACTTTGAAACGAGTCCAAAGGGAGAAGTTCAAAACAATATTGTAGCATGGCCAGAACAAAAACATACAGAATTCATGCAAGGGAAAGTGTAAAGTACTGTACTCAACATTAATCTGAAATGGATATACATACTACACTCAAAGCATGAAAGATGTGAGTGGTAAAGATTTAAAAAAGCATGGCTTTACAAACATACACACATAGAAGACTGTATATGTGCATGTGTTACAAAAAATGCAATTGTAGTGCATGACAAAAAAAAAACTTTAACTACAACAAAGGTAAACAATGTGGGCAACAAAATTTATGAAACTACGTTTGCACCAGAAAATAAATCGCTTGCGGTTTCAATCGGGTATCGAACCAATGTTGAACCTGAAAACAAACTTATAAAAATACATAGAAAAATATGGCACAAAAAGTGTTTGAATATCATGATGTTCTGGAGATTGTACAAAACTATCAATTGTCTACACAGATGTAGTTAGTTCTAGATACTCTTTTAAGCCTGAAGTTTACATTATGAGAGGAAGAATCCTTCAAAGTTACATTTCAAGTCCTGTAAAGTATCAGCTGCTGAGCTTGCAAAAGGAGAAAGCAAAAGAAAAGGCAAGTGATTAGTATAATGTGCTAGACATGGTCATGAATGACAGATAATGACTAATGTTAAAGAAACAATTTGTTCCTCAAAAATATTCACAAAAGACGAGTCTTCAAAAGACATAAGAAAAGTTAAGAAATCCCAAGGTTCCTTCTTCCTCACTTAAATGAAACTAATTCTTTCACATAGTTAATTCTTTACAAAAGAATTTTACATATTATACAATAACTCGTATATGTTTAAATTTATTGAAAGTGCACACTAAATGAGACGTTGAAGTGTGAAATTTTGTATTACTTACAACCAAAGATGCTGATCAAGAAAATTTTACCAAGTCCAAATGTGCTGGATGCTCAAAGGTTACATCGTCCCTGGGCATGCCTTAACCCAGCAGGGTTGATGTTTCTTGTGTGCCCGGTGAATTTCTCTCAGATCGAGGGAGAAGAGGTGACGTTATATGCCACGTGTGCTGCCTCCAACGCCGAACCTTATAATTTGAACCAGTGATCTCTCTGATACATTGTAGAAGATAGTCTCCATGCAATTAATACTTCTGGTGGTTGATTTGAGTACTGGAACATAGTTCTTGAAGGGGGCGCCATGAAATGATACACTTATTGAGGCAATATGTGGAGGCATTGTTGGAAAGTGATTACAAGAATGTATTGCTTGTACCAGTGCTTTTGTTTTGCTGTTATGTATACTTTTTTTTCCCCCTTCTAATCCTAATTGCTACACACAGTTACATTTTTAAAATAACGTTCACCAAAACATAAATCTTGTTAGAAAGGTAGAATCAGATGACTGAAAAATTCAATGCCATAGCTGGGATTTGAACCACGGATCTCCCGGTCTCCATCCGGTTGCTCTAACCACTGAGCTACCATGGCAACATGCCGGCACGCCATTAAATTCTCCAGCTGACTCGCATTTTTCCCCTTAAACCACAAGGAGATCTCAAATTGTATTGAGATGTCATACCCCAATGGCGACTTACATTATTTGTAAGTACTTAAGTCCTGGGCTTTTAGTTTCTCTAACTTCATCAGCAATATTGCATTACAGGGTTTTGCATATCCTATGTGCCAATTTCAAGTAGCAAAATGAACTGCTTGGCTTGGGCTCATTGAGGATATACAGAAAAATAAAGAAAGTGTGTGATAGAGAGAATTATGAGGATAAAGGCAACCAGAGGACGAGGGAGGGAGCTGCATGGGCCCAAGTAGGGGTAGTGTAATTGAAAGGAATAAGAGGGGGTCTGAAAATACAGGAATGTCCAATGTGCGTAAGGCAAGATAATTATTGGCATGCGATTCTGAATGCGAAGAAATCAAAATAATCAGAGGTTAATAGAAAATGGAGAAGGAAAATAAACAATCATGGTGAATCAGAAATTGTAGAAATATAATTTAAACGGGATAGAGTCCGAGTATACCTTTAAAGATATGATTGTATTACTAAGTGGAAGTGGTGTAGGCGTAATAAATAATTTGGTGGTGAAATCTAGCATTACGAATTTGTTTTTATGGCAGTATTATTTAAAAATAAAATTTCCAGTATCCTCCATTTATGCACTGCTGAAGGTGGCAGAGTAAAGCTTGACACATTGCACCATGTGTTGTGGAATGATGTGGAATTCAATATTTAACTCCTTATTGGTGTTGATGTAAACAAACTATTTTCCTTTTGACTACCTCCACAGGAAGTATTCCAGAGGAGCTTAAGCAAAGGTGAGTGAACCAAAGCAAATTGCCAAAGTGAGATTGTGAAACAAATCATGAGGTAAAGCATTTGTGTGCCTACAGAATGTGCCATAGCATCATTCTGCTGTTACCAGTCTTTGCATATTGGACACCATTGAGAAGTGGAAGACAGTAATTCGCAATGAAATTCCACCAACTCCAACAGGACATGGCACAACATATTTAACGTGTTAAGTGCCAGAGCCGCCCCTGGGACCTGCTGTATGGATTTCTTGTCAGGCCATAGTGATTCATATGACCACCACATTTCTGGACCAATTTAAGTTTTCTACAAGCCAGTGTCCACTGAAACATTGTGTTTTACCTATAAAATGCATCTCTGTGATCCTTATCTAAACATTCCTAACACTGGGTTTGGAGTTGGTATATTATAGAGGTCTAAATTTCCAAGTAAAAAATGTAAGCATGGAAAAACAAAGTTTATTAACTGTGTTTATGTAGTCAGGCGATAGAACCAATTATGCCAGCAAGCAAAAGCTTAATTAGAATTGCTGTCAAGAATGCATTTAGTCTAACATTTAAAGTATGCAAAATATGGAGTATCAGAAATGTTTTGTTTTTAACTTTTAATTATGAAAATTATCAAGGCGTGGCAAGCAGAAATGAGGTTTTCTGTCACATTCTTTACAGAAGGTGGTTACTTTCTTGACTTTATTTTTTGATGAATTTTCTATGTGTTTCTTTTTGTAGCATCCTTTACAATACTTTTGTACCTTATGAGCTGGTTCATTGTGTTTCTTGAGGGTATGTTTATTTAGATGATTTCCTTTTCCTAGAAATTGACATCTCTGCTGCTGCTGAGAGGAATCACTCAGAGTTTATTTAAGAACAACAACTCTTCTATGATTTTTTTCTTTTCTTTGAAATCTGTGATGCAAATGAGAGGACAAAAGTCCTATTAAATAATGGTAAACATTGCAAAAGTGGACTTTCTATATTACAGATAAGGGCTGCCAAGCTAACAATACAGGCATTCTATCATTCAAGACAACAGAGGCGCTCTCAGTGAAAAAAAATAAAATCCACTTCAATGAATCCATACATTTGCTAAAAATTACCACAGACCGCTATGCAGGACCATTGGTCGCAGAATAAAAGTTCTTGTGTGGGACCAATGGCAGTCCCCAGGGAATGCTAAAATTATTTTTTTTATAATAATTGCCTATAAAGTTCTCCACAAAACTAATCTTTGCAGTAAGTTAATATTTAGTGTGCCCTTTATTGACCTTTGGGAAAAAGAATGGTCTATGGGAAAATTTCATCAAATATCTACTGGCACTTAACATCTTAAGCTGGCCATACCCTCCAGCAGTATATAGATGCAGATCGAGGACATTTGAAAACTACTACTTTTAAGAAGCACTGATGCAAGTTCTCCATCCATAATTGTAAATAAGATATCTTTAATCTTATGACCAAATTAGTTGTTGCACTTTCATAAGTACACTTATTTTAACAACTTAAACTGGTGGATAGAATATTTGCTACCCTATAAAACACATTCTTTCATTGTTGCAAAGCAAATAATCAACCAGTATATTTACTGAAGATATCTGGAAATAAAAATTTAATTTCTCTGCTACATCTACACAATAAATCTTATTTTAATGTGTGTTAAGTTATTAAAGGTATAGCGTCAAAAGTTTAGTGGATTAACAAAAATGCCTCAATATATTTGGAGTAATAACCAGTTATCTCTCTTTGACATTAGTTGGAACTGGAAGAAGAACCTTTGAGAGCAAAGTGGATGTGGTTTATAGCACCTTTTCTGAGGAAAAATCTTAATATTTGAGAATGCTAATCTTTGTATACATTCTTTTTGACACAGCAGATTGACTTCTAACAATAAGATGTTATACAAAAGTAATGAAAAAGTAAGATAATAAGATTGTTCTCAAGAATGCTTATGAAGTTTGCAAATTAAACAACTATAAGTTAACTAGTCAGTTGCAACACAAATACTGCAAAAGAGTCCACATGTGTCCATGTTCAGTGGCATAAATACCTGCAGATTACCAGATGTAGTCAGATGTAATTAAATTGTCATTGTGGGTCAAAATGTCCCTAGGTTTTAAGTATATAGTATCAATGAAATTTATTAAATGTAAATGAAGATACATTTATAATATTGTGCAAGATAAGTTCAATTGTACTTCCCGATTTCCTCTAGTACTGGGGCTGGCAAGCAACTTATAATGGTATGAAAATTCTCACAGCAATATTTTCACATTACCTTCTTTAATACTACATAATGTAGGTAGAGGATATATTCTATTCCACAAAAAATTTGATATTCAGATTTCCTAAGAAATATGCGGTTTTAGGCCCCCTAATCCCCTTCCAAAATGTTTTTTTAGGAAGGTATCAAAGCCTGCAATTGTGCTCATAATTTTAAGTGTATGTGAACAGGATAAATAAAATAGATGTATTGGACAAATACCATATTTTGTATTTTAAGTCAGTATCTTTCAAGGATTAACACAAATATTGTCACAAAATTCTACAACCAATCTTCACTTTCACTCTGACCCATATGCCCTCTTTCATCTTAAAACAAATGTGTAATGCTATATGAGAAAACTATGCAGATGCTATAGAAATCTTCACAAATTGGTCAGTAACGCCCAATGAATGCAGCTGTGGAATAGTGTGCTTATTCCAAAGACACTATGCTTTATTCATTACCTCAGTATTTTTCCATCTTTTCTTGTGTAGTTTTTGCAGTCAAGAAAGCCCTTCAGTTCATGAGCCATTCTACTATGGAAACCAATTTTATCATCTACACAGACTCATTAAGTTCATACAATTCATGCCAGCCAGAATCCAGACTCATCACACCCCTTTATACAAGACATTCTCCACCTACATTATAAAATTCTGCACTCTGGAGAACAAGTAACCCTTACATGGATCCCCTCACGTGTGGGCATCAGGGGAAATGAAAAAGCCTATGAAGCTGCAAAGTAAGCTTCTCAGCTACCTCTCAGTGACCTAAGAATACTTGCACCACAACAAGATATCATTAGCTATACAAAAGACATTTGACAGAAAATGGAAGGAAGACTTGGTCCAATTTAGAAAGCAAATTGCATGCCAACAGAATTGAATCTGTCCAAACTCTCAAATGTCAAGAGCAAGTAGTAATAACTTGCATCAGAATTGGTCACTAAATTCACCTACTCTTTCATTTTAAGTAAGAGACCTCAGCAAATGTGACAACATACACCTCAGTGCATTACTAAGTACCCAAATGGAGACTACAGACTGGCATCAGCATCCACCAAATGCCCTTAACAAAAGACATTAACACATTATTGGATAAAAAATTGGCATGACACTCAACTTCACTAATTTTCAACTATTTTAAAATAGTAAAGTTAGTTAGAGGTAGTATTAGTTTTCTAAACCAATAATCCTAATTACTTCACTGTGCATTACTGATAATGTTATAATCAACATTAAGATATCTTACAAAATATAAAATTTATAACCTAATTTGAAATTGTATAACATTATTAATTACATATTATACAACTTTGTACCCTGTATGGTGTAAACTTATTCCTAAACAAAAAGAAACATTTCTCCCATACCCAAACTATCCTTTACATGTATAATGTTCCTAATTTTTTTTAGAAAATACTCAAAATTTGTGTCTTGATTTTCTGTAAATAGGCTATGCAATCCTATTCTTTGTCACTCACTTCTGGAGTATTTTACAATACTGGGAAATTAAAAGATTGCAGATTTAGAACACCTTAAAATATTGAATTTGTGTTAAATAAATGTGTTGCGACTTTACCCATTTAGAGATATTTCTTGCTGTTTGAATTTTCCAGTATTTCAGCCTATACATTTTGTGAAATGTTATACCCATCCAAAAACATGGTAAATCAAGGCTAGTACACAACAACCCATTTAGTTTTTTTTGTTTGCGGGGATAGGGGTTTCTTTCTTGCAATCATTGTAACAGAGTAACAATCACTTCAATTTGCTTTTCATTTGTAATACATGTGTTGTTTTGGGGATGATTTGTGACTAAAGATTTTGAATTTCAATTATTGTTTCATTTGCATAATTCTGTCTTTGTATAACATTAATTATAAATGTTCAAATACATGATGTACAAAAACAAGTTTTGGTAACCTTCAGCTATACAGGATGATTCAGAATTACTATTACTCACTTCTAGGGAGAGTTGGTAGATCAAGTTTTTATTTAAAAAATTATGCTTAAAACCTCAGCTTTACCCACGCCACTACAATAGCTGCTTAATGTGGTGAACTGAACATCCAAAGGATGTTTTCATGCACTCTCTCAGAAATATCTGGTGTGTGCTGAAATGTTTCTGCTGCAGCCAGAACTCTTTCTGTCAGGTCTTCCTTTGACTCAGCAGGAGTCTCATAAACAAGGCTCTTCATATGATGCCATACACAAAAGTCAAAAGGAGTTAGATCAAGCACACTCCTGATGTGAAACAGCTGATAAGGAATTTTTGACTTGATATGCTCTGGAAGGTGAGGGTTTCCTTCATCGGATTGTTTCATGGGCTAACTATTATCATCCAGAGAATATGTGACAGTCAATGGAGCCTCTTAAAGGTTCTCCAAACCCTAAAACATTCAAATTCACAGATCCTATAGGCAAAGTGTCGATACTTATCTGCTGGAATTGTGGCAGCATAGTGCTCATAGGATTTCTTTAATGTAATAATACTGTCACTTCTGCTGTGTTTGTAGGAACTTCACAGAGGCTCTTTGCCAGGCTACTGCGAGTTAATCCTGGAAAAAGAAACAGATCTCCATCTACCACACATGAGTTGCACTACAGTCTCAAATTTCGTGATACTTTAACCCATCCTCCATATTTTGGCACATGCATGAAGCTACGTGCAGGCCGCCAGTAAGCGCCTCTTGGCCTGCCACTAGGGTGGGGCCATCAAACGGCCATCAGAAGCATAGCCAGTGCGGAACAATAGAACAATAGCCAGTGTGGCATAATAGTTCATTATGTGCTGCTTAGCTATTCTGGAACATTCATTTTGGCATGTTCTAGTACGTTTTTTTCCTAGAAAGTTCTGCTTTGTATGCGGGATCTATATAAGGGGCTGCTCTTGCCTGGACAAGCAGTTCTGTTAGTAAAGAAGTAACGAAGTGAAAAGTGGACAGTGCAGTTAAGTTGTGACTCAGGAGACCAGCTGTGATTTGATTTGACAAATCAGTTGTGTTGTGTTCCGAGTGTGTGCCTAAAGAGACTTACGATGAGTGTCTTAAGTGTAAATAAAGCATGTTTCGCAGTAACTGTTCTTATTTGTTACAGTATTGTCCTCCAGATCTTGCATCTTATAACTCCTCTTTCCAAAGCTTAAAGAATACCTGAAGGGGCACCACTAACCATGATGAAGTGCAAGCACATTGGTGCTGGCAGCAGTCTGCTGATTTCAGGATACAAGAAGGTGATGCCATTGGCACACATGTTTATGTATAGGGATGGCAACTCTGTGGAAAAGCTAATCACTAATCTGATGGAATATCATGAGATACGACAACCATCAGATTCGAAGTATGATATGTCGTGGTGCAGTTGAAGCTTACTGAGGTCTTAAAGTGAACCACTAAACTACATGAGTGGATATTATGTTCGAAGACCTTACACAGGTTGTGTTAATTCTCTGACCGGAATATTCCACCATCTTAGCCTTGTGATTGACTACTGCTGGATTCATTGTCCTCTGTGGTGTAGTGGTTAGCATGTTAGCCTCTAGTCCATGAGGTCGTGGGTTCAGATCCGGCGGAGGGTGATGGATTTTTTCGGACATAAAAATCCTTAGCATAGCTTCCTTCAGAAGGGAAGTAAAATCGGTGGTCCCATGTCGTAGATTTATGGCATGTAAAAGAACCTCAAGCCTGATAAAGAGGCCTCTGAGCAAAATTACTGGTGTTTCACGTCCAATATAGAATGGGACGCTAAGGATCACAGCAGTTAAAGAGAGTTCATAAATAAACAAAAACTCAATTCAACTGTTAGATTCAATAGAGAGTTTGGCCAAAGATGGTGCGATTACATTAATGTTTATTTATTGAATATTTCTATACACTTTTAACATTTGGTAGTCTGTAAGTAAGAGCAATGTTATGTCTAATGACAGATTCAGACTCTTTTGATGTCTTTGAACCTTGCCAGATTCCATCAGGAAGTTCCTGTGAGCTCTGCTATCCAGTTTGTAGCACTATAAGAGCTGCAGGTGTTCCTCAAAGTGTAGCTCCCTACACATTGAAAGTCTCATACATCCTCTGCAAAAATTAAATATTTGTGTAGAACTTTAACATACTTAAACAGAAGCATGTCAGCTTGCTTACCACATTTTCTTACCTCTAGACATTTCGATTTTCTTGTTGCTGCAAGCAGACATTTTGAATCTGGTGTGAACCCCACGAAAGTATGTTTACTACAAACATACATAGTAGTTCCCTCCATATTAGCTCAATATTTTCCTTCTTAAGTAGAGAACTTCATCCGCATAGGGCTCAAATGGCACATAACCTCTATCAAATGGAAGCTGCTACAAATACATAACATTGCCATCTTTTGGTAACTGAACTTGGAGTTTAAATATCATATAATTTATACGAGTCATTCCATGTCAAGTTGCACAAATTTTCACAAAATTTGACTATCATATCTCTGATTCACTTCAAATTTTGTCCATGGATTATAAAAACAAAGTGAATTATGTTTTAAATTCTTATTTTTTTAAATCGCAATATTTTAAAAAATATTGTACGGTCCATCTTGTGAAAAGCGGCATACCTTTCTACCTTTAAATTAGAATATCTCACAGGCGATAAGTGATAAAATTAAGTTATAAAGCGCAGTGCAAAGTTTAATGTGTAATCTTTCACTTAATACTTATTATAATTGATACAATTAATTTTTACATCAATTTTTAATATATTCCTATTAACCCGCATGTTTAAATTTCTATAAAAAATTAGAAATAAATTCCTTGTACTAGGGCGGATCGAAAAGTAATGCACAATAATTTTTTTCTGCCTTAGTATTGCACCTGGAATGTTGCAATTTCACACAGATATAGTTTGAAGTTTTCACTACAGAGCATATTTTTTGTTTCATATGCAGCTCTAGCGAGAGAAGCGTGAACTATGCAACAAAGATGGTGCGCATGTTACTGTGTCCATGTGTGAAGAGCAGAGAGTTGTGGGCCAAAGGGCATAAACCAAGTGATATTAACAGGGACATGCATGGCGTGTATGGGAACAATTGTATGTACCGTAGCAATGTCTCAGGTGATGTGCATTCTTCCTAGAGGGCCGTGTGAACCTTAGTGATTTGCCACGCTCCAGGAGGCTGGTAACAGCTACAACCCTGCAGAATGTCAGAGGCATTGAGGCGGCAATTTTGAATGACTGGCATGTGCAACTGCGAACCTTATCGCAACAGTTCTACATTTCCTATGGTTCAGAGTACGATATTGTTCATGACACGTTGAAATTTCGTAAAGTTAGTGCTCACTGGGTGCCTAAGAACCTGACAGACAGCCACAAGGGCCAATGAACGATGACGAGCTTGGATCACCTAACACGGTACACCGCAGAAGGGCATGACTTTCTGAAAGGAATCGTCACTGTGATGAGCCGTGGGCATGCCCAAAACTAAGCAGGCAAGTATTGAGTGGAAACATGCTGGTTCCCCAGTGAAGAAGAAATTCAAAGTGACCCAATCTGCTAGGAAAGTGCTTGTGGCGGTGTACTGGGCTATGCATACTTTGCTGAACATGGACCACTGTGAATGCTGCAGCCTACATGAAAACTTTCATGAAGTTGCGTCGTGCTCTTCATGACAAATGCCACAACATGAATGCTGATGATGTCAAAATTCTTCATGACAATGCTTGCCCCCATGTTGCTACTGCTGTTCATCAGAAAATCACCAAATTTGGTTGGAAGGTGCTCCAGCATCCTCCATACAGTCCGGACCTTGCACTGTCAGACTTTCATCTGTTTTGGTCCCATGCAGAAATTCCTATGCAGTCCGCAAATGGCTATACTCCAAGGAAAAGGACTTCTACGAACAGGGCATATTGAAACTGGTATCACAATGGGAGAAATGTGTTGAGAAACTTATTGACTATGTCAAAAAGTAGGTAAAAAGGTGTAAGTTCATTTGTGATTTTTTGTTTATTTGTTTTTGTGTTTGTTTTAACTATTAAACTTTTTTGTAAAAAAATTATTGTGCGTTACTTTTCGATCCGCCCTCATAGTTTTTTTGTATTTATTTGCAAAAAAAAAAACACAAAGATGGTATCCTGTATAGTTAATTTTAAATAAAATAACTCAGAAAGCGGTGTGTAGCAGGATTCCAGTGTGACGTGGCTGGAGAATAGCAGCAGAGGCAGTCTGTCATTGGATGCCTTGTCAACTGTTCACAGCACTTTAGTTGCACTAGTTGGTTCACATGTAACTTAAATTTGGCATACAGTAGAGAAAACATTCAAACTTTCAGTCTTATCCTATGGGAGGCAACTTAACTACAATTTAAATGTGTATGTTTTCCTCTTCAGGTTCAAATGAATACCATCTGGTTATTATTACATTATTGGTTGATGGAATAAAGAATTTAGCTCTAAGGTAGGGATCGCTTTTGCATTGCCATATCTTGCCTTAAAAAGGTCACTGTGTTCAAAACCATTTTTGAATTATACACAGCATTGGTACTTTGAAGCACACAATCACTGTTATCAGTGGTTAGTAATTTGGGATTTTTTTTTTCAATACACATACATAGTTTTAGGTCTGGTGACTAAGTTAAGTTCTCCATTTTTAATTTTGTAAGCATATTGCGGGTAACTAAACTTAATGATTTCTGCCGTGAGTTATGCTTGGAAACATTAAATGGATTGAAACAATATTCATAGCTACATTTCTTCATTTCACTCATTATGCATGTTCAGAAACCACAAAGCTAAAAATTAAAACTAAAAGCAAAAAGCTGAACACAAAGTAACTTTAAAATGAAACAGTGGAGAGAGGCTTCATAAATTATCAGATTCGAGTTGCTAAGCTATGCCAAACACCGGAAGTGATATCCTATCATATTTGTACTGCGTAACACATCGGTTGGTGCAGCGTAAAGTTCTCAGTCAGCAGCGTATGTTGTAAAACCCTATACTCTTAACACAAATAAACTGTTCAAAAGTGTACTTCTAGGGAATATCCCATTCTGATATTAACAGGTTTAAAACAAAATATTATCACAGATTCCTTCTGTATTTTTTTCCAGATTTTTATATTATGGAATGAAATATGATATTGCGGCTTAAAATATTCATACTTTAAAAAGTGATTGGTTTTTTTATTCTGAATAAATAGTATTTTGAATAGGGAAAACCACAATGTTTTTATCTAAAAATGTTTTGTTCTTATCCCTGACCATTTTGTATTCCGATAATAAATTGCTTTTATGTAACATTGTGCACGTATAAGAAAAATGTTAAGTATGCTGTAAATCCTAAAATAATTTGATTTTCCACAAAATATAAAATACATGTCCATTTATTTTATGTGTGGAACACATAAACTAAACTTCAGAGAAAGTGAAGTTTTATGTGTGCCCGGTTTGATGTGGAATGACTCATATGAATGGAAGTTAGCTTCTACACTTAGCACCTTAATTTTGAACTTCAAAATTAAGGTGTTTAACACATTTGAACAATCAACTCTAATTTTGCAATGGCTGTTGGTGTTTAAGTAGCATAATGGAGCTCTTTCTACCATCCTCTTACAGAGTACACTTCTCCACAGATAACCCAACCATGTTGAGAAGCACCATTCCTGAGTTTCTCAAGAAAGTCATCACCACCACAATGCAGAACAGGAAATTTAGGTTATCTAGAGGAACACTAGCGTATTAACACTAAGCGCAATGAAGTTCTCTTGCATTACAGCTTGTATTATGATCTCTGGTTACAGCTGACGTTAGTTAACCTGTGGTTATCGTTAACAGATGGTTGAATGGAGTGTATTATAGTACGAATGCTGGGTAACTAGATTACTTAACCTGAAGCTTGTTAACAATTTGGTATGGTTGGCAATATTTTTGTGCAGAATTTCATGCCATTGGTAATAGGCTGTATATATTCAGGAATGTAATAAAGCGTACTTGCTGTTAAAATTATGGTTTGTATGAGATAGGTGATGGGATATTTTTAAAGATTATGCTGTTAGTTTAGTTCACATAAGTGAGTTTAGAATGGATTAGGTGCATTTTGTTATATTTAAAAGAAATAATGATTTGCAGTTAATAGTCCTTCAAGATAGGTAAAATAGGATAGCTATATGTGTAGTTTAATTTTTATGAAAATAGGTTACAGAACGTTGGAATAGTGGGTTATAATGGGGTTTCACTCTCAATATAGTTTATTTAGGTTAACAGAAAAAAATTGGCAATGTATAGGAATACATTGGCAAATTTTCACTGTAGCAGAGAAGACTGGAGTCTTCTTGATACTAATAAACGTTAATAGGCATTTAATTAATGTTACTGTTAAAATCATTTAAAACTTGAGTCGGGAAGAACGAAATGGTATACACAATGTAAAGTATCATTCTTATTGTATTTCTGTCAGGGGTCTTATGGTACAGAGCCAGTAATGTAAGGCTTACTCCACTACGCTGAAGATTGTGCTGATTACATTTAAGAAACAGTATTTACAAGTGTGTTGAGTTAAGAAAACATAGGTTTTGCTGTTAACATCTTCTACATAGGTTAGTATGAAAATGCTAATCTTAAATGAAGTTACTAACAAACAATTAAGTTAAAAGAAAAGCGCCAATACAAAATTGGAAAGTCTATGTTACATACAATCTCACCATTAATGTACTCATGCAGATTAGTGTGGGGAAATATGTTGGAGATTTTAGTGTGTTGACTTATATGGGTGTTTGCTTTTGACTTCCTATAGTTTAGTAGGAAAATAGGACAATTTGAAATATAAGATTAAATAAAGTTTCGCTGTTGATACACTTTATAAAGGTTACCTGCAAAATAGTTTAGATGCTTTTACAAACAAGGTTCAATATTGGTTGCATTAAATTTATGAAAATATTACCACTATGCATGTTAGAAAAACTAAGTAAAATGATTAGCAAATTATACCTAATAATAAGCTGCAGATATTATGCTGCAGAAACATAATAGAAGGTACAGCAATCAGTGCAACTGTCAACAATCTTATGATGTTTTCAAAATTCTCATCTCAACTCTGGAAATTATTCTAATTATTTTGGCTTGCCTTCTGTTACATATTGATCCAATACTTTGCCTTGGAATCGCTATCGACCATCAATCGAGGCCAAAGATATGCCATTTTGTGTGATTATCTCCAGTTTAGTACGCTAACTAGTACCTGAGGTGGTGACTAGTTCATCGCTAAGAATAACTCCTGTGTACTATTAGCCAAAGGTTGTAATACAAACATTTGGACCTAACTGCCAGTTAGTATTAAACTGGAACCTCCACTAGAGATCATAGTACAGGCTCTTAGTAGAATTGACTTCAAAAGATTAAGGAAGGGTATGAGGTAATCACTGTTAAATCTTACACTCATTCATTGCAATGTTTTAAGCACCATTGCAATGGCCATACCCAGAAATCTTCAACAACATGAGAAGTGTCTGCTAGCTATGAACAGAAAGAGAAGGAAGGAGCTTGCCAATTGCTCCACTGTATAATTTGTATGTCCCACGCTGCTAGTTGTGTGAATCATTACTCATTGAGCTTCAGGTCCAAGAAAAACTTTCACTCTCGGAACTCTGAAACAACATTCTCTTTAGTAAAATAAGACATCTTTGCCAGCCTTGTAGGCCGTGGTCGAACAATAAAGTTATTAAAAGCTTCGACCACAACCTATAAGCCTGGAAAAGATGTCATATTTTACTAATAGCATCAGCCATGAAAGCCTACAATCATATTTGACATTCTCTTTGTCATCTGTGGTTCTGAAGATCTATATCTTTAGTCTCATTGTCACTGCAATAATGTGGAAGGCAACATCACTAACAGAAGTTTGATCTTTGCATAATCTTTTGTTATACTGAAAGTACATTATTGCATTGCCCTCTGCATGCCTTGCAGGGTATTAACTTGCATCCATAGGATATCTTGACACCATTCCACAGTCGAACATCTAGTTTCTCTTTCCATGCACATTATGCACTGCTTTGTGAGAAAGTGTCTGCTGCTCTGCTTTTTAATCTACAGAAAGCATATTGTCGTGACCTCTAAACAAATGCTCAAAGGGAGGTAGGCGACTCGTTAATAAGGTACCAGGAAGTTAACAAATTAAATAAGGCGAGGCCACAACAAGGGACGCAGCTAATTGAAAATGAAAAATATTATAGGATAACTACTAAAAAGGATTCCTACATGGTTCAGAATGGAAGGCAGGAGCTTTATACTATGGTAAATTAAACTGGGAAGACTTGGATGGTATTATGTTATATTGCTGAAAGTAATTACATTACCTCCTTGACTTCATGTCCACTCGTCAAGGACGCCATACATCTTCGTGTATGGAGAGTGCGTAACAACACGACCTGCCCGGTGCGCCTCTACTCACTGACTGCCTAGCCAAACCAAGCCAAGCCATGCTACTACAGCGTGGGGACGCTATCTATGCTTCTACCCCCACCACTCTTACGTAATCCCCGATCCAGGTGACCAAGGACACGTATGCACTTAACAATGCATACGTCACATCTCCCCCTGGCCACCCAGATCGACGCTCTCGTCGACACAAGGAGGATTTTGTTTATGGAGAAGAAAGAAAAAAAAAGTACAATACAGAAGAAAATATGACATACAGGAGGTTAGATAATTGAACAACAAGCAGTATCTGTGAAGATATATGGAGCATACATATCTGTGAAAGAATTAAATGCTGATTGGCATATTTGGGAGTCTCGAGTGCCACTGACAATGTTTTTGTTTGACAGATCACCTAGTACTAGTACCCCACACACGCACACTACACCATGCTGCCACTGTTACATGCACACTACACTGCACCTGGATGTTCCGACGTAACTGTTTGTGGGTGGGATTTCCACATCACCCACAACGGTGAATTTTCAGCTGCAGTCTTTCAGGTGCTGCAGGTCGCTGAAGTTGTGGGGGGAGCAATCGCTAGCTTGGACTGCACCCAAAATAGTGGCTCCTTATGCCACTGCAGTGTATTGGATGAACGACAGCTCTCCTGTGGTGTCTGGAACCTCTGGTGTGACTATCCAGCGGGGGTACTCCTCTTGACACTGCAGTGTAGTGGATGAACGACAGCTCTCCTGTGGTGTCTCTGGAACCTCTGGCGTGTCTGTCCAGCAGGGGTACTCCTCTTGACACTGCAGTGTATTGGATGAACGACAGCTCTCCTGTGGTGTCTCTGGAACCTCTGGTGTGACTATCCAGCGGGGGTACTCCTCTTGACACTGCAGTGTATTGGATGAACGACAGCTCTCCTGTGGTGTCTGGAACCTCTGGTGTGACTATCCAGCAGGGGTACTCCTCTTGACACTGCAGTGTATTGGATGAACGACAGCTCTCCTGTGGTGTCTCTGGAACCTCTGGCATGACTATCCAGCAGGGGTACTCCTCTTGACACTGCAGTGTAGTGGATGAACGACAGCTCTCCTGTGGTGTCTGGAACCTCTGGTGTGACTATCCAGCGGGGGTACTCCTCTTGACACTGCAGTGTATTGGATGAACGACAGCTCTCCTGTGGTGTCTCTGGAACCTCTGGCGTGACTATCCAGCAGGGATACTCCTCTTGACACTGCAGTGTAGTGGATGAACGACAGCTCTCCTGTGGTGTCTCTGGAACCTCTGGCATGACTATCCAGCAGGGGTACTCCTCTTGACACTGCAGTGTATTGGATGAACGACAGCTCTCCTGTGGTGTCTCTGGAACCTCTGGTGTGACTATCCAGCAGGGGTACTCCTCTTGACACTGCAGCGTAGTGGATGAACGACAGCTCTCCTGTGGTGTCTCTGGAACCTCTGGTGTGACTATCCAGCGGGGGTACTCCTCTTGACACTGCAGTGTAGTGGATGAACGACAGCTCTCCTGTGGTGTCTCTGGAACCTCTGGCGTGACTATCCAGCGGGGGTACTCCTCTTGACACTGCAGCGTAGTGGATGAACGACAGCTCTCCTGTGGTGTCTCTGGAACCTCTGGTGTGACTATCCAGCGGGGGTACTCTTGACACTGCAGTGTAGTGGATGAACGACAGCTCTCCTGTGGTGTCTCTGGAACCTCTGGTGTGACTATCCAGCGGGGGTACTCCTCTTGACACTGCAGTGTAGTGGATGAACGACAGCTCTCCTGTGGTGTCTCTGGAACCTCTGGTGTGACTATCCCGCGGGGGTACTCCTCTTGACACTGCAGTGTAGTGGATGAACGACAGCTCTCCTGTGGTGTCTCTGGAACCTCTGGTGTGACTATCCAGCGGGGGTACTCCTCTTGACACTGCAGTGTATTGGATGAACGACAGCTCTCCTGTGGTGTCTCTGGAACCTCTGGCGTGACTATCCAGCAGGGGTACTCCTCTTGACACTGCAGTGTATTGGATGAACGACAGCTCTCCTGTGGTGTCTCTGGAACCTCTGGTGTGACTATCCAGCGGGGGTACTCCTCTTGACACTGCAGTGTAGTGGATGAACGACAGCTCTCCTGTGGTGTCTCTGGAACCTCTGGCGTGACTATCCAGCGGGGGTACTCCTCTTGACACTGCAGTGTAGTGGATGAACGACAGCTCTCCTGTGGTGTCTCTGGAACCTCTGGCGTGTCTGTCCAGCGGGGGTACTCCTCTTGACACTGCAGTGTAGTGGATGAACGACAGCTCTCCTGTGGTGTCTCTGGAACCTCTGGTGTGACTATCCAGCAGGGGTACTCCTCTTGACTCTGCAGTGTAGTGGATGAACGACAGCTCTCCTGTGGTGTCTCTGGAACCTCTGGCATGACTATCCAGCGGGGGTAATCCTCTTGACACTGCAGTGTAGTGGATGAACGACAGCTCTCCTGTGGTGTCGCTGGAACCTCTGGCATGACTATCCAGCGGGGGTACTCCTCTTGACACTGCAGTGTAGTGGATGAACGACAGCTCTCCTGTGGTGTCGCTGGAACCTCTGGCATGACTATCCAGCAGGGGTACTCCTCTTGACACTGCAGTGTAGTGGATGAACGACAGCTCTCCTGTGGTGTCGCTGGAACCTCTGGCATGACTATCCAGCAGGGGTACTCCTCTTGACACTGCAGTGTAGTGGATGAACGACAGCTCTCCTGTGGTGTCGCTGGAACCTCTGGCATGACTATCCAGCAGGGGTACTCCTCTTGACACTGCAGTGTAGTGGATGAACGACAGCTCTCCTGTGGTGTCTCTGGAACCTCTGGCATGACTATCCAGCAGGGGTACTCCTCTTGACACTGCAGTGTAGTGGATGAACGACAGCTCTCCTGTGGTGTCTCTGGAACTCTGGCGTGACTATCCAGCAGGGGTACTCCTCTTGACACTGCAGTGTAGTGGATGAACGACAGCTCTCCTGTGGTGTCGCTGGAACCTCTGGTGTGACTATCCAGCAGGGGTACTCCTCTTGACACTGCAGTGTAGTGGATGAACGACAGCTCTCCTGTGGTGTCTCTGGAACCTCTGGCGTGACTATCCAGCAGGGGTACTCCTCTTGACACTGCAGTGTAGTGGATGAACGACAGCTCTCCTGTGGTGTCTCTGGAACCTCTGGTGTGACCATCCAGCAGGGGTACTCCTCTTGACACTGCAGTGTAGTGGATGAACGACAGCTCTCCTGTGGTGTCTCTGGAACCTCTGGCGTGACTATCCAGCAGGGGTACTCCTCTTGACACTGCAGTGTATTGGATGAACGACAGCTCTCCTGTGGTGTCTCTGGAACCTCTGGCGTGACTATCCAGCAGGGTTACTCCTCTTGACACTGCAGCGTAGTGGATGAATGACAGCTCTCCTGTGGTGTCTCTGGAACCTCTGGCGTGACTATCCAGCGGGGGTACTCCTCTTGACACTGCAGTGTATTGGATGAACAACAGCTCTCCTGTGGTGTCTCTGGAACCTCTGGCATGACTATCCAGCGGGGGTACTCCTCTTGACACTGCAGTGTAGTGGATGAACGACAGCTCTCCTGTGGTGTCTCTGGAACCTCTGGTGTGACTATCCAGCAGGGGTACTCCTCTTGACACTGCAGTGTAGTGGATGAACGACAGCTCTCCTGTGGTGTCTCTGGAACCTCTGGTGTGACTATCCAGCGGGGGTACTCCTCTTGACACTGCAGTGTAGTGGATGAACGACAGCTCTCCTGTGGTGTCTCTGGAACCTCTGGTGTGACTATCCAGCGGGGGTACTCCTCTTGACACTGCAGCGTAGTGGATGAACGACAGCTCTCCTGTGGTGTCGCTGGAACCTCTGGCATGACTATCCAGCAGGGGTACTCCTCTTGACACTGCAGTGTAGTGGATGAACGACAGCTCTCCTGTGGTGTCTCTGGAACCTCTGGTGTGACTATCCAGCGGGGGTACTCCTCTTGACACTGCAGTGTAGTGGATGAACGACAGCTCTCCTGTGGTGTCTCTGGAACCTCTGGCGTGACTATCCAGCGGGGGTACTCCTCTTGACACTGCAGTGTAGTGGATGAACGACAGCTCTCCTGTGGTGTCTCTGGAACCTCTGGTGTGACTATCCAGCGGGGTACTCCTCTTGACACTGCAGCGTAGTGGATGAACGACAGCTCTCCTGTGGTGTCGCTGGAACCTCTGGCATGACTATCCAGCAGGGGTACTCCTCTTGACACTGCAGTGTAGTGGATGAACGACAGCTCTCCTGTGGTGTCTCTGGAACCTCTGGTGTGACTATCCAGCGGGGGTACTCCTCTTGACACTGCAGTGTAGTGGATGAACGACAGCTCTCCTGTGGTGTCTCTGGAACCTCTGGCGTGTCTGTCCAGCGGGGGTACTCCTCTTGACACTGCAGTGTAGTGGATGAACGACAGCTCTCCTGTGGTGTCTCTGGAACCTCTGGCATGACTATCCAGCGGGGGTACTCCTCTTGACACTCAAGCTCCAGAATCAGCAAAGTCACTATAACAGAAATCACAGAAAGGTAGAGATTGTACTCCAGAAGATCATCATACATAAAAAAAGTAGTATGTCATTTACAGTAAAAAGATTTAAAATGCCAAAAAGATTTACGATCAATCAATTCTTTTAGTATGGGGCAAAGAGAAAAAAATGACTACACGTTGACAAAAACTGAATTTTACAAGGGGTTACCGTCCAAAATTTAACACAAACTGCTTTAGAATCCAAATACAGAAACACAAAATGACCAGAATACATAAATATTACATCACTGACATTCATTGTTTACATACAATAACACAACACAAATATAGAAACTTATTTGGGATCCCAATATTATTTAACCAGCTGGTACTACTAATGAAAAGAAATAAGTGCACTTACAATACATTCATACATGACAATGAAATGAAATCATTCATACTGACCATGGCCCGAATTATATACAACACTCACTTAAATAACTAACCAAAACTACTGTGTGCATTACTACAGACTTCACAAATAAATCCACAGTACATACATCAAACTACACCTCATTACATTCTTTTAACTACAATACTCATGTTTTACTGTCAAATAGATAGTCTCCTCTACATTACTATCTTATCCATCTCATTATTATCCTCATCTCAATCATCATCATCATCATCAGCAGCAGCATCATCATTTCAATCATCATCATCATCATTATGTCAATTATCATCATCTTAGCTTTCAACTTTCTCATAGACAGTAATTACTCAGAAAATAAAATATCTTCACTGACCTGTCATTCAACATGCTGCAAAGTCAAAAATACCTAACATAGGTATAAACTTAAAGAAATCACATTAACATTTCAGGAATGACACAAATAACATGGCATTATACTGTTGCATCCACATCCTCCGAATCAAAATTAAGCTGGAAAATAGATGGTATTAAAACTCGTTAAGTAAGATGGTACTAAACTTGTTGCATAAACACAAAAAAAAATTATTCTCATTGCATACACTTCATTACATTTACTCTCGTGTGAATACATCACACACGCTATACTGGGCACATTTCAGCAACACCAATAAGCAAAATCTCTCAAATCATCACATCAAATCGAATTTCCAGGTACATGTAGCCCTCCTGAAAATCAAACATTTACACTTCAACTATCGGGGTTACTCTTTGGCACTTCCACCGAAGCTGACATCAACTCATCTCATCTCCTCTCTCACATTACCACCGTCGGGGTTACTCTTAGGCACTTTCACCGAGGCAAATATTAACTCATATCTCTCACATAACCTCAAAAACATACATACACACTATTCATGCAACAATTTTCTGCAAAGAAAAGATCACAGCATCATAATGAAACCCAAACCAAACCAAATCGAATGCAACAGAACAAATCACATCATTACCCAAAACAATACTGTCACAGAACATTCCTGAAAATCAAACAAAATTAAGTACACACTCACAGGTTGTTTTTCTTATGCTTTTTACCACAAAATGGTGCAACTTTCCAGTTTCATGTAATATATGCTTCATGCCAACATTAAGGCAAACAATAAAAATAGCATTATAAACTCAAACTTTACAGTCTATAAGGACCCACAGGATCATAGTAAGGGTGAAGGCGTGACACATGAACACTCTGATGTTTGGTACGAGGAGCATGAGGTCGACCAACAAGGTAGGTAACAGGAGTGATCTGTCGGATAATTTCAAAAGGACCAAAATATCTATGTAACAACTTGGTACATTTACCTTTCTTTCTTATAGGAGTAAAAACTTTGACTAATTGACCTACGTTGTAAACCACATCTCTATCTTTGGCATCAAATGCTTCTTTTTGTTTCACTTGTTGCTTAGTAATGTTAGCAACAGCAACCTCACATGCCTTCTGAATCTCTTGTAAAGTCTGTTTCACAAAAAGGTCATTAGAAGTAGCTTGCAGCTGAACCTGGTTAGGTAAAGAAGGCTCTCGACCATATATCAAGAAAAAGGGTGAGAATTTAGTAGACTCCTGAACACTTAAGTTATAAGAAAAAATGACATAGGGCAAAATTGAGTCCCAGTTCTTTTGATTAGTGTCAACAAAATGGCTAAGCATATTCAAGAGGGTTTGATTGAATCTTTCAGTTAGTCCATCACAAGCTGGATGGTAAGCACTAGTAAAATTAGAAGACACTGATAGAGATCTCAACAATTCTTGTGTCACTTCACTTAGGAAAACTGAGCCTCAATCGGACAACAAGGTAGCAGGGGCTCCATGCCTACAGATGATGTTATGTAAAATAAACTTAGCAACTTGGGGAATTGTTGCTGAAGGAAGCGACGCAGACTCGACCCAGCGAGAAGCATACTCAGTCGCAACGACGACGTACTTGTGTCCAGAATTAGAGCATGGGAGAGGCCCAAGCAAATCAATACCCCACCGCTCGCCTACAGAAGTAACAGGAATTGGTTGTAATAAGCCTGCTGGCCTTTGATTCTTAGGTCCTTTTCTTGTTTGACAACTGGGACAGGTTCGTACAAAATGTTCAATATCTTTTTTCATTCCAATCCAATAATATCTGGAGTGAATTTTGGCAAATGTTTTTGAAAAGCCTAAATGACCTGAAAGAGGATCATCATGACACGAAGATAGAATTTCATGTTTCAGTGCCTCTGGAATAACCAGCAGATGGAGAGGGCCAGTAGAGCCAGCATTTTTACGATAAAGAACTCCTGATTTAAGAGTATAATTTGAAGTTTGTCTCTGAAGCTTAGCAGGGGCCGACGGAGGATCATGAAGAGCATTGATAAGCTCAAGTAACACAGTGTCTTTTTTCTGTTGGTCAGCAACTTCAACAATAAACATGTGGGAAATTCCTCAAGCTGTTCAAGGTCACTTTCTTTGGGTTGCAACACAGGAAATCTCGATAAAGCATCAGCATCATGATGTTCCTTACCAGATTTGTAGGAAATAGTATAATCAAATTCTTGCAATTTCAAACTCCATCGTGCCAGACGCCCAGTCAAATCTTTTAAATTATTCAGATAACAGAGGGAGTGATGATCAGATACAATATTAACCTTATAGCCATAGACAAAACTGCAAAAGTGAGTAAGTCCAAACAAGATGGCCAACAATTCCAACTCAGGAACACTATAATTTTTTTCACATTTGGATAATGTCCTCGAAGAATAGCCCACTGGTTTCAACACATTGTCAATCTTTTGATACAACACAGAAGCAACCCCTAGTCCACTGGCATCAGAGTGTAATTCAGTATATGCACCAGGAGTATAGTGAGCTAAGACAGGAGCAGAAACTAATGAGTCCTTCAACTTTTGAAATGCAACTTGCTGATCAGATTCCCAAATAAAACTTTGATTTTTCCTAGTCAACTGAATAAGTGGTTGAGCAATATTTGCATATCTTTGATGAATTTCCTGTAAAAGTTAAATAATCCCAAAACTTTCCTTACATCTCTGACTTTTTAGGACGAGGCAAATTCTGAATGGAAACTACTTTATCAGAATCAGAAGAAATACCATCTTTGGAGACTTCAAAGCCTAAGAGCTTGATCTTTTGCATAGTGAAGAAACACTTTTCTGGTTTGAGCTTGAACTTATGGTGATCCAGTCGTTGAAAAACAGCTTCAAGATTTTGTAACAACTCGTCAAAGGTTTTAGCAAAAACGACAATATCATCCAAATATGCAATTGCCTTTTTAAAATTCAGATCACCTAACAACTTGTATGCGATGTAACTGAAAAACCTAGGAGCATTCGCCAACCCAAAACTCAAACGTGTGAATTGATATTGACCTTGAAAAGTAACAAAAGAAGTATATTTCTGGCTATCCTCTGCAATAGGTACTTGAAAATATGCTGACAGCAAATCTAATGAGACGAACCATTTAGCCTCCCCCAAATAACTTAACAAGTCATCTATCAATGGCAAAGGGAAAGAGGTGGTTTCTGTAACAGCATTCAATTTCCTATAATCAACACAAAATCTCATGGAACCATCTTTCTTTTTAACAAGTACCACAGGAGAAGCCCAAGAGGACTGCAATTCCTTAATAATTCCAGCATCTTGCATTTCTTTGACTTGTTAAGCAATGATTTCCTTTTGTTTATGGGGAACTTTGTTTAATTGGTTTGGAGTCAGTTACTTTAATATCAAACTCTGCAACATCAGTAGTACCAAGTTCTTGCAATGTGGTGGCACTATATTTCAATAACAATGAATGCAATTCAGGCTTTTGAGTTTCTAGTAGTTTACCATTGACATTAAAATTAAAATTTGAAGCTGGCAGAGGGGTAACATCTGATGATAAAACAGAATTACTCTGAACTAGTGCAACATCATAAGCTTTAGCTAAAACTGTATTGGGAAACAGTGTTTGTGGAATTGCAGTATTATTATGCACTGGTATGGTAAGTTCAGATGCAGAATGACACAACAACGGTGGGATTGAAAGATTTTTCTTTTGCATTATATTAACAGCAGGTTCAAACATAACCTCATTACTAATGTCTGACGAGGGTTTAACTGTTATATAACATGTAGACAAAGGTGGAATTTTCACATCATTCACAACTGCCATTTTAACACCAGAATCATTACGTTCATTATCTTGCAAAGGATTCACTACCATATCAACAAAAGGACCTTGTACTAGGGTGATTGGTATACTGAAAGTATCATCCTCGGAAGAATTCAAAGTTATCAAGTTGTGTGCATACTCAATTATTACATCAGGAGCATGCAAAAAGTCATTGCCTAAAATTAAATCATGAGATCTTTCACAACTAATACATCCTCCTGAAAAAAGAACATCATTAATATGAAAATCTAGAACAGTGTGGTAAGGCGCATCAAGTAACTTATTACCTGCAGTGCGGAGCAACATCTCTATGGGTTTCAATGTAGAGTGATCAAGAACATGGGCAGCATTCACAATGCTAACTGCGCTTCCTGTGTCGAGCAAGATGGAAACCTCTGTCTGGGCAATATGACCAATAACTTGTAAGATCTGACCTGATAATGCAGCCACATCCTGTTGAGGTGCAGCCGTGCTGGTGGGTGGTGGTGATGCTGTTAAGTCTCGTCGTATGAGGCTCGGCGCCAGTCGTTTTTTGACTGAGGAAAGTGGCTACGGCAGAAGCGAGCCAGGTGGCCCTGCCTGTTGCATCTATGGCAGGTGATGGATGAGTCCCGCCGGTTGAAGTCAGATGACCGTGGAAGCTGTGAAGTTCTCTCCGAAGATGGTACAGCAGGTGGTAACTGAAACTGATTAACTCGGTTACATAACTGTTCTACACGATCAATCAGCTGGCGCATGGGAGCGACAGGTACGTCCCCAAGAGAAGAAGCATTAGTTAGCTAAGCAGTAGCTGGTAAAGTAACAGCAGGAGCAGATGCATTATTAAATACAGCAGAGGGTGGTGTAACCACTGCAGCCTGAGATTGGGCAGACACTAGATGTTCTCGGTTCTGCATATAAAACTGTGCCTTGTCCACTCGTCGAATGATTTGTATCACCTCATCAACAGTTTGAGGATTAAATGGCAGCAAAGGCTGTATATAAAGAGGTTTAAGACCTTTAAGCAGATGTTTGATTTGTTCTAACTGAGACATAGCTGGATTTACTTGATCACACAAAGATAACACATCATAGATATAATTAATAACAGGTTCATCATCTAACTGTACCCGCTGTCTGAGTTTCATTTCTAAAATATCACTCTGATTAGTCATCTGAAAGGCAGTTAGAAACTGTGCAGATAGGCAAAGTCAATCATAGCGAGGATGCCGATCACAAAAAGTTTGAAACCATGATGCAGCAGTATCTCGTAAATAACATGGAAAGCATTTCAATTTCATTTCCTCAGACCAACCATTAGCAGCAGCGACCATTTCAAAATTTTGAGGAAATTTATATGCCGACAACTTACTGGAATTCTCAAAGTAAGAGGGTTCAATGACCGGACGACACACAGCTGACTGCATTGCGCTCACCGAAACAGGCGGATTAGGCATCACTGGTAATAACTGGGTAACAACAGGTGTACTAGTGCTGGAAACAGATTCTACTTCACTATGCTCACTGACTGGAGCAATAACCACATCAGATTTCTGCGTAGTACGTCGCTTAGGCATTGTGGCAGCACAAAACAAAGATAAACTCAACCAGTAAATGAATGGAAGATCACCATTACAGATTACACCAAACTACGCACTTATAGCATCGCATGAATGTAACTAGAAATATCAGAACATAGCCAGATAAGAACCAATACCAGGAGTAATATAATTAAGCGCCCACGGCGAAATATTAGAAAATCATACCAACATATTGTTTACACAGACATGACACGCAAATAAACGCACAGAACACGTGCTGGAAAAGATTGGCTTCACAAGCTAGAATTAGTGATGAATTGCATGACCACGCAGAGATTACGTAACACACTTGCGTACATAAAAGTTGCACGAAAAATGCACCCCAAAAATATAGTAAAGAGCAAGAAATCACAGTCAATGCAATATAGAATTACAAGCTTCCAAAAGTACTACCAATGAGCACAGAAAACAGCATCTCCAAACACACCGTTAACACGTGACGACCACATTATCAAAGTTGCAAATATCTCTCAATTTTTCACAATTCACAAAAATATGTACTTTAAAATGACTAGTATGAATGATTTACCACAGTAACAGAATTTAGTAGAAGTGAAGCCAAGGTAAGGGGAAAAATGGAGCCAAAAGTTTTAGCATCATGCCACCGACAGACAATGGAAAAAATATAAAAATGAACTTAAAATTGAAATTTAGACACGGGACTTTCAGAAAACAATACAACAGGAATTTAGAATAAAGAAACCACAAATGATACAACCAAAACCCTTACCCTTAAGCCAAGAAGAAGATTTACATTTTTTAACAAACACGTGGAGGACCAAAAATGTTACATTTTAGTGAGAAAAAAAATTTTGCATTTAAAAATCTCAAAAATATCTGGCCCTCCACCAAGATGTCATGACCTCTAAACAAATGCTCAAAGGGAGGTAGGCGACTCGTTAATAAGGTACCAGGAAGTTAACAAATTAAATAAGACGAGGCCACGACAAGGGACGCAGCTAATTGAAAATGAAAAATATTATAGGATAACTACTAAAAAGGATTCCTACATGGTTCAGAATGGAAGGCAGGAGCTTTATACTATGGTAAATTAAACAGGGAAGACTTGGATGGTATTATGTTATATTGCTGAAAGTGATTACATTACCTCCTTGACTTCATGTCCACTCGTCGAGGACGCCATACATCTTCGTGTATGGAGAGTGCGTAACAACACGACCTGCCTGGTGCGCCTCTACTCACTGACTGCCTAGCCAAACCAAGCCAAGCCACGCTACTACAGCGTGGGGACGCTATCTATGCTTCTACCCCCACCACTCTTACGTAATCCCCGATCCAGGTGACCAAGGACACGTATGCCTTTAACAATGCTTGCATACGTCACAATATGACACCAGTTGGAGGGTTGGCATTTTTCTTGCCCTCTATCATTGGAGCTTTTAGAGTCATATATTCTGATTTTATTGTGAAGTTTGTGAAAGTCTAAATGTCTGATGTGAAATCACAACTTTTTATTTAAGAGACTGAAGTACCTTAACACACTGTACGAAGTATTACACTGTTTGTTATTGCAATCAACCATATCTCAGAGGTTATGCTATACAAAGAATATGTCTGATATGTATAGAAATTGAAGATGAAATGCATATCCTGATGGTATGTAAAGGAACAAATGAATGGAGGAAACAATTTATTTGAGAGAAATGGCTAAAAAATAATAGCATTGTAAAGATAAATAAAATGTTTTTAGATTGCTCTTAGGTAAGAGGATTAGGAGAATTTTTGTGGAATGTGAGAAGGAAATGGAAATGTGAAGTTTAAAATATGTATGAAAAGAGGGAGAGTGAGGAAGATTGTAGAATTTAAGAATGCAAGAAATATAACTCAGAATGTAATATTGAAGGTCTGGGGAACAAGGAGCCAGGGCCAATTGCAACAGACCCCAAATGTGTAAATAACTTAGCACAAACAAATAAAATAAAATATCCCAGATAATGTTCTGTAAGAGCACAAATAAACAAAATAAAATATCCCAGACAATGTCCTGTAGGGTATTTCATTTTTTTTTTTTTTTTTTTTTTTTTTATGTAGACTATTTTATGATCCACTGGAGTTCTTGGCAGACACACTTGAGAAAAAAACTGCCTCCATTGTTGTCCTAGCCATTTATACACTTAAAGAATGGATAGCAACTTTCTTTTTCTGACAGAAAGATGGTTTGGTGAATTTCGGCATCGGAAAGCCTTCTACCCAAAATGTGACAACAGAAACTTGAGGTGTTCTTCACATATATTTCATTTGGAAGTGAATTATTATCATTCTCTTAATATTTAAATTGCTTTATGTGATAAATCCTGAGATGATATGTGATTCTACTTTTGCATCTCTTTCAATCCCCATTTGATCAAACTGGAATACAGGTCCACTTAGATTCTTTGTTTTCATCCCTTAAATATCATTCATCATGACATAAGAACTGGCTATTGCTGCCTTTCCAACTAAGCCCTGTTTTTCAGTCTCTATGTGGAAGCGGCGAATCTCTGTCGTTATCCACACAATATTTCTGACAGCTACACTTGTTTCTATCATTAGTGCATCAACACCTGTCTTATAATGAATTCATTTTTGCAATTAGCCCCGAAGTGGTTGCTGGGGTGTAATACACCCCACACCATATATTTGTAATAATTACTATAAAATGGAACCACTCTAAGCTGTATAGTTCCAGGTAGCTGCGACCAGATATCACTAGAACACAGTGAACAATGATTCATTACTTTGTGCTTAGTCAGTTGTCGTGAAACAGCTACTTGGAGTTCACTGGGGTATCTTACACCCTGCCACACTACGACATTATAGATAGTCAAGGTAAGTGTTTTTTCGTACAATATTAATTTAGTTGCATCAACATTCCTTCACTGTTTCTAATTACGTTTTAGATGGATCTGAAGGAGACAGAATTGCCCACAGAAGAAAGATTGCAAGACGAAATACACTTGTACAAAGTGTGGCATTTATATAAGAGGTGTGATCAAAAAGTTTCCGGAATGGCTTCACAACAATGCTGACGCTGAGATTTCTTTAATTCATACCCAGACTGTACATGCAGCGTTTCTTCCCGATAATAATGAGAGGTCACGTTACTTCCTGTGACCATGCAGTGATGAGGTAGATGCTCTGAAGTGAACATGTGTTTTGCATGCGCTGCGATATTTCCACATAGCAAAAATGTCAGATTACGAAGAACAAAGAACGAACATCAAATTTTGCTTTAAACTTGGTAAAATTGCAACAGAAGCCTATGAAATGTTAAGAACAGCTTATGGGGAGGAGTTAGAGGCAAAACTCAAGCATTTGAGTGGTTTTCGAAATTTAAAAGTGGTGTGACATCAGTTAAAGAAGCAGATCATTCGGGGCAACCCTGTTCCAGCAGAACTGATGAAAATATCAATCAGGTGAGGGAAATGGTGTTAAATGATAGACGCATTACAAAAAGAGAACTTTCTGACTCATTAGGTCTCTCCTTTGGAAGTGTTTAAAGTATTTTGAAAGACAATTTGGACATGAGAAGAATTGCCGCCAAGTTTGTGCCCCACCTGCTTTCAAATGACCAAAAGGAAAGCCGCGTGATTGCCTGCACAGATCTTAAAGAACAGCTACAAAATGACCCACAGTTTATGGATAAAATTATAACTGGTGATGAAACATGGATTTATGGGTACGATCCAGAAACGAAGCAACAATCTTCACAATGGAAGAGTCCTTCATCTCCACGCCCGAAAAAGGCCAGACAAGTTCGATCCAAAGTGAAGTCAATGATGATTGTGTTTTTTGACATTAAAGGCATTGTACATAAGGAATTTGTGCCACAGGGTTAAACAGTGAATCAAGTGTTCTACAAACAAGTGCGACAAAGATTAACAGAGAATGTGCGACGCAAACAGCCAGAGAAATGGAGGAGTGGTGACTGGTTCCTGCATCATGACAATGCGCCCGCGCACAAAGCCCTTTCTGTTCGCCAATTTTTTGATAAAAATAGGATGAATACTGTTCTCCATCCCACCTATTCTCCAGATTTGGCACCAGCAGACTTTTTTCTTTTCCCGCAACTTAAAATGCGGCTCCGAGGACACCGTTTTGAGGACATTGATGTCATCCATTGCGAATCACAGAAGGCTCTGAACATGTTGAAAGAAGAGGACTTCCAGAGGTGCTTCCCGCAGTGGCAGAAGCGCTGGGACAAGTGTATCAACTCCCAAGGAGACTACTTCGAGGGTGACAGTGCAGATTAGAAAAAACAAACTTTTGTGTAGTATTTATGTCATCATTCCGGAAAGTTTTTGATCACACCTCGTATGCATTCATTGTAAGATGTGATGGTTGCACTAAGGAGAAAGAAGAAGAAGAAGAAGAAGTTGATTGTATTCAATATGCAATATGAAATTAAATGTTAAGCCAGGAATGGTGTTTGTGATATCTTTTTCATACCATAGTTTGTTTTATATTAAAAATTCATAAAACAGCATTTATTCAACTACTTTTGTATTTTATTTAAATGCAAATATTACATTTGTAAACAAGAATCCACTTTTGTCACACGTAAGAGTAAAAACTGTGTACTGTCAATAAAATATTTGCATTTTGGAACAATAATTAATTTGTTGTATTGTTTAAGCTATTGTTATAATTATTTGTCACGAATTGTTCAGCAAACATGTACCTATAATAAATGCATAAATACTACTATATTATACAAAGCAGTGTTAATACAGAAAAATTGAGTGGGGTTTTACACATCACTGATGTTACAATTCTAGGCCACACCACTGCCAGACTAAAAGTATAAAATAAGGAATTTCATATCTATCTGTTAACTGCTATGATGAAACATAAATATCTCATGCAAATATCTATTTATCTTAGCAATAATATCGGTCACTTTTGTGAAATATAAGAAGGAACTAAATTTTCAGAAGGAGAGAAGGAAGAAAATGGAATGGCTGGAGAGACAAGAAAAGTTGGTGAAACCAGGTTTTGTTTTGGGAAGCAGTCATGAATCTTCAGCAGAAGTAGATCAGTGTGGTCCTCAGGTAAGTCTAAGATGCTGTAATTTTAATATTGGAAATGTCTCAGTCCATATTATTAGTATTATTATTATTATTATTATTATTACTACTACTACTACTACTACTACTACTACTACTACTACTACTACTACTACTACTACTACTACTACGGTAGACTCTCAAAGTTCAACGTGTATATTATATTCACTTTCTGAAGTATTTAATGTCCCTTAATTGTCCTAGATCTCAAGGCATGCTCCAAGCAAACGAGTTATTCTACATTTCATTTATCTAGGTTAAATGAAGCTCCTCAAACACCACAATTAGGTTAATGTTCCTAAAGAATATACCTGGGACAAATATTGTTAATGGTGTGCACACGCACACTTGCATTTGCATACTGAGTCCTTTTTCGGTTTTTCTACCTCTTCCCTATGTTAGCTAGAGGAAGTATATTCCATTTAAAGAAAACTAATATTGAGATGTTACTTCAAATACAAGCTTTGAAATCCCCAGAATGAAAACTAAGCTTTTTGTTTCAAACAAGAGCATGCATGTGTGCATGTTTGTGAATAGCATAACTCAAAAACAGAAAGGTGGGTAAATATTATATTTCCCACTTGAGTCAGATACTATTTAAAAATGCCAGTTACAATTTGCGTCAGCTAACAGAATTAGCACCTTTCGAAATATCTGTTGTTTTATGCCTAAATTTTCCTGTGCTGAAGTCCATCATTTGAGAGGAACATGTTTACAAATTTGCGATATTGCATTTTTCTTCTCCATATGAGCTTGTTACAAACAAAACCACCTTGCAATATAAATAGTTCGTTTATTCCCAAATTGCACCAAATCCAATAGATTTATCATAATTAACATAATGTGGACAGAACAATAACCGTTTATATGCATTGCAGCATTATAATAATATTGTGTATGTAATTTGCAATGGGTAGAAAATGCTGAATTTAAAAAAATTTTAGTTCTGTAAAATACAGAGAGGTGGAGACACACAAGCACAAAATGAATTCTGAGAATTTATCGTTCATCATATGATTAAACATACATTAATGTATTGTGTGAGAAGAATTCTTGTTTTAATTATGAAGAACACATCAAGAATGTAGATAGAATTTTAAGGCAGTATTTTAATACCTGAATAATTTCAGTTGTATTTTATAATAAGTAAATTCAATAACAGCCCACCTTGAAAACAATATGTATGTAATAATTATTTAAAATGTATGTAACGTCATTGCAAATGCTTATTTTTATTATAAACATGTTTAATAATGTTATGTGAATACATTACATACTTTAATAATGTGAGAATAATAAGTTTTAAGTTGCTAATAATGAGGTAACAATGAGTTTGAGAATTTGAAAGTTACTAGTCATGATTAGAGCAACGATAATGTAAATTCTTTGACAGTTTAAAATTAGCCAATCAACAGCAAAGAAAAAGCTTTAAGTAAAATGCAGATATTCTATTGGACTAGGATTAGCCAATCAGAGACTTGAAATACAGAAGCTTATGGGTTTAACGGTTGAAATAATGTTCAGTTGCTGGCGGACCTTGGTAGTGACTGGATGGAAGATGTGTTCTCTAAAGAAATATTACGTATTCATGTGAATCGTAAATATGTATATGCGCTAAGTGAAAGTATTAAGGAATCTCACAGTTCTTAAAAACTACAGTGCTTTATAAATTTGTGCAAAAAGGATAAATTAATAAAAGAAGTGAATTTAAAAACTTAAAATTTGTGTAGGTCTACAATTATTGTCGTACCGCATCCTGCCTAAGAGAAACGTGACTCTACAAACATTACGGAAGCAGCCGAGGCAAATTCAAACATAAATAATATATATAGAAGTAGTTTTAATTACAAAGTTAAATATTATATTGTAAAACTTGGAGTGTAACAACAAAATTACATCTTCAAATCAGCTTCTCATACATAGCATTATATTGCGTAACAACAGTAACTATTACGTAATCAACAACTTCAAACCGACGCCCAAAGTGTGTTGCAAACTTCTTAAACAAAGTAACTCCAAGAACAGTACTTCTTCAAGTTGGCTTCCCAAGCGGGAAGCTAGCTAATAAATTACGTAAATATATTACGTAACAAAACAACTACTTCAAGTTGGCTCCCATATGTGGGGCAGTTAAACTAAAGCAACTATAAATCTATTTCAATTTGCATGTCGAAAATAAAGCACAAACAAAATTAAAAGAAGATAAGGGTCAAGAATCAATGAAAGTTTCTAGTTCAGAAAACTGCAAAAAGTTTCCAATTCAGAAATCTGCAATTAAAGTGAATGCCATTTAGCAGTATGTGGTCAGCACTAGGGATTTTCTCTCTCCCCCTTCAGGAACGTAGTTGTTTTGTTCCACTTGTTCCTTTAATATCTTAAATCATATTGGTGGGTTTGAATTTGGAAACTTTGATAATGATATCACTGGTATATATTTAGCTAGTGTTGCATTGTCTTGCCATAGTTTTTAAGCATAGCTTTGAATACTCTCCCCCCCCCCCCAACTCTCTGGGGAGGATAGAGACTAATCCTAGCGATAAATAAAGAAAACAGTACACATATATAGAGTACACCCAGCCAGGAATCAAACATGGGACCTAAGGTTTAAAAAGCCAGAATGCTAACTGTTCAACCATGGAGGTAGTCTTTTTGCTTTCATTATTTTTTTTTGTTTGTTTTGTTTGTTGGTTTTTTTTCTTGACACTTTTAGTTACTTGCTCTTTTTTATTTTTATTGAGACATCATTAAAATGTTAAATATTGCCTATTCAGAATAGCTAGTGTGTGCTCAGATTTGTCATGACTTTAAAACAGTGTTTATAAATAAAAAATGTTTTTTCAGATGCTCATTTTAATTGATTCTTACTTATGAAAACTGAAATCACAAGTGTGATAAACATAAATATTTTGAAGATTAAAAACAGAAGCACTATGAACAGTGAAGTATTCTTCATGTTGAAAGTTTTGTTGAGTCACTTATATTTGTTTACACTTGCCTTCACTTTTAAAAGTTGTAAAACACATCAGCTGTTGGGTGACTGAAGCTCTCTTTTTGTCTCCTTTTCCTCCTGCTATAACTCATTCTTTTGTCATCTGGTGTCAGGAGCACAAACTCAGTATAATTTGATGGTGAAAATAGTAAAAAATAATTTGGAACTTTTGGAGGCTGGAATCTGACTTTGGCTAGCACTCAAACCAGAAGTCGTAGGCTTTCCATGCTGTTGGCGCTAAGATGGCAATATGATCTAATCCAAATAAATCTTCATATAACCCAAGACAACTTCAAGGTGAACTCAGATATTCCGAAATATCATATCTTTCGGGCATATAACTGAAATTTTTCTTTTTCTCAGTGTCAAACCTTAGCTATAAAAGTAAGACTTCTTCTTTCTTATCGATCCACATTTGTATCAGTACAACATACAAGAGACTAGTTATGACATTGATGTACTAATAGCAAAGAGGTTAAACAGGTTCCCAGGGTACTTAATTTGCCTACGGTACAAGAGGAGTGAGATATATCTATTGGTACAATGTGTTCATTCTGAAATAGCCTGTCACTTGTAAAGGTATTTATGTTGTATTTAACACTATTGTAGCCCCACGTTGTGGTAGCCAATTTGTAACGGTATTACTTATAAAGTTTGTTTACATCACGTGTGTTGAAGCCATCTTGTGACGTCATTCATTTGTTCGGTTTGTAGCTCCATCTAGTGTTAGCAATTTGTGGTAGTATTAGTGTTTGAAAGAGTTTTAAGTTTTGTTTACTGTCCTCCGGCTAGCTATTATTTCAGTCGAACATGTCTCTTGATCAGGGTAGTGTAAACGGAAAGGAATCTTTTATCCAAAAATTACACTGATGGAGAAATTTGTTTTACACATTTATTGTCGAACACGTTAACTATCACATTTATACATTGATCTTAACACTCGCCGAATTGAAACTGTTATAATAACTTCTTACTTATCACTTTTAATTCGCGTACTTCAACTTTGTGTATTATTAACTTTACAACACTTTAGATTTTTCGTAACTTGTGAATCTATAGCCGACGTATCTCATACAAATATTTTGACGAACTGAAGATGACGTGTAGTGTACAAAGAATTTTGATGAACTGGCAACTGAAGGCGACGTGTAATGTGCTAGGATTTTCGATGAACTGAGCGACTGACTGACTTTACCTCTAACCTGGCTTATTTATACTCCTGCATCCAGATACGCCAAAAGATTATAACTGAGCTGCAATTGGCTAATAAAACGCGCCAACATTAGCGTCTATCTTAATATCCAATGAAAATTATGAATACATATGCTTTAGGGAGAAAATATTCCAGAAGTTTCTCAACGGAAAAACGCGCCAACATTACGTAACTTCCTCGTTTCCAATAATGATAAACAGCTCACCCCCCCTCGCTGCATTATTGCGCTATTATTGACAGTTTCAGTAAGGCCGTGTAAACTTATTTCCCAATAATAATTACAATTAATAAACATCTGAAATCAATATCACATAAAAATGCATATTCATATTACAATCATTATTTACATTTAAGTAATTTGTGATACAAATTACTGCATCATATGCCCCACTAGAAACATAATTATAAATATTTACAACTTGTTTGGAAATTTTATAATTGGGTTTTTAGTCTCCTAATTCTTGGAACACACGCTATCACTTTCACTTTACACTTTACACGCATTTAACACACGACATATGTTTTTTTTTTATCTTGCCACTACTTACTGGCTCTGGTTGAATGTGTTTAAACTTTAATCTGACATTACAAATTTTATAGCAAATACTGTACCCTGAATTATTTAATGACTGTTTCAAAATTGCTTACTTTAAGTTGTTGACAAAAATTTATACATTTAAGAATTTTTGCAATTACTATACATTCCCACCAAAAAAATATTCACCCTCTACACAAATAAATTTACATCTCTTAAATCTAGTCACTGTTTCACATTTTCTGTTTGCTACATAAGTATTTGTTTTTAATTATTTTTACCCATTTTTGTTATTTTGTACTTTATTTTAACAATACCCTTGAAATTATATTTATGTACTTTTACTTTAATATCATATTAAGTTTCAATCTTTACATTCTTAATTTTCAAATACTGTTATAGTTACAAAAAAATTTAATTTTAATTTTTTTAATTTTTTTTTTTTTTTTAAACATTTAATTTTTTGTCCAGAATTTATTTCTCTTTTCACATGACATATACAAATAATTAACCCTCTTACGTTCCAATACATTTCTTGCAAGTCATCTTTAACTATCCAGCATTTACTTTACATCTCATTGCTATTTACCCTCCTGGATCAAATTGTGTGTGGCTAAACATTACTCGTAGCCGTATCCTAACCTTCAAATTTTTGTTAATGGATAACCTCTTGTATTCATTTGAAATTTCATCACATGATAACATTTGAAAACAATCTAAAGTTTCCTGAACAATACATCTTCTGACAACTTTCATTTTCAATTCATCTGCTATCTTTATAACTTGAGAATACTCTGACAAATCTGTACCAAACTGTACTGGACTGGAGTTTTCATTTTGAACATCTTGGTACAGTTTATTTCTTTGCATTACTGACTCATTCTGTATTTCTGATATCTCCCCTCTGAAATTAACTTGCGCCTGATTCACAACTACATTCATAACCTCTTTCATCTCTCTTATCTCACTTGAAATATTACTCATTCTACTACCTGACTCTGTACATTCTACATCAACATGTTCATTTTTAGTATTAACGTCACTTTCTTTGTTACCTATTTCCCTGCTCATGTCTAACATATTCTTTGAAACTTCTCCTATCTCACTTACTATTACTTCCTCATTTTCATCTCTCATTTCTGGCATACTACTATCTAGCTTCGTAACTTTCTTTTCAATTTCTTCACTGCTTTGATCTACTTTTTGCTCTAATATCTCATTACTCCTACCAATATTTTCAATTGATTTCCTGTTTTGTTCTAAGCTCTTACAAATATCTTCCCTCAATTTCTCATTATTCTGAGTTAGTTTTTGTTCTAAACTCCTATCAATATCTTCTCTCAATTCCCTATGACTCTTTTGCATATCTTCCCTGTTTTGATCTATTTTCTTACTAAGATCTTCCCTCATTTCCCTATTATTCTTTTCCATATTCTCATTCAAATTTTTCAGCATTTCCATAATCATACTAGTATCAAGATTAACATTTCCTGCTATTCTATTCTGACTTTCTGCACTAACATTTCCACCCTCAAATCCTAAAAAGTTTGAGCTATTTTCTGTAACCTGTATTGAATTACAGCTAACTGTTACATTATCTCCCTCCATAATTATTTCTTCTGTATTATTAGTAGCCATTGTTTTCTTTATCCTACCACTCCTTAAGTACATTTGAAGGTTACAATTTTGTTTTCTAACAAAAAAATTACGATACTCTGACCTTTGTGATGCTGTCTGTTGCTGTTACTTTGATGTCCAGCTTCCTGCCCCTCTCTCCTAGATTATATGTCGCTTCTGCGTTGTGTTATGATGAATCTACGTCGTCTCGATGTTTTTGTGTCCACTCATCCGCGTTGTTTGTCGTTCCTCTAGTTGTTTCTGGAATCTGCATCTTCTCGATGTTTTTGTAGTTGAATTCACCTGTTGCCTTGTAATCTCGGAATTACGATGTCCAATCATCCGCGTAGTCTGTCGTTCCTTTTGTTGTTTTTGGAATCTGCGTCTTGTAGTTCAGTTCACTTCTCCATTCGCCCCTTCCTGGTCATCTCACTTCTTCCTGGTTAATTCAGCCCCTTCCTGGTTATTCTGATCCTTTCCTGGTTATCGTGTTCCTTTCCTGGTTACTCTGCCCCACGTTCTGGGTGCCAATTTGATGCGGTTTAATGTTAATGTTATTTAGTGTTTACGTAATATGTTTTTGCGTAAATTATTAGAACTTGAAGATCTTATATTGTGCTGCTTTTGTTTTGTTTGGTTACATAATTTTAACTGCCCCACGTATGGGAGCCAATTTGATGCGGTATTAATGTTTACGTAATGTTTGTTTAACATTATTGTAGCCCCACGTTGTGGTAGCCAATTTGTAACGGTATTACTTATAAAGTTTGTTTACATCACGTGTGTTGAAGCCATCTTGTGACGTCATTCATTTGTTCGGTTTGTAGCTCCATCTAGTGTTAGCAATTTGTGGTAGTATTAGGTTTGAAAGAATTTTAAGTTTTGTTTACTGTCCTCCGGCTAGCTATTATTTCAGTCGAACATGTCTCTTGATCAGGGTAGTGTAAACGGAAAGGAATCTTTTATCCAAAAATTACACTGATGGAGAAATTTGTTTTACACATTTATTGTCGAACACGTTAACTATCACATTTATACATTGATCTTAACACTCGCCGAATTGAAACTGTTATAATAACTTCTTACTTATCACTTTTAATTCGCGTACTTCAACTTTGTGTATTATTAACTTTACAACACTTTAGATTTTTCGTAACTTGTGAATCTATAGCCGACGTATCTCATACAAATATTTTGACGAACTGAAGATGACGTGTAGTGTACAAAGAATTTTGATGAACTGGCAACTGAAGGCGACGTGTAATGTGCTAGGATTTTCGATGAACTGAGCGACTGACTGACTTTACCTCTAACCTGGCTTATTTATACTCCTGCATCCAGATACGCCAAAAGATTATAACTGAGCTGCAATTGGCTAATAAAACGCGCCAACATTAGCGTCTATCTTAATATCCAATGAAAATTATGAATACATATGCTTTAGGGAGAAAATATTCCAGAAGTTTCTCAACGGAAAAACGTGCCAACATTACGTAACTTCCTCGTTTCCAATAATGATAAACAGCTCACCCCCCCCCCTCGCTGCATTATTGCGCTATTATTGACAGTTTCAGTAAGGCCGTATAAACTTATTTCCCAATAATAATTACAATTAATAAACATCTGAAATCAATATCACATAAAAATGCATATTCATATTACAATCATTATTTACATTCAAGTAATTTGTGATACAAATTACTGCATCACACTATGGACTACATGAAAGTGCATTATATATTTGAGAACTATGGTGTAAAACAAAGAGAACAATAATATAGTATATCATGGGTTTCCCAAGATATCTGAACTTACCAGGAGCACACACGCTTATCATGTGAGAGCACAACCTCAAATTTTGCATTTACTTAAATCATAAATATAATCTGCAAATTTTATTTTTATCATAGCCAAATATAAAATGTCTTGTGTATGGGTTAATTATTACCATTATGCTTGTATACATGATCTTCATCTCACGTGAGCCAGTGTGGGAGACATGTGAATTCCTGTGATAGGATACAATAACAAAGAGCCCTTTAATGTTTGTAAATACTGTTGTATTGGCAATATCGTATCTAATTTTAGGCTTTACTCTCCTCTCAGTGTTTTAATTCTCTAGTTCAGTTTGTGGGAGAAATGTTTATTTTTTTCATTTAAGGCTGTACTGGTGTAGAGATGAATTCTCATTCATTTAAAATTATTATAATAGCATATAATGTTTCTGTCTCTGAATCCAATTAATGTGCTTCAGTTTGCAAAAGTATTTTTTCATACCAAAAACATTATAGCTTCAAATGTAACAAGGAAGAAAGATTGTAATTCAGCTTATAGAAGATCATCTTTAGGGGCAACTGTTCAGATAGAAACTTCTTGATATTCAAAATAATGGCATTGCTGATGGAGACACTCCATATATCTGATGATTTACTGGCAGAAACACAGTTAAGTTTTGGTTAAATGTTGGTGCTAACCAAAAATGTGCCTTATGTACTGTTCATAGAAATTTTCATGCCATTACTTCCAAAAGTCAGCTTTAACTGTTGAAATATCAAATCAAAAAATTGAGAAAAATGTGATTCAAGTGAAATAAATAAAATTAATTTATTTTTGTGCTCTTTTAAGACTAGAACAGTGAAATGAAACACGTGTAATGATGGGGCAATGGACAGTATGGAAACGTTTCCAGGGTCAATAGACTTTTATGCATCAGGAACAACTTTTATTAGAAGTCGGAAATTATAATGTTTCTGTCCTGTTCATTTATAAGAGATGAAAAAATTCAGAAGGCAGCTAATGAGTTTGTTGAGATAACAAAGAAAAAGTGTCAGATTATTCAATGTTAAATATCTACAATGCGGACCAAAGCGCCTTTGAAATAGAAGTGTTCCAAACCAGTATTGTCATTTGTTGGTGGAATGCATATTATAAAACAGGTCCAGTCTATCAGTGCTCTTACCCACTCATACACTACATATATTAGGAATGGAGATCTTTCAAAGTTTTTTTAGAGTTTTACAAAAACCTACTGAAAGCTTTGTCGCAGTAGTGTCTAGATCATAGTGAAGGCAGCAAAATCCAGAAAAAATGAGGAGAAAAAGTATTGAAATATTGGTAATAAGCCTTTTTGTCATTCTTTTGGAGATATGTGTGCCCTGATTTTAGATGGACTGGTAGTGGTTGCATGTTTGGAAGCTATCCTAGTAGGAATTATTGGAAAGATAGCCCTTGGTCGATTTTTCTGCAGGAAATGGAAGTCTTTATATGCACATCTCATGGAAGCACCAACAAGATTAAAATCTTGTGGACTATGTGGTTTTCACAGAGGTAAACATTCTAAAGCTGCAATCTTTCATTCATTATTATTTTACCTCTGTGAATTTGAGTAAATATTTGTGGTTCACACTAAGGACACATCAGATTGACTGCCAAGTTTTCAAACATTGTAACCAATGTGATTGCAAACCTCTCATCTAAAGTGAGTGGTGCCATAGCATAAATACAAGCTACATGTACAATAACTTTGTAAAATAAGTTATGCTTAGCTCAGTGATTGCCTCAGAAACAGAGTGCAGCAGGCAAGTGTTGCTTTAGTTCTGCTACCAGCGAGAAAGCCTACTCAAGCAGAATCAACATGTTTAGCTCACTGATTGTCATGGCATTAATGTTTAAATGCCTTACACTGGCAATGGTAAATAACATTTAAAGGTTATCCTTATAATTTAAATAAGTTTATTCCAAGGTTTCCAAATCATAAGGATGTATGCTTCCCTTGTTAGTAGCAAGCAAGTTTATGCATGGAAATTGTTCTGAATTAGCCATATATGCATCTGAGTGAAGTACGAAAGCAAATGATAAAATGATATTTCTATTTAGACTACTGTTTTTGTTCCAGTTGCTTTTTAAATCTTATATATTTTAGTAAAACGCACATGAAATTTGCAAACTGGAACTATGACAAGTTATATTTTAAACATGCCAGTCCCTTTTCTTCTGTTTATTGCTTCAAGTCATAATTTATGATTACCAATGACATATGAAAGTGAATTATATAATATGAATTTTATATAGTTTTAAAAGAATTGTGATAGTTGCTAACTTGGATGATAAATTTCAAATCATATAATGTTGCCAGTTTTTATATTTATGTGTATTGATATCAGTTTACTGTTTTAAGAACAGCAAAATGACATAAAGCAGAAAAAGTTTAACAAAAAATGAATGTTAGTTTTCTTGCAATTATGTGAATAATAGAACTGATTAATTCAACAGTTAATAATATAATATATGGAATTAACATCAGAAAGACACTGTATTCACAAATATTTTGAGAAATAAAATAAACATTACAAGTTGCAAATGAAGCTAAATTAATGGCATGTCTACCATGAACAGAACACTTTTTTCATACATGACGTAATATGCAGAAGTTGATTTTCTAAAGCAACACAAATTGCCCTTCTACATACTTTGGGTTGTGGAGTGTTACGCATGGTGCAAAAAGTGGTTACTAGTTATCCAGTGCATTGCAGCTCTTTAAGGGCAAGGGCAATTAAGTGGAATTGAGTTCTAGAGATATTTCCTGTCGAGTGTTTGGTATAGGGGATGATGGCCTAGGTTACTTAATAAACTGATCCCATATAATATCGGTAATGTGAAATATCCAGGGCATGTGAAGCACAAGTAAACCGTAGTGTTTCATAAGTATTACTCGCGCAAAACTTCTGGAATCGTGACCTTGATTGCTACCCCAGCTGCCGAGCCTAGGAATGGTTTATGTTTAGCTTAATCAACGAAAGCGATATAATACCTCTGCTTACTCACAGAGCGTAACACATACAGTCTGCATCTGGTTGTAATTTTAAAGAGAGCAGTATCTAAATAGTACTTACTTTATATTTGTTATATTTATAACCATGGCTCATATGTTTTCAAAGTTAAGTGGAAGGTGTTACGTAGTCAAAGCAGGGAAATAATTGCAAATGTCCTCGACTTCATGAAGCAAGAAGCAGAGATGAAGGAAGAAAATATATGTTCATCCAAGTTCCACAAAAGCCTTAAGAGAGTGAAAGAAAGAGTAGTCAAAGCAACTGGTGTTTCACTGAGTTCCGATTCCAGAGTTCTCAAAGATAAGAGAAAAAAAACATATGAATGAAAGAGTACCATTTGACACACCTGGGAAGAAACATAAGGTCCCTAAACGTATTACAGAAATAGACGATTTCGAATGCGTCATTCGGCGCACGATTCATAATTCCTATGTGGAAGAAAAAACGTGCTAACAATAAGCAGATTGCTCATCAAGCTGAAAGACAACAGAAACTTTCAAGGTGGTGCTACAAATCTCAGAAAAATTATTAAAGATTTAGGGTTCAAGTGGAAGAAACCGAAATCAAATAGAAGAGTTCTAACAGAAAAGCAAAACAAATAAATAAATAAATAAAATAATAAAATAAAAATAAAAAGTAAATGTTGCCATGATAGCTTAGTCGGTTAGACCAACGGCACGGAAAGCCTAAGATCCGTGGTTCAAATCCCGGCTATGGCATTGAATTTTTCAGTCTGATTCTACCTTTCCAAATGAGTATAATTTTATATGTACTTATATCAGCATCAATTTTAAAGGTGGTGTTACAAATTTCAGAAAAATACTATAGTGTATGGAGATGAGTCATACATACACAGCAGTCGTACAACATCTAAAAGTTGGAGTGACGATAGCGAACTAGGTTGCAGGTTCCTGTTGTTAAAGGACAAATACTTATTATCATTCATGCTGTTGGAAAGATTGGCTTCGTTCCAAATGCCCTTCTTTTACAAGTTGCAAAAACAACAGGAGATTTTCATCAAGAAATGAATACAGAAAAGTACATGAAGTGAATCAACGCCATGTTGATACCTAATATGCCTGCTGGGTCTGTTCTGGTCATCGACAATGCTTCACAATGCGTCAACACTCAATTGACAAACCACCTACCTCAAATTCCTTGAAAGAAGAAATGAGAGCTTGATTACTTAGACATAATATAGCTTTAGATGAAAGCATGAGTAAAACAAAGCTATATAACTTAATTAAAGCCAACAAACAGCTTCAGACGTCATACATATGTGACCAGATAGGAATACATCGCCATAATGTACTTAAGACTGCCATCGCATTGCCCAGATCTAAACCCAATCGAATTAATCTGGGTGGCATGCAGAAATATCACTTTTAAATTAAAATATGTGGAGCAGTTATAACGCTAGCAATTTGCTGAAATTGGAAGGCCAGAATGGGAAAATGTATGTCAACATGTTGAATAAATTAAGAATCATTATTTCAAAAAATACGGAATTGCAGAAAATCAAATAGAAAGAATTCTCATCCAAGATAATGGTGCAGAAAGTAGTGACAGCAGCGATGACGTCAATAATGTGAGTGATTCCACAGAAGAGGAAGGGTTATTAGGTGTGGAAGAATTGGAGGCAATGATTGACATTGTTTTTTATATTAAGCGCTTTTTAAAGCGTGGATTTTAATATACTGTATATAACTAAGTTTATCAGCGCAGCGCATAACCGGTTTGCGGACATTTGACAATGACTGTCCCACGCACTCCTGCAGCATGCAGACGACCGGTCACCTCCTGATCCGGTAAGCAACTCGCTTCAAAGCTCTCATTAAGATTTTCATTTTATTTTTTTTTTTTTTTTTTTTTTGTGTGTGTAATGCAAGCAACATTTTAAAGTTTTATGAAATTTCTTTATTTTTTATAGATTTGACAATGAATCTAACAATTGTGTTATTGTGTAATACTACCATATTTAAGAGCTTCACTGCTGTTTTGTGTCACTGTAGTATACATGTAAATGAACAGAAGGCAACATTTATTGAATTAACAATAAAGAATTGTTGTTGTTCATCAATGGCATTGGGGATCCATTGTAGAGTGACATGATTTCTAGTTTCAACTGCTTTAATTAGGCTTCTTATTTCTTTAATATTTCTTGTTGTTTTATTATTGTAATTTACTATTCCATCTATGGCTGATTTTGAGTCTGATAAGATGACTATTTTTTGTTTTATGTATGGTTCCATATAAAATGTTTGCTTTTATAGCTGTTAATTCTCCATCATAGTGGTTTGACGTTTCATCTAATGTTAGATACTGTGTAAAATGTTTACAGTGTACTCCTGCACTGGCATTTTTTTTATTGATGAGGGATCCATCTGTATATATTCTGAGCCATTCTTTTTCTGGGTATCTTTCATTTTCCGTAGCTATTGCTCTCATTTCATCTGGTATATTGTTTTGTTTGTGTATTGTATATATCAGGTCATTCTGATATTGTATATCAGTGTATTCTATTGGACTCGTTACCTCTGTTACAATTGTATTCTTGTAGTTTAAGTTATTAATATATGTTCTGAAGCTTATTTGAGTTTTTAAATTACTTATAGTATCTGCTGTGTGGTACCATTTGTATCTGTTTCTATTGACTTGCAGTTTTTGTGCTAGAGTAATTGCTTTCAACTCATGTTCCAATTCTATAGCCATGTTTTTTGTGAAGCTTTGTAGTACTGTGATTGATGTTGCTTTTACAGCTCCTGTTATTATTCTTAGTGAATTATTTTGTGAAATTTCTATTTTACTTTTAAGTCTCTTGTTTACTGTTGCTAGTAGTTCTCCTCCATACAATAGGTTAGGTTTTATGTATGTTTTATATGTATTATTAAGGAGGTCCATGTTTCCACCCCATTTTATTCCTGATAAACGTTTTAAAATGTTCTTTTTGTTGATTTTATTCGTTACATTGTATACATGTTCTTCATTGATAGTTTTTGATCTAATTCTATCCCTAGATACGTTGTTGTAGTTGCTTCTTGTAGTTTTTTGTTGTTGATTTGCAGGCATATATTTTCTTTTTTATGCTGCATTGTGAATAGTTGATATTGAGTTTTTCGTGTATTTATTTCCATATTGTTATTATTAGTCCACTGTTCTAGAGTTATGATTGCATTCTCCATTGTTGTTTGTAGTTTTTTGTAATGTTTTCCAGATCTTATGTTCTTTTCTGAAGTGCATATTACCACGTCGTCAGCAAACATTCCTACTTGCATGTTACTATTTTCTTTAGTACTTCTACTAGGTCATATATATATATTGATCAGAATAGCATTTGTAACAGACCCTTGATAGTCCAACTCTCATTTGTTTCCATTTAGATATGGCTGTTTTGTATTGTACTGCAAACCATCTTTGGGATAGGAAGATTTGTAACCAGTTTAGCATGTGGCCTGATATGCCGTATGTCTTCATCTTGTATAGTAGCATTTCCCGCCATACTGTGTTAAATGCATCTTTGAAGTCGACAAACAGTGCTACAGTCGTCTTATTACTGAAATTTTCTTTAATGTCCTGTGTGAGTCTTACAACCTGGTGTATTACTGAGCTGTCCTTCCTAAATCCAGCTTGTTCAGGGACTAATAGATTTTGTGTTTCTAGATAGTATGTCAGTCTTTTAGCTACCATTCTTTCTAAGAGTTTTGCTATGTTTGATGTTAAGGATATCAGTCTATAGCTATCTATCATTTGAGTTGGTTTTCCTTTCTTCTTAATGGGTATAATTTTTGCTTTTTTCCATAGTGTTTGTATGTTATTTCTGGTTGTCCAGATTTTATTGAAAATGTTTAATAAAGTATGGAGTGCTTCATGTCCTAAATTCTTGAGCAGCTCTGGATGTATGTTATCTGGACCTGGGCTCCTTTTAATTTTTAGTGTCCTTTGCGTGCTTTATTTCTGGGAGTGTGAATGGCTCATTGAAGATGTTTTGAAAGATAGACGTATCTTCAAGGTTGCTATTTCTTAAGTATTTATTCTGTTTTTTGTTTTTATTTTTTAATGTAGTACTAGTTTTATAGTATGTTGCTAATTTTTCTGCTATAAGGTTATCCTCGTATATTTCTTTATTATCAACATTTAATGGCTGATTTTGTTGGTTTTCTGTATTTATTTGTTTAATGTAATTATGTACCTTAGTACTATTTGTTCTGTAGTCTAGTTTGTTTATAAATTCTTCAAAGCTGTGTTTTTTTTTGACAGTTTTATAGCCTGTTTTAACTGTGCGTTTTCTTTTCGCCATTCTATAACATCTGCTTTGTCTAGTGTCCTTTCTGCTTTTTCTCTAGTTTTATCTCGTTTTGATTTGAGTTGTGCTAACTGTTCATTCCAGAAGGGTTTGTATTTATGAATTTTCCCTCTTGGGATACATTGTTTTGCAGCTTTTAGAATTGTGGCATTTAGTTCTTTCACTACTTTGTTTATGTTTTGTTCCAATTTAATTTCTTTGAAAAGTTTGTTTGTTATCGTTTTATATTTTTCCCACTGTGCCTTTTTGAAATTCCATTTAGGCCTTATTTTTCCCTTTGTTCTACGTGCTTGATGATTTAGATCTTTTTTTGTTATTATGGCTGTATGTCTACTACCACTATATTCAATTACTTTTTTTGTAGTTTTATAAAGAATTGTTCCTTAAATCATTTGGAAGTTAATATTACTCTTTGTTTCCCTTATTATGTACTTTGGAGTTTATTCAATTCAATTGCATCTGTGGATCATGAATACATGATAGAGAATTGTCAACATATGTTTAACAGTATTGTTGTATATAACAATATTAAATAACATTATTTTACAACATACAAATTACAAAAATATATTAGTTATAACCCTACTTATTTGTAGTCAGTTATTACACCTTTTGAAGAGTAATTTGTTACATCTGTTTGAAAAAACTTGTCAGTGCATTAAAAACAGTAATCCATTAAAAGATTCGTTAGCTTGTGTTTAAAAATAGCTACATTTTTATAACCCTAAGTGTACTGGTAAACAGTTACAAAGTTTTAAGCCTGTTACAATAAAACTTCCTGCAAATAGTGTTGTATTGTGTGTTATTAAATCTGTTTCTAGTTTCATAAGTGAGAATGTTTGAAGTTGCTTTAAAATAATTTAGGTTTTGATAGATGTAAACTAAGACATTTTGTATATACAAGCATGGTAGTGGTAAAATGCAGGCCTGTTTGAGTAAAGTTTTACAACTCATTTGTCTGGGTACTCTGAACATTAATCAGATTGCTTGCATTTGCAGTTTAAATACTGAGACACTATTTGGAGAATCGCCCCATAAATAAAAACTGAGTGGAAGCAGGAAAAGTATATCATTTGTATAGATTCTGCTTTTAAGGTGTTGCTGTTGCTCATATCATGTACATACTTTAATTTTTTTAACAACTCGTCCATGCAAATGTTCCACTTCATATGTTGTGTCATAGTTATTCCTAGGAATTTTACACTATGGGCATATTGAATCTTTTTCCACCAAGTTCAATATCAGGTTTTTGTATATTATTTTGTTCACGATGAAAGCATAGTGCATTTGTTTTCCCTTTATTAATTACAAGTCTGTTGTCTTTGAACCAGAGAAAGCTTTTGCATTAGATGATTAATACAGATCCAATTGTTATTTTAGTTATTGAGTTCTATAAATATGCTTGTGTCACCTGCAAACAACCTCTGCAGTATCAATTCTTCATGGTAGGTCACTAATATAAATGAGAAACAAGATAGGCCTAAGAATAGCTCTTTGTGGTACACCATATTCATTAATTAATTTCTTTATGATTTTTCATTCATGGAATTTGTGATTTTATCCAAATAACTAATTTCAACTATTTGCTCTCTATTTCTTAAATAGGATTTAAACCAGTGTAAAGCAATACATCTAATACCAATAGCTGACTATTATAGAGTCAGTTTGTTTAACAGAATTCTGTAATCTACCAAGTCGAAAGCTTTTAGTGATGTCTAAATATATTTTAAGCCCCTTTGCGTACTGGCCAAGGCTGGTGTAAATTAGTTTTAAAAAGTTGCCGAGTGCAGATGTAAGCAGACTTTCCCCTCTATGAAGCCATGCTGTTTACTACTGATAGTATGACACTTTTTGTAAAAGGCTAATAATCTAGAAAGCATAATCTTTTCTATGATTTCTGAAAACCCTGAAAGTAAGGCAATTGGCCTTGGTTACTAAGTTCATGTTCTAATCCCTTTTATATAGTAGCTTTACTTTTGCTAGTTTTAATTTTTCTGGAAACTCCTTTAGTTTGTGATAAATTCACAGTATGGGAAACAGTTCATTTAAGTGTGTGCAGCAAGCTTTATTTATAATATCTGGCATTTCATCATAACGCAATGACTTCTTATTTTTCATTTTCATTATTTCTACCTCAATGGTAGGATATAAAAATATAGAATTTTCTTGGAATGGTAAACTAGTACCATTGCGCATAGAAGGAAAAGTATGATCTCTTCCATTTGCCACCACAAGTTAAGCTAAGGAAGCGGTGGTCACACGAAGCAATGGCAGCACATTCGCCTGCTGATTTAGCCATTATTAGTAAGCTTGTAGATTGTTTTATAATGCACAACCGAAAATTCTTACGATTGTGGCAAATGTCAGTCAGCTTTCTGTCTTCAGATTGCATCTCTGTTACTTAGTGCAGGTTATGTTACATGCTAAGCATCTGCATAACTCTTATTTGTATGAATACAGTGTGTAAAGAAATGCAAGATGCCCACATGTTTCACACCTGGCTGTAAATCTTGCTGTATGATTGATCTACAAGAATGAGACACTTCTTTAAACCACCCAAAGACAGTGGGAGAAGCCCATCCCTAGGAAAGACAGAAAACTTACTCATAACTGTTGTGTATGTGACCTTCACTTTTCTACTAGCTGTTTAATAAAAGTTGATGCTTGTGTAGTAAATGGAGAAACAGTAGAAATACCAAGACAAATATGGAAACTAAAGCCAGATACATTTCTGCAAGTTTCCTAATTTGTCCAAGTATAATGCCTTCAGTTTATGCCAAGGCCGCAGATCATGTGAATGCATGCTCCACACACCCAGTCTACTACACTGCTGGGTTTTCCGTTCTATAACTCCTGCATACTTACTCACAAGTGTTATAATATATATGTAATGAGTGCAGCCTTGTTATAAGTGTTGTTTAAAGTGGTGTCCATCTGCGCAAAGATGTTCTGCACATCGTCGGATGAAATTACCATTCACACGCATGGGTTCTTCTTGTGTAATGTTCATAATATCTGCTTTCATATTGTCCTTAAGTTTGTCTGTGTTGTGGAAATTATTCCTATGAACTTTATTTTTTAGCGTTTAGTGATCCTGTTCTAAATTTATTGACCAAACATGTCTCTACCCTAACTGGATAACCAGGAAATTGCTGCTGAAATTGTCTACATGATTCAGTTTTCATGTATGTATTGTACATAAAAATATGCTCTTCAAGTGTGAATTTGTTGGCAGGCATTTCCGTGAACTAATAAGAGAATAACATTCCTAAGGAAATCGCACACAATACGTGTATTGTCGAAGCACTTCACAACATGAAGACAAAGCAACAACAGCTGATAAATGTATCCTTGGCACGTCCTGCCATCTCAGCCAATAAGGCAGTTGTGGCCTTGCCATAAAATAAGGCACTGTGCAAAGTCTCCCATGAAAAGACACACATTGATGAATGGAAAAAATTGCCTTTAACAATACTTCCTGTATAAATGCAGTCAACAGTGCAAATGAGCCTACATAGAGCTGAAAAAGATGACATGGAGATGATCACTGTGTTGAATAAAGTAAAGAATTAGAAAAGAAATTTGATCAGTACATAACATAAATTTAAAATCGCCAAAGCTAAAATAAATCTTCTAGATAATATTGCAGATGTAAAATCAAATACCGTTTTAACACCTTCAAGACGGTTTATGGTTTACACCTCTTAGCAAAAATAAAAACAACAAAAAAACAGAAGATTATAATGGACACAATGTTTAGAAGGTCAAGTTAAAAAATTAAAAAGGAGTAAGATATGACGAATATCCCCTGTACTATCTACTTTTGAAAATAAAATCTAAGAGTTACGGACAGTTTTAAGACATGATTTGCTTCTGCTTTCCTCGGAAGCTCGCTTAAAAAAATTAGTAAAGCTTCTTAAATGTCATTTGTAGTAACATTATTGTAGCCCCACGTTGTGGTGCCAATTTGTAGTGGTTTATTTATAATGTATTTAACATTATTGTAGCCCCACGTTGTGGTAGCCAATTTGTAACGGTTTTACTTATAATGTTGATGCTTGTGATGTTTGTGTATGTGTGTTTACTTCATGTGAAGCCATCTTGTGACGTCATTCATTTGTTCGGTTTGTAGCTCCATCTAGTGTTAGCAATTTGTGGTAGTATTAGTGTTTGAAAGAATTTTAAGTTTTGTTTACTGTCCTCCGGCTAGCTATTATTTCTCAGTCGAACATGTCTCTTGATCAGAGTGTGTAAACGGAAAGGAATCTTTTATCCAAATATAACACTGATGAAGAAATTTGTTTTATACATTTATTGTCAAACACGTTAACTATCACATTTATACATTGATCTTAACACTCGCCAAACTGAAAGTGTTATAATAACTTCTTACTGATCACTTTTAATCCACGTACTTCAACCTTTTGTATAATTAACCTTACAACACTTTAGATTATTCATAATTCTGCTGCGCGTAACTTGTGAATCGATATCCGACTTTTGCCGTACAAATACTTTCGACGAATTGACTGACTGAAGACGACGTGTAGTGTACACAGATTTTTGATGAACTGGCCGACTGAAGGCGACGTGTAATGTACTAAGAATTTTGATGAACTGCCCGCGATCTACCTCTGACTTGGCTTTTTATACACCCACTCCCCGATATGCCTAAAGATTATAACTGAGTTACTATTGGCTAATAAAACGCGCCAACATTAGCGTCAATTTTTATATCCAATGAAAATTATAAATACATATGCTCTAGGGAAACATTCCAGAAAGTTCTCAACGGAAAAACGCGCCAACATTACGTAACTTCCTCGTTTCCAATAATGATAAACAGCTCACCCCCCCTCTGCATTATTGCACGCTATTATTGACAGTTTCAGTAAGGTCGTAGAAACTTACTTATCAACAATAATTACAGTCAAGAAACATCTCAAATCAATGTCACATAAAAATGCATATTCATATTACAATCATTATTTACATTTAAGTAATTTGTGATACAAATTACTGCATCACCTTGTGCCATGAACTGCCATGCTACAAATGCAATAGGATATCTTTTTAATCAAAAAGGAACAGAATGAACGTGCTGGAGTGCTAATTTTTGATGAAGTTAAACTAGGGAAGCAATGCTGTTTGACATAAATACACTTGTGATGGGGGGAGGGGGGGAATGCATTCTGAAAATGAAAAGATTGCAATAAGGACTCAAATTGAAGACAGTATTTAGATTCTTGACAGTGAAATTCATATTCCCGACTGGAAAAACAATGTGCCAAACGTAATTGAAATGCATGCTGGAAAAGAATGGTTTACACTCATACATTGTACGACAAGATACACTACTTTAAAAATAATAACATGCAAGCTGCTCCAATCTTATCCATCCCAGATCAACAGAAAATGTCCTTGTTTCTCTAAATCCAATTAAATCATTCAATTATGGCAAGGGCTGGTCATATTTCATGTATATGTCAAAAAGTGTTTATGGCATTAAAGATTTTTGGAATGCTTAACTGTGATTCAAGTGAAGTGGCCATAGTTAGGTTGCTGTGAAGAGCTAAGATTTGTCTTCTGCCTAAACTTGTATTTCATTACTTTAAATGTAGATTTTTCTTCCCCACTAAAGAAATAAAAAAGTAGATCACTTTGTCTAAGGCAGTATTTTTGGAATACTTAAAGATTTCCAGGAACTGAAGGCTTCAAAAACGTAAGTTACTGATTTATAGTACATATTATGCATATATGGTTTTATTTCATCACAAATATTAGTGGTGCCATCTAGGCCTCTGTGCTCTGTTGACCATTATGATTAATTAATAGATTTTTTTGGTTGTTTGTGGCTCTGACTTGTTTCTGTTTTAATGCTTTCCCATATAGCTGTGGATTTATTTGAAGCTTGTTTTATATACATGACGTTATGCTGCTTTTTAGCTGCAGCTAATACTTTTATTTATATATATATATATATATATTCTGATATTGATTTTAAAATGCCTTCATGTGCTCACTGGCGTTTCTTTCCCTAAGAATCTTAACCAATTACCTGAAATTTTTATGCCTAAGATGTGCATCTTTGTGTGATATTGTATTTTTCTTTGGCACTGCAATGCTTAAGTTATATGTAATTATATTCATAAAAGTGTTAAAAGCTTCATTCACATTTTTCGAATTTACAACATTGTTCCATGACTCCTTTTGCAGTAGAAAATTAAGGAATGCTAAATTTTCATTTGCATATGATCTAAAAGTATGTTTGTAACAAGTTTCCTCACAAGAGTCTCTCCAAAACTATAACTTAATTTCAACACCTGTGCTGAAGACACATGTATTTATAAGCTAATTCTTTTAAGATAATTTGATCCAGAATGGAACTTCTGCTTGGACTAATTTGAGAGTGTTTACTGTTGTTTCTAACCCATGTGATACTAACAAATTTGCTAAGGGTTAGCAATCTTGTTCAACTAAGAACAGCCCCGTATTTAGGTAATGTTACACCCATGGGCCCAACAATTTTTCTGCCCCCGTCTGCATGATGTTGCTCAAAAACTGCAGGCAGCATGCAGGAAGGCAGTGTTGCCAATTGCACCACATATGTAAGATCTCTGTCTACCTACAATTTCTCTCTCACTAATAAGAATTCCTGCTACGATCACTGCTCTTTTTTTAGTGCACGTGAAAATGTATTTTCAGCATATATATGTATTTCATAATTTCTCAATGTTGCTGCCCAAGGCCTGTGTAAATACGGGGTTGACTAAGAAGTGATATCGATAAAACTGAGCAAACTCTCGGGAGAAAACTCTCGAGAGCAAAACGGAGTAAACTATTCTGCAAGAGCAAAATCTTTGTTTCGTATCAATAAAAACTGTTTACGTGTGCAGAGCATTTTCTCCATAGTGATAGCAATTTACTCCGCTTCTGTTATCGCCACCTCGCAGCTGCATAAACAAACAACCGATACAGCCAGAGTGACCATGCAGTGAGATGACAAACATTTAGGTGTTAACCATTACGACGAGCATTTCCGAAAAAGAACGTGAGCTTGAATCTCAAGCGGGTTTCTTCGAAATCCTAAAAGAACATCCCGTGGTTTTAGAAAAACCCCACTTACCGGAAAGAGGCCAAAATAAAAGGGCAACGGCTTTAAAATAAATAATGAAAATGTATAAGGTAAAATTTGGTTCTCACATAAAACCTTAGCTAGACAACCCACGTTACCGAGATTCGAACTTGGGGCCTCCTAAATGGGAAGTAGGTATGTTACCACCACACTAACACGGTCTTGAGAAACTTTTAAGTAAAATGTATAAGCAAGTACATATGTTTGCACTATATGCAAATTTTAAATTCATTCTGGAAGAAATTGTCGCAGAAGTACTTTTTAAACAAAAAAAGTGATTGCAGCTTTTAAAGTTATTGCTATGGTAAAAGACCAAAATGTTTTTAAAGCTAAAATGTGCAATGTATTTACAAATCCATATATTACTCACTTAATTTTGGAAGCCATGTATAATCTCGGTTATCTCGTCTCTTCTTCGCTGCCCTCTTTCTCTGATACATCCTACAGCTTCCCCTTCCCAAGCGTCTTCCTGATTATTGTTTACTTCAATTTCGGAATCTTCGTCACTTAGATGTTTAGCCACATTATGCAGGACAGAACAGCAGACAATAATGGGGGGAATCTTTTCTGTTGCTAGTCTTATTTTCCCTTGGAGAATAGGAAAACGTTTCACTTGACCAAAGCAGTTTTCTATTATGACACATTCCTTACTCAAGCACTTATGTAAGATCTCTGTTCTGGGGTAAGTACATTACGATGGGGTGTCATGAGCCACGGAGCCGTTGCATATCCAATAGCACCAAGAATTAAGGCATTTGCAAGATTTCCACACATAACCCTACAGGCATCTGAATTTGCCCATATACGTGAATCATGTACTGATCCAGGCCAGTAGCATCAACACTGGTAAACATTTCTTTAGAATCACATGTAGCCTGTACATTAATAATGGGAACGCCTTTTCGTTTAATATAGTCATTTCCATGTATACTGGGTTTCTTAATCACAACATGGGTGCAATCAACAGCCCCTATTGTAGCAGGGAATGCATAACACTCCTGCCATTCAGCTTTTGCAGTTTTAAGTTCATGGACAGTTTTGGGGAACCTTATCCAAATATGCGCTTTTCTTAATATAGCATCCATAACACTATAAATTGTAAGGGACACTGCACTCTGACTTACAACATCATCTTCAGCCACGCCAATTTGAAATCCAGGATCTTCTATATAACGCAAAAAATGCTCATCTTTTGTCCTCTTGCTTCATTGCCATCTTCTTCAAGGAAATGTTCTGCTAACCATTACACATTTTCCTTTTCAAATCGGTAAAGTTGCTTATAGTTAAATAGTAATGCGTCTCGGCGGGGCTTATACACTTTATGCGACGAACAACCACCATGTACTCAGTCATCCTACTTAAAACTTATTGCTCTATCAAGCAGGAGTCGCCTACTGATATAGCTCCAATATTCGAGAGCAACTTCTCCCACTGAGGAGCAACTTATAATTCTTATTGATACGGAAGTGGAGAAAAGTGCTGCCAGGCCAAGGTCACGGAGCAACATCCGTTGGAGAGGAATATTGCTCACAGAAGGAGTAAACTTTATTGATATGAATGTGAGCAATCTCTCCAGAATTGGAGCAAAAAGCAAACTCTCCATTTTATTCATATCACCCAATGTTTAAGCCACCAGCAATGATAATATTTTTACTTTTACTATGTGTGAAAGTTATGACGTCAAGATATTAACATCGCTAGTTGGGCTTCAGTATATGCATATAATAGCAGTTTTAAGAGCTGTTATTTCAATTGCACTTAGTTGTAAATGATGTATACTGAGGCTTTCCAGCTGTTTCATAGAGTGTGTAACAGTATTATTTTTTACGACAATACATGACCCACCATGTTGTTTATCTTTGCGACCAAGGTATAGTTTGGCAGATAGAAGTAGTCTATATTTTCATCACTTAACCAATGTTTGTGTGAGGCAGAGGATATCTACATCCTTTAGCTCATTTTCTAAGAGAACCTCATAGCTATGACAGTTCTGATGGAATAGAGGTACATACTGGGATTTAAAGTTAACTTTCTTGTTTAGCCTATATTCCTGGTTAACTTTACCATTATTTCCAGGCATTTGTATCAGTTTCTCTGCATATTCTACCAATTTAGTGGAATGGGGAGGAGGGTTTCCATGGTGTTGTTTAACATTTAAGATTTCTTCTATCAAAGATATTAGCTTTAACCTATTAAAGTTGAGACGGTAATTTGTATCACAAATTACTTAAAGGTAAATAATTATTTAAATATGAATATGTATTTTTGTGTAACATTGATTTCAGGGGGTTTAATAATTGTAATTATTATTGGTAAATAATAATATACGGCTCTACTGAAACTGTTAACAATAACACAATACTTCAGCAAGGGGGTGAGTTGTTTATCATTACCGGGAACCAGGAAGTTACGTAATGTTTCGCGCCTTTTGGGTAAAAAAAGCTTCTAGAACATTCTCTAAAAGTAATATGTATTAGTGGTTTTCATTGGATAGTAAAATAGACGCTAATGTTGGCGCGTTTTATTAGCCAATAGCAGTTCATTTATAATTTTTAGGTGTATCTTGAGGTAAGCCTATAAATAGCCATGCTCGAAGCCGGTCGCCCCGCAGTTATACAAAATTCTCCGTACACTCCACGTCTATTCCGCAGTTCAACAAGATGTCGCCAATCAGTCCTTCATTTCGTTAAGTTACACGAGAAATCTTATAAAATATTCTAAAGTTAAATATACAAAGTTGAAGTACGTGAGTTAAAAGTGATAAGAAGTTATTATAAACAGTTTCAATATGGCGATTATCTAGATAAATCTGTGAAAGTGTTAGTGCACGTGTGAGACAATAAAACATTATAAAATACATTTCTTCACTAGTAATTTTTGGATAAAAGATTCCTTTTCCGCTTCACAACCTGTAAGAAAAACATGCCTACCTAGATCAGATAATAGCTAGCCGGTGGACATTTAAAATTCATGCAAAATTGCTAACGCCAGAGGGATCTACGGACCAGACCAAAACCAACGAGTGACGTCACACAAGATGGCAACGCAGAAGTCAACATAACATTCTCCCATCATATTGGCTTCCACAACGTGGTGCTACAAATACACAAATACAACACTAAACATCTTTCAAAGTGCACACCATGGATAGTATGAAAATCCCTAGGAAACATAACATCAGCTTGAATTACCACAGCATTAGAGAAGCATGTACCCAACTTATTGATGCTATGGTTATTTGATTGGCTCTCTTTGGAAGATTCAGTAGTACCACCTTGGTATGCAATAAGTTTGGGGGCACTTTTTTCAGGCATTTGTTTATATGAGCCCCTTCATTGTGGGCAACATTGTTGGTCCCACCTATATTTATGACGCAGTCCTTTCTTTCCAATAGTTGGATTCCCAAGTCATGGCCTTGGCTGTTGGCAAATATATACACATGCTGTTTCACAATGATGTTGATGGGATGTTCTTGGCACTGATTATCTTTGGATAGAATTTTGTATCTATTTCCTATTTCTAAGTGCTTAAACAGAGTTTAACAACAAGGTAGATTCTACTTCATTGCAATGATATTTCCATAAAGGTTTTTCTCAATATTACCTAATCAGCAATTGTTTCTGTTTGTCTAGTTCTTACTGGTCTGTGTATTGTTAAAAATATTACTGATCAGCTGTTTCTTTTATGTACTTCTTGCTGTCTAGTGCATTATTATCATAAGAAATTAGTGTAGACAGTAATGAATTATTTGTTTGCCTTTCTTGAAACATTTATATCTAATTCTTTAAATTTAACAACTATCTTTCAGTTCTTATACATTTTTAAGAAAGGCACCTGAATTCTCTTCAAAGATAAACATATTATTGCCTTAAGTTCTGTAGAGACATTAAACTACCCAGAGTCCTGTTGTACTTGTATTTAAACACACTATACTAAAGGGCGCAGTCTTAGAAGGTGTGTTTGCTCAGGTTGACTGCACTGTTGCCAAGTTAGAAAGGGGTAGGGAGGAAGAGAGTAAAGGAGAAGACATAACATCACTAGTTGTCAGATAATGAACTAATGCTAAACATGTGTTGAATGCTTCTACTTATAATTGTGCATTAAGTGTTTATTTACTTAGAATTTCTGAGAATGCACTTACTGTAGATAAGCTGCAAGTTTGGGGTCTTCTTCATAGTTCATATCGGCTCCAATTCAGCTTCCTACAGATTTATAGCTAGCTTTAGTACAATGTTACCTCAGACTTCTTTTTGAAAATCCTCTTCCTGCAGTCTTTTCCAGCATACAAAATGACTTCTCCAGTCCTGCTTTGTGACCATATCAAGTGCAGCACGTATAACCTTTCAACATCTGCAAGATGAAAGTGGTATTCTCAATAGGGGCTTCCCCTTTGGCTTTAGCCCATATAAACTCTATTGGACTGTATAGGCAGTGGTTTAGTGAGGTAAACAAACAATATGATGCTGTTTTTCCAATGCAGTTTAGTCTAGCCACCCCCTTTTTTTTCCCGTGGTTTTCTTTCTTTTCTGAGTCCTCTTTCTTTTTCTTTTTTTTTTTTCCTTTTTTTTTTTTTACAATTCTGCTCTTGTTTGAGAAGGATGAAGTTGCGTTATCCTATTTCCTGGAATTTGTTGATGTAAACAAAACCACATGACAAGAGAGCACCTCATTGGCTGATGGGCAGATAGCATGTCGTCTCTTCCTCTACAAAAAACAGTTCGGTTCAGATCATAACATTTTGTGGTTATTCTCGTGCAGAGAAATTTAAAAAAAACATTATTGTAACAGTTCAATTTATGAAACTAAATGTGTTTGTTCAGATTCACCTATAACTAAATGAAGCATTATATCAGAGGGTTTAAGAGGCTATGAGCAGGTGCTGCAGGTTGTTTCCGGATGAGCCGCCAGTGTACTTTTGCAACATGTTGAGAAAATGAGTGTCATGGCTGAGAATCCTCTGCCACAGTGGAAAACATAAATGCTGGAAATGGAAAGAAGAAATTGTGTTAAATGCCTTTAACAAAGTCTGTGAAAAGTACCCACCTTTAATCGACAATGAATATGTTTGGCCATTCTGTAGGAATAATTGAGCTTCTTTGTTAACAATGCAGAGTTGTTGCTCAGATTGTTTGGATCGCATTTGTTTTCTATTGTGTTTTAACCTATAGTGCTAATCATTTTCTTAACTTGTTGACCCATAAAAGGTCAACACAAAGGAAGTATACTGATATTAGTGATTAAATGAATGATTTCTAAAGCCTAAAGTTAAGAACAGTTTAATCCAATACCTTTAATCACAGATGCCAAACTGTTCAGTACACCTTTTATTTGTCTATTCTTAGTATTATGTGTTAGAAGTTTAGGATGTAAGTAGCAAAATATAGGAATAAGACATATAATGTATAAAACTAATGATCCCCAAGCTGCGCAATATACTGTATTCGCATTCTATCTGAAGCAATTATCTCTCATGGGTACTTAGTTCCCATCATCCTCCACGTGGTGCTTCCATATGCTCGGCGGAGTGATACATTTGAGCTTTGGTTACTTCTCCTTTCAGCTTATAGTGAAAAAGGTATAGGTTTGTCTATGTTTCTAAAGTAGTTGCTGGCACTATCCATGATAATGATTGACTTCTCTTTTAAAATATTTTAAAGTTTATTAATGAACCAGTCTGTGTAGGTATCATTCATTTCAGAATATAATTCCAGTAATAATCCCATGGAAGTGCAGGAGTCCTTACAGAAGATTTTCCCTCTTAGTGTGGAAGAGGATTTTAATAGTACAGTATTTGCCATTGTAATTTCACAGATTTTGTCCAAGTGCTTAAGTTTGCCCTCTTTCACAATGCACAACACAGTATTTACATTCACGTCGCATGCTTTGATTATGAATTCCAGGTTTTGGGAAAAATTTATTTCATCATGCAAATGATAATTAAGCCCTTAGAGAAACAGCACACTTTATAAATAATATATCCAGTCCAGGATACTTGGTGCTCGTATCACTGGTACCTGGTTTTGAAAGAGAAATTGTTAACAAAATATGTATTATAAAAATAAAAACCAGGGTAAATTTATTGCAATAGTTATGAAAAGCACTTAGAAGGCAAGGGGTTTGCCTTACACAAGTAGTGTAATACTGAAGTATCAATTATGATGAATGAATAGAAAAATGTAGACAATCCAAAACAGTTCACTGCTCAGACACCAATAGACATAACACAAGGGCAAGGTTGGAAAGAAAGTACTGAAAATCCAATGATTCATATGAGCAATGCAGTTTGTTTATGAAATGATTACTCAGTGCAGAATGGCTTTTGGAAAGTCAGCTTCAAAATTTCTTATGGCTTTATAGATAAGTTGAAGTAAAAGTATCAAGTAGTATTTTTGAGCCAAGGGAAAAAGGGAAATCTGCTGCTCACACTTGTGCCCTTTATATTTGAACTGGACAACACTGCAACCCTGTGATAGACCAAACATCTCCTACTACCTACCTATAGCTATGCCTTCTAAAAGAACAGAACATGGTTTTACTTCTAAATTAGCTTTAAATGGTGTGCAAAGACTTTGCTATTAGGTATAGATAAGATAAGTTAGCAAAATTATAATATTCTATTTCATGTTCTTTTGGCCAGTGCTGTATAAAATCTAGACCATCTTGGTCATCTAAATAATTTAATAACATACTTAATCAAGGTTAATTTGCTGTACTGATCATTTTGAAGAAGAATCTTTATTCTTTTTGCTCGAGTAATCTGCATGCATTGTCAATGTATGTAATGGAAGCCATGTCTAGTTTAATCTGTATAATTGAAATTCATTTTCATATTGTTTTTAAGTTTGTCTTTATTTCCTTATGCACATGTATAAATTATGATACTTATGTATTTGCATCTCTTTTTGCAGAACTGTTATACAGAAGCAAAAGGTGCAGCAGAACAATTTTCAGCAGGTATTAGCACACATTTATGAATTTTTCAGAACAAATGTAATGTCTGTATACATGCAAAGTCATACTTATAAGGAAATGTGGCATAAATTTTTAATTTTCACCAGCAGCTCATGTTCCCTTTGTATACTAAGAAAACTACAACAGTGCTTAAGTTTAACAATTGAGAAACACTGCATTACATTTTGATTGTTGTGAAAGGACTGTTTTCTGCAATGGTTGTTAATCAATGTACACTACATAGAAATTATGCATTTCATTGTAAAGGCCTTGAAAAAGTAAAGGAATTCAATTTTTTATTTTATTTAAAGGTGAGTCGGAATTGTAACACTAACATCACTTAAGTTTACTCACTTAACATGTTTCGGGAAACCGTTGTTCCCATCATCAGAAGGTTAACTCGACGAGTTAACCTTCTGATGATGGGAACAACGGTTTCCCGAAACATGTTAAGTGAGTAAACTTAAGTGATGTTAGTGTTACAATTCCGACTCACCTTTAAATAAATTCAATACACATCACTGTTTCTAGCTTCTTTTCATTACAATAAAGGAATTCAGTTCACTGGAAATCAGTAGATACCTTAACAGTACCATAATAATTTGGTGGAAGAGCAATAATGTAGGGAAAATTTTCTCTACTACTGGTACTTAACATCAGTATATTTTGTATGTTTATGAGGTTTGAATGTTTGACCAAATGAATGGCACTTTGATTGTCAATGCAAAATTTAGTTGGCTGTCCTACAATAAGTAATTGTTAATTTTATTTAATGTTAAATGACAATGCCAGAAACTATGTAAATAGTCTATTGGTTGCAATAAATGAATTGAATTGACAATATTGTGCACCTCCATAAGAAAGCTCCACAGCCAGATGACCTCCGCTGGTGTATCTGAAGCTGTGATGTACTCTGTGTCATATATCTGGTAATGAATTTTTGTCGATGTGATGACCATCCCACAGGACCCTTTTGAAAGAGACTCAACCAACCTCTTGTTCAATGAATATCATAATCTCCTCAAAGTTAGCATGAATACATGATCAATTAAACATTTTCTGCAATGTACCATATTGCTAATGGTTTTGTGCCTTCAAAATATCTCATTCTTTTAATGGCCCTGTGGTCTAAGCCTGGAATTTTCAAAAATGCTCACTATGCTCATGGCAAACATTATGTTTGGTTTGAAACTCTTGCTATAACATTAAGCTCATCAGTATGTCTTGTCATTCTGTTCCTTGTCAATATGTTTTGGAGACTGTCCGCTACGGAATGCACTGCCAAGAATCAGAGGGTGTCAAAACTGCCTTTGAATCTTCCATCTTAAACTTCTGCAGTATGTGGGTTGTTCACAAAGTGGACTTGGTATTTTTGATTCAGAACCCTTTGGCTGTTTCATGAATACTTCTTTTAATTCTCCATTGAGAAAAGCCATTTTAACATTAAACTGTTTTATTCCATATCTCTTGTGGCTCTAGTCTTATTAACTCCTTAGTGCCTGGTGTAGCATATTTTATACAGTTGTTTTGTTTAAGGCTTTACATTTTTTTAATGACTTTTCTTTTTAATTTTATATTATATTAACCCTTAACAATAAAATACAAATGTTTAAAGCTATTTTATATTGTAAAAATATTATTTTTTTTATAAAGAATAAGAAGCAAAATCCATGCAACTGCAGTCAAAAGTAACCCCGTCAGCATGCTAGTGTGTCATCACACTGGTTATTTTACGTGGGCCCTCCCCATCCTTTACCACAGGCTCATTTAACTGCAGTAGCTGGGATTCAAACTTGCAACATTTGCCTTTGAATGGATGGCCGGTCCATTTCATCTTATTTTAATGATCACAACTATTTCGCTTCTGTTGTGCCTGTGAAAAAAATATGAAAGCCATTTAGGAATAGAAGGAAGAGAGCAAAATAATTCCAACATGAAGGGGTTAAAATTCAACAGATTCAAATAACAGTAGAAAATATTTCCTTCAGTAACACTTGGATATAGTCTAGCCGTGTAGCATTCAACAGACCCATCAGGATTCAGCTTTATGTAATATACCCATTTATGTCCGACAAGGTGATGGTACCAAATCCTAAGTATCCATTTTACTTTAGGAGTGCCATTTCCTCTTCCATTGTTTGTATTCACATTGAAGATACCTTAGATGTTATTGCCTCTGCATAAGTTTGTAGTTCAGTGGTGATTGCAGAGCAAGCAAAATTTGAGTTATGATGATAAAATGTAATTAGAGCTGATCTAGATTCCTAAAGATTATCCTTTTGTATCTTCTTCCAGTTCATTAACTTCTTTATATTAACATTTTCAAACTCATAGTGCATGATTTCCTCATTCTTCCCTGATAATGCAAAATGAGCATACCTGAGGAGGTCCTTCCAAACTGCATTAAGTTCACCCATGGAAAACATTGAATTTTGTATGATTTTTGTATTATTCTGAATATGCTCTGGTATCCCGTGATGTGATGGCTGTCTTCATCTAATTGTATTAAAACCCCTTCAAAATAGTGCATGAAACTGTGTTCATGGCAAACCGTATCCCGTCCAAATCTTTGTCCCTACCAAACCATATTCTGCCCAAGTCCAATCACATTAAATGCTCATTCTAAGGTTGTGTGTCAACTGTCAAGTTTCCTCCATTGAGAAAAATAGGTGCCAATTTAGAGTATGTCACCCTTAGTGTCAGTTCAGTGCCATTGCAGTCCAGTTGTGCATGTAATACTTGTGAAAGTGGAAGAAATGTCTGTAGTCGAGAATAGCAGGGGAAGCATGAAAACAATGAAGAAAGCAGCAGAACAGTAACAAAATGAACTTCTTTATGTACATAATAAAATAACAATTACTAATACCCTTGTACCATTTGTTTAAGTTCATAGCTGTTTGGGAAATCAATGCTTTCATTAAAATACTATGTTTTCTGCAATAATCATGTAACTTACAATATCTCATGATCCGTGTTTCACAACCTAAGAACCATAGTCGGCAGATATCACAAGGGGCCATTATTGATGATAGTATTCACACCAGGTGCACTATACTTTCAATATTTTAATATTACATATTTTTAAAGATCATTAATTCTTTATATTTAATTTATGGAGTTTCTTGAATTTCAAATGTAATAAAAACAATGTTTACAATTGGAGAGTCATACTACTCAAGACAAATTAGCCTCTATTGTCTCTGCCTGACAGATATTCATAACAAGCTCACTTTTATTTATGAAATGAGAGCAGTCAGGAAGGAAAGCTGTGGAAGCAGCTTTAGCAATCTGTGACTTTATAGAAAAAATAGAAGTGAACAAGAAATGTTTCACTTTTGAGGCTCTTTGCTGATGGCTGCGTTGGCCAAAACAGAAATATATATATAATTTATGCAGTGATTGTATTTTGTATCAAAAGAGTCATCAAACGTGACAGAAGTAGCATTCTATTTCTCAGCAAGAGGCCACTCCTACCTACCACCTTCATAGGGTTTTCAGGATTGTAGAAAAACAGTTTCAGAAAAAAGAAGAGATACTGGCATTCAGCGCTTGAAATGTGCCGGTATACCCATACCAGTACTTTTCTGCATCAGTGAATTTCATATCGATACTTTTTATTTGAGAAAATTCATACCAGTATGTTATTTGCCATAAGTTATATTAAACACAAAGTAATATGAGTAGTACATCAAATCTTGCTCAATTACTTTGTTATTCAAATCACAATTGGGGTCAGATGGTACTTGCATCTGTAGACACATGATACGCTAGCAACAATGTAATATAAACGAACTGTCTTTGGTAGTTTTTAAATATGAGAGTTGCATGGCCATGCATGCAACCTTAAGAATATAACATCGGATCCGTTACAAGCTACAGTTTATAACCTGAATGCCAGCTTGTAAAGAAACACAACAGAAGATAGTTCAAAACTTAACTATAAGTCTATAAAGATGAATACGTTAGACAAATTTATAAGCAAAAAGAGAAATACAGATGGTGATATACCTGATGTTGTAATAGATAGTGATAATGCATGTATTGTTTCTAGTACCAACATTTGTGTTTCTGAAACAACCAATTTAAATTCTGAACTTTTTCCTACATAGGTATTGAACCAAGGCAGTGGCTTCAGAAACTGAAAGAAAATGATCGGCTTATGATTCATAATGAGAAACCGGGTTGCAGGGTGTGTCGTGATATATGTTCTGCCGGGTTTTTAAGACTCTGGGCCTTAGGTTTTCTTCCGAATGAAAAAGTGTAATGTTGTGTGTTTAGGTGGCAATGATGAAAAAAGGTGGCAGTCAATTCCAAAGAAAATATTTGACCACAAAAACAGTAATGTACATCAAACAGCCATTAAAATTTTGACTGAAGCAAAAGAATAGAAACTGCAAAATGAAGTATCCACAGAAGAAAGAGCTCATCATGAGAATACCTGTCATGAACAGCAAAACTTAACAGGCCATCCTCTACTTGCCGATGCTGTTACATATGCAGACTTTAAATGCTTTGGAGGTAAGTGGAGTTCTGCAATTAGATCACTGCAGAAATTATGAAACACCTTTCAGAATGAATGAAAGGCAATTTATTTAAATCTGTAATAAATCTCAATTTAAAAAATGGAGTAATGATTGATGAATCCGCCACTGTTAGTAAGAAAACAGCTCATTCTGTCTGCATTAAAACTATTTCCTGATTCATCTGGATCCAGTACATTCTTTTGTGGTTTAGTAGAATTCAATAACACTTGTGCAAATAATATTTTAGATGCAATGTTGAAGTGTTTACATAAACATGGCTTCACAAGAGTATCTTTCACATTATTTGGTCTCGTTTGCTTCGGAGTGCTTCAAATATGTTGGGAAGGAAGAAAGACATTGCACTATGCTGCTGAAGGTTATTTCCAGATGTCCTCGTCTGGCATTGTAGCAATCAACTTTTGGAGCTTGCTGTCAGTATCATAGTTAATGAAATTATTGAAGTTGATCACATGCAGCATTTATTTGATAACCTCTGTAGTTTGTATCCGCCTCACCAAAAAACCAATATGAACTGCATGAATGTGCTCAATCATTAAGTGTAAGTTTAAGAGCTATCGGGTGAATACTTGGAGTTCGATGGATTGCTTCCAGCACCAGATCTGTTCGAGCAGTTTGGCATAATTATGAAGCTCTTGTTAACCACTTCAAGGCAGTTAGCAATGACCCTAATAGAAGCAGTAAAGATATAGCAACTTACAAAGGACTTAAAACTATACTGACTGATGATTCTTTCATAATTAACATAGGTCTAATGTTGGGCACCCTAATAGACCTTGAGGATCTATCGTTAGAACTACAAAAGTGCACTGTATCATTGCCATATGTTCATAAACTATTAGAAACCAGAATTCATGTTTTAAATTCGTTGTCCTCTAATTTGGGTGAGAACTCCAAAGAAGCTATACAAGCTGTATCTCTGTAGGAATCTTCCACAATATCCCTTTGCACGAAAGAAAAGTAAAGGAAATCAAACAAGGACAGTTCTTCCAAGTCTGAGTAATAATCTGGCAGCATGTATGCAAACAACCATAGCCGCACATTGGTCTAAAGATCGCACTGTAGATACAACTGAAATTAAATTCAAACAGCTGATGAAAAATCTAGAAGCTTTAGATATTAGCAAATGGCCTACTGATCCAGATATTTGTTTTGGAGATTCTTCCATTAGAAGTCTAGGAAGAAATTTCAACATGACGCCAGAAGATGTACAACAGTGTATTTGTGGGTTCCATTCTTCTGAACCACAGTTTGCAGCTCTTCAAAATCAATGTGATTTGAAGCCTTTACTTAACATTAAGCATATCAACAGCAGAGTGTGAACACGTATTTAGTATAATGAATGAGGCATGTACACCTAAAAGAAATTCGTTACTGCTGGAGACAATTGCAAATTTAATATTTATCCAGAATAATGGGCCCCTCTCCATCTTTTTCATCCAAAAGAACACATACGAGCCTGGATTGGAAAAGGAAGATGCCATGCTGACGTCATGATTAGCAAGTCCCGCTTACTGAAGAAAGGAAGTCAGAAGACAACCCTAGAATGGAAGCTGTATGGAAGTACTGCTTCTAACGTGTAAGTGCATAAGCGTATATTTCAGTATGCATGTTTTAGATGTTTCAATAATGCCAGTCTATATGAAATCTTGAATTTGAAAACTCAGTCCTGTTCTTCATCATTATGAGGTGGTTCTCTCCAAGAAAGACTCCTGCATGGCGCTTATGGCCTGATTGCATATTTAGATGGTAGATGTGGCCACCAAAGCCCAAATTTTGCACATTTTTGCAAACTATAACCAACATGATGAAAAAGGTGGTATAACTAATTTTATCATAAGAAAGTATACCAGCACTTATATATTTCCATTTCGAGCACTGTTGGTACCCAAACAATACACTGAACTTCACAAGGCTGTTGGCTCTGCCCAACAATTGCCAAATCTGAAACTATAGGTCACTGCAAAAATGTTTCAAAAAGTTGAATGGGATCAAGGACAAGAAGCGTGCAATACTGAAGATAGTAATGAAAAATGGAAACCTCAATATGGTAATTAAAATAGAACCTACTTATTACATCAACAATCCATCCGAAACCTACACTTCAGTTTTAAAGGTGGAAGTTTCCATGATATATCGGAACAATAAGTAATTCCTCTACAAAGTAAGATTACACAAGAAAAGAAAATTAATGTTGAGATTTTGCTGACCAAATGGTTTGGGAGTGATGGAAGACCATAAAGACTTGCATTTCTACACCACAGTTTTTTGGAATCTGTCTAACCTCCCAAAGAACAGTTGGAAGATGAGGGAAGAATGGCAAGGCTTTGAAAAGTGCTGTGTTCTGCATTATTAAGATAATGAAGGAACACTGTCACATTATTGTACTTATGTTCATACTTTAAATACATCACATATTAGATGATAAACAGAAAATTTTTAGGTGAACACCACAGATTATTCAGAAAATATTGGTAATAGTAATGTACAAATTCAGCTTTATTAAACAGTATATGAGTCAATATTAGCAAGGAGCAATTCAAGTAATGTTAGGTATTATTTATACAATTTCATTTGGTTAAATTCTTACAAACATTGAAATAAGAAGTTCTCTTTGTTTGTTCGGTTTACTTCAAACAGTATTATGTCCAGGATATTTTCTTAGCTTCAATGCTGTTTGATGTACAAGTTATTTCTAATAATTTTTAATTTTCTGCCCTTAGTTTACATATAAATAGTTTTCTTCTATCTCGAAATATTAACCTATTAATGCCTAGCGTTGGCATATGGTAACGCATGTAAAACATTCTTAAAATTGTTATTGGGCTTTCAAAAATTACACTGGAGGTGTGGTACCACTGCTAATTGCTCTGTAAAGGAACTGCATTTGCGACAATATAGTGTTTATTGTTGTGTTTGTTACAATAATAACATACAGATTCTTTGAAAACTGCTATCGCTGAATGTGGAGCAGAAATGGACATCCATTTCGAGTAAGTATGTTTTTATGTGCTTAGAGTTATTATGTGGATTATTTTCTGGTAGTATATTTCTTTATATAGTGCAGTATGTATTCTCTGGGAGTTACAAGGTGATTCAGAGAAAAACAGGTGAAATTATGGCTTCCTATTTCCAATGTTACCATATGGCAATGCTAAGTGGATATACTCAGTAAGATGTATATTTCATTATGTTGTTTCAGGAAAGGGCTTTCACTTGTTGAAGCACTGGAGATAATTTACATTGATGATATTGATGGTGATGTGTTTATTGATCCTCCAGTATCAAACGTAGACACAGATGAGGATTCTGTGTAATGAGAATGAAGGCGGAGTATCTGACAACCTGACATCTCGCCAATTACTGGCTAACGCTCGAATAAGGTTACCAACAACGAAAGAATAGGTATTGACCAAAACGAGTACAACCCATTGGTACAGCCACCCACACTAGAGACAGCTTCACCTGAAATTGTATCTCCCGATATCCGAAAATTATCAAATGGGCGGCTGAGAGGGAAACAACTGAAAAACGACGGGAGAAAGGTTGATTTTGACATAGATAAACCTACTGAATTACCAGACTGCACCAAAAGGAGTTGGAAGACCAGCAGCTTCACGGATATCTCTTAGTGGTCGCATGTCAGATTCTATAAGATTTGGCAGAACTGACCACCTTGTCCAGCCAACGAAATGAAGAAAAGGTGTGCTAATGACAACTGTAAATCAAGTGTGAGAACAGTGTGTTTGAAGTGTAGTGTTGGATTGTGCATAAACTGCTTTATTCCCTTTCATACTTTTAGATTTAGTGTGATTTTACAAATGCAGAAAACACTAATGTGTATATACCATAAGTGTATTTTTTGTGGAATTATACAATATGTTTTTATACTTAGTTAAAATTGTTAAATTTTTTAGGTAGACAGTATTACCTTTAATAATGATGTAGAATAGTAGCCTGCTGAAGTTTCACAATATAATTTCTTAATGAAAATTATACGCCATAAAACTAGGTAGTGGGAGTGCCTAGCACTACCATATCATAACGGCAAATATTTTCAAAACTGTGTAATGAATACTTAGTTTTGTATTTTATTCAGTGCATCTGTGTTACATAGAGACATAATAATCTAGAAAATCAATAAAAATTAACAAAAAAATAATTCAGGCACTAATGAGTTAATATCAGTGGAATTGTTTGGAATGGACCACCTCCTCTGTTCTCTGAGATATGTTCTTGGTTGGTTGATCCTTCATTGAAAATGACATCACAATCCTTTTCAGAGGATTAAAAATATTTGAGTTAAAAGTGTAACCATCATAACCACTATGATCAGCCTTTCTGACTTGCTTTTCCATTTTGATCAAAACTTCTTTGGAAGGTGTACATGGGTAGTAGATCTGTACTTTCTCAAGTGTTTCCAAGATGGTTTCTTGTTGAACCATTTTTTAGGGGAGTAACATGGTTGTTTGTTTTGCATGATTTTGTATTCAAAATGTATATTGTAGTATAATTTACTAGTTTTTCTAATAAATCTTCAGATATCTGTGAGTCTATTAGCATTGTGCATGTATATTCTTTGTCTTGGCTATTTTCTTGTTATATTCTGGTATTTTGTTCTGGTGTACCTGTAGGGTCAACTTTTCATGCATTAAACACATTTCTAAGTTTTTATTAATATGGTATGTCCCATTGTCACTTCTAAGAATCATAAAGTTTGTTTCCTGTCTGATTTTCTATTAAGTTCTGAAATTCTACAAATACTGAAAGAAAGTCGTCTAAGAAACAAATGATATAATAATTTTACCTGCAATTAATGGCTATGGTGCTTTTCTACTTAAATTTGAGTAAATTCACCTATAACTTTTTTACCTTGATTCTGAATTAGATTTAAATAATTTCCTAAACATTTTGTTATGCTGACAGGCTTCACAAAATAAATCCTTGACATTCTTCATGTCTATATCAGAAATTAAATTTTGGTTCACAATTATGTTTTAAACCTTTCAAATAAATATGTCCAAGTCTCTTATGCCAGAGCATAACTGAATTTACTGAGACAGAATTAGCTTGTTCATGATCAGGATGCTTAAACATTTAGTAGCACTCATTTGACATTTTGATACCTTCTACAACAAGCTTTGATTCCAAACCTTCAGCTTTTAATATAAAAAATAACTTACATACCTCTTTTAATAACTGGAAATTAACTGAGGTACATCAAAGCTTCCATATACTGGTAACCAGTTTTATAATTTGACAGATCTTATTCCTGCTGAATGTGCAAATTAAATATTCCCTATTTGAACAAGCGATTCCTGAACTGCTCTGAATGTAATAAACCAAGCCTTCTGTGACGTTGTATGTTTTGATGCTGCACTATGTACTAACCAAACATCCTTATGACCAAAAGCTAAACTGTTTTTCTTTCTGCACGAAGAGCTTGATGACCAGCATTAACACTAACGTCACTATGAGTATTACAAATTAAGTTTGGACAAGAGTTTTATACAATCAGTTTTGAAATGTTTCTTTCTGTGGTAATGACATTCATTCTTCTTTATCTTCTATAATTCCACACCATCTTATTCTTCCACTCTTGGTTCATTTTCAGTTTCATCTGGTTCTGAAGTCTTACAAATGATTACTTTATCCCTCTCCTCAACAGCTAATGTGACATTAATAACAACTTTTAATTTTCCTGACATTATTTCAGGAAATAAACAACTGTTTACATTTGATGTAGTTTTGTTGTCCCTCCAAGTTGAAACTTAATTGATTCTCTAATCTCATTGATTTCTGCTGTAATATCTCTGCTGTATCTGGCTCTAGATTAGTTTTTATAACTTCAGAAGCTTTTAGGCATTACTATAACATTCCGTAAACACATTCTATACTTTTCCTGATTACCCTAAAGAAACACTGATAGAATTGCACATTGAATCCTGCCTGTACCATAACCATTGCTGCTTGTCCTTAATGTCTAAAAGAGGAAAGAGTGCATGAAAAGAGAAAGTGGACTGTCATTAAGTGATGATACTGATGCCTACTCTTCACCTCTGATTTAAAAAAAAAAAAAAGTAGATTATATGTGTTAAATTAAAATGGATGTGAACAACTAAAGCAGTAATAATAATAATAATAATAATAATAATAATAATAATAATAATAATAATAATAATTATTTTTATTTATTTATTTATTTATTTATTTATTGCCCATAGACTCAGTTACAAGTTTCGAGCACTGTCAAGCACAAAGATAAAAGGTTGAATTACAGAATGTTTACACTTGTTGAAAGGATATTATATAGGATTGCTACTGTAAGTTAAAGAAAATTATTGATATTATACACAGACTCTTTCAAGCATTGTCAAGTACAAAGAAGAAAATCATTATATTATATACAGGATTGTTTAAGAGATATTTTTTTACACTTTGTTTGAATCTAATGCTCTTGCTTTCACTTTTTACTTCAATTGGTAGTTGATTGTGCATATATAAACCAATTATAAAAGGATCTTTATTTATAGATTTTAAGTTATAATTATTTTGGTGCAAGTTCCATTTACACCTTGTGTCATCACCATTTTATAGATTTTAAGTTATAACTATTTTGCTGCAAGTCCCATTTACACCTTGTGTCATGACCATTTTATAGATTTTAAGTTATAATTATTTTGGTGCAAGTTCCATTTACACCTTGTGTCATGACCATTTTATAGATTTTAAGTTATAACTATTTTGCTGCAAGTCCCATTTACATCTTGTGTCATGACCATTTTATAGATTGTAAGTTATAACTATTTTGCTGCAAGTCCCATTTACATCTTGTGTCATGACCATTTTATAGATTGTAAGTTATAACTATTTTGCTGCAAGTCCCATTTACACCTTGTGTCATGACCATTTTATAGATTTTAAGTTATAACTATTTTGGTGCAAGTCCCATTTACACCTTGTGTCATGACCATTTTATAGATTTTAAGTTATAATTATTTTGGTGCAAGTTCCATTTACACCTTGTGTCATGACCATTTTATAGATTTTAAGTTATAATTATTTTGGTGCAAGTTCCATTTACACCTTGTGTCATGACCATTTTATAGATTTTAAGTTATAACTATTTTGCTGCAAGTCCCATTTACACCTTGTGTCATGACCATTTTATAGATTTTAAGTTATAATTATTTTGCTGCAAGTTCCATTTACACCTTGTGTCATGACCATTTTATAGATTTTAAGTTATAATTATTTTGGTGCAAGTTCCATTTACACCTTGTGTCATGACCATTTTATAGATTTTAAGTTATAACTATTTTGGTGCAAGTCCCATTTACACCTTGTGTCATGACCATTTTATAGATTTTAAGTTATAATTATTTTGGTGCAAGTTCCATTTACACCTTGTGTCATGACCATTTTATAGATTTTAAGTTATAATTATTTTGGTGCAAGTTCCATTTACACCTTGTGTCATGACCATTTTATAGATTTTAAGTTATAACTATTTTGCTGCAAGTCCCATTTACACCTTGTGTCATGACCATTTTATAGATTTTAAGTTATAATTATTTTGCTGCAAGTTCCATTTACACCTTGTGTCATGACCATTTTATAGATTTTAAGTTATAATTATTTTGGTGCAAGTTCCATTTACACCTTGTGTCATGACCATTTTATAGATTTTAAGTTATAACTATTTTGCTGCAAGTCCCATTTACACCTTGTGTCATGACCATTTTATAGATTTTAAGTTATAACTATTTTGCTGCAAGTTCCATTTACACCTTGTGTCATGACCATTTTATAGATTTTAAGTTATAATTATTTTGGTGCAAGTTCCATTTACATCTTGTGTCATGACCATGTATTTCACCATTTGTTTTAGGTTTGTGCAGTTTCAGTCAGACAGATTACTCTATATATGTACAAAGACACTACAGTAAACAGTTTTTCCCTTTTGAAGACTTCCTTACAGGATTCATGTTTTCCCATTTTGAACATTGTTCTGATACATTTTTTTTTGGGGGTATTATAACCCTCTGGTTGAGGGTATTAGTACAGCCAACCCAAACTTATATGCTATACTGGATGTACGAGTAAATTAAGCCATAATATAGTTTTGAGAACATCCATGTTACATGCTTTTGCAAACTCTCTCAACAGGTACAGGCCTTTACTAATTTTTTTTTTACATAGGTTATCAATATGATTAGTCTATACATATTTATCAGCCTGTATACCTAAGAATTTGTATGAGCGGGATTCCTGTATCACTGTACCTACAAGGTTAATATAAAACATAGCATCTGTTTTCTTATTTTGTAGTTCGAATTTAAATATGTTAGTCTTTTCAATGTTGTTCATGAGGCTTAAGGATTTGAAACACTTATCTATCCTAAGCGATTCCTTGGTAGTTAGTGGCTGAAGGTCATGATCATTATTTGCATTACAGATAATAGTGGTGTCATCAGCATAACATAATTTCACAATTTTCTGAAGCATGCATGCCATTTATATAGAGCATAAAAAATAAAGGTCCAAGCACTGAGCCCTGTGGTAGACCATGTTTGACAATTTCTGCAACAAATTTAACTTTTGCTGTGTTAATTCTTTGTTTGAAGCTTATTTCTGTGTATTGTATTTGCCCTTTTAGATATGATGAGATTAATCTGTTAGCAACCACACTATTTCCATATTTTTACTTTCTCTACTACGTATAGTAAGTAGGGGAAGTATTGTATTCCACCAAAAAATTCGATACCGAGATTTCACCAGAAATACATGTTTTGAGACCCCTGAATCCAAAAAAAGCATTTTTGGGAACATGTCCATGTGTGTGTCTGTCTGTGAACAGCATAACTCAGAAACGAACTGTCGGATAAACACCAATCTTGGTATTTAGGTTCAGTGTCTTCCAGAGATGCGACACGAAGGTTTTCAAGAAAATCCCCCCACTCCAGACTACCCTTTACATGGAACATTTTTCGAAAATTTTAATTTTCTCAAAAATGGCTCTAACGATTTTGATTAAAATATCGTATGTTTAAGATATTGTCATGAGAAATGAAATGTATATCTTGAATTTTCTGGGAATGTCTCCAAAAGTATTCTTCATTGTGAACGACTTTTGCATAACTGGTAAACCATAAGAGATAGACAAAATTTTACTACATAAAAAATGTAGATCGCGTTAAAATACACAACTTATGTCATATACATTTCTTTTGTTGAGTGAACCGTTTTCGAGATATTGCTTGTTATTCCCTTAAATTTTCCAATACTTATACTTTTCTCTAATTCGTTATTCATTTTTGTATGTCCTGGACATGCAAAGAGAATGGAATGCGCCACATAGCAACCAGCGTTAAAATATTTGACTATCGCTTAAAACCTACCATATTCCCCTTGCATCTACAAGAAAATAAGCAATAAGATTGATATCTCGATTAACATGAAGCATATGGAGAATAAGCGTTTGTAAAAATAGTTTGTACAAGAGTAGAGAAAGTCATGTGAGTGTAACACATCAGATTTTTCTAATATTAAAAGCAATATATCATGTTGGACACAGTCGAATGCCTTAGATAAGTCAAATATACTAGCAACTTTCTTTTTGTCATCCAAATTGCTTAAGATATTATGAACAAAATCTATCAGTGCAGTGATAGTGGACCTTTTAGCCCTAAAACTATGTTGAAAGTCACTGAGAACGTTATGTTTTTCTAAAAAAGCGATGATTGTTTTCATTAGTACTTTTTTATACAACTTTGCAATTACAGGAGTGAGAGAGATTGATCTGTGGTTTTGCATCATTCTTTTGTCATTTATTTAAAGGTGAGTCGGAATTGTTACACTAACATCACTTAAGTTTACTCACTTAACATGTTTCGGGAAACGGTTGTTCCCATCCTCAGAAGTTAATTCGACTGGCCCGTGTTGTTGGTGTTTCCGTTTTTTGGACTGGATCCTGTGGTGGAGAAATGTACTTCCAGAGAGGATTTGGTGGCGGCAAATCAAAATTCATTAGATGTGTGTTGTGTTTTAGAATGGTGATCTTCTCCCATGCATCTAATTCGGCTGCAAATTTGGCTGGTTTGACTAATGTATACAATACAATATCAACGTAATTCTTTTGTCACCTTTTTTGTTTATCACAGTAACAATGCTGATTTTTAAGCAGTCTGGAAATATGCCCTGCCTTAGCGATTCATTTATCAGATAGACCAAGGAGGTGATCAGAAAGTGTATGCATTTTTTTCAAAAGTTGGAACTAATGCCATCCCATCCAGTGGAATTTTTGTTCTTAAACCCTTTAAATAAGCCTAGGGCCTCATGTGACGTAGTATCATGTAAATAAAGAGAGTTTAGAAGACCTTTAGTTTTATAATCTGAAGCATTAGGAATATTTTGGGTACTATTTTGTGTACTAGCAACATTGATGAAATAATTGTTTAAGTAAGATGTTAAAACACTGGTCAGCAGATTAAAAACACTTGTTGCTCCACTTACTTAAAATTCTATTCCAACATGTTTCAAAGAGACGTGCTCTTTATCCTCAGTGAGCCAGCCAATGTTTTAACATCTTATTGACATGTTCCACTGTTTTAAACACTTCATTTTAATTATTAGTTTTAAATTGTTTAAGTGATTACAAATTAGCAGTGGATTTTGTTCTATTGTGTTATTGATAAAATTGATATTTTCTTGCTTTATATTTTCTTTTTTTCAGCTGTTAATTATCATCCATGCCATTTTTAAGTAATTGCTTGTTTCCGAGAGTTTGCTGATAACCTTCTGTGACTTACTGTTTATCAGCTCACCCTCATATGCTTTTTTATATTATTTATGTTTATAGTGCTCAGATTTTGTTGATTTAGCTAGCAGATACATGTCTTTGATTTTATTTCTCAGCATCATAGCCTCACTAGAGATCCTTACTTTGTGTTTATCCAAAACTCTTAATTTAAAAAAATTAAAAATTTTAGTTTGAAATCAAAAGAACTAAAATAATCATTTCTATGAGTTCAAATTATTGAAACTAAAATTGATAATCCAATTTAAAAAGAGATTATGTATTCCATAATTGATATATGTATGTATATATATATATATATATTCCAATATATTCCAAGTTTTATTTACCATAGGACAGCATAACTCAATGTTATGGTTTAGAATATTGTAGAACTTATTCCATTTATCATTTATATTTTCAATGCTATACAATATCTCCCACTTTTCATTAGAAAGACAATTTTGTAATTTTAAAATATTAGCTTTTGTAAATTCCTTACAGGTTCTTTTTTCAATGTGATCTGGTTTGATAATGTACAATTATGTCTAAATATTGAGCATAATGATCTGATAGGTAATTAGTCATGTTACCGGCAACATATTAACCCTCCCTTAGGTTAGTGAGTATATAGTCTTCTTCTTCTTTATCTGTTTAACCTCCTCTTATGTAGGACTTACACCCCCCAGGACTTACAGGCGGGTGCCTGGGGTCAGAGGCCCGTCTAGGAGCAGACACTCATGGGTCAGATAGAATATCCAGGATGGGTGATCAGCCCGATGCCTGAAGGAAGTAATGAAACAAAATGTTGGTGAAATTGATGAAAGGAAAGATGATGATGGAGCAGTTGGTGGAATGAATGGCGGGGGAAACCGGAGAACCCGGAGAAAACGCGCCCAGACGCTGCTTTGTCCACCACAAATCCCACATGTGGGTCCCTGGGATTGAACCCGGGCCGCTTCGGTGAGAGGCGAGCGGTCTAACCACTCGACCACGGCACCGCCCGAGTATATAGTCAATAACTGAATTAGAATTTATAGTTTCCCTAGTTGCATCTTGTTTTATATTTTAATATTAAATGAGTGAAACATGTCCTGTAGCATTTTGAAGTCCCTGTTCTCATAGTCTGCATGTATATTAAAGTCACTCATTATTATTTTGCTACTGTGTTTTAAACAACACCTTAACACTGTATACATACATTCAATAAATTGAGTTACACTGGTATTTGGTGATCTATAAACAGCAATGAAGTTAACCTTTTCATAATTCACTTCTATTTGGGCCCCTACAATTTCACATATCATTTCACACTGAGTTTGTGTATTTTTTCTAATCTGGTTGTTATGTTTTGGTTATTTTTAGCCAGTAGTGCAATTCCACCTCCCCTATGTTCTTTTCTGCTACATATATCAATAATGGAATAATTATCAACTTTACATAAGAATTCCTGATTTTGTTTGAGGCTGTATTCAGATACAGCCACAATGTCAGCTCCCACCTTGTTAATGAAAGTTGCAAAGGATTCCCTTTTATTAGATAGGTACTATATATTTTGATGTACAAATCAAACTGATATTTTTGGTTGTACTTGCACAATTGCCTCCCTGTTTTCTACCAGTTTTGTTTATAGTTTAGCTGCCGTAGTCATTGGTATATTATTTTGTTTGTCATCATCTGTATTCCTTGCTAGTTTACCATTTTCATGCATATATTAATTACATAATTTATCATCACTAAAAGAAACGAACCCTTTCTGTTCAGGTGAAGTCCATCAGTTCCTAAGTAACTTTCCATGTAAAAACTTATTTGTATCTACAAAAATTGCACATAGTTTATCACAAGCCCAACGTAACCCTTCATTTATGGCTATGCTATTTACAACTACTTTTGCCCCAGGATGGTACTTTTTTAGCACTCCTAATTGCATTATATACCTCTGAGGGATCTTATTTGTTAAAAACACATTTACAGTGTATTTCCATGTAACAAAGACGTTCATGCAGTATCAGTATTAACAGTATTTTAAAATTAAATATTAATTATAATAAAAAAAATGAATATTTAAGATTTAAATGAGTAACTATGCTGCCATTTGAGAAAGGAAATCATTGCCTTAAGTTAATTAGAAATGGGGTCAAGAAGTTACCTCTTAGGACTTAAATTCATTGATGCTTGACACTTTCTGGGCAACTAAAGATAGAATGAGAAGATTTTAAATGTCACATCTCAGTTTTCTTTTCTGCAGATGAAGACTCTGCAACTCAGAGAGACTACACAAGAGAAATGGCTGCTGCAAGGGCCCAATTTCAGGAGCGTTATAATGCTACTATACAGCAAGCCACTAGCCAGTTGCAGGTAAATATACAGCAAGGAAGTACAAGGTGATTGGAAGAAACAGAGTAGAAAAGTTGGTAGGAAAACAAATCTGATGTACAACACTCACATGATTTTCTCTATTGAATACGAAATGACAAATAGGTATCACTTTATTCATACAAAAAGAATCCTCCTACCCACTTCATGCTAATCATGATAAACGTGTGCCTTGAAATGGTTTCAAATCTGGCAATACAGAGTTATACTTGCAAAACTCAACTGCTTATATAGCAGACGACTTTTCTTATCAGAAAGCTCAGAACAAAAGGGAAACAAAAATAAATAAACAACAAGATTCTCAAACATGGTTCATTAAGCAACACATTTGCACTTGGGAAAATATACATATAAGAAGACAGATTTTAAAAATGGCTAATGTTACAAGAAAAGTTATGTGCATGTTAATGGGTTCTAGTAAGCTTTTATCCATCTCTAATGGTTTTCAAGTTATATGAATCTCAGTGAAAATGATCTCAGTATATGTATTTAAGTCCTTCCTTGCACATCTTTCCTCTAGAAAAGTTAAATGATATAAAGTAACCTTGGTAGTTGTTCCTGACTTCTTTGCACACTATTCTAAAGTGACTTATAGCATAGCATCAGCTTTACTGTTTACTTCTTTTTCTTCTTCAGTTTAAATCATGTGTGTGCTTTTTATTTTCTCTACTACTTATCTATAATAGAGAGTTGATACTGAGATTTCATCAGAAATAACGTTTTGAGACTCTCTGGATCCAAAAAGAAAATTATTTTTAGAAAAAGGTCTGTGTGTGTCTGAAAAATGAAAAGTCAGTTAAGTACCAAAACTGGTATTTAAGTTCAGCATCTTCCAAGGATGCAACTTAAAGATTTTCAAGAAAAACCCTCACCTCAAAGTACCCTTTACTTGGAAAATTTTATGAAACTTTTGATTTTCTCAAAAATGGCTTTTAAAGACTTTTTATTAAAATACCATATGTTTAAGATATTTTCATGACAAATAAAATTTATGTTGTCTGTGACACAAGGAAACTTTGTAACTCTTAAAACATGAAAAAACTTGATTTTTATGCCATCTGGTAGAAAACCTTTACTCCACAGGCTGTGAAAAGTCTTTAACTCCAAACTCATTTTAAGGCACTGAAAAATTACAAGGAATCCCCATAATTCCACAGTAATTCTTCATGTGTATTTGTGATCCATCTGACCTTGTGTATCAAAAATTGACAGCTGTGTAGGTGGAAGTGATGGGAATTGTGTAGCATTCCTGTCAGTTCTGCTGCATTATTTGATGTATATATCTGATCAATGACAGCTAAATTGCAGCATTCTTTGCAGCTAAAATGTAAGTACAAGGATGTTACTATTATAATGAATTTAAATGTACATGTTTATATTCAGCAGGTAGTTTAAACAATTATTTGCGTTAATTATGGCATATAAATAGTTTTCATAGTCCAGACAGAATTAATGTAAACTGAGTGCAGTTCAGGGTGCTTTCTAGTACAGTCAGTATATGCGTACCAATAAACCACAATTATATGATGTACAGTTTAGTATTAGTTCATCTATTGAACCAATCTACATTTATTTTGTTTCAATGTATTCAAGTTCAGTTATGTGACACAAAACACTTGCACATTTAAATCCATAAAATAAAATTTATAAAAATTGAGTTTACCTCCTATAAAGTAGTTCTATCTTGTGTTCTTGGCCGTATTTTACAGAATCATGTTCAAGAAGAATATTAGAAGTAGGACTGAGTGCCATACAGATAATTAATGCTGTCAGCAGCAAACATGCGGATGTAATTACTAAGCAGGAAAGCAGAATGAAAATCTAAAGAACAAAACTTAGTATCTTATTCCAGAAAGAAAAAGGAAGATGATGGTTGGATTTAAATGAAGAAGAAAGGATGAACATATTTAGAAAATTTTGGGAAAAGGAAAAATCACGGAAAGAAAGAAAAGTATATGTGTGCACCTTCTATTGGAAATGGATACTACAAATACAGCAAGGAATAAAAAAAAATGTTCTTAAATACACTGTGTTTAGGAGAGTGGTGTGTACTAAATTGGGTAAAGAAAGATCATAACACTAAAGTTACTGGAGAACAGTGAGATTTGTGGGAAAGATAGAGAGGATCTTTGCAAACCAATTGTTGCTGACAAAAAGTGTGACAGGGTAAAGCAGAACCTTGAGGAGGTTTTTGATCAACTACCGAAGGTGGAGTCTCATTATTGCAGATTATTCTTCAAAGAAATTATATCTTGACCAAGTTGGAAAATGAAAGTCAACTTATCTGAGTGCTAAAAAAATGATTGGTGTGCTCGGAAGGAAGTTGAACAACTAATCCTGAAAGGGCAACTAAAAGAGATAGATTAAAAAGAAAATCAAAATATAACTATCAAATAACACAATTGTACTGCTATAACCAAAGAAGGAAAGCAATTCGAAATGTTTTTAACAAAAATAACATAACCTGTAAACCGAATAGTAACACAATCATAATTATTTTAAAAATATATTTTCTATACCAAACGATCAAATTCAACAGGAATATCCTCAGAAAATCAGTAATATTGATTTAATAGAAATAAACGATACCTTTATACAACAATCTCCAAAGAACAAATAAATAATGCAATGAGAAGTATATTAATTAACACAGCTAGCGGTCCTGACCACGTGTTGATGAGAAAAATTAAGAATGACGTGGCTTCGGAAATCATTGTGAAAATAGCTACCAGAATGCTAGAATCTGGAATTATACCACCAACATTTCAAACAGCTATCCTTATACATAAAGGAGGGGATCAGTCATCACTCTCAAACTGGAGACCAATAACAATCACCTCAGTTGTCAGAAGAGTTATTGAAAGAGCACTTGACCATAGATTGCATAATTATATAACCTTAAGTCCTTATCACCGAGGCTTAACACCATCCCCGGGAACTCAGTTTAACACTACCATTCTCAATGTGTCTCTAAAATCTGCCAAAGAAAGAAAAGACAACATTATTATAGTATTTCTGGATATAAGAAAAGCCTTCGATAACATAGGTCATTTACATCTTCACAAAATACTAGATTCCATTGGAGTTCCTAGCAAATTATCATGTTTAATTATGAACCTACAAGAAAATAACAACAATATTTGAAAGCAATAGTGGTAAAACAAATCAGATTGAAATAAAAAGAGGTGTATTGCAGGGTTTACCTTTATCTCCTATTCTTTACAATTTAGCAACTGATTTCATTCTGAAGGTGCTCAGGAGCCATCTTTGTCTGAGGAATATGCTTGTCAGAATTAACAATTATGAGTTTTGCAGATGATACCATGATGATTGGGAAAAATTTAATAGCAGCAAAAAAATTAACTAAATTGGCAATACAGTGTTTTTGAGAAATTGGTCTCACCACCAATACATCAAAATCTGTTTGTTTATCCATTAGAAATGGAAAATATTCTCCTAATAATATGATTATTTCTGAAGATAATGAAATTCACTTTCAACACCCTTATGAGAAAATACATTACCTAGGCATTAACTTAAAAGATGAAATAATTTTTGACAGTCATGAAACTAGAAAATGTACGTAAAAAAGCTGAAACTTTAGAAAGTTCACCCCTGTTACAAACAGACCAGAAATTTATTATTCTAAACTCATCCATCTCAACGACATTAATTTATCTGCTTCAAGTTATTCCAGTGGATAAAATTTCACAAAAAGTTTTAACTAATGCTGACAAAATGTTAAAATGCACTTTAAAAAACATTCTACAGCTACCAACGGACATTCCAGACCATATGGTATACACTGAAGAAAATACAAAGGCCTTGGTCTATTCTGCGCCTCATGGGAAGCTCAACTTCAACATGTAAACATCTGCAAAGTTCTTAAATACTTCAATGACCCACTTGTTAACACCATAAGGGATTTTGATCAAGAAACTCAAAACTGTTTATGACTCCTCAACATCACTCAAAATGACATCAGAGATCCTGTAAGTCTTCTCCCAGATGCAAGGAAAGTAAGACGACATCTGAAAGAAAAAGAATTCCAACTTTGGAGTGAATTACCGCACAGGAGTTAAAATGTTCAGTAATTATACACCTGCTAATAAATGGATGAGAGATCATCGCGGACTTTCTTGCTCTGAATGGAGAGATGCCATCAAAATGACTGCTGTAGCTCCTTACCAGGGAGGTACCAGAACAATACCCTCTGTCGCCATTGTGGCAGAGAGCACGAAACCCTTGCACACATTCTGGTCACTTGCCCATATGGAGAAGTGCTGCGAAACAGCGGACATCACCAAATAAGAAGTGTGATTGTAGCAGGTATGAAGGAAAAAGGTTTTCAGGTCCACGAGGAGGTATATGGATTAACAAGACATCATCTGACAGTAGTGGATTAATCATTGATCCTACTGTGCACTTTGAATCCCACTGTCAACAGCCTGAAGAAGTATAAGCAGAAAAAAGGCCATTTATGAACCCACTATCTCCTATTACAAGGATAAATACAATTTAAATAAAATCTCAGTCTCAGGATTGATGATAGGAGCTAGAAGGACAATACCCAAAAATCTACACAAGTTTTGGGTAGATTATAGCTTAGATAAACGCCTACTTTATCAAATAACAATCATGGGTATTAGAGGATCAATTCTCATCATCAGAAATCATTTATATTCAATATCGATACACTGCTTTACAAATCATTGAAATTATTATATACCTATTTATTTTAACCACATGATAGGATTGTACTACTTTTATATTTCTATTTTAAGTTGATTTTCATTATTTTGATATGTTAACTATAAATCGTCTTTATTGTTGTTAATTTAAATTTTGTTAATAGTATAGGTATACTTTTTCTATATGGCAGCCCTCAATTGAGGGAAGTGTTAATAAATAAATAAATATCAGCATTTATAAATGTTTTCAAAGAAAAACAGATTGGGATTGCTTATACCAAGAAAAGATGAATTTGATGTCTGCGTCGGATACAAAACCAAAAATGTTGAAGAAGTGCATCAGGATTAGCAGATGAAAAAGGAAGAAGCAAGAATGAAAAACGAATGAGCTAAAACTTTGCTTTGAATAGCAAAAAACTTGCAATGGATTTGCAAGGATTCGTCTTTCTTCTTTATCTAATGTTTCCTCTATGTATAATAAAACCAAACTAGCTGTTCATGATTTCACCAGGTTTGGTTTACAAACCAAGGATAGATTTTGTTACATATGGAATGAAACAGAAGGAAACCTGACAGCTTAAAAATGTAAAAATATTCTTTGAATCAATGCATGCCAATTATTCTTTACAGTGATAGAAGTAATTACCAAAACTGTAACACTACACTTGCAAATGCTTTGCTGCACTCTTGCTGTAGTTAATCAGGTAACAGTGATCCAGAGAGTTTTAGAATGAGGTCACACCCAAATGGAGGTGAACCATGCATAGCACAGTAGAAAGGAAACTAAAAAATGTTGACATTAATGTACCTGAAGATTGTATTAATATTTGTAAACAAGCACCTAAACCACCAACACCATATTATGTCACATATACATGGATCACACATTCTTCAAGATCTTAGGTTTATATTGAGACGGTAATTTGTATCACAAATTACTTTAATGTAAATAATTATTTTAATATGAATATGTATTTTTATGTAACATTGATTTCAGGGGTTTAATAATTGTAATTATTATTGGTAAATAATAATATACGGCTCTACTGAAACTGTTAACAATAACACAATACTTTAGCAAGGGGGTGAGTTGTTTATCGTTACCGGGAACCAGGAAGTTACGTAATGTTTCGCGCCTTTTCAGTAAAAAAAAGCTTCCAGAATGTTCTATAAAAGTAATATGTATTAGTGGTTTTCATTGGATAGTAAAATAGACGCTAATGTTGGCGCGTTTTATTAGCCAATAGCAGTTCATTTATAATCTTTAGGTGTATCTTAAGGCAAGCCTATAAATAGCCATGCTCGAAGTTGGTCGCCCCGCAGTTATACAAAATTTTCCGTACACTCCACGTCGATTCCGCAGTTCAACAAGATGTCGCCAATCAGTCCTTCGTTTTCGTCATAAGTTACACGCAGCAGAAGTACGAGAAATCTTATAAAATATTCTAAAGTTAAACATACAAAGTTGAATTACGTGAGTTAAAAGTGATAAGAAGTTATTATAAACAGTTTCATTAGGGTGATTATCTAGATAAATCTGTGAAAGTGTTAGTGCACGTGTGAGACAATAAAACATTATAAAATACATTTCTTCACTAGTAGTTTTTGGATAAAAGATTCCTTTTCCGCTTCACAACCTGTAAGAAAAACATGCCTACCTAGATCAGATAATAGCTAGCCGGTGGACATTTAAAACTGATACCAATTGCTACGTCAGAGGAATCTACAAACAGAACAAATGAACCAACCAACGTATGACGTCACACAAGATGGCTTCGCGTGAAGTAAACACATATTTGCTCTCGTAAATTGGCTTCCACAACGTGGTGCTCTAAACATAAACACGTAAATTTGTGCTATTGCAAATTGGCTACCACAACGTGGGGCTACACAATAAAACAAAATAAATACAACATAAAACCGCATCAAATTGGCGCCACCAACGTGGGGCGAAGTAACCAGGAAAGGAAAGATGACTAGGAAAGGATCAGCATAATCAGGACGTGGAACGAAAGCAGCAGTAAAATGATCTACAAGACGCAGATTCCAGAAATAAGGAGCGACAAACGACGCGGATAAGTGGACGCAAAAACATCGAGACAACGTAGATTCATCATAAAACAACGCAGAAGCGACATACAAATCTAGGAGAAGGGGGCAGAACGCTGGACATCAAAGTAACAGCAACGGACAGCATAAGTAAGGTTAGAAAATCTCAATTTTTTTTGTTAAAAAAAAAAAAAGCAAATAAATGTTAATGAGGAGCGGTAGGATAATAAAAACAATGGCTACCAATAATACAGAAGAAATAATTATGGAGGGAGATAGTGTAGCAGTTAGCTGTGATCCAATACAAAGTACAGGAAATAGCCCAGATTTTTTGGGATTTGAAGATGAAAATGTTAGTGCAGAAAGTGAGAGTAGAATAGCAGGAAATGTTAATCTTGATACTATTGTGATGATGGAAATGCTGAGAAATATGAGTAGAGAATTAAGGGAAGATATGCAAAAGAATAATGAGAAATTAAAACAAAAATTAACTCAGAGTATAAGGGAAGAAATTTGTAAGAATAATGAGAAATTAGAAAAGAAAATAGATCAAAATAGGGAAGATATTGATAGGAGTTTACAACAAAAACTAACTCAGAATAATGAGAAATTGAGGGAAGATATTGGTAAAAGCTTAGAACAAAACAGGGAAGAGATTGAAAAGAAATTCATGGAGCTAGATAGTAGTATGATTAAAATGAAAAATGAAAATCAGGAAATGATAGCAAATGAAATAGGTGAAGTTTCAAAGAAAATGTTAGACATGAGCAGGGAAATATCTAACCAAAAAAATGAGGTGAATAATAAAATAGAGCATGTTAATGTAAAATGTACAGAGCTAGGTAGCCGAATGAGTAGCATTTCAAGTGAGTTAAAAGAGATGATGGAGGCTACAAATGCAGATTTAGTACAGGTGCAAGTTAATTTCAGAGGGGAAATATCTGAAGTTCAGAAGGAGTCAGAAAAACAGAGAAATAAATTGTCTGATGAAGTTAAAGATTTGTCTAAAGATTTGAATCAAAAGCTAACTTCTGAAATTAACAAACACCAAACTGTTCAAAATGAGAATAATAAAAAATTGGAACAGACAATAGAAAATCTGCAGGGTACTGTAAATAGATTAGAATTGAATTCAAGGGCAAATATATGTGATGTGCATGTGTCAGATGTACAAAATAATGATAGAGGTAGTTCCTCAGGTATGACAAATAATGTGAGTGATGCGGCAGCTTCATCCATAGCTAATGCTGAAACTCAGAGTGCACAAGTAACACTAGAGAATTTAAATATGGGAATAGGGAATTTGCAAAATTACAATCATATCTTAAGTGATTTTCCACTTCCAAAATTTAATGAAAACTCCAGTCCAGTACAGTTCATTGCAGAATTATCAGAGTATTTTCAAATTAAAAAGATACCTGAAGCATTGAAAATGATAGTTGTCAAAAGATGTTTGGACCAGAAAACCTTAGATTGGTTACAAATGGTATCAGGGGGTGAAATTTCATATGAATCCTTTAAGAGATTGTTCATGAATAGATTTTGGAATGTTACGGTACAGCAAAGAATACGAGCAATGCTTAGTCACGGTCAATTTAATCCACGAGGGGGAATATCGATGACTGATTACTTACTAAAACATGCAAGTCAGGTTAGAAACTTGTCACCTCCAATCAGTGAGGAAGATTTTGTGAGTTTGCTCGCAAGGCATTATCCTATAAGGATACAAAATTACTTATTAATTGCAAAACCACGGAACATCTATGAGATGACAGAATTAATAACAGCTTTGGAACAACAGGAAGAAGATATGTCTCGGGAGTGGGAACATAGATTTTTAGATGTACAAGATAGAAGAAATTACCAAGGTAGTTATCAACAAATAAGAGGACAAGACAGACATCATGAAATTAATACCAGACAACGGTATCAATCATACGTTCCACAATTTGAAAGATCAAGGATAGATAGGAGACCAGGCCGGCAGGAACAAATAAATTATGTCCGGACAGAAAGATTGCCTGAAAGAGGGCAAAATTATGGAAGGAGGTACACTAGACAGAGGGGAAATTTCACTCACTGGAGGGAAAATAATAACCGAGAAAGATCTGAGGAACGGCAAGAAAATTACTTGCCAAGGGGACAAAATGTCAGAAATCGAGAATTTCGAACTCGAGGAAGGGGAACTCAAAACAATGGTAGCGACACGGAGATAGATTTAGCGCCTGTTAGGAATGGCAGTCCCGTACGTGAACATGGAAATAACCAGGAAAACTGTTAACAGACTCCTGTGCAGTAGGTTCTCAGGACGTCTTTAATAATTCAGTATCCATTACCAATACAAATCATACGCCTACACATACACCCTGTAATAAGATTACAGCAACAAAAGATAAGGGAGAAAATTTTGAGTCACCTCATGTTAGAATGGAAATTGCGAAGAAAGAAATCATTGCAACTATAGATTCTGGTTCATCAGCTTCAATTTGCTCACAGAAATTTTACATAAATTTAATTAATGAAGGTAACAAGATTATGGCTCTTCCCACTAGTAACTTAGTTTGTCGTGTTGCAATTGGAAGAACCGCACAGGTCATAAAAACACAAGCTCTACTTAGCATACTTATTGGCGGAGAGAATTTTGAGGTTATGTTTCTAATTGTAAACCATCTGATTTGTGACATAATTATAGGATGTGACTTCCTACATGAATATGAAGCATGTATAGATTTTAAACATGAAGAGTTAAAAATAACAAAAGAAGGTAGAGAAATAAGGGTACCATTTATAAAAGAAAAAGTTTCTGTAATCGATATGACAAAGGATGAGAAAAATATTTGTGACCAAGATTTTTTTGTGCAAATAACAGAAACTGATAGAAATAGTCAGATAAAGCAGGTAGTCACAGAATATGAAGGGAATACCACGCCATATTTTCAACAGCTAGCAGAAATGCCAGAAGAAGTAGAGAAATGTGTAATCCAAACAAAAGACGACCATGTGAGCGAGACAAACAACAGCAGGAAAGAGAAGAGAAATGAGGAAATAATACACAAGTGTGAAGAAGCTTATAATCTTACGATAATGCAAAAACAAATCCTTCATGATGTTTTGATGAACAATAGTTCAGTATTTAGTAATATCCCAGGCAGATGTAATGTATATCAGCATACATTTCAAGTAGAAGACGTACCACCATATAGGCACAAGTATGACAATTTACCTATAAGTCTTCGAGACAAAGCTAGACAATTAATAAATAGCATGTTAGAAAATGGGATTATTGAGCAAAGTAATTCTCAATACATAAATTCAATCTGCTGGAGTATTAAACGAGATGGTAGTTTGAGATTAACTTTAGACGGTAGATATGTCAACAAGTATATGAAACCAGATCATTTTCAAAGTGAGGGAATTGAACAACTAATTACAAAACTTTCAAGAGGGAGATTTTTGACATCCATTGACCTCACTGCATCCTATTGGCAAGTGGAATTAGATCCGGAAGTGCGTGATTACACTTCATTTCAGTACTCAGGGATCCAGTATCGTTTTTGTGTAAATCCTTTTGGTTTAAAAAACTCGGGAAGTGGATTTTTGAGAGCCATTCACAGTATCTTTGGAAATTCTGCAGATGACTTTTTAATAAAGTATATTGACGACTTCTTAATCATTAGTCAAACATTTGAAGAACACATGAATAATGTCCATTATGTGTTAAATAAACTACAACAACATGGTATGACTGTGAACATACTAAAATCAAAATTTTGTGTCAAGGAAATAAATTTTCTGGGTTATGTAGTGGATGAACGAGGTATAAGACCTGATCAGAAAAGAATAGAAGCAATAATGAGAATTCCGCCACCCAGGAACGTAAAACAAATTAGACGTCTCTTAGGGGTATTGAACTTTCAGAGTAAGTTCGTACCAAGATATTCGGCTGAAATAGAACCACTGCGGCAGCTACTCCGAAAGAACAATAAGTGGAAATGGACAGAGGATCATCAAAATTGTTTTGAGAGAGTAAAGGAACTCTTTGCTAAGTCCATATTACTTGAGAGGCCCAGAGAAGATTTGGAATATGAGATTTATGTCGACGCATCAATGCAAGGATACGCCGGAATTTTAGGACAGCGAGACATCAACAATGACTTTCACGTCATTAGTACAGCTTCTAGAGGACTTACCAATATTGAGCGAAATTCTTCAGTGACTCAGTTAGAAATTGGAGCACTATATTTCTCATTAATTCGTTTTAAAACCTATATTTATCAGAAAAAGGTGAAAGTATATTCAGACCACATAAGTTTAACTTTCATACAACGGTGTAGATTATGTAGTGGAAAACTTGCTAGATACATTCATGCAATATCTGCATTCGATATTGAGATTATCCACATTCCTGGCAAAAACAATACCTTCAGTGATTTATTATCAAGATTGAACTACAACCCACAAATTCCCGAAAATATTGAAAGGCCTAGAAATGAAGTCAAAATATTGACAATTGAAATTCCTTTAAGTAAAGAAATGATTAGAAAATTGAAAAATATGGGGGAAATTCAAAATGAGGATGCAAAATTGTTTGAATTTAAAGAAAATGCACCATTGATTGAGGAGGCAAAGAAAGAAATTATAGCAATTCGAGATGGGACATTATACAAAAAGCATGGAAAAGAAATGCCTAGTTGGAAGGTAATGGTTCCGAAAAGCATGGAAAAGGAACTAATTAAGAATTTTCATGAAGGGTTAGCACATTCAGGGACGGACCGAACAACTTCTATGATTTTAGAGAATTTATACATATCCAAATTGCGTCAGAAAGTTCGGAAATTTATATCGTGCTGCAACCTGTGTCAGAAGGCAAAGCAAATAAATGCAGCATATGCATTTGAAACTAATTCGGTTATAAGAGATAAGCCGAGATGTGTAATTAGTATTGATATTCATGGTCCGATGCCTCCAAGTCAATTTGGAAATAAATATATATTTGTCTGTTATGATATATTCAGCAAATATGTAAGAATTTACCCTTTGAGAAAACCTACAGGTTTAGCATGTTTGAATAGATTACTCAAGTCATATGTGATAGAAGAAGGACCTATTCAATCTGTATTGAGTGATAATGCTTCGTACTTCACAGGAAAAAAATTTATGGATGGACTGAAAGAAAATGGCATTAAACAATATTTTTCGTCAAGATACAGACCGAACTCCAACCCAGTGGAGAGGGAAATTAAGGAAATTTCAAATTATTTAAGGGTGTTATGTCATCGAAAACACACCCAATGGTATGGATACGTGAACTTTGTTCAGAACCTACTAAATGAAACCATAAACAATGTGACAGGATATAAACCATGTGAACTTAAGTTGGGAAAGAAGATCAATACAATGTGTAAAACAATCCCAGGAGCCATTCCAGATGCGCATTTGATACCACCAACAGAAGAAGAGATGTTCAGAAAAGCATTTGAGAGGATGAAGAAAAAAGCCATAAAAAGAAAAATGAAACATGAAGAAAAGAAGAGAAAGGAATGGAGGATCAAAATAGGAGATTTAGTTTTGGTTAAAACCAAGAAATTGTCGGACAAAGAAAATAAACTTTATTGGCGAATGTTTCTCAAATACCATGGACCATATGAAGTTGTTGAAGTGTATGGAACTAACACATATGAGTTATGTAATCCAACAACTCGAAAAAGCATAGGAAAGTTTCATATTGAGATGCTGAAACCATACAACCATGAAGATCATGGTGAAACAAAAGACAAAGATGATAAATAATAAATGCTGAATAGTTAAAGACGAAATGCAGAGCAATGTATTGGAACGTAAGAGGGTTAAATAAATATGTACGTCATAGGAAAGGAGAAATAAATTTTGGACATGATTAAATGTTTGAGAGGAAAATAACATTTTACTAATAACAGAACATGTGAAATAAAGCATGATGTTATATTAAAGTAAAGTACATAAATACTATTCCAAGAGTATTGTTAAGATAAAGTAAAAATAAAAAAAAAAAAAAAAATGGTAAACATAATTAAAACAAATATTTATGTAGTAAATAGAACATGTGAAACAGTGCCTAGATTTAAGAGATGTAAATATTTGTGTTGAGAGTGAATATTTTGGTACATATGTATAATAATTATAAAAATCTTAAATGTATAAGTTTTTGTCAACAGCTTAAAGTAAACAATTTGGTAGCAGTGATTAAATAATTTAGGGTATAGTATTTGCTATAAAAAAAAAAAAAAAAATTGTGATATTAGATTAATATCTAAATTAATTAAACCAGAGCCAGTAAGTAGTGGCGAGATAAAACATATGTCGTGTGTTAAATACGTGTGAAGTGTAAAGTGAAAGTGATAGCGTGTGTTCCAAGATTTAGGAGACTAAAAACACAAATTATAAAATTCTAAACAAGTTATAAATATTTATAATTATGTTTCTAGTGGGGCATATGAGACGGTAATTTGTATCACAAATTACTTTAATGTAAATAATTATTTTAATATGAATATGTATTTTTATGTAACATTGATTTCAGGGGTTTAATAATTGTAATTATTATTGGTAGATAATAATATACGGCTCTACTGAAACTGTTAACAATAACACAATACTTTAGCAAGGGGGTGAGTTGTTTATCGTTACCGGGAACCAGGAAGTTACGTAATGTTTCGCGCCTTTTCAGTAAAAAAAAGCTTCCAGAATGTTCTATAAAAGTAATATGTATTAGTGGTTTTCATTGGATAGTAAAATAGACGCTAATGTTGGCGCGTTTTATTAGCCAATAGCAGTTCATTTATAATCTTTAGGTGTATCTTAAGGCAAGCCTATAAATAGCCATGCTCGAAGTTGGTCGCCCCGCAGTTATACAAAATTTTCCGTACACTCCACGTCGATTCCGCAGTTCAACAAGATGTCGCCAATCAGTCCTTCATTTTCGTCATAAGTTACACGCAGCAGAAGTACGAGAAATCTTATAAAATATTCTAAAGTTAAACATACAAAGTTGAATTACGTGAGTTAAAAGTGATAAGAAGTTATTATAAACAGTTTCATTAGGGCGATTATCTAGATAAATCTGTGAAAGTGTTAGTGCACGTGTGAGACAATAAAACATTATAAAATACATTTCTTCACTAGTAGTTTTTGGATAAAAGATTCCTTTTCCGCTTCACAACCTGTAAGAAAAACATGCCTACCTAGATCAGATAATAGCTAGCCGGTGGACATTTAAAACTGATACCAATTGCTACGTCAGAGGAATCTACAAACAGAACAAATGAACCAACCAACGTATGACGTCACACAAGATGGCTTCGCGTGAAGTAAACACATATTTGCTCTCGTAAATTGGCTTCCACAACGTGGTGCTCTAAACATAAACACGTAAATTTGTGCTATTGCAAATTGGCTACCACAACGTGGGGCTACACAATAAAACAAAATAAATACAACATAAAACCGCATCAATATCTTCAAATTAGGCCTGGAAGGAAACCAACAGTTGTATATCTGCAAGCTTTCCATTAGTCTCAATGTAAACATTCAATATAAGCTGTACTTTCATGAAGATTGGAAAGATCTTCCAGTTAGAATAAGGAAACATTCACCCACTTCACTGATGAATAAAAGTTAACCAGGAAAACGTCAAGTTATTTTTCAAAGTGTTAAAACTGAAATCAACATAACTTGAAAAAGAACACATTTGGTGTTCCTTATCTGCACATTAAAGTTAAAGATGTAAAAATATACAGATAAAATTTCCTAAAACAAATGGTAATTTTTAGTCACGGTTTTGCATTTAATATCACTATACTGTATTTTACAATAGTGTGTTACTATACTCATATCTTATTAAAATCATTAGTATTAATCCTGTGCATTTTTTTATGTTTAAATAATCTGCCACTCCTTGTAACTCGCCATAAAATTATACAGAAGCTCATAGCTAAGTCTTGTAACTCCATTTTTTCAAAATATTTCCGAAAAATTATAAATTGTGCTAGTAGTATCCAGAGGCAAACAACAAAAGTAACAGTAGGTTGAGATTAGCAAAAATGCAGTTGCAGAATCTGTTTTTGCTTCTCCTATAAATTTAAATATTTTCTTCTGTCCCTGACGATATCTTGAATTTTCTGGGAATAGCCTCTTCATTCTGAATGACTAAACTGTAAGAGATGGACAATTGTCTTATTACACAAAAATGTAGATCTCATTAACCCTGATTAGACATGTGGATGATTGTTGTCATCCAGTCTTTTTCTCCTAATTGTTTTGTGAAATCTATCAGCACTACGCATGCACAATTGTGTGTATCTCTTGGACAAAATCACAAACAAAACCTTATTCTTGGTATACACATTTCATTGTAGGGATAAGAACATGCAGCAAATTAAAGCAATAGTCAAATCTTTTTAAATGCGGGTCACTATTTGGTGGATTTGAAATTTCATTCTTTACAGATGATCACGGAAGAAAGAAAGAAAAGAATTATGATGTTCTACATTCATACAGCTTTCTCTAATCATTCTTCTACAAACTATACTTACAAAAGCTTATTATTCCAGCTTCTTCTTGTTAATCCAGATAAACCTTCAGTTTACATTTACAATTTCGTTATATGATGCAGTAGGCAAAGTGAGTCAACTTTTTAAAAAGCGTGTGGGTATATCATATATATATTTATTGTGCTAAGAGTTTTACAATTTGATTGTCTACTGTACTTTGACCCTGGCCACTCATTCAGTAGACAATCACTACAGATTATTTAATTTATGTCCCATTTCCACTTGTTTTTCACTTTTCATTTATTGGTTACTTAACCATCACACATTCACTATAGTTTTCCATTCAAAGATGTGCTACCTCTTACTTTTCTCTTTCCACTGTCCAAAGCCATTTATTTTTTACTTTACACAAAAACTGCCCAATGCTCCTAGCGTCCTTGCATATCATTTTGATCATAAGTGTATTTCTATCCCCCTTCAACCACTTCTTATTAAAAAATTCTTTTCTCCAATTTTCTGTTCCTTGGCACTTAAATACTATGTGTTCAATGTCTTCATTACCACCACATATCGGACATTGGTTATGAGGAATACCCTGTCTTAACCCTCTTAGCCTCCATGCTCCAGTTCTTACCCATGCAATAGATTCTCTCTCTTCTTTGTTCACTATGTCTATATATTTTTCCCTACCCCATGTATTTTTCATTGGTCTATAACAAACTAATGAGCTCTTTTCGGCAATCTCACTGAACATGATTTGTATTTCTGTATCTTCCAGTCTTTTCCTCGCCTTTTACCAAAAATTTTTCACATTATTTTCTCTCCTACACATGTCTCCTAACCCATTTTTCTCCAAAATGTTCCGTAAATTGCTTACCCATCCATCATTCATTAAGCTATTCTCTTGGTATTCAATACATTGTCTTAACACATTACTTTTTCCTAGATTTAAAGTTCTGAACCAAAATTTCAAAGCTCTTTCTATTATCTTCCCCTTAGTTGTCACCCTGCCCATCTTTAATTGTGCTACCTGTCTTACAATTGACTTCGGTAGCCCTAGTATTTCTCTACAAAACATCCTGTGCACCACATCTATACTTTCCCATCCTCTATCTAATCCCCATATTTCTATACCATACATCATTTTTGCCTCCACAACCATCTCATAAACTTTTTCCAGCCATTTAACATTTATATTAGGTACTCTATATTTGCAGCTTCTAATTGCTGCCATCACCCCTTTACCTTTTGCCAATGCAAACTTCTTTTGTTTCTCCCATTTATTACCTCCATCTATTTTTACTCCTAAATAGATACAATCACGCACCACCCTGTAATCTTTATTCTCTCCCTTCCACTTTTCATATTTGCTTAATTTTCCCCTCTTTTTGAATACCACAATCTGTGTTTTCTCTTGATTTACTTTTAACCTCCATTCTTTACAGTATACATCAATTGCTTGTAATGATTGTTTTAAACCACTTATTGTAATAGATCCTACCACTAGGTCATCTGCAAAAAGAAGTCCTGGGATTTGGATGTTGTTAATTACTGGTGCACAGTTATTATTCCTTCCAATTTCTAGTAAGACATCATCTATGTATAAGTTAAATAAAACTGGGCTTAACTTACATCCTTGCCTGAGGCCTTTCTTTTGTTGAATTTCTCTTGTTACACAGCCTGTCCCCACCCTTACATAGAAGGTGTTCTCAAAATACAGTGCTATAAGAATATTCACCAATTGCTGACTTACTCCCTTACACACTAATTTATGCCACAGAAGTTGTAGCTCAATTCGGTCATAAGCTTTCTCTAAGTCTACAAAAGCCATATACAATTTACCCCTTTTTTCTTTTAAATATTTGTCTGCTAATGTCTTTATAATAAATAAATTATCAATTGTTCTCCTTCCCTTGCGAAAGCCCATCTGGAATTCCGAAAGGATATTATATTCTTCAACTCAAAATTGTAGTCTCGCTGCCAAAATGCCCACAAAAAGTTTTCCTATATTCGATAATAATGCAATACCTCTGTAGTTATTAGGTTTATCGACATTGCCCTTGCCTTTATATATAGGATGGATGATAACTTCCCTCCATTGTTTAGGTACATAACCCTTTCTAATAATTACATTAAATAAATCTAATAAAATCTTCACTCTTCCTGTTTCGTTACACCACTCCTTAGGAAACTCTTTGGGATGCCATCAATACCAGTAGCTTTATTTTTCTTCAGTAACTTAACTTGTTTTATTATTTCCTCACTCCTAATTTCACCATCCAATATCTCTACAAAAACATTCCTTATTTCCAGAAATCCCATACTTCCTATACTCCTGTCTTCCCCATATGTTTTAAAATACTCCATCCATTGTCCTGGCTCAACATTGGGTTTAGTTACACATTTATTATAGGTCGACTTAAGAACCTGCCATACCTTATTAACATTATTTTCATTTAGACATTTTATCAAATTCCTTTCATTACTTTCTCTCCAGTCCTTTTTCTTTTTCTCTAACAATAAATTATGTGAGTTCCTCCCTTGCATATAATCGTCCCTAGATTTTCTATCACCTAATTCCCTCCACCTAACCAACAGTTGTTTTACTTGTCTTTTTGATACCCTACATTCTTCGTCAAACCAGTCCTTATCATATATGTAAACCCTCTTTTTTGTTTTCATTTCCTCTCCCGTCCTTTGCATAACTCTATTAAGGATATCTATTGCATTCTCAATTGAATTATTCTTAACCATGAATGTTACTCCACATAGACATATCTTTCCATAATTTGAGTCAAGAGTCTGTTTAAATGTGTCACAAAATTCTTCTTTCCATTTATAGCTAATATACTCTTTTTTACAATAGCTTTCCACTCTTATATTGTGTTTTACTCGTGCAGCGTACATCTTAAAATCCACAATCAGTGGATAATGTCCACTAGTTGAGCTTAAATTTAATACCTTAAAATTCCTTAAAATATGTCCTAAATTCGGAGGCCACAACACAAAATCTATTACACTCTCCCCATTATTGCTAACAAAGGTAAATTCTCCTTGTTCATCTTCCCCACATTTTCCATTCAAAATTTCTAAAGCATTCAACTCACAAAAATCAATAAATTTTTCACACTCTTTATCAACAAATTTGTCCTTGCTTTGCCTAAATTTCTCACTTTTAAACACAATTTCATCACTCATCCAATCATTTCCAACATATGTATCACATTCCCCAATCCTGATATTAAAGTCTCCCATTAGTATTACCTCTGCAGTTACAAATTTCTCCTTCAGCCTATCTATATCTTTTTTTATTTGATTAAGGAGATCAGGATTATGAAACCGCGAGGATGCTGGGAGTTATATATTATTCCTACACAGAGTATATTCCCATCTATGTACTTAACATCCATTATAACCCACAGTATTTCTTTACTACTAGACCATGTTTCTTTAATTTCCTGACTTAAGCTGTTCCTTATAAAGAAACCTATACCTCCAGATGCTCTTCCCTTTCTAGCTATCACCTCTTCTTTCCTACCAATGTATTCAAAGTCCTTTATATTTATCTGTTCCTCTTTTAACCACGTTTCTACTACCTCTAAATAATCCACTTTAGCCAACAGCTGTTTCAAAACTCCCACATATAACTTGTTTTTTAAACCCTCACAGTTCCAGAAGTCCATTCTCCTTGTTGTCCCTTTTTCCTATTGTGAGCCTGCTCTGTATCTAAATCCGTCTAATCTTTTCCTACTTCTTAATTCAATTCCTTCTTCAGCATTAACATTTTATTTTTATCTGATACCACAATGCTCCCGTGTTCAGATGAAACAATACCATCTTCTTTCCCCTCTTCCGTATTCTCCTCACTTCCTTGATACCATATGTTCTTTCTCCCCTCCGTTAGCGTGCGCGCAACTTCTGCCTCTCCCCTCCTTGGTGAAACAATTCTCTTGGGTGATGTCACTCCTCTGGCTCCTCCCTCCGCCTCTGTTGTCACCATCATTGCAGTCCTACCACGCTCAGCTGATTCAACTGTTTGGGCCCTCCTTCCGCTTGACGTCATCACACGATCATCAATTTTCTCCTCTCTGCTGTTAGCTACACTGTTTGGACTAGCGTTGCCATTACGTACCTCTTTCTCCATGTTTGCTGCAAGTTGTCGAGTTGTGAACTTTGATCTTCCTATTTCATTTCTTGAAGCTATCGCTGACACCTGTTGATTCATTTCCACCCTTTCATGTCGATTTTCTCTTGAATCTATATTGTCCGTATCACGTACCCTTTCATTGTCAATCCACAGCTGAAAGTTTGTAATATATGCCATTTTTCCCAAAGCTCTTGCTTCTTTCATTTTCTGAATTAAATTTCATTGTAATGCTCTCTTATTTGGTGAAAGGTCTTTGTTAATAAAGATATTTGTTCCTTTCAATTTTTTGGCTCTCCTAAGCACTTCATGCACTAACTGTATTGTTGCTAGCTTCACCATTATTGCCCTCTTTCCAACTTGTCTCCCAAATCTAAAAGCCTCAACAATTTCCCATCCGTACATCTCTAATTCAAGCTTCTCCTTCATTATCTGCGTTATTTCTTCAGCTGGCCATATCCCTCTGAGGGCTTTGAAATTTGATGCTCTTTGCATGACCACGAGAGAATATCGCAAACCGACTTCCCATTTGAGAAAATTATAAGTAGGTATTTGAAAATTCAAACCAATAACAAGGAATATCTCGGGAATGGTTAACTTAAAAAAAAAAAGAAAGAAATGCTTTGACATAAATTCTGTGCTTTAATTTTTTTTTTTTTTTTTTTTTTTCATAGTAAGATTTTGCCTATCTTATGGTTTACCAATTGTGCAGAAGTTACTAAGAATGAAGAGCACTTCAGAGGATATTCCCAGGAAATTCAATATATGCATTTGACATGAAAATATTTTAAACATGTGGTATTTAATCAATATCGTTAAGAGTCATTTTTGAGAAAAAAAAGCTTTTTGAAAAAGTTTGCATGTAAAGGGTGGGAGGACTTTCTTGAAAAATCTTCCTGCCGCATGTTTGGAAGGTGCTGAACTTAAATACCAAACTTGTTATTTAATGACTTTTCCTTTCTGAGTTTGCTGTTAAGACACAGGTGCATAAAAAGATTTTGTAGGATCTCTTACAGTTTAGCAGTTACTTAAAAGTCATTCAGAATCAACAGCACTTCACAGGCTATTACCAGAAAATTCGAGATATACCTAATTATATTTGTCATGCAAATATCTTAAACAACACTGCAGTTTAATAAAAATTGTTGGTTCCAATTTTGAGAAAAGGGATAGTTTTGGTGTAGAGGAATTTTCTTGAAAATCTTATCACATCCTTGAAGATACTAAGCTTGAACTTTTTTTTTATTATTTATGCTGTTCACACACATGCACACCTTTTGCTAAAGATGTTTTTTTTTAATTCAGGCCCTCTCAAAACGTGTATCTCTGATGAAATCTCGGTATCGAATTTTTGCGTAGAATGCAATACTTCCTCTACTTGCTATATGTGATAGAGAAATTAAAAATTGTTTCAAGACGCAAGGAATCGGATGTGTGCAGATATAAACAGTTACTTAAAAGAGAAAATGTAGAAGGTTGCACAACATTTTCTTCCAGAGGCAAATGAAACACAACAGCATTTCTAACAATGCTGAAAAGATCCTGATGTGTTTTCATCTGGGTACTATTAACGTTAAACAGAATGTGAGTTAGGTCATAGCGATCTGCTCTCATTACCGGAAGACTGGTAATATAATCAAAGCGATATACAAATGAACACTTACATAGAGCAGAATGCTCATTCAAATCCAAACCGAATTATAACTCAAGAATTTCATATAAAACCAAACTTAAATTTGACTTTCAACGAAATGAAACTCTTTCATCGAGTTTAACTTTAATTCATGATAACATCTTATAGAATTTTGGAATTACATAGTGATATTTTGTATAGATGCAGAGAATATCAATATAAAGGTGCAAAAACGGAAATACAAATAATCTACTTTCAATATATTATTTGGTGACACGTTTGTAGTACTATCATATTAGGAAATGAGGGATTGGATTTAGAAAGTGTATGAACATTATCTGTTGAAAGTTGGGTGAATCTCAATGTCTATTTCATTTGCGAAATCTTTAACTGCAATTGTGTTTATTAGGTTTCATAAATGGGAGTATGATTAGCATGAATGAGTATATGAATATTTAGGTGCAGTAAAGATTTAAATTGCCTCCTGACAGAAGAATAAGCGTGTTTGTTTACTCAGCTGATGTGTCGTGGTGAAGGTCACTGAGCAAAAGCTTGGTAGGTGATAGCAATAGCTCAACGAAGAGGGCAAATTTTTATTTATACCAAACCACGACCTGATGCTCGTTTCTCAACTTGCTTGGAGCTGCAGCTCACAAGCTATTGCTTGTTTTTATTTATATCACCCATTGAGTAATCAGAGGAAGAGGAAAGTTGAAAGTAGCGGAGATCCCAATGTGTATCTGAAGTGGTTCTTTGAAAATATTAATGAAGAAGAAAGTAATAATGATGAAAGTGACCACGAGGGAGACCATAATTCAGCATCAGAGCAAGAAATAAGTGAAGATGAGGGCAGTAAGAATAGTGTTGAAGATGAGCCTGAAGACTATTATCTGGTGGGCAGGGATAGTGAGACAAAATGGCATAATGTAACACCTCCAGTGAACATTTGCACTCATGCGCATGATTAAGTACTACAAATCAACAGCTCGAGACACAAAAATAATGGTGATATTTTGGGAAAGTGTAATCAATACTATTATAGCTTCAACCAATATTTATATTGAAGCACTATGAAATAATTTTGACCATGCTAGAGATTCCAGAAATACTGCTATTATTGAAATTAGAGACTTTATTGGTCTTTTGTATCTAATAGGCAGTCTAAGATGCTCTAGAAAAAATGTGCATCAACTCTTGGATAACTGATAAAGAAATGGGCCATGAGTGAGAAACGATTTCACTTTCTATTCAAGTGCATCAGATTTTATAATATAAGAGATAGAGCCATGTGCAGAGAAGTAGACAAGCTAGTTTCAGTACGAGAACCATTTGAACTAATGGTAGATAGTTTTCAGAAATATTTTGTTCCCAGTGAATACCTTACTATTCATGAGCAGTTACTGACTTTATGGGGAAACTCTCCCTTTCAAGAGTATATTACAAATAAGCCAGTAAAGTATGGTGTGAAAATGTTCACCTTTGTGGATCCAAAACCAGCATACACCACAAATCTTGAAACATATGTAGGTACAGAGCCTGAAGGTCCCTACCGGCAAAGCAATATCTCTCAAGGAATTGTTTTGCGGCTAGTTGAACCTGTCCAAGGTATAAATAAAAAGATTACAGGTGATAATTGGTTTTTGAGTGTGCCTCTTGTTAAAACAATGCTCATAGAAAAGAAACTCTTACATGGGAACCCTGAGAAAAAAACAAGAGAAATCCCAGTTAGCTTTTTACCAAACAAACATAAGAAAATCCATCTCTGTTTGGATTTCAAAAAGACATGACTCTGGTTTCATATTGTCCAAAAAAGAACAAAGTTTCATCAACTGTGCACCATGACAGTGCAATAGATGTAGATACGCATGACAAAAGGAAATCAGATATGGTGACATTTTATAACACGACTAAAGTTGCAGTTGACTTTGCTAACATAACAATGTTGCTAGAAATACTAGACGGCCCATGGTTATTTTCTACGATCTCCTCAACATTGCTTCAATAAATGCACTTTACATCTACAAAGCCCACCATGCTGAACAATGGAAAAAAAGAACAAATTTTTTATAAAATATTGCCTTTATGATTATGAAGCCTTAAATTGTAAGAAGAGCAACAATGAACCAGATTCTATCCAAGATTAAAAGGCGAGTGAATTTTTTGCTTGAAAACTCTACAGTTCCAGCATTGCCAAGCAAACACAGAGGTCGCTGTTATCAGTGTGGGAGAAGCCATAACAGGACCACTAGGAGATGGTGTTATAAATGTGAGAAATGGACCTGCCCTCATCACTTAAAACACGTGTGTTTAAATTGCTTCAAGCATTAGCCGAATAAGTTAAATATGCACAATTTCAAAAAATTATGTAAATGGTTTTATTGACTTGACATGTAAAATTGAGTTAGTGTATAATTAATATTATATAGTAGTGTAATATCAAAATTATGTCAACAGTTCTTTCTGGATGTAAAAGCAAGTGTACCAATAAAGTGCATTAATTATATTAAAAAATAGCTTAAAAATAAATTACAATGCCTGAATATCACATCCTCCACGTGCTTAAACATGTAAGTGAAAAGGGTGCACCTAACGCAGGATTCAAGCACACAATTTATGTCAAACTTTTTTTTGTGGAGTTCATCAGTTCCAAGGTATTCCGTTTTTAATTGGTTTGAATTTATAAAATAACTTTCTTCTCCCCTTCAGGTCTCCAGAGAGCATGGAATTTCAAGCCATCACATAGTGACATACTCTTTACAAATCCAACAATTGCTTTACCTACTGCAATGTACAACAAAATGGGTAAATGTGAATTGAAAGTTTTAGTGAACAAACAATTTTAATGAAGTTCCTGGCATTCTACGGAACGGATTTACACTCGAATCCAATGCGCACCATGATTTTGGGTACTACATTTGGTCAAAAAAGGTACACATTAGATTTGCGTAAATATGGTAATTTAACCACTCCACATATAAGAAATTGAATTTAGAAAGTTACTTATGACCAGAATTCAATGTAAAGAATTTCGACAAAGCCGAAAGAGTGTGAAGTCAAGTCACTTCCAAGAGACAGAGCATATAGAAGTCTTTCCCACCGGTGGCGGAAAATGAAGTCTTTCTGCTTCTCTTGGTCATTGGCTCAACCTTGCACACACTTGGGATAACATTGCCGCAACAATAGCACCTTCTTCCTGGCTGATAGCAGTCATCCTGGTGAGAGCTGAGGAAATGTCTTCCAGCCAGTAACAAGACTTGTTACACTGGATATAGCTGGGGCCAAAACTTATTGTAGAACTCTAGGTCGTTCGTGCCTGCTAATGCAGCTACTCAACATGGGGGGGGGGGGGGGGGGGGGGAAGAGCCATAAATGGCTCAACTGATTTCCTGTTAAAAATCATCTATGAAAGTTCCAGGGATATCAAAAATGAAATTTTATAAATATACCTATCTCTGCAAATACATTTGGGATTACTTACAAAGCGTAAAGTCTAACAAGTTAATTTCAGGGTGATGGGGTTGATATTATAATAATTATAATTTAATAATTTCATTGGTACTAATAAACTATATCATACTAATGCCCATCTGTCATGTTGCCAATAGACCTCGGATTTTTAGGTTAAATGCCTACTTTTTATGTGTGCAAATAAACTAAAAATAGATAAACATATTCATGTTTCATATAAAATATAAAGACATGGAAGGGGTGTTGTGGTGTCTAAAATCCCGTTTTGACCATTGGTACCTATTTTAAGGTTTTGGAGCCTAAAAGTGTCTATTTTACCATTTATGTTGTGTAATTAATTTTTTTCAAGCAGTAATAAAAGATAAAGTATTGATATCATGGGATGAGTTTTATTCAAAGTTTGTAATAGTTTGGTTGTAGGAATGAGACTTTCTGAGCAAAAGACTGGTTTATTTTAACACTTTAGCAGGAAGATTCATTTGTTTTGTTGAAAGAGAAACAATACATGCCCCTCTAGGTCTCTTTGTCATCCTTTGGTATTAGCGGTGACTGCATTGCAGCAGAAATTCCTTTCAAATGGTATATTTCCCATTTTTCCATGACTCGCATATCTTGTCCCCTTCAGTAACTGCTGATATGCACACATTCGCAAGATTTCTCTGTTGCTTTTCAAATGTATTTCAAACAGTTCTTTTACATTGCTACTCTTAACAATATAGTGTTTTGCACCCATGTCAGCTCCAGAGCATTTAGGCCACAATGATATATCCTCTATAGTGTATTTCCACTGTGATCTATTCAGTTTGTTTTGAAAGGTGTTTTTTCAGCTTTATTGTGTAATTTGTAATGCTAACTAATTAATTGCATTTTTCAACTTTCAGAAGGTGTAAATAATTTTTAGATCCATAAAATCTAATGTTTAGCTCATGGGAGCTGTATTTTTTAGTGTCTAAAAATTGGTTTTTAAGAGCCTAAAAATCCAAGGTCTAGATATTACTTTGTGTCAAGTTGGAAAGTACTATTATTGTCTCACTTAAGGATTTGAAGAGGACAGCTCCAAAGAAAGGATTAAAAAAGAAGAAAGGGGAATTGGGGGGGGGGGGCAGATTAGCACTGTATAAATCTGAAAATATGGGACAAAAATAAATCCATATGTATGATCGCAACAATTTATATGAATCCTAAAATAATTGTGGAGCTGTCAAAGATAATTTGGCAAACTGCAAGTAAAACAAGGAACTTTGCAACAATATTATTACTGTGGCTTCCATATAAAATGCAGAAGAGCTTCACTGAATATTATTTGTTAGTGGTTGGAAATGGAAAATGAACAACTAAAATTATACATCCTATAAATATTTCCATGAACAAATAATATATAATAACCACAACTAGTTCTAAAAAGCATGAATGGCCACTTTTCCCTTTAAATGCACCTTCTCTTTTCCAAATACTTTTCTTTTTCTCATAATGGAATCTCAAACTTTTGTTGGTAGGCTGTACTTATTATTAAATTGTTCTTTTAGGTTTGCTCTATTTGATTCCTTTTTCCACAAAGAATGCACATACAAGTTTCATGATAAGTCTAGATTTCAAACAATGCTGATAATAATTTTATTTTTTATCATCATCCTTTTAAATACGTTTAAAGAACACGCCCAATTACAAATATAAAATAATTCAACAAGTATAACTTATAATTTTACATTACTTTTAGTTAACATTTTTACCTTAAGTATCAATTATCCTTTTACATTGCATTTGCATTAAGTTTACCTTAAATATCAATTTTCATTTTACATTGCTTTTCCATGTCTAAATTCATCTATACTATAAAATTCATTTTCTATTAAATATTTCTTTATTGTTTTCATCATTACATTTGACTGGTTATGTTCTTCATTTCCCTAGGTAATTTATTGAATAATTCTCTTCCTCTAACTTCTGTTAGCACGATTATTTAGAGTTCCCCTTAATGTTATTCTATAATAATCATCATTATTTCTTAAATTATGGTTATGTACATTTTAATTTTTTTGCATATTTATATTTATCACAGTTTATATGCATATATATATATATATATATATACACACACATACATGGCACTGTTAAGTTTTGATTCTTAAATAACCCCCTGGAAGTGTGTTTGTTTTCCATTTTGCTTATTATTCTAATGGCTTCTTCTTTTTTTCAGTTTAAAGACTTTATCCATTTCTCTTGCTGTAATATTTCTCCACAACATAATTCTGTATCTTACATACGAATATATAAAAGCATAATAGACCTGTTTCATTGTTTTAGTTAATTGTCTCATTATATAAATGCCCTTATTTATCCTTTTACCAATTGATGCTACATGAGATTGCTAATTTAAATGTTTATCAATTATTACTCCAAGAAAATTAGTGCAATTTCTTTCTGATGTTTTCCTCATCTGTACTTAGTTTAATACTACTCGGGTTAAGTTTTGTTAATTCAAAGTTAATACATGCTGTCTTTTGTGTATTTATTATCATATCTAAATTATCATAATATTGTTTTATAATTATTAAAATTGAATTCGCTCTAATTTCAACCTCTTTTGCTGTTTGACCTTTAACCCTGGAGTACATACCTTTTTTGGCAGCTATTACTACATATGGGGTGCACGCGCACCCCACAAGGGAAACAAATTTACAGCTTTTAAATGAAGTCATTAATACACATATAAGTGAAAGGGAAATTAAGTACAAGTAGGCCTGACACTACTATAAATAACAGATTGACATAATCTTAATTATATCATATATTTACACATGCAAAAGTGATATAACTTTTATAGAACATGCATAAAATTAAAATCTCATACCTGTGGTATAAAGTCAGATTATCCATTGCATATGCAGACACAATCTTTAATCTATCTCACGTAACATAATAGGCAGAAAAATAAACAAACTAAATTTTTCAAAAGAAAATCATCAAAAGGATATAATATATCCCTAGCTTTGCATCTTATTTTAGGCACATTATACACACTTCAGTTTTGTGTTCTGGACACACAGGTTTCGCACACTTTGAACAACTTGTTTTTACTTTCCTGTCACGGGCTCGAGGACACAATATGTATCTTCCCTGCTTCCTAATCTTCATTGGTGGCTCTAGTGGTGTTTGGACTTCATCTTCAATTCTGCTCTTGCTTAGTATATTTTCAATAATTTCCTTCAGTTGCTTTGAAATTGTCTGCTGTAATCTTCTCCACATGTAAGTAGCTGCCAGAGTAAAACCTAATGTTTTTAGGCCTATTCCGACAGATATGCTTCATGTTGTATGCCGCCTGATTTGCATTCAGATACAGTATCATGGAATTGATTCCAGCCTGATCTAAAATTACATAAAAGAAACGAAGTGGCCATTTTCTTGTTTTGTGAGTGACAGTATAATTCCTGTAACCAATTTTAACTCTAAAACAACTTATCCATCTGTTTTTATTAATCCTGTGACTACAACTGAAATTATTAATATCATAAATAAGTTACCAAACAAAACCACTAGTGGTTGGGATGAAATTAATTCCCTAACTCTAAAACAGTGTAAACATGTTCTTGCAAGCCCTCTTGAGTATCTTATTAATTACTCTATTTCGAGAGGAGAGTTTCCGGAATGTCTTAAAATATCAATAGTCAGTCCCGTGCATAAAAAAGGTGATACTAAGGACATCAATAACTTCAGGCCAATCACATTAACATCTGAATTAGCCAAAATTTTTGAAAGGGTTACATTACAACGTCTAATTCATTTCTTAGAAAAACATAATGTCATTACTAATTCTCAACATGGTTTCAGGAAACATTATTCTACTATTTCAGCAATAATGGAGTGCACAAGTAATATAGTCAAACACCTATAAAATAAAGAAAAAACTGCAACACTATTTTTTGACCTTACCAAAGCATTTGACTGTGTAGATCATAATATTTTATTGACCAAGCTGGAAGCATTTGGGATTAGGGGTCTAACTAGAGATCTAATTAGCTCGTATCTTATTGGCAGAAAGCAGGCTACTCAAATATATCATAAACAAGGAAACTTAACAACCAAAACTACTTCCAAATTTAAAACTGTAAAATATGGAGTACCTCAAGGCTCAGTATTAGGTCCCCTTTTATTTATTCTCTATGTGAATGACATTCCTACCACAGACAATAGTAAAGTTATTTCATATGCCGATGACACAACTACTGTATGTTGGGATATTTCAACCGAGGAACTACTTAACACAATGACAAGAAACATTGACTCGCTTTTTAAATTTTTTAGCAAAAACAATTAAAATGTAATATGTCGAAGACCAAACTAATCCAATTTAATCTAAGGAATTCTAACAATACGCATAATACTGTACAACTTCCAAATTATAATATAGTTAGCACAAATGTACATAAATTTCTGGGAATCATAATTGACCAAAAATTAACATGGTCAGAACACATTCAGCATATTTGTGGTAAAATTAGCAAGTCATTGTATTTACTTAGGTATTTCTCAAATATTCTTGAAGAAAGAGAATTAAAAATGATATACTATGGGGTCATCTTTCCTCATTTAATGTATGGGATAGAAATCTGGGGGTGTTGTGCAAAAGCAAACATTGAAAGACTACTGAAATTACAGAAGAAGGCAATCAGAATAATATATCAATTAAATCATAGGGATTCGTGCAGAAAATTTTTTAAAGATAAACAAATTCTTACAGTAATTTCATTATATGTTTATAAAGTAATAATATATGCATTACAAAAAGATAATTTGAGAAAAAGTGATGATATTCATCACTACAATACACGACATAACAGTGATTTCTTCAGACAGGGTTTTAGAATTGCAGTTAGTTACAAGGATCCTAAAGTAATGGGACAATTCCTATATAATAAGCTGCCAGATTTTGTAAAGCAACCTAATACAGCACATAGTTTTAAGACTAGGCTTAAGAGTTGCCTAATAAATAAGGCTGTCTATACCATGGACGAATTGTAGTATGTAAGTTTGAATAAATTGTATTATAAAGCTGTAATTATGTAATAAGTAACCATTTGACAATGTCAGAAACTGTATTTCAGTCTATTGACAATAAATGCAGCATTATTATTATTATTATTATTATTATTATTATTATTATTATTATGCACCAGCTGGTCGAAAGTATCCACCCCTCCTTTAGTGGGATTGTAGAAATGTAAGATTTCTGGCTTCTTTGTTGCATCATCTACTTGCTTGCTACTGTGCATTGTTGAAAGAAGAACTTTTTCCTTTCTTTGGTGTAAAAGATGCAAGGGTTTTATCACCTTGGAAAGCAACTTGGGAGGAGAGAGCCTCCTTTTTCCTATTTGGAATTTCTGCCTTATTCTTCCTAAGTGTGCCTACAACCGTAAGTTTATACTCAGCATCTTCTCAACAAGAGGCACGGATGTAAACCAGTTGTCCATGGTAAGATTTTGGTAATTCTGTGCGACGACTCTATTTACTATAGCAGCCATGCACAGCGCTTATTGATGTCCAATATCACAACTGTGTTTTTGCTGGAAACCAGCCGTTACCAACTAATATGTAACAACATCGCTAGATATTAAACAAGCAGGGAACACACAGGTGATGTTAAAGTGTATGTATGATGTATTTGGTGTTTTGTACACACATAAAATAAGTAATGCATGTTTTCTATAAGGGTAAATAAAAAGTGAAATATACATAAACATGGGTATAACGCACAGAAATATGCATGGATTGTGTGCAAAAACACAAAAATGAAACCAATAACCCGTTAAAAAAACACGTAGATGAAGCCAAACATATATAATGTTTAAAGCAAAGCATACATAAACTCTGGCAAGAAAAATAAAAAATTTTCAATTCTTTTTCATTAATTTTTACTTATTCTACCGCGTACACCTAGATAGCAGTATTGCACTTAACACGAAGATTTCACCAGAAATACAAGTTTTGATGCCCCTAAATAAATAAAGTACACTTACTTATTCTACCGTGTACCTAAAAAGGTAGAGGAGGTATTGCATTCCATGCAAAATTTGATACCAAAGTTTCACAGGAAGTACATGTTTTTGAGGTGCCCTGAATGAAAAGAAAAATAACTTTTACTTATTCTACCACGTACCTAGTAGATAGAGGGGATATTACATTCCACACAAAAATGCGATACCAAGATTTCACCAGAAATACATGTTTTGAGGCCCCTTAATAAAAAAGCACTTAGTTATTCTACCACGTACCTTAAAAGATAGAGGAGGTATTGTATACCACACAAAAACTCGGTACCGAGAGTTCACCAGAAATCTTGTTTTGAGGCACCCTGAGCTAAAAAAAAAACTTTTTTACCTTTCCTACCACGTACCTATAAGTAGAGAAGGTATTCTCCAGCTTTGCTTTTTCTAAACATGCATTTCTGGGATTCATAGGGCCTCAAAACACGTATTTCCAGTGAAATCTTGGTATCGAATATTTTGTGTGGAATGAAATACCTCCTATGCCTACTAGGTATGTGGTAGAATAAGTAAACGTTCCTTTTATTTTCATCAGCAGTCCCAAAACATGTATTTCCAGTGAAATCTCAGCATTGCATTTTTGGGTGGAATGAAATATCTCCTCTACCTACTAAGTACGTGGTAGAATAATGAATGAGAAAAAGAAAAGTAAAAATGAATTTTAAAATATAGACAATTTTAAACTTCATATACTGCAGACTTTCTTAAAATGTCATGCATATTTATTGTACAGTTTTTGTTTTAAACTTCATTTATGTTTGGCTTCATGTACGTGTTTTGTTTTACGGCGCAATTGCTTTTCATTCTTGGGTTTACGCACGCAATCTGTGCATATTTATGTGCGCTATACCCATGTTTATGTAGATTTCACTTTTTATTTCCCCTTACAGAGAACATGCATTAGTTATTTTACGCGTGTCTACATTGCATGTGACATCCATTGGTTATCCAGGTTCTTCTCTTATTTGAAATGTACATTTCAACATAATGTGTGTATATGTTCCACGTTTGTTTAATGTCTAGCAGTGTTAAATATATTGGTAGCGGCTGGCATGCATATTTATGTGCGCTATACCCATGTTTATGTAGATTTCACTTTTTATTTCCCCTTACAGAGAACATGCATTAGTTATTTTACGCGTGTCTACATTGCATGTGACATCCATTGGTTATCCAGGTTCTTCTCTTATTTGAAATGTACATTTCAACATAATGTGTGTATATGTTCCACGTTTGTTTAATGTCTAGCAGTGTTAAATATATTGGTAGCGGCTGGCATGCATATTTATGTGCGCTATACCCATGTTTATGTAGATTTCACTTTTTATTTCCCCTTACAGAGAACATGCATTAGTTATTTTACGCGTGTCTACATTGCATGTGACATCCATTGGTTATCCAGGTTCTTCTCTTATTTGAAATGTACATTTCAACATAATGTGTGTATATGTTCCACGTTTGTTTAATGTCTAGCAGTGTTAAATATATTGGTAGCGGCTGGCATGCATATTTATGTGCGCTATACCCACTTTTCACTTTTTATTTCCCCTTACAGAGAACATGCATTAGTTATTTTACGCGTGTCTACATTGCATGTGACATCCATTGGTTATCCAGGTTCTTCTCTTATTTGAAATGTACATTTCAACATAATGTGTGTATATGTTCCACGTTTGTTTAATGTCTAGCAGTGTTAAATATATTGGTAGCGGCTGGCATGCATATTTATGTGCGCTATACCCATGTTTATGTAGATTTCACTTTTTATTTCCCCTTACAGAGAACATGCATTAGTTATTTTACGCGTGTCTACATTGCATGTGACATCCATTGGTTATCCAGGTTCTTCTCTTATTTGAAATGTACATTTCAACATAATGTGTGTATATGTTCCACGTTTGTTTAATGTCTAGCAGTGTTAAATATATTGGTAGCGGCTGGCATGCATATTTATGTGCGCTATACCCATGTTTATGTAGATTTCACTTTTTATTTCCCCTTACAGAGAACATGCATTAGTTATTTTACGCGTGTCTTCATTGCATGTGACATCCATTGGTTATCCAGGTTCTTCTCTTATTTGAAATGTACATTTCAAAATAATGTGTGTATATGTTCCACGTTTGTTTAATGTCTAGCAGTGTTAAATATATTGGTAGCGGCTGGCATGCATATTTATGTGCGCTATACCCATGTTTATGTAGATTTCACTTTTTATTTCCCCTTACAGAGAACATGCATTAGTTATTTTACGCGTGTCTTCATTGCATGTGACATCCATTGGTTATCCAGGTTCTTCTCTTATTTGAAATGTACATTTCAAAATAATGTGTGTATATGTTCCACGTTTGTTTAATGTCTAGCAGTGTTAAATATATTGGTAGCGGCTGGCATGCCGCAAATATAAAGTTCTGATGTTGGCACTTCAATAAGGCTCTGCATGCGGTCGCCATAGTAAATACAGTGGTCGCACAGAATTAGCAAGATTTCTTCCTGTTCCATGAATTGAATCGCTGATTTCACAAACATACTGCAAAGCAAGAGGTTCAGTACTGCTCCTGTTTCCCTTCCCAATATATAGCAATGCATTTACCATATAAAATGTTCTACTGTCACACATGGTCATAATTTTTAGGCCATATTTATCTGGTTTGGATGCTATATACACTTGAAATGGACATTTTCCTCAAAAGCCAAGTAATTGTTCATCTATGATGCAGTATTTGTGTGGTGTGTGTAGTAATGAACTCAGTTGGAGATGAAAGTGGTCCAGGCCTCACGTAGGAACAAATTTATCATTTCTATCTCTCTCATCCCTGGCATCAAAACGTAAGCGGTTTAGCAGGAAACAGAAATGACTTTCTCCCATGGCGGCCGCATTCACTGACCACATTTCTCGGACATTTAGCTTTGCCTGCTTATAAGTCCCTGCAACTTACAGAAGGCCAATAAAGACAAGGATTTCCATTTCATCTGTTTGTTGGCAGAATTTTCAAGGATCTGAATAATTACATTTTTGGATGTTTATTTCTTTATTTGTGTGTTCAACAATTCTCGCAACAATGCCATTGCTAACAAGAAGCTTCCATGGTTATATTCTTTGCTGCACCTTTATTTCCTGGAATTTGCAGGACAGTGTTTCTTGCTGCTGTACGCCGTTGATGCTTATTATATTCTGTATACCATTGGTGTCCATTCTTGCCAAAAACTAACACTGAATTTGTAGGTTGTTTTTCAGCTTCCTCATCACTGTTGTCTCCGGCACTCAATTCACTATCTTTTTTTCGGAATGTACAACTATATTATCCTCAGTTTCTGATGAACACTCAAAATCACTGTTTTCATTACCACTATCATCTAATAAAGCTGCTCGAATTTTTTCACTGAATGTGGGACTGTCCACTGTAAAAGTCATTTTGAACCACACGTGTTTCACTGTAATAAGTAAAAGTGAAAGGTATGCAACAATAATCCCACAGCAATGCAGAAACACAAAACCTCTAGCTACCTGCAAATCTCAGCCATTAACACATACAGGGTGATGGCGCACACCAGTGCCTTCGTCAAGGTCACAGAACAATTGGAAAGTCATTAACTTAATGACAGTGGTAATGTTTATGTCACATTAGGAAAGTACAGCGATGAACAGAATTGAGTGAAACATTTATGAAAAGATATGAACAATTGACTAAGCATATGTGTAAGTGTTCCAGGATTAATTATGACAGTCATGTCATCGGCGAATTGCGATGCCTCCATTTTCTTGTATCACAAAAATTTCATTTGTATATATATAAGAAATAAAAATGGCCCCAATTGTGAGCCTTGTGGGACACATTGTTTTACTTTTCTTAAATCTGACTATTTTTTTATAACAACATTTGTATTTAGATGATTTATTTCGACACATTGTCGATTTTCCAGATATGTGGATATCCAATCCAATGCCAAACCTCAAATACCACATGTTTCTAAATTATTTAGTAGTATTTTTATATTCATACAATCAAAGGCCTTTGATAAATCTATGAAGATAGCCACCACTGATTCATGGTCATTTATTGCTTTTACAATTATACTATTTGCCTTTCAATTGCATCTATAGTTGACTTGTGCTTTTGAAATCCATATTGCCATTTTGATACAACATCTAGTTTTTTAAGATAACTTTGCAACTGTATTATATATAAACCTTCCATTACTTTTGATATAGCAGAACATAGAGTAATTGGCCTATAATTTTCTGGTTTTTTTACTGCCCTTATGATTAAATATTGGCCTATTATCTTCTTTAGCATATCTGGAAAAATGCCTTGCATTAATGGTGTATTTGTAATGTGCATTAGGATTTTGCTAATTTCCTGCTTTATGTTTTTAGTAACAAATTCAAGATTTCGTCTAGGCCACTTGATTTCTTTGATTTTAACTTCTTTATTTCATTTTTTTACACTTTCTTCTGACACTTTGAAAACTGCCATAATATTTAATTGGCTTGTTTGTTTTTTTTTTAGATTAATGTTTTTATCTATTTTTTGTTTATTTAAATTTAATTCTGCTGGGATATTTCGTAATATTCATTAAAAATTTCACAAATTTTCATTGTGTCTTTTATTTCTTTTCCTTTATTTTTACTTTCTCTACTACGTATAGTAAGTAAGGGAAGTATTGTATTCCACCCAAAAATTCGATACCGAGATTTCACTGGAAATATATGTTTTGAGACCCCCTGATTCCAAAAAAAAGCATTTTTGCAAACATGTCCGTCTGTCTGTATGTGTATGTGTGTGTGTCTGTCTGTGAACAGCATAACTCAGAAATGAAGTCGGATAAACACCAAACTTGGTATTTAGGTTCAGTATCTTCCAGAAATGCGATACGAAGGTTTTCAAGAAAATCCCCCACCCCAGATTACCCTTTACATGAAACGCTTTTTGAAATTTTTAATTTTCTCAAAAATGGCTCTAACAATTTTGATTAAAATAGCATGTGTTTAAGATATTTTCATGACAAATAAAATGTATATCTTGAATTTTCTGGGAATGTCTCCAAAAGTATTCTTCATTGTGAACGACTTTTGCATAACTGGTAAACCATAAGAGATAGACAAAATTTTACTACACAAAAAATGTAGATCGCCTTAAAGTACACAATTTATTTTTTTGTTGAGTGAACCATTTTCGAGATATTGCTTGTTATTCCCTTAAATTTTTCACTACTGACTTTCTCAAATGGGAATTCGTTATTCATTTTTTTGTCTTGGATATGCAAAGAGTATTAATCTGTGGCAAAGAGAATGGTGCTGCACCTAGCAACCAGCTATTAAGAGATTTGTCTATGCTTAAAGGCTACTGTCTTGCAATTACAAAACAAGGGGGAACATAATAAGCCTTAAGCGATAGTCAAATATTTTTACAACGGTCGCTATGTGTAAAATGTAATTCTCTTTGCATGTCAAAAGATCGTTTCTGCAAATGTTTATCTCGATTAATATGAAATAGATGGAGAATAAGAGTTTGTAAAAATAGTTTGTACAAGAGTAGAGAAAGTCATGTGAGTGTAACACATCAGAATTTTTATAACTATGTTTTCCATATGTTTATTTTTACTTTGCTTATGGACTATATTGACTAATCTGCCATATTGTTTTTTTTTTTTTTTTTTGTTTTTTTTTTTTTCAGATTTCTGTATCAGTTCCCTACTGTATTGACTATTTGCATTTTCTACTACACTTTTGAAAATGTTGTTATACAATCCCTAAATTTCTCATTTATACTTGGGTGTATTATTGAATTTAAGAACTTCATTCTTTCCCATGAGATTTTTATCCCTTTTGTCATCCATCCCATATTTATACTACCTTTACCAGTTTTTACTTTAACTTTTTTACCGGCATAATACTATCCATTCCTTTTTGCACGATTTTATTAAAAATATCATACTTTTCATTTACCATCTCGACTTTGTATACTTCTTTCCAACTTTTTGGTTTAAGGAACATTTTAAATTTTTCTATATTTTCATCATTAATTTGCCTCTTATATTCAATCATATTAATGAATTTATCTTTATTTACATTTAATTTCATAATTTACCCAAAATCCCTATTCCTGCTTTTATAATAGTTGCTTTCCATTTTGTTTCCTCTAAATTAATAAAAATGTTATCAATACGAGTTTTCAACCTCGTCACTCTAGTAGGTTCTCCAATGCCTATTCTTAAATTATGTCTATCTAGGATTTCTCCTAGAGTACGTTTTGCTGAATTATAATTTAATAGATGGGTATTAAAATCCCCCATTAAAATTTTTGTATTACTTTCCCGTATGGTATTCAAGAATTTTCTATATTCTTAAAAAATATTTTCTTATCTCCTGATGGTGCCCTATACATCCCAATAAGTATTACATTTTTTAATTTTAAGTTAAGTTCTACTGCTGCGAGTTCACATGCCATCTCCACTGTAAATTCTCTACATTCTATTTCTCTAAAATGTATTTTTTTTCCTATATATATATATATATATATATATATATATATATATATATATATATATATAGCTACACCCCCACTAACATGTTCTTGCCTACAATAATAAGTTCTAAGCATATAACGCTGAAAATTTGTAACGACCATTTCCTCCTCCTCTAGATTGTGTTCAGTGAATATCATGATATTTGGTTTCCGTTCGTTTATATTTAGCTCTGTTAATGTCCTTTTATTTTTTAAAGACTGCACATTCTGATGATAAAGGCTTAATTTGTTTACCTGTTTAATACCTGCTGTCAATGACCTTGTTTCTACTTTAGTTATTTCTGTATTCTTTCCTCCTATATGACCTAATCTATTTTCTTTTATTTCTTTATTTACTTTCTCTACTTTCCCATCCTCTGGACTTATACATTTTCCTGTTTCATACATATATTTATTACCTTATTTATCAACTGGCCTAAGAGAAAAGATCTCTTACAATTTAAATGCAATCCATCCCTGCCCAGACAACTTAAAAATGACATGTAAAAATTTATTTACATCTACATAAATTGCATGCAGTGTATTACATGCTTATTTTATTTCTTCATTTAAGTTCTTTATATAGTTCTGATTTACGTCTCTTCTTTTCATTACATTGTCCATTGTCCACTACTGTAGTTACCTGTGGGTAATTGTCTTTTGCACTTCTTATTGCACTGTATATTTCTACCATAACCTCTTTTATTCCCTGCGATTGTTTTATGCCATTTGTCCCAACATGTAACACCACTATTTTAACCTCACTTTTTTCCTTTTCTTTACCAAGATAGCTTGGTAGATACACTGCTTTTATTCCTCTTAGCACATTCACTTTCACCTTTTCCCTTGTTACCACTACATTTTTTTATAATCGAATCACCATAAACAATTACACTATTTACCTCTTCTTTCTTCTCCATCTTCTTGCTCTGTTGTTCCATTGTCTTCTTACTCTCCTGCATTTTCAACTTCGGATTTATCCACTTATATTTGTTTGTACTAACTTTAATATATAACTACACCTTTAAAAGGGGAAATTGCTGTCATTTAGAAAACTGTCATTGAGTTTATATTTTAAATTTCAGACGTACATTGAAAATGAAACTGGGGGTCTGGAAATACTAATTTACATAGTTCTGGAAAATAATCTCTGTTGTTTTTTCAGTTTGTTTGATTATATTATGTTACGAATATGTTAGCAAATGTCAAGAACATTTTTTATATTATATACCTATGTAGCTATTTAAAACTTACATTTTAAATTATTACTGTTATACTTAAAGGACAGAAAATGAATGCACTGCACATATACATATCAATACATTACGAAGTGATGCTCACAAAAAACTATATAAACAGTGCCATACAAACATGAGCAACTGGGCAGTAATTAGATTATGCATGTATGCACTCCAAGTTATGAATATTTCCAAAGGAAACCATGCTAAGGATTTTTACGCCCGAAAAAATCCACCAACCTCTGCCGGATTTGAACCCATGACCTCAGGAACTAGAGGCTAGCATGGTAATCACTACACCACAGAGGACAACAATACAGCTGTTAGACTTGGCTTTGAAGAGTCAATAAAGAAACATTACTCATCTGAAATATATTCTCTATCTGACACATATGTTTATTCACATTATTGCAATAAATAAGATCCCCCTCTCTTAGAGAAACATGTCGATGCTCTTGATAAACTGTCATGGTGCCTGGTTGAAAGATATTCCATTCCTTCAGTCCAAATGCTAACAATTCAGATTGTACTTGTGTGTGATTTATTCTCTTAAGGATCGTTTAGCATCGACTGAAATTACATGTTTTTTTTTTTTGGATTCCACAAATTCAGAATCAGGGTTGGGATTGAAAGGTATAGTGGTACTACCATAGGGGAAGAACTCAATGCTTCCTCTTGTAGAATCAATTTTTCAGGTGGCATTGGAACAGGAAGTGAATCACTATATTTAGCAGGCCTTTGTGCTGAAGCAAAATCTGGATAACTATGGAATGTTTATTTTTTTATGAGAAACCAGAAATTTTGATTAAACAGAAAGAACAAACCAGGATGTGCATTTGCTCTGTCCAGACCATAGGAATAGCAACAAGCACACAACGGCAAGTTCTATTTAACCAGCCTCTCAAATTGCAGGAACATCTGTTACAACAATATTTAGATGCAAAATCTTTGTTCTTGCCCATTTAGAGTCGAAGTACAATTCATGTGCTTGCTAATCATAGGGGTAATATTTTCTCTTTGAGGTTTTATAGTGAATTCACCACATACATAGCAAAATATTTCTGTAAATGTATGCACTAATGCGACATTGCTGATGTAAATTGTCAGTGTTAAAATTTTAAAAACTACAAGTCTGTTTAACATACTTATAACTTGTAAAAGCACTGTTATTGACAAACACATTGAACTCACAATAAATGCGATCACAATACCAAGCCACTATACTGTTTCAGTTTTCATACCAATATAACACACAGTGGAGGAACAGTATATTTATCAGGAAGAAAGTGGCATAACACTAATAATGTAAGAAACTAAAAACTCCCATTAACATCTGCTGCAATCCTATCTCTAGTTTACATTATCTGCGCACCCTGTGAAGCATTAGCAGAAAGTGGAATTGCATTACTGGAAAAAAAAAATCTTATATGATATGGAGGAAAAGGAATGCATTTTCAAATTTAGCGCACACAAAAACTTAGATTTCATGTGGCTTCCTACCCCCACAATGTGTCAGAATATTATAAGTGCTATAAAATAGCCTTAAGTCTTTATTTTGTAACATAGTGAAAAAGTGAAGCAAATATATACTTTTGTTATGCTATTCTGACACTTTGAACCTTTTTTGGTCAAATCAGGTGTATTAAGTTTATTTTAATTTTAGCCACTATTTTTTTGTGTGAGGCAAAGTGTATAATTTAGCTGAATATAAATATGATTGAAATTATTCCACAGTAATAAAGTTGATATCATTTATGCCAGAAACTGATAAGACAGAGAATATACAAGCCTTGTAAGGGGAGGAGGAGGGATGTGATGTGATTTTCTTTTCTAGTTTACACCATTTTGAAGTTGAAGTTAAAGCAGCAGTATTGATTATATTGTGTTTGGTATGAACAGGGCTTGCACCAGCTGTAGTAAAACATAAGACAGTCATAAATGGGAAAGCAGTGAAATGTATTCATAATAACTGAATAAGAAACACTTCCAAATTCACTAACTTAGATATGAAAAACACTCAAGAAGTTGACATACCACCCAGGAAAGTGAATGCATTTCAAAAGATTTTCACAGATATCAATATCATACTGGTTCCAGCATCTGTATTTAATATGGAAGTCCCTTCAGAACAAAAACTAAACAAAATATTTTTGCAAATAAAACCATGGAGTGTATGAAATTTGCTTCAACAATCATGATACAGTATACACAAGGAAAACAAAAATAAAACTGGAGACAGAGAGTATATGAGGTATATTGAAAGGTCTGCAGTAGCCTTTCTTTTCGGCAAGAAAAACCATGATTTCAAGGAGAAAGCTGGATTGTTAAAAGTCATATAAAAATGTGTGGACATAACAACTTTGTATAAATGACTCTCTTGAGGAATTTAGATTCATAATACATCTTGTTACCTGGATCTTGCCACCCAGGAAACAGATGAATCAGCAGTTGATCATAACTGAGGATGAAGAAATATGTGCTGAAAGTTGTAAGTTTTTCATATATAAGTTAGTGAAGGTGGGAATGATTCTTATTCATTTGTTACACAGTGGGGTAGTTTAGTAATTAAAGTTGAAACCATGATAATTAGATCTTAATGTTTTTTCTTTCTTTTTTTCCAGAATGTTCATGTTTCTGATGAGAAGTAAGGTTGTGATATTTTAACCGAAGTGGCCTTGTCAGTTTCTTGCATGCATAAATGTCTTCCACAATATGTTAATGCAATGTAATTACCTTTAATGAAGTAAATATACTTTCATTATTATATCTTAAGGAATTGTTGGTTAAAGTGCATTAAACCTATGTCAAAAGTAATTCTCTGCCTCCTTTTCTCTACACCAACAGTTTGTGTTGAGCAACAAAAAGTAGCAGGATTTCTCAAGAAGAATTTAATTTGGGTTCATTGACATGCTTGCTATTTCAGAATTTTAATGCAGCATGTGATCCTTTAGCAGTCACTGATTTCCTACCATAAATCTGAACAATCAATTTTGTATTTATTTTAATTGACTAATTTTGAAGATTTAGAAGCTAGTAACAGTGATGTGTCATAATTTAAAAAAAAGGGAGTTGAGGGTTGTTACACTACATCACTATAATATTCTTACTTGAACGCGTTTCGGGAGACGGCTTGTTCCCATCGTCAGCATGTCCTCATCTGATTTTGCCGGTCATCGTCTGGGGGATGTGTGTGGTTAGTGGTGTTCTCTGGTGCTGGGCTGATGAACCTCCAAAGGCTGTTGGGTGGCAGCAGTTCGAAATTCATTAGGTGATTCCTGTGTTTGACAATATGTATTTTTTCCCAGATGTCCAATTCATTACTGCTGTTGATCGGTTTTAAGAGTTTTATGTTTGGAGTGATATCATGGTTTGAAGACCAGAAATGATGTGCTACTGCTGATTTATCTGGCTGCTTTTGGTAAATGCATCTCATATGCTCTTTAAGTCTTATTTCAAGATTTCTTTTTGTTCTTCCTATATATACCAGGTTACATTCATTACAATCAATTTGATATATACCAGCTGATTTATCGTTGGGGATAGGATCTTTTGTTCTGTTGCATAGTAGATTCTGTATGTTGTGGTTATTCTGTGGAGACAGGGTGATGTTGTATTTTTTGAAAATCCTTTGAAATTTATAATGTGTCCAAGGGTGATATGTGAATTTTCTATATGCTTGTGGTTTTTGTTGTCTGAGTAACGTAGTCATTTGTTGGATGTATTTCTGTCTTTCAAACTTTTTTATCAGAATAACCACAATATACAGAAACTACTATGCAACAGAACAAAAGATCCTATCCCCAACGATAAATCAGCTGGTGTATATCAAATTGATTGTAATGAATGTAACCTGGTATATATAGGAAGAACAAAAAGAAATCTTGAAATAAGACTTAAAGAGCATATGAGATGCATTTACCAAAAGCAGCCAGATAAATCAGCAGTAGCACATCATTTCTGGTCTTCAAACCATGATATCACTCCAAACATAAAACTCTTAAAACCGATCAACAGCAGTAATGAATTGGACATATGGGAAAAAATACATATCGTCAAACACAGGAATCACCTAATGAATTTCGAACTGCCACCACCCAACAGCCTTTGGAGGTTCATCAGCCCAGCACCAGAGAACACCACTAACCACACACATTCCCCAGACAATAACTGGCAAAATCAGTTGAAAACATGCTGACGATGGGAACAAACCGTCTCCCGAAACGCGTTCAAGTAAGAACATTATAGTGATGTAGTGTAACAACCCTCAACTCTCTTTATTTTAAATTTATTTTAATTGTTATTAGTTATATGTCTTTACTGGAATCATTACATATTTAGTAATGTACATACCAAACTGAGCTGCTATCAGGTTTAGGAGGGAGAAAGAAACAGATTGAAGACAAGTGGAAAGCATATCTGAAATATATCAGTACAAGAAAGAAATAGACAAAATTGAATACCACTGGAAAAGAGGAATTGCTAAACATGAAGTGAGGAGATACCACAAGAAAAATTGGAATGATTTTGTACCTTAAGAAATTACATTACAAGTCTCAACCACAAGTATATAAAATCTTAAACATTTATGAATAGCTATGGTGTCAGAATACTTCTCTTATATTACAGTACTCACAAAATTCTGCTACAGAGCCCATCTCATTTGAAGATCTTTCAACAACACTTAAACATATGAAAAGTAATAAAGCTCCAGATGATGACAATATAAACATTGAACTCCTCAAACATGCATCTCAACCATTCTTATTGAGACTATTAAATTTGTTAAATTTACTTTGGAATGGAGCAGAACCTTCAAGAAGTTGGTTAAATTCAATTGTGATACCAGTCTATAAGAAAGGAAATAAAAGTGACTGCAATAATTATAGAGGAATTAGCTTGCTAAATACCAGTTGTAAAATTTTCTCCAACATAATCAAAAATAAATTAAACAGATATTATGAAGACGTTTTGGGAGAAGAGCAAAATGTATATAGGAAAGGGATATTGTTCACTGGTTCTCTCACTGTGTGCATTTTGCCAAAATATGTACCCAGTCCTCATCCAAACCACCAATCCTCCCAGTCTATTTCACGCCATTCCTGATCTTTCCTTTCTTCCTAGGTTAAGTACAATGCCTCTTTGCCCCATTTCAATTATATTTCATTTGCAAGACTTAGAGAAGGTTTAAAGTTACAATTTGATTCTATTTGCTGTTGGCTGATGTCTATTAATCTTCTTTTGACATCTTTTCATATCATTTTTCATTTGTTTCACCTCTTTGCCATACTGACTCCATGCCTATTCCCCCCAAACCTCTTTCCAAATCAACTGCCCAAAGCTTACGAGATAGGTTTTCTCGCCGGTATTTATAACATTTGGATCATAGTGTGGAATTATATCCCTGCATCAGTCTTAACCAGTACTTCACTGCTCTTATTTTACAGTTTATTGTGTCTTCATAACATTCCATCTCCCTCTTTACCCCACAATTTGATGTGCCTTGTGAAACTCCAAGAACTCTTTTTCAGAATGCTATCTGTGTTTTATTTAGATGCTCTGCTCCTTCCAATCCCCAAATTTCACTTCCGTATAACAAAATTGGCCTTATCATAGAGTTATACATCTTTTACATCAGGTATATCTGTGAGAGTACATAATAGTTCATTTAATTGTTCCTATTGTAACGGTATTTGTGTTGTTTATTTAACATTATTGTAGCCCCACGTTGTGGTAGCCAATTTGTAACGGTATTACTTATAATGTTATTACTTGTGATGTTTGTGTATGTGTGTTTACTTCATGTGAAGCCATCTTGTGACGTCATTCATTTGTTCGGTTTGTAGCTCCATCTGGTGTTAGCAATTTGCAGCTGTGTTCGTGTTCGTTTGAAAGAACGATATTGTTATCTTAATTAATTTTGGTTTACTGTCCTCCGGCTAGCTATTATTTCTCGGTCGAACATGTCTCTTGATCAGGATGTGTAAACGGAAAGGAATCTTTTATCCAAAAAGAACACTGATGAAGAAATTTGTTTTATACTTTTATTGTCGAACATGTTAACTATCACATTTATACATTGATCTTAACACTCGCCAAACTGAAACTGTTATAATAACTTCTTACTGATCACTTTTAATCCACGTACTTCAATCTTTTGTATAATTAACTTTACCATACTTTAGATCTTTCATAATTCTGCTGCGCGTAACTTGTGAATCTATATCCGATGTATGCCGTACTAATACTTTCGACTGACTGACTGAAGACGACGTGTAGTGTACACAGATTTTTGATGAACTGGACGACTGAAGGCGACGTGTAATGTATTGAGATTTTCGATGAACTGAACGCGATCTACCTCTGACTTGGCTTTTTATACACATACACACCGATATGCCTAAAGATTATAACTGAGTTACTATTGGCTAATAAAACGCGCCAACATTAGCGTCTATTTTAATATCCAATGAAAACTATGAATACATATGCTCTAGGGAAATATTCCAGAAGATTCTCAACGGAAAAAACGCGCCAACATTACATAACTTCCTCGTTTCCAATAATGATAAACAGCTCACCCCCTCGCTGCATTATTGCGCGCTATTATTGACAGTTTCAGTAAGGTCGTATAAACTTACTTATCAACAATAATTACAGTCAAGAAACATCTCAAATCAATGTCACATAAAAATGCATATTCATATTACAATCATTATTTACATTTAAGTAATTTGTGATACAAATTACTGCATCATATGCCCCACTAGAAACATAATTATAAATATTTACAACTTGTTTGGAAATTTTATAATTGGGTTTTTAGTCTCCTAAATCTTGGAACACACGCTATCACTTTCACTTAACACTTCACACGTATTTAACACACGACATATGTTTTGTCTTTATCTTGCCACTACTTACTGGCTCTGGTCTAATGTGTTTAGACTTTAATCTGACATTACAAAAAAAAAAATTTTTTTTTAAGCAAATACTGTACCCTGAAGTATTTAATTACTGTTACAAAAAATGGTTTACTTATATTGTTAACACAAATTTATCAATTCAAGAATTTTTTGTAATTATTAAACATATTTACCAAAAATATTCACCCTCTACACAAATATATTGATATCTCTTAAATCTAGGCACTGTTTCACATGTTCTGTTTGCTACACAAGTATTTGTTTTAATTATTTTTACCCAATTTTTGTTGTTTTGTACTGTATATTCACAATACTCTTGGAATTATATCTACGTACTTTAATATAACATCATGCTTTATTTCAAATGCTGGTACAGTTACTAATAAAATGATATTTTCCTTTTTTTTTTCTTTTTTTTTTTTAACATTTAATTTTTGTCCAGAATTTATTTCTCTTTTCACATGACATATATAAATAGTTAACCCTCTTACGTTCCAATACATTTCTCTGCAAGTCATCTTTAACTATCAAGCATTTACTTTACATCTCATTGCCATTTACCCTCCTGGATCAAATTGTGTGTGGCTAAACATTACTCGTAGCCGTATCCTAACCTTCAAATTTTTTTTCATGAATAACCTCTTGTATTCATATGAAATTTCGTCCCTTGATAACATTTGAAAACAATCTAAAGTTTCCTGAACAACACATCTTTTAACACCTGTCATTTTCAATTCTTCTACTATCTCTTTAATTTGAGAGTACTCTGACAAATCTGTACTAAACTGTACTGGACTGAGTTTTCATTTTGAACATCTTGGTACTTGTTAATTTCAGAAGTTAGCTTTCGATTATTTACAGGCAAAACTTTAACTTCTTCGTACAATTTATTTCTTTGCATTTCTGATTCTTTCTGAATTTCTGATATCTCCCCTCTGAAATTATCTTGCGCCTGATTCACATCTACATTCATAACCTCTTTCATCTCTATTATCTCACTTGAAATGTTACTCATTCTACTACCTGACTCTGTACATTCTACATCAACATGTTCACTTTTAGTATTAACCTTACTTTCTTTTTTACCTATTTCCCTGCTCATGTCTAACATAACTCCTCCTATCTCACTAGCTATTACTTCCTGATTTTCATCTCTCATTTTTGGCATACTACTATCTAGCTTCGTAACTTTCTTTTCAATTTCTTCCCTGCTTTGATCTACTTTTTGCTCTAATATCTCATTCCTCCTACCAATACTTTCCATTAATTTCCTATGACTTTTTTCCATAGCTTGATTTAATTTCTCATAACTCTGATCTATTTTTTTTTTCTAATTTCTCTTTACTCTTAAGAATATATTTCAGCATTTCGATTATTTCCATCATCATACTAGCATCACAATTAACATTTCCTGCTGTTCTATTCCGACTTTCTTCACTAACATTTCCTCCCTCAAATCCTACATAGTTTGAGCTATTTTCTGTAACCTGCATTGAATTACAGCTAACTGTTACATTATCTCCCTCCATAATTATTTCTTCTGAATTATTAGTAGCCATTGTTTTCTTTATCCTACCACTCCTTTTGATTGTTACAATTTTGTTTTCTAAAAAAAAAATTACTATACTCTGACCTTTGTGATGCTGTCTGTTGCTGTTACTTTGATGTCCAGCTTCCTGCCCCTCTCTCCTAGGTTATATGTTGCTTCTGCGTTGTGTTATGATGAATCTACGTCGTCTCGATGTTTTTGTGTCCACTCATCCGCGTCGTTTGTCGTTCCTCTAGTTGTTTCTGGAATCTGCATCTTCTCGATGTTTTTGTAGTTGAATTCCCCTGTTGCCTTGTAATCTTGAAATTACGATGTCCAATCATCCGCGTAGTCTGTCGTCCCTTTTGTTGTTTCTGGAATCTGCGTCTTGTAGATCAATTCACTGCTCCATTCATTCCACATCCTGGTTAATTCTGCTACTTTCCTGGTTAATTCTGCTACTTTCCTGGTTACTTTGCCCCTTTCCTGGTCACCCTGCCGCACGTTGGGCGCCAATTTGTAACGGTATTTATGTTGTTTATTTAACATTATTGTAGCCCCATGTTGTGGTAGCCAATTTGTAACGGTATTACTTATAATGTTATTACTTGTGATGTTTGTGTATGTGTGTTTACTTCATGTGAAGCCATCTTGTGACGTCATTCATTTGTTCGGTTTGTAGCTACATCTGGTGTTAGCAATTTGCAGCAGTGTTCGTGTTCGTTTGAAAGAACGATATTGTTATCTTAATTAATTTTGGTTTACTGTCCTCCGGCTAGCTATTATTTCTCGGTCGAACATGTCTCTTGATCAGGATGTGTAAACGGAAAGAAATCTTTTATCCAAAAAGAACACTGATGAAGAAATTTGTTTTATACTTTTATTGTCGAACACGTTAACTATCACATTTATACATTTATCTTAACAGTCGCCAAACTGAAACTGTTATAATAACTTCTTACTGATCACTTTTAATACACGTACTTCAATCTTTTGTATAATTAACTTTACCATACTTTAGATCTTTCATAATTCTGCTGCGCGTAACTTGTGAATCTATATCCGATGTATGCCGTACTAATACTTTCGACTGACTGACTGAAGACGACGTGTAGTGTACACAGATTTTTGATGAACTGGACGACTGAAGGCGACGTGTAATGTATTGAGATTTTCGATGAACTGGCCGCGATCTACCTCTGACTTGGCTTTTTATACACCCACTCCCCAATATGCCTAAAGATTATAACTGAGTTACTATTGGCTAATAAAATGCGCCAACATTAGCATCTATTTTAATATCCAATGAAAATTATGAATACATATGCTCTAGGGAAATATTCCAGAAGATTCTCAACGGAAAAAACGCGCCAACATTACGTAACTTCCTCGTTTCCAATAATGATAAACAGCTCACCCCCTCGCTGCATTATTGCGCGCTATTATTGACAGTTTCAGTAAGGTCGTATAAACTTACTTATCAACAATAATTACAGTCAAGAAACATCTCAAATCAATGTCACATAAAAATGCATATTCATATTACAATCATTATTTACATTTAAGTAATTTGTGATACAAATTACTGCATCACTATTTAGGAGTAATGTTTAACATTTTGTATTTCTAGTCCCTTGTAATACCATTTTTCATCCCTGCAATACACATAGCCATTTTTAAAGTCATTGTTTTCGTTTTGTTAATGTTTACCACCAAGCCCCATTGTTTACAATATTCTTCCAACCTATTAATACCTTTCTTTAAGCCTTCTATCGCCACTAAAAAAATTGGTATGTCATAGTATAAAAGTACAGAAATGCAGGCATTGTCTACTTCCTGGGCCATTCATTTCCTCTGCTATTAACACATCTGCTATGTCATCTATGAATAAATTGAACAACAGGGGTGATAAAATGCATCCAAGATCAACTCCTCTGCTTAGATTCAGTTATTGTATTTTGATCTATTTTAATGCTGAAAGTCACACTATTGTAAATATGAATGAGAGCTTTCATCATATTATCAAAGGGCATTCCTCTGCATGGTATCAACAGCTATTTTAAAATCAACAAAAGCACAATCAAGTTTCTCCCTCTTTCTATTCAACTCTGAATCAGTTTACGTTTTTAATACAAAAATATTGTCTGCAGCAGAGAACCTTTGCCTGAAACTTAGAAATTACATCAAACTCTTAAGCCCAACCCCTTACTGGTCATAGATAATTTTACAATATACCTTACCCAGTATAGATAGCAGTGCTATTCCTCTATAGTTTTCTGGTTGCTGAGTGGTATCATTGACCTTGAGTATCGGTTGAATAATGCTGTTGCCTAAGCTTCCCTAATACTTCTCTCCATTAAATAATAATTTGTTAAAGATCACCTGCAGAAGGTCTAACATCTCAAGAACTTTTACGTAGCATTTAACAAATTTGCCGGGAATTCCTTCTATTCCTGGTGCTTTGTGTTTCTTTAGGCTTTTTATTGCCTGGACAATTTTCCTGTCAGTTATTTCCCCATGTACAGTCCAGTGTAAATTAATCAGAACAGAACAATAACACAAGATTTTAAATGGTTTCATGAATTTAATCATAAATTACTTCCAATTTACATTTCTTAATACTTAATATGACCTCCTTTCTGCGCTATAATTTCTATTACACGATTAGGCATTGACTCCACAAGATCGGAACACACATTTTTGAGATCATCATCATGAAACCACACTTGAATTAAAGCTAATATCAAATGTTCTTTTGTGGAACAATCAAAGTTTGCAAGTCTCTTTTTGCAAATAGCCCACAAATTTTATATGGTTTTAATGTCAGGTAAATTCTCTGGCCAGTCAAGCAAACGAACATTGTTATCTTAGAAGAATTTCTTCACTTTCCTAGAAGTTGGCAGATAGCTAAATCTTGCTGAAAAATTCCGTCAATTTTCGGAAACCTTTTCTGGAGTTCACGAACAATTATCACCAGTACTGTGATGTACTGATCACGTTTCATCATGCCTTCAACTGGAATTCAAGGTCCTAGTGTTTTATAGGTGAAATAGCCCCAAAACATTTTCTTCTCAGGGTGTTTTACAGTCAGTTGAAAATGTGTTAAATTTGCAGGTTCATTACTTGCTCGGCACACATACTTAAACCTCTGACCTTGTATTCGAAATGAGTCTCATCAAAGAAAAGAACTTTTTTCTAGTCTTGCAGCATCCAAATCCAATGCGAACATGGCCATAAGAGATGTTTCTCATGCATTGTTTGTGCTAAAAGTTGTTTCTTCACAGGTTTTCAGGCTTTTCTCCCAACTGCTAAAAGTCTACGATGGACATTGGATGCATCTAGATTCACTCCCCTGTCCCTCAGGTTGTGAGCGAAGTCCACAGCAGTGAGTCTAGGTTTGTTTTGCTTTTCCTAAGGAGAAAGCGGCCATAAGTTGATGTTTTCCTTTTCCCGACCACATTTCCCCTTTTTACTTTCTCTACTACGTATAGTAAGTAGGGGAAGTATTATATCCCACCCAAAAACTCGATACCAAGAGATCACCGGAAATACATGTTTTGAGGTCCCCTGAATCCAAAAAAAGCATTTTTGAAAACATGTCCGTGTGTGTGTCTGTGTGACTGTGAACAGCATAACTCAGAAACGAACAGTCGGATAAACACCAAACTTGGTATTTAGGTTCAGTATCTTCCAGAGATGCGACACGAAGGTTTTCAAGAAAATCCCCCACCCCAGATTACCCTTTACATGGAGCATTTTTCGAAAATTTTAATTTTCTCAAAAATGGATCTAACGAATTTGATTAAAGTATCATAGGTATGTTTAAGATATTTTCATGACAAATGAAATGTATATCTTGAATTTTCTGGGAATGTCTCCAAAAGTATTCTTCATTGTGAACGACTTTTGCATAACTGGTAAACCATAAGAGATAGACAAAATTTTACTACACAAAAAATGTAGATCGTGTTAAAATACACAATTTATGTCATATACATTGTTTTTGTTGAGTGAACCATTTTCAAGATATTGCTTGTTATTGCCTTAAATTTTCCAATACTTATACGTTTACTCAAATTCGTTATTCATTTTTTTTTTATGTCCTGGACATGCGCCACATAGCAACCAGCGCTCAAAATATTTGACTATCGCTTATAACCTACCATATTCCCCTTGCATCTACAAAATTAGCAATAAGATTGACATCTCGATATCTCAATTAACATGAAGCTCATGGAGAATAAGCGTTTGTAAAAATAGTATGTACAGGAGTAGAGAAAGTCATGTGAGTGTAACACATCCGATTTTTTTTATTCAGCAGATCTCAATCCATATATTACCGGTATCGAGCGGGATACAAAACTTCCCCTACATGATATACGTTAGTAGAGAAGTAAAATCAATACACATATAATAGTAAGTTAATAAAGAGATCATTTCCGGGACAGCGCGAACGCAGTCCCGACACCCAAAAATTACGCGCCCGAGTTACCCACATTTGGGGCAATCGCAGGGGTCAGCCCAACCAAGGTGCAATGGAAGGGCCTCACCCTGGGGGAACCGCCTTAATGATCACGGTAACTCCTACGCCAGGTAAGTATGCGGAGGCAATAAAGTTCTTTGCAATTGAAGCATCAATTGGCGGATTTATTTCCCAAAATTAATGACAAATTTATATAAAAGTATTAAAGAATCATATTCAAAGGAAATATTATTCATTAAATTGAATTTGAAACTATTATTTTCTTCAAAACTTTATTACCTGTTTTAAAAGTGCTTCAATATTAATTATAATGCCAAGAATTATACGCAAGAAGAACAAAATATTATGCTCCTGCCATCTATAGCACGAGTTGAACGCGAATGCATTGCAACACTGCCATCTGTGAAATACTCCTTTGATTACCAGGCACATGGCTTGACTCCATGGTTCATCCTGCTGCTATCCCTGCTTTCTATTCCAAACTCCGCTGCGATAGTGTTTGCTCTTCCATCAGTAGAACTTGACGTACCAAGTAAATTCTGACAGTTCATAAAACTAAGTTTTGAATTTTGATAATCCATATTTCTTCATTTTTAATTCTATCTAAATTTAAAGGGTGGATTTCATGGCGCTGCCGAATATAGGAGCTGTTTTGAATAATTTTTATTAGTTTTCTAGTTCTTATACAAGCAACGTCACCACATTCAATATTATGTTGTAAAGAACTTCTATTGTGTCTTCTTTAGATAAAATGTTCGTGTAAATATGCAAAATTATACTTATTCAATCAATATTGATACCTCCGTGTCAGCTTAGGCAGTCTTTTCTGCAGCAGAGCAGATAATCTCTCAGCACAAGCCGGGAAGAAATGCTTATATTTTTACATAAAAATTCTTGCTTTTAGGTTTTTAATTTGTTTTTCCTTTTGCTTTGTACAAAGTAATCTGATTTTTAATATGTTTATATTTTATATACCTATATATTTTGTATATGATAATGTGTGGTTTTGAGAAATTAGTTTGTTTTTGGAAGAATAAAATTTGATTTTAGCTTCCTGTAAATCATCACAAGTCATCACACCAACAACCTTTCCAAACCTGCCGTCAAATAAGAACAGCTTACAGCAGAAATAACGTAGCGGTGTGGCCAGAAACAATGTTTTCAGTAGTGATAAACGGTTTAATTGAATATTATTATTATTATTGGTACTATTTGCTGATATAGCGATGGTGATGTGGCTCTTAATAGCCCACTAACTCACCATTTAGCTTTTAACTTAGTTTATTAATTATGAAATCCAATACATACGCTAGGGTTTTGTTCACAAGTACAGCTCCAAAATTTAACTATTGTGTAATAATTATCCCCTAAACAAGAGTCAACTGGTGTGATATTCTAAAGAATAGTTGAAACTCTAGCAACATTAAAAAGAAATACCCGTAACGTAAATACTAGAACACATTCTATTCTTTTTTAGTGTGAAACTCGGTATGTTTTGCTTGGCAGACAGCGAAATCTAGAAACCATCAAAAGTAGATAGCTTGATTTTTCCGTGCATTGTAGTGTGAAACAGTCATTAAAGGAATCCGCATTTTACCACTGTCCTGATTTTCTGGTATCCTGCCTTAGGTTTAGTGTGCAATACAGCCAGTTTTGCAATAAAAGTAGGAAAATCTTGCTAACTTCAGTGCGTCTCATCCAACGTATTGCATTACCAAGAAAACAAATTTTTGAGTACGTTGTTTATCTTAGTAGTATGTAAATATGGGAAATATAGAAACTTTTATACAATTGTTAATGGTAATTTATATATCTAAAGCCATAAATCAAATTCAAGAGAATATACCCTATTTGCCCCTTTCTGTAAGATATCACAATGGACATTAATAAAGTTGCCAGACTGTATTGATCTCCTACCCATACACAAAAAGGGCCGGTGTTGTGTGCGATAATCTTCCTTATCTTAAGCATTCAACCTGCCGCCAATAAAGAAACCGGTTATATACTCAGTGTACGGACTACCGAGTAGTTTAACGTTAGAACCCAAAACGTCCTCAATTCTACAAATATATAATCCTAAATAACCTGAGTAAATTATTCCGGGACAGCTTGAACGCAGTCCCGACTACCAAGAATTACGCGCCCGAATTACTCACATTTGGAGCAATCGCAGGTGTCAGCCTAGCCGAAGTGCAATGGAAAGGCCTCTTCCTGGAGGAACCGCCTTGATGATCATGGTAACCCCAGCGCCAGGTAAGTATACGGAGGATTTTTTTTTTCGAGTGGAGGAGAAAATGATTTAATCACAACCCCAGCCCCGATGGGAGTCGAGACTGAGAGTGTGGGACTCACCAATAGTCGGCATACCCACTAAAAACTCCACCGGAAGGAAAAAGAGGAATTCAGTGTGATAGTGTGGCTGTACCGCTGTTGCACCAGCGATTCAAGGTAAGGATATATTGGCCGGCCACTGGGGCAAAGCCAGGTGAAGATGAGGCGCCAGGACGTAAGCATGACCTTAAGCCCTGCTTACGCTCTTGGGAATTCAGAATGAGGAATTAAATTAGGGTGATGCGTCTCCGGATGGAGACCCCGTCATTACTGGTCGTAATTTGTTTGCTGTCCTGAAATATAGATGGACATAAGTCATTAGTGTTAATTACTAAGTGAAGTTAGTTTGCTGCTTAGACCTCAAGCAGTGTTGGAACACATGCTAAGATGTCACCCTTGGGGGGTCGTCGTTCTGCCAGGGCCTCAAGATCTGTAGTTCACCTGAAACAATCAATTGCTTAGGATTAGTATACTTGCTAGGATTCGGCTGTTAGCCTCGTCACTGATATTACTTGGTAATTATCTTGGCGATGAGCCGGATCATTAATTTTGTGTTTCATTTATACTAAGTTATGCTAAGTTAGTGTTTTCCACTCATATCCAGTTGATTTGCTTTGGTCGAATATTGAGTGCCCGCCTACAACACAGCCTACCCACTCACCACAGAGTAGCTGCACTTAGACGTCACTGGTAGGGGTGCCCCTCCCCCCGGGACCGCCTTGACTCAAAGAGCAAGGACTTCAAGGGCCACTGTGTCAAGTTAGAAAGTGACCATGCCATGGCTAGTGTGTGTGCTTTGGTGTCTAAATTACGTTCGTATTAGCGCGTCTAGGAAGTATTGGATATTGATCTCTGGTTCCCCCAGGCCAATGTTTCTATCAAATAGTGAAACAGATCTTTTGTGTTTATTTCTGTCGTTGTTATAGTTACCCAAATCACGGATTAGAGGGTTGAAATTTTTGTTCTTTCTTTTGTATAAGTTGTAGCTTAATGAATTCTTCTATGGAGTGAAGCTTTAGCTCCTCGTGAACCAGATAAGCCGGGGCCACCGGCGGGAGTTTTGCTATAACTCTAATGATTCTGTTTTGAAGTGTTTGTAGCCTATGTAGGTGTGACTTTGCAGCATATCCCCAAACTGGTGCTGCATAAGTTATAGGTCTTATTAGCGTTTTGTATATCGTGAGACCCATGTTTAATTGAAGTTGGCTGTCGATGTTTATGATAGGGTGAAGTTTGTTTAATTGGCCTTTGCCCTTACGCCATTTATGTGTTGTTTCCAGGTTAGACCTTGGTCCATAGTAACGCCTAAATAGATTACCTGGTTCTTCCACTCCGTTCTTTCGCCATTGTATGCCAATGTCGGCTGCGCATGTCTCGGTAGTCTGTGTTGTACTCTCTTGTTAAATATTATTGACTGGCATTTTAATTCGCCATTTTGTGTACCATGGCTCTAACTCATTTGGGGCATTCTGTAGCCGCAGGTGTAATATCTTGGGCTGTGTGGACTGCGTTACTAGTGCCGTGTCGTCGGCGTATATGTATTTTTCAGTACGCGTGAGTAGATTAAAGAGTGTCGGTCCGAGCAAACGTCCTTGTAGAACTCCTCCCTGATAGGCCTAAGGGAGGAGGAGGAATTCTCCACTGATGCTCGGAACTGTCGTTCGCTAAGGTAATCTCTGACAAGGGTTATCATGTAGTCAGTAAAGTTGAGTGCCCTGAGTTTATGAATGAGGCCCGCATGCCATACTTTATCAAAAGCACGCTCTATGTCTAAGAATATGGCACCCGTTGATTTATTGGTATTGAAACCTTTGGTAATTCGGTTAATCTTAAGAGTTGGAGCGTCGTCGAGTGCTGAGATCTAAAACCAAATTGTTCTGGGACTAGAAGGTTGTTTTTCAGAATGTGTGAATTCATTCGTTTTAGAATTACTTTTTCTAAAACGTTCCCAATTGTGCATAGTACGCTAATTGGCCTGTAGCTTGAAGGTAACTTTAGATCTTTGTTTTGCGAGCATTATAACTTTTGCCACTTTCCATTGTGGCGGAAATCTACCTTTGTCGAGGGTGTAATTAAATATTTTGGCTAAGCGTAGTAGCGCTCCCCGCGGGAGAGTCTTTAGCACCACATTGGGTACTTCGTCAGGCTCGGTAGCCTTCCTGTTGGGCAAGTGGGCGATGATCCACCCTATTTCACCTGCATTGGTTTTTCGCATTTTATTATGTGTGATAGAATAGTCTATTTGATTTATTTCGTTCTCAATTTCTTGTATTTGATTGGCTTGCCCCCCCCCCAGGGGGTTGGGCTTGAAGGTGTCTTCAAGACTCGATGCAAAGACCTCCAACTTGGCCTGAGGGGTTTCAGCTATGGTGTTATTAATTCGATTAATTAGTGGAGGTATGTTTGTTTTAGAACGCGTGAGGCATTTTGCTATGCGCCAAACTGAGTTTGTTTGCGGATTTAGTTTTTCAGGGGTTTGATTCCATTGGTTGCACACATTCCCTAGTACGGGCTTTTGTCTCGTTCCTGAGCTCGATGTATTCTTGTTGATGAATTGGATTCCTAGTTCTTTGCCATTTGCACCTTGCCCTATTGCGATTCTGATGCAATGTTTTAATGTCTGTCGGGTATTGGGCGTTAATTGTAGGTTTATATTTTATCGGTACGCAATTAAGTGCTGCTAGTTTTATTGCTAAGTCTAACTTGTCTATAGCTTTGTCTTGCGATTGCGGCGAGTTTATTTCTAAATCGGGGAGATAGTGCTCAACGGTGCACTTGAACTCTTCCCAATCTACTTTATTGTAGTTTAGCCTAAGTGGCTCCGCTTCAAAAGCTACCGGAAGTGTAATTTCCATTAGTACCGGTAAGTGATCTGACGTCAATTCATTTAAAACGTGAAATTCTACATTAAATGAAATGTTTTTCATTATGGCAATCTCAAGAATGTCTGGCATATGATTGTTGTTATACGGGATGTGAGTAGGCTCTTCTGGACCGGATATGAGAAAATTGCTATTAATGTAGTTTAGTAATTTGGTTCCTTGCGGATTCGGGTTTATGCTATGCCATAGCTGATGCTTGCAGTTATAGTCCCCGGCCGCTATAACCTTCGCCCCTAAATTCATAACTTTGTCTATGTCCGCTGTGTCTACATCTCCCGGAGGGTTGTAAACTGATGCCGGTGTTATTTCTGTGTCAAACGAGAATATATTAACTGCTGTAGCTTCCAGACGATTTAATTCAGGAACATGCATTTGGTGATGTCTTATGTTGGTTTGGACGACTATTGCTGTCCCCCCTCCCCTTCTGTCTGTCCTATAAACTGAGTACCCAGGGATCGAAAAGCGGTCTATGTCCCCTAAGTGGGTTTCGGTAAGTAACGCGATTTGTATTGAATTACTTTGGAGGAAGTCTGCTAAATCCTTACGTTTTCTGCGAGTTCCTCTGCAATTCCAGTGTATAGTGCGAATCTTATCTGAACTAGCCATGGCAGTGGTTGTGAAGATTGGTGAGGAGTTCCGTGAGGAAGTGTAGCGTCTGCAGTGTGTCAGTCCCATGTTTGATAAAGTTTGCGAGCCCGTCTATCTGTCCCTCAAGGAAAGTCATGGGAACAGTGCTTTTGGGCCTGCCAATCAGATGCATTACGGAGGATTCAAATTTCACTGGTATTCAAGCATTGATTTCCAAAACGTATGACAAACTGAGATGAAAAAAATATTAAAAAAGCCTCTTTAAGAGTAAAGAATATTCGATGAACTGAATCTAAGACATTATTTTCTTTGTAAATGCATCATCTATTTGAAAAGTGTTTACATATCCATTACAAAATCAAGAATTATACGCAAGAAAAGCAAAACACAGCATTGCTGCCATCTATGTATGGAGATAGATGGAATGTGTTGCAGCAGTGCCATCTGTAAACTTTGAATCAATATGTTCTTAAATGCAAAGATATTAAACTGTTTCAACAACTAGATAATAAGGGGCTGCAATGTAAGAATTCTGAATACTTTCTACACAGTAAATTCAGTCCAGCTGATTAATAAACAAAAGTATTACTCGCGCAAAACTTCTGGAATCGTGACCTTGATTGCTACCCCAGCTGCCGAGCCTAGGAATGGTTTATGTTTAGCTTAATCAACGAAAGCGATATGATACCTTTGCTTACTCACAGTGCGTAACACATACAGTCTGCATAGAAAGTGTCTGCATCTGGTTGTAATTTTAAAGAGAACAGTATCTAAATAGTACTTATTTTATATTTGTTATATTTATAACCATGGCTCCTATGTTTTCAAAGTTAAGTGGTAAGGTGTTACGTAGTCAAAGTAGGGAAATAATTGCAAATGTCCTCGACTTCATGAAGCAAGAAGCAGAGATGAAGGAAGAAAATATATGTTCATCCGAGTTCCACAAAAGCCTTAAGAGAGTGAAAGAAAGAGTAGTCAAAGCAACTGGTGTTTCACTGAGTTCCGATTCCAGAGTTCTCAAAGAGAAGAGAAAAAAAACATGGATGAAAGAGTACCATTTGACACACCTGGGAAGAAACATAAGGTCCCTAAACGTATTACAGAAATAGACGATTTCGAATGCGTCATTCGGCGCACGATTCACAATTCCTATGTGGAAGAAAAAACTGCTAACAATAAGCAGATTGCTCATCAAGCTGAAAGACAGCAGAAACTTACAAGGTGGTGCTACAAATCTCAGAAAAATTATTAAAGATTTAGTGTTCAAGTGGAAGAAACCGAAATCAAATAGAAGAGCTCTAACAGAAAAGCAAAATAAATAAAATAATAATACAATAATAAAAATAAAAAGTGAATGTTGCCATGATAGCTTAGTCGGTTAGACCAACGGCACGGAAAACCTAAGGTCCGTGGTTCAAATCCCGGCTATGGCATTGAACTTTTTCAGTCTGATTCTACCTTTCCAAATGAGTATAATTTTATATGTACTTATATTGTGACGTATGCAAAGATGATAGGATATACGTCTCTGGTCACCGAGATTCGAGACGGCAGTGGGTCTGGGGTGGGGGTAAGTTAGGGATCTTAGAGAGGGGATAGCGTCTCCGACGCTACAGGAAGTGTCGTTTGGGACAAAGCAGTCAATGGGTAAGCTCCGAGTAGGAAGGATGTAGAACTGCCTTCTTCGTGCTAGACCGGCACGATGGCCTCGCTCGGCAGACATGTGGGCTACAATTGTAACAGCTAAGTATCTGTCTATCCAATTAAACTGTGAACCATCCATTTTCTTGTTTGGTTATTTATGGTAGTGTAGTGTCCTTTCCTTCCCTTAAGCCATGTGACGTTTTGGAATAGTAATTATTTTTGTGTTTAACTTAGCAGCGTCCCCGTCGTAGCCTCGCCATGTGAAGATCTTATTAATTTACCGGTAACCTTTTGCAAGCGAGTGTCTCCCCGTCATTTTCTGAGTATTATTTAGTAGAGGCTACGACAATATCAGCATCAATTTTTAAGGTGGTGCTACAAATTTCAGAAAAATACTATAGTGTATGAAGATGAGTCATACATACACAGCAGTCGTACAGCATCTAAAAGGTGGAGTGACGATAGCGAATTAGGTTGCAGGTTCCTGTTGCTAAAGGGCAAATACTTATTATCGTTCATGCTGTTGGAAAGATCGGCTTCGTTCCAAATGCCCTTCTTTTACAAGTTGCAAAAACAACAGGAGATTTTCATCAAGAAATGAATACAGAAAAGTACATGAAGTGAATCAACGCCATGTTGATACCTAATATGCCTGCTGGGTCTGTTCTGGTCATCGACAATGCTTCACAATACGTCAATACTCAATTGACAAACCACCTACCTCAAATTCCTTGAAAGAAGAAATGAGAGCTTGAATACTTAGATATAATATAGCTTTAGATGAAAGCATGAGTAAAACAAAGCTATATAAGTTAATTAAAGCCAACAAACAGCTTCAGACGTCATACATACGTGACCAGATAGTAATACAACATCGCCATAATGTACTTAGACTGCCATCGCATCACCCAGATCTAAACCCAATCGAATTAATCTGGGTTGATATCAAAAAATGGGTGGCCTGCAGAAATATCACTTTTAAATTAAAATACGTGGAGCAGTTATAACGCCAGCAATTTGCTGAAATTGGAAGGCCAGAATGGGAAAATGTATGGCGACATGTTGAATAAATTAAGAATCATTATTTCGAAAAATACGGAATTGCAGAAAATCAAATAGAAAGAATTCCCATCCAAGATAATGGTGCAGAAAGTAGTGACAGCAGTGATGACGGCAATAATGTGAGTGATTCCGCTGAAGAGGAAGGGTTAAGTGTGGAAGAATTGGAGGCAATGATTGACATTGTTTTTTATATTAAGCGCTTTTTACAGCGTGGATTTTAATACACTGTATATAACTAAGTTTATCATTGCAGCGCATAACCGGTGTGCGGGTATATGAAAATGACTGTCCCACGCACTCCTGCAGCATGCAGACTACCGGTCACCTCGTGATCCGGTAAGCAACTCGCTTCAAAGCTCTCATTAAGATTTTCACGTGTCTAGAACTGTTGCGCCGGTTATAGGTATTAGCCATGAGCAGCAAATAGTACAGCCGACAGAGCGTGAAGACAGAATCCAACACCACAAGCGGAAGACTGTCAAATCGGCATGAGAACATTCACGAGTCAGAGCTTGGATGTAAGGCCATAACTCCAAATCAAAAATACAAAGTATTATTTATACCGAAGAATTTGTGATTTACATCAAACATTATCACATTGAATTTGCCTAAACAACTCCAATTCGACATACACAAATCAAGACATTTGTATACAAGATGGAGACAAAGTAAACAGAGACAAATTTCTTATGTTTAACGAAAGATTTCCACGGCTACGGAACCTCCTGGACGACAGCTAATGTTTATTTAAAATGTGTCGTTATCTGTGAATACGCCTGGGCCAAATGCTATAACTATTATAACTTTAGATATTATGTTAACACATGCCAACTTTTCATGTACATCACTACTTTCGCATTCAACCTATCCAATATCAAAACTCACACCAATTACATTTTCAAACGATATGTCTCTGCCATAAGCTACGTTTAATTTTTTGGGCGGAGGAGTTCGATCAAGGACTACATGTTAAAGTTCTAAGCGAAAAGAAATAAAATGAGAATATTCTAAAACCAAAACCACAAAATACTGCGTGATTACATTTTAATGTTTTCTTCAACGGCGTCACAGACGTATGCTTAAAGCATTACGATACCTGGATAACAATCTTTTCTTCTCCTCAAAGTAAAGGGTAACAGAAAAATCTGATGTGTTACACTCACATGACTTTCTCTACTCTTGTACAAACTATTTTTACAAACGCTTATTCTCCATCTACTTCATGTTAATCGAGATAAACATTTGCAGACTCTATCTTATTGCTAATTTTCTTGTAGATGTAAGGGGAATATATATTTGCAAGGGCAATATAGAAATACAGTAGCCTTTAAGCATATACATATCTGTTAATAGCTGGTTGCTAGGTGCAGCACCATTCCCTTTGCCACAGATTAATACTCTTCGCATATCCAAGACAAAAAATGAATAACGAATTCCCATTTGAGAAAATAAGTATTGAAAAATTTAAGGGAATAACAAGTAATATCTCGAAAATGGTTCACTCAACAACAAAAAATGCATATGGCAAATTGTGTATTTTAACGCGACCTACACTTTTTGTGTAGCAAAATTTTGTATATCTCTTATGGTTTACCAGTTATGCAAAAGTCGTTCACAATGAAGAATACTTTTGGAGGCATTCCCAGAAAATTCAAGATATACATTTTATTTGTCATGAAAATATGTTAAACATATGACATTTTAATCAAAATCGTTAGAGCCATTTTTGAGAAAATTAAAATTTTCGAAAAATGTTCCATGTAAAGGGTAATCTGGGGTGGGGGATTTTCTTGAAAACCTTCGTGTCGCATCTCTGGAAGATACTGAACCTAAATACCAAGTTTGGTGTTTATCCGACTGTTCGTTTCTGAGTTATGTTCGCAGACAGACACACACACGGACATGTTTCCAAAAATGTTTTTTTTTATTCAGGGGTCTCAAAACATATATTTCCGGTGAAATCTCGGTATCGAATTTTTGGGTGGAATACAATACTTCCCCTACTTACTGTACGTAGTAGAGAATGTATAAAATGAATAACGAATTTGAGAAAAAGTATAAGTATTGAAAATTTTAAGGGAATAACAAGCAATATCTCGACAATGGTTCACTCTACAATAAAAATGTATAGGACATAAATTGTGTATTTTAACTCGATCTACATTTTTTGTGTAGTAAAATTTTGTCTATCTCTTATGGTTTACCAGTTATGCAAAAGTCGTTCACAATGAAGAACACTTTTGGAGACATTCCCAGAAAATTCGAGATATACATTTCATTTGTCATGAAAATATCTTAAACATACCTATGATACTTTAATCAAAATCGTTAGATCCATTTTTGAGAAAATTAAAATTTTCGAAAAATGTTCCATGTAAAGGGTAGTCTGGGGTGGGGGGATTTTCTTGAAAACGTTCGTGTCGCATCTCTGGAAGATACTAAACCTAAATACCAAGTTTGGTGTTTATCCGACTGTTCGTTTCTGAGTTATGCTGTTCAGAGACAGACACACACGGACATGTTTCCAAAAATGCTTTTTTGTATTCAGGGGGTCCCAAAACATGTATTTCCGGTGAAATCTCGGTATCGAATTTTGGGTGGAATGCAATACTTCCCCTACTTACTATACGTAGTAGAGAAAGTAAAAATATACTCATTCACTAGTAGAATCAAAATCCAAGCCTATACTGCCAAATGCGTGACTAAAGGCCCACTTCCGTGGTATGAGATCAGTGTGTCCTCACTTTCAAGAGATCCCGAATTCGAATCTAGGTTAGAATGACTTATCTGGATAAGGTTTTTCTCCGGAGATTTCCTTTATCCTCAGAAGACGAATTTCGGGTAACTCTTAAGCTCTAGGTACTCCGGGGCCAGCTGAGCATCGTTTCAACCATTTCGTCCATTCACAAACCGATATGACCTACCGGATTAAAGGACGTCAGTTAATCATCAAAGCAAGCAGGAAATATGACATCCTGGTGGTTAAATAAGTTATCATGTGGTAAGGCGTAAAACAGAATACTGTTTTTGGCAATTTATATTTTAAGTATGTTTTGTGCGTATTTTTTTAAATGAATATTTTGCACTCAGTGGATTTTGTATCGATTAAACCAAAATTTGTCTTATAAGCGTTGAGAAGAAAATGAAAAGTGATCATATTTTAACATCGCAAACATTTAATTTCATGTCGTTTCTTTGGGAAAATCTCAGACTGGAATTTGGCCCATTGGGGTTCTTTTACATGCCAGAAAATCTGCCAGCATTTATGTAAGCAACCACTGGGCTGGACTAAACCCAAGTTTTGGAAACAGAGAGGAGGTCTTAATCAAATGCACTGGTCAGGCTGACGAATGTCTTTTAGACCTTGAGCTGCACATATTTCGCTACAGTGAATAAACTGATTTGGGTTTAAATATGTCATTTTCTCCATCTAACATGTGTATTCTTTTTACTTTCTCTACTACGTATAGTAAGTAGGGGAAGTATTGTATTCCACCCAAAAATTCGATACCGAGATTTCACCGGAAGTATATGTTTTGAGAACCCCTGAATCCAAAAAAACTATTTTTGGAAACATGTCCATGTGTGTGTCTGTCTATGAAGAGCATAACTCAAAACCGAACAGTCAGATAAAAATCAAACTTGGTATTTAGGTCCAGTATCTTCCAGAGATACGACACGAAGGTTTTTTAAGAAAATCCCCCACCCTAGATTATCCTTTACATGGAACATTTTTTGAAAATTTTAATTTTCTCAAAAATGGCTAAACGATTTTGATTAAAATATCGTATGTTTAAGATATTTTCATGACAAATAAAATGTATATCTTGAATTTTCTAGGAATGTCTCCAAAAGTACTCTTCATTGTGAACGACTTTTGCATAACTGGTAAACCATAAGAGATAGACAAACTTTTACTACACAAAAAATGTAGATCGCGTTAAAATACACAATTTATGTCATACATTTTTTGTTGAGTGAACCATTTTTGAGATATTGCTTGTTATTCCCGTAAATTTTCCAATACTTATTTTCTCAAATGGGAATTCGTTATTCATTTTTTTGTCTTGGATTTGCAAAGAGTATTAGTCTGTGGCAAGGAGAATGGTGCTGCAGCTAGCAACCAGCTATTAAGAGATATGTATGTGCTTAAAGGCTACTGTATTTCTATATTGCCCTTGCAAATACAAAACAAGGGGAACATAGTAGGCCTTAAGCGATAGTCAAATATTTTTAGAACTGGTCGCTATGTGTAAAATGTAATTCTCTTTGCATGTCAAAGGATCGTTTCTGCAAATGTTTATCTCGATTAATATGAAATAGATGGAGAATAAGAGTTTGTAAAAATAGTTTGTACAAGAGTAGAGAGTCATGTGAGTGTAACACATCAGATTTTTCTTTGGTGTAATGGAGCCAGTCTTTTTGTACTGATGAATATTTATATGTACAGTGGCTATACCAACATCGAACTTTGTAGCTTTGCGTCATAGAAGTATTTTGTGCTAATGTCAGAATCACACTTCGCTTCCTGGGAATTATATCCATTGAAGACTGAAATTTACAAATATTACAAGAGAACTATAAAACTAGATCACATCCAAATAAATGCACATTTGAACTGAAAATCAACTGCTTCACAACGGTTGACAAAAACCAATAGCGGCACAACAATTGACATGTGAAACAAGCAATAATGGCCAGAGAGCATTTGATTTTATTATAAGCTCAGTGTTGATAATTGTTTGGGAAAATGCAGCAAAATTCTCCTTGTTCCTATTATTAGCATGGGACTGTAGGATTTAAGCACAGTTCAGCAAAAGACAGCTGAGGTCCCTCCCACTGTTTCCCACCTACTTCAGCATACACCTATTAAAATATGCTAACCATGTTCTTGATTTGATATTTACATTAGAAACACATTTAGCTTTTGACCATTTTAACAGCAATAAACTTATGTTATAATATCCCATAGCAAATAATTGACAATATTTTAATCTATAACAGGAAACTTTCATTTCTCTAAAACTGAAGAGAAAATCTCTGATCGGTTAAAAATGTTTACAAGTTGCAAATCAAACAAGGATGTCCTCTCTCACCTCTCTTATTCAATGTTCATATGAATGCAATAATACGAGAATTTAGAAACACCAGGTATGGTTATATAACTATAAATTGACATTTACACCTAGATACCTTGAGTTTTGCAGAAAATTTGTTCTAAGTAATGTCATTCTGTGGCAAAGAAACTGTATGCAGAAAAATTTATATAAATTCCAAAGTTTTAGAAAAGGTTAATCAATTTAATTACCTTGGTTTTAAACTTCCTTTTTACGTCATCTAGACATATCACAAAAAATCTTTAAATTCAACAAATTTGCTGACATCAACATTATAATGAAACCACCCTTACTCCAAAAATATACCTGCACTTGCCTGTACAAGATCTGTTATCTGTTATGGCTGCGTAGCTTGGACCTTACGAAAGTGTGACGAAAATAGAATTACTGCCAGTGAAATAAGTTCATGCGCTAAAAAAAAAGCTACACTAAATGTGACCATCAATGAAATAAAGGCATCCTACAAGAATTGGGAATGAAACCTGTCATTCAGTACATTCATCAACATCAAGAAAATTGGTCCCAGTACGTCAAACGTATGCCCAAAAGCAGATTTCCTTGAGTGATCTTGAGCTACAGATCATCACAGAAAAGACCCTGGGTCACTCTGTGAAGAGATGGCGGACAATTTTTATGTAGATCAGAAGAGTCCTTCTAGAACCACCACCTGCCAGGAAAAATATGATGCACTATACTTAATTTATTACGCCTGAAAGCAGTATTTTGCTTTAAAATATGTGTTGTTAGTAATGACACCCGATTGGTGTTTATTTATTTTTTTTATTAGGTACCAATTCCGACATTTACAATATCAATACAAGACCCAGATTTGAGCTGCATACACCATGTACTAAACTCACATGTATTCAGAAAGGGTGCATTACCAATGTATAGATAATATATTATGCAACAAGACTATAATGGTAGTAATTAAGACGGAGTATGTCTATGAAAGAGTGGTTGCAAGTTTCATAAATCCATTGTAGTTAAGTTGCATGCGACTCTTTTTGATCGACGACACTGTAATTTCAAAACTTTTGAGTTTTTACAAAAGGATCTTCCCTTGTTAATTGTGTGTAATTAAATGCTGATTGGGTGGCATGTTTGTGAGCAGTGCAACAGACGGCAGCTCTGTTGAGTCCATGTCATATTTATTTTTTGCAGGTAACGTGAAAGCAGTACATTGAAGCAAAGGAAATTAATTCAGTTTATTAGAATATTAGAATTACAATGAATGAATTTATTTTACTTATATATTTCATTGTTTATCTGCGGAATGGATTCCAGTGGACTGCTACCTTGAAGGCGTTAAAAGGCATGGGCGATAGGCAAGCTGTGTGCACCACCAAGTAAGATCATAATGAGTCACTGAAGTATTATGGATGCCATAACAGTTCAGTTTCATCACATGTAATCAGTGTATTTTCGTGTGGTCAACTAAAAAAACTTAATATGTTACCTCGCAATTTGAAGATCTGTAATAATCAGACATTTAACACAAAGCTGAAGCAGTATCTTTAGGAACATTGATTTTACATTATTGAGTTTATAAATGCCTAAAGCACTAATACTCTTAATTCTGTAAATAATATTCCAAATATTATGTAAATACATTGACATGTTGTCAAGGCCAAAAGTGTAAGATCTATGGAATGCAAATTAATGTAATGTAATGTCATCTGAACATTAAAGGGTGTCTTTGCATTACCCACCAGGAAGGCAATCTGTTATCAACAACATGATGTTGCTTTCTAGTCTTGGTCCTGAAAGTCTCTACCCACTACTTGTTTTGGGAGGAACTGTGTATAGTATTACAAGATCCACAACCTCATCTGATTAGACTTTTTCTATAGTACTCATATGAGTTATAATAGCTTGTGGGAGACCTAAATATACCTTTTCCCACTCCAAATCCCTTCCCTGCATGAACTATTGTATATGATAAAATTAAAGATGGCATATTTCATTACTCACACTGATACTCATTTAGGTTAAGATCATAAAGTTTGTGCGCTTGTGTAAGAGGCATTTAATAAAATATGTTTATTTTGGTCTCTGTATTACTTAGGAGTTTGGTAGTTAAATTTCTGAACACATAAATGATCTGTTGAGGTACAGGGGAAAGCTTTAGTTTCACATCAGTCCAGCAGTAGTAAACATGACAATTGTATATAAGTCCATGCAGTATTTTGCTCTGATAAAGTTAAACAAAATGGACGTATTTTTGCCTTTCATACTTAGCACACCTATTTCTTGAGAAAACATTTGATCAATAGTTATTAGCAGAATCTACAAGACACACAGGCAAATGGTAACACTATATATAAACATTGGCATGCTGCAGTGAGCCCTCTTCATCATGAAGCTCAAAATCAAAGCACATGTTTTAAAAGCAGATTTAGTCCATAGATTGGGTTGTGAAAGTAAGTAGCAAATGAAAGTAGAAACAGCAAATGATAGACATACATGATCTGTTAAAAAGTAGTAATTATAAAGTTATATTCAATGGACATTAAAAATGTAATTGAATCATAATTACTAAATTTTGCAGATTGCGCATAAAGGTATGAAATGAATGTTTACCATTTTTTATGTATTGAGTACTGGTAGCAAAAGCTAAAGTTATCTAGTACCTACTTCAGATGTATCATTTAAAAAAGAAATGAAAATGTGGAGATAAGATGCGTCAAGAGGTGTGCAAATGATTTTTCTACAGGCGCTTTTAAGCGTATAATTACTACAAAAAGGAGGTGGATCTACAGATGCTGGGTCGTCCTCGTGGTGTAGTGGTTACCGTGCTAGCCTCTAGTTCAAACCCGCCGGATGGCGAGGGATTTTTTCGGGCGTAAAAATTCTTATCGTGGCTTCCTTCCAAAGGAAATTAAACCCGGTGGTCCCATGTCATAGGTTTACGGCACGTAAAAGAACCTCAAGCCTGATAAAGAGGCATCTGAGCAAAATTACCGGTCTTTCATGCCCAATATGGAATGGGACGCTAAGGATCACAGCAGTTAAAGAACGTCCATAAATTAAACTCGATTCAATTTAATTTACAGATGCTGGCAGTAAGTGTTTCTAACTTATCCAGGGAAATGAGCTACAACATCCATTGTCACATATGTTGCCGTACCATGGGGTGGGTTAATACAGAGTGAATTAAAAGACTCCGAAACGCCTGCGCGGTGTTTTTCCCGTCCGCTACCTCGGCGCTCGTTGCCGCCTCCCGCTATCATAGAAAGGCGCGGAGGTAACCATACAACATTTTTAAAACTACTTTTAAAGGCTTTACTTACCAACTTTACGAAAGAGATGTTGAAACTAGCTACCGTCGTTGTCCATACATTTTTGGCACCTCTTTAGGAAACTATCCATCACTCGCCGTAGTTCACGTTGAGAAATTTCCTGGCGGATATTTTGTTTTAATTCTACCAGGGTGTGTGGGTTTGTCTTGTACACTTTATGTTTTAAGTTACCCCAGAAGGGCATTTTATGAACAACATTACCGGCTGCGCGGTGTTTTTACACTGACATTTGGAAATATGATAAAAACATGATACGGCACTACTCTATAAACAAAGTCACGCTGTTGTTGATTTAGTGTGGAGTGTGAAGTGCAGTTTTGAGTTGACGGTGATGTGATGTTTATTTATTACGAGTTATTTATTATTTTATCCTGTACTTAGTCACAAAGTATATTACGGCTCAGTGTATGTTTTCTACTGCAAAGCGTATATTTATTTATGATTCGTATGTGTTAACTCGGTCAGCTCGCCAAGTGAAAATACGATTTGCAGAAAGATTTCCAGGTGTAAAAGTTCCAGGCCGTACAGCAATCCATGAACTTTACAGTAAATTTCAGGCCACAGGAAGTGTTCAGGCCAAGAAATCTAAAAGACGGCGTTCGGTTCTTACCGAAGAAACATTAGACGACATCGGTCATCGTTTGGAAAATTCCCCCCAAAAATTCCATGATGGATAGTTTCCTAAAGAGGTGCCAAAAAAGTATGGACAACGACGGTGACCAGTTTCAGCATTTCCTTTCATAAAGTTGGTAAGTAAAGCCTTTAAAAGTAGTTTTAAAAATGCATGGTTTCATCCGCAAAGAGGAAAAACACCGCGCAAGCGGTTCGGAGTCTTTTGGCTCACTCTGTAGGTTAAATAAAATAGTAATATGATTTAGTCTTACCAGTGGATAACCTTTCATTTTACCAACCATTGTACCATGAACAGAAACTAAATATAAAGGTCGGTCATACTCTTACCTAAATTTCATTTTTAAAAACCACACATAATCTGAAAAAAATGTGAGATTTAGATGTGTTCATTGGTCGAAAGCATTTGTCAGCATTGTTCAATCTGTCCCAGCTCCTGAACTGCTCTATAAGAAGTTGAAATTTTATGTAAAAAGCCTAAAGTCTGGAGATTGATGACATTTAAGATCCAGTGCAAATTTCCAAAAATATACATTAGTCCACATGGAACTCATAAAAATTTGCTCCTTTTGTTTAGTAATCTGCCTCCCCCTAAAAAAGTAGTCCGTTTCAGAAAAGCAAGACTCAGATATTTGCCTTATCAAACTGTGTACATTTATTTGCACAAGATGTGGTTCTATTGCTTATGAATATAACATTCATACCATTTAACATGTTAAAACTAAGTGAATAAAACCAATTTTATTGCTTTGAATTGTTCCTCACAAATAGGTTCTCATGTGATTCATTACAACTATTCCGAAATGCAGCAAACATAAGCATTAAGTTTGTAGGTAAACAATGTTAACGACAAAGCTTTGGGTTAATTCTGGTTGAAGCATGATCAGGGAAAGTCATGTATCATCCCGTTAAATGTTCTGCTCATTTGTTTTTAACTTTTTCTTGTGTCCTGTTTGTCCTGTCTATTTCATTCGTGCATCTTTCTAGGTCGTTGGGAACGACATTCTTCGTAATCATATCGCTGATAGGGAAATATTTACATCTAGGGGCGTCATTTCAGAGTATAGAGGAGTTAATTGCCCCCCCCAAATGATGAGAAATAGTTAAGCTACTGGTTATTATTGCTCTACCAAAAGAAAAATTACTAGAAACATACTTTTAATACAAATATTTTACATTTAAAAGATGATTTTCTCTTAAGTTAAGTGTGTCGCTAAAATTCAGATGAAAATTCGGACAACTGCTTCAAGGATTCTCCCCCACCCCCAAGCAGAAACTGAAATGATACTCCTATTTACGCCTCATGTCTTAGTATCGCATCGTCAAAGGTGACGGCAGTAGAAACCCTACTTAATATGCAATTTAACCATGTTAAAATATCGGGGGCATGTTTTTGTTCCAGTGCTAAATTTGAGTGGTTTCCAAATAGTGCAATATCTCTTAGTGTAGAACATAACAGAAGCCCTATTTTTACAGGAAATAACATGGTCTGCAGCGGCAATATAAAACACCTACTTCACAGTGATTATTAATTCTGTCACAACATATTTGCCACTTAGAATACGCAAACCTCAATCTGTGATTATAAAGTCGATTTACTTATTTCAAATCAGGATTAATTCATATTTATAATTTGATTGATACAAATTGTTTAAAACATGGATTCCTATACATACCTCCCTAATGCTTTTCTGGCTACGCTACTGCAGGAAAGTAGGCAGCGGGGTTACGGGATATGGCTACATTCATACCTCTGTTTACTGCGGTCCGAACACATTCTCCGTTAGCTGTTAACTTCTGATAGTAATTATTCAGCCCCTCTGTAATTCCACTCAGAGATGTAACCCTGGGGTGATACACAATCAGGTCCCCCACTCGCCCTTTGTACATACAAAGTTCAGTAAGCAATATAAACCTAAAGATGCACGAGAGCAAAAGTCCTGTGAATGATAGGCAAGAAAGAAAGTGATGATGTTTATACTATGCATGTTATCACGGAAATCCTACGAAAACACAAAATTATCAGGTACAAAAAAGTCTAAAATTCTTCCCCTCTATAAAAGACAGAGACGTCATTGCCTTGGAGTAGGTAGGTATACTAATTTCGGTAAATCAGACAAGCGGCTCAGTTGTTTTCAAAAGAAATGAACACAGATTTTGAACTTGACCATCCCGAAAAAATCGGTTTTGGTTAAGAACATTTTGATTTTAAATTAAATTTAATCCGTTTGCGACTACTCCCAAAACATGAAGCGGTAAAGGAATAGAAATATTTAAAAACCCAAATATAAATACCTTAAATTGTGACAACTTAAGAAGACTAAATCTCATGCTGCATCCTCTATTGTGTAATTAAATTTGCATTTGTTTACTGTTAGCGCCATGACAGGTTGGCATGCTTCGATTGTGGCTGTCCTGGAAACTACAGAACACCAAAGCTGGGAAGTTGGGAACTAGCGTTTTGACAGAGCGTTCATACTACCGTACATGACAAATCAGTTTGTGTTTTCAGCGTTTTGTAATTAGCTGTCGTAATGCCGTTCGAGGATATCATTTCAGAGGTTCAAGCAAGACCAGAAATAGGGGAGGTCCGTGTATTTTGGAGCAGCGTGTAAAAACGGACCAGTAGTTAGTTTTGAGCAAGCACGGAAGATAGTACCACCTCTCAAGAAGGGTGAACAACATGCTATCACCTACTTTCTGCATTCTGGCAGGAATTGTTACGTTGGTAGCGCGATCAGGTCCCGTGGAGTATGTCTTAAAATTTGTGCTCATTTGCACAACAGGTGATCACTAACTTTTATAACTCATAGCCAAACTAAATTTTACCTGCGTTTCAACAACATCTTAAGGTAAGATGTGTCATCATTTTGAAATACTTTAACGATATCTTTGAAATTTTAATTTTATAACCCTGCGTGTATTTTAATCCAGTGGTCCAAATTACACGATGCTTTAAAATCACCAAACTTTTCCAGGTGACAACTAGAGAAATTAGAAAATCCAAAGGGACATACGGTAAATTGATTTTAAATTGGCTTTGCCCGCAGTAAAAGATAGCGTTGGTGTCAATGAGACAGCCAAGATATAATATACCTCAAACCACTTCAGCAGCGCATCAATGGATAAAATTGGTCATCCAACAGATTTACTTCCTGCAATAGAAAATGAGTTTGTTCAACATCTGCTGCTCCTAGAAAATATGTTTTATGGATGAGCAATCAAAATGTTTAAACTTATCTACACACAAGATATGGGTAGTTCTTTAGGATTTTATAGCCTCTCTATAATCTTATGGTTTAGCACAACCAAATAATTATAGTAACTTTATAAACGATACAATGTTGCCAGCATTACTGATCATTACACGAATATTTGCAGCTTCATACAGTGTTTGGACCTCTTTTTGGTAGTTTTAACCCAAATAAATAAACTGCATCAACCATTTAAATTACTGTATGAACTGAAATATGCCCTAGTTTGTGACAGAAGCAAAATTATCTACCTGATACCTAGCATTTTTGACAAGGCTGTACAACGAACCTTTGTTGGCTGACGACTTAAATCTAATTGGTCGCACTGCCTAGATCTGCCGTTTTGTTTTCAGATAGTTTTGTCAAGTGATAAGTTGTTTCTTAGGGACGTTTTCGAAGGTGTGTATGAATGTATGCTAAAGAATAAAAGTTTGTAAAATCAGCTAAAAGTGCCGTTGCAGCTCCCAGTGTCAGGGTGGGATGTTTTTGGCATCGACATTCTTGCATTCTGTCCCGTAAAACACTTATGCACTGAGTTATCTTCCCTACTCAATAAAGTGTTATGCAAATCAGCCATTAGAAGGCATTCAAGAAAGGTGTAAGTCACACATGTCGCTTAGCTCGTTGCATAAATTACAAAATAAAAAGAGGCGGCTGACTCACCTGGTATATATACCCATGAAATAAGCATTCTTGTATAAGCAAACAGAATCACAATATATTAATTAATTATATAAATGTTGTTTAGAACTTAATTTAGGTTTTGTTTTTCTTTTAGAATACCCCACAAACCACTTCCCTCTACAATGTGGATGTCACTGAATTACACCTGTAAAACACACTGGAAATTTCACTTCATGTCCTCAGTTTGTAGCTTTGTGGGCTACTAAATTACACTCTTTTGGCTCTGCAACTGATGGTTTTGTCACTTTCACTTCATTATCACTATCATTCAAGCTGTATGCTCGTTTAAGTTTGTCAATGGAAATATCTGTGTTTATCGTTAACTAGTGGAGTTAAGAGTTCTTCATTGTGCTGGACAAGTTAATTAGGACCTTTGTAGGGTTGTGTAAACCCATTTTGAACCAATCAACTCTTATGAACACTTGTTTTTAATTTATCAAATCCCTTTTAATATATTGTGTTTCTCTATTCTTTTGAATGTAATGAGCTGGCTTAAGAAACATAATGTGCTTTTTAAGAGGAGCGATAAACGGTAAATCAGCATTTGTTTTACAGTCAGGTGCCCCTAAAAGATATCCAGGTTGTTTTAGAGTTCTGCCATAAATCATTTCAGCAACTGCTGCATTAGCCTCCTTACAAAATCCACAACGAATATAAAGTAGAATCATTAACAGTACATCGCTCGATTTATTTAATGCATGTGGTAATATGACACTCTTTAGTGAACCACCGAAGTTTTCTAACTTCCCATTCCGTTGAGGATGATAGGAGATAGTTCTTGCTAGTTTACACGCACAAATCTTTGAAAGTGCTCTAAACAATCTTGATTGAATTTGTAATTCTTGATTTGTCACTATTTGGCATTGAGTTCCAAACCTAGTGACCCAAGAATTGAAAAATACTTGAGCTACTGTTTATGCTTGGATGTTCCGGAGGAACACGATTTCTGTACAATTTGTGAATCTATCTGTACATACTAGGCAATAAATGAATCCACCAGATAGCGGATAAATCACCCTAAGCGTTCATCCACTCTGGGAAATTCTCCATTGGATGCTTTGGTGTACCTAGAGACTTTATTATTGTGTCAGGCGGTACATTGCTTTGACCATTTTTGAACACATTTTTGCATATTTGACCATGAAAATAATGTAGGATCTAAGTTTCTTAGAAGACCTTATTCCTGGATAAGCCAAATCGTGATAATGTTGAAAGACTTGAGACCTGAACTGTTTGGGTACATATGGTCGAACCATTTTTATCGATATATTGTAACAACCCCTTCGTGAAACCAGAAATATATATTATATGTGGTCATATAAGAGAAGAGAAAATTGGTGAAGAGAAAATTACAATCGCCTTACGTCATGTCAAATTTACATAGTTTTATACAACCAGACAATGAGTTCAACGTCTTCTCCAAGTTTAGTTATTTTTCCTGCAATGTATTCTTACCTACCTCATATGTGTTTAATTATTTTATTGAAGGATAGTTTCCATTGAAACATTTACGAAGACTATGGTTGACACATAGCGAGTGCTGATTATACAGAAACGCCACGAGGTTGTCGCCACACAACAGGGCTAACTAATGCTGACCTCACATTTCTCATGACACACAAACAATACCTTTACGTACAAAATCGTAAAATATATAATGTGCTTAGCGTCCATGTTGTAATAAAAAGGAAGCACATGAAAGAAAGAAAAAAGGAAATGTTTTAAATCTTAAAGTTCTATTGTAATTCTCAACCGTTTGAAAGCATTCGATTGATTACTCTTTTTAATACAATGCAGTGTATGTTTTTGTACCTCCAGCCGGAACTTCAGGATTTTTGTAGTGTAGTTGGCAATCCACGCGACCCATCTATTTTCAGAGGTATCAAGGGAAAATTGTCTTAAGCGAAGAGGCAAGAGGTATTTCCGAAATGGGACCCTATTGTTTCTGCAGATTTTTAAGAATGTGCATGTCCAGCTATGGAATTATGGACCGTAGTATATTTTATTCTCAGAAGCTGAATTAGCTGATGATGAAGTTCATGATGAGGAGAAGTTTATAGTGTACCCCAGATGCATATTCCTGGAGGCGCACAGAGTGGAGTTTTACTATTTCTCATACCTTTATAGTAATATAATACTAAAGCTACCCCTGGAGAGTTTTGTAACTGTCTAACGTTAATTGAATTTTCATATGTAATATTATTCTCTGGCTTAATATTTGGAGCGTTTCAGTGATATACAGTTTCTCACTGGCTGCGTTACGAGCGCAGAGCAGGGTTATCCTGGTGACAGGGCTGCTGTCTTGCTACTTCCGAGTTTGGTTCGAGTTTTCTTCTCTAGACGATTGCCTTCTCCATGACTCATGAGCTACGTCCGCCCATGAGAAACAGTCCATTCTGGTCATTCGCTCCTCATCACTGGTTTGGCTCTCCCGGAGTATTCTATTTCCTTGGTACTTGGCACATCTGCCGGGCTTTCCCCTATTCACCACCTGGGGAGGCTCGCGGAGGTGTCCAGCTTCCCCTATTATTGGAGCCGGAACGAACCAGCAATCGTTTAATTCTTGAAAGGAGAGAGGAAGACCTTAGCATTTTTTAAAAGCTGCTTCGCTATGATTCACGATACGCGTGATGGAGCTGAGTGCTCCAATATATTACATTTTCTGGCGAGAACTATACAATACGTAATTTTCAGGAACACAGGATCACATAGTTTTATAATCAATTAATTTGTAGTAATGTTGTGATGGGTTCTATAGTCATACATTTTCAAGAACACAAATGTTGGACTTCGTGTAACAAACATTTCAAAAACAACAGCCAAAGATCATAGTATTTTCCTATATGAAAAGAAAATACGGAAGAGTAACGTGGCAAAGAAAAGTCTTGAGTAGCACCAAATCAATTAGTATCCATCAGTCTCACACAATGCTTAAATGCCAGTCTCTAGAGATACCGCATTCAAATTTTTCACGGGCTCCGCCGACAGCAATAATGAAAATCTGAAAACAAGAAGTAACAATCGTACCACCTATGTTGATAGTGTTACATGCTTGGACAACCTTACTAACATTAATGTTAGTTTTATGTTGATACGAAAGGGGCTGATTGTAGCTGCATAGCTCCGAGAACTGCAGCAAGTACAATAGTACAGAAGGTGTGGTGGAAATATTATATATAATTTTCACAATGCTGTGCATAATAATATTGCACAACTTATAAGGTTCTCAAAACACGGTGCAAAGAACGCCGAAAAAGGGATATAGTCAGGAAGCTGTGCAACACGCAGAAGTGAGAACAGGAGGAATAGAATTCACAGGAAAGTGTGTGAATCTCGAAGAGAAGTTTAGGGGGAGGGACACACAACAAATGTAAGAGAAACGGTGAAAGGAGATAATGTTACATCTCACGAAAGTTCACAAAAACATCGGGCTTATACCCAACAAATTCACACACTAGGGTCCGGTAGGCAGCAAATTCTCCAGTCGACATGTGTTAGCTAATACGTGCAGGATAAACTTCGAATTTGCAGTGCAGTGCCGACAACTCATCGGAAGACAAGAAAGCAAAACAAAGCTGAAGACGAAGCTTCAAACACAGAAAGAAAAGTCATAGATAAAAGAGAAAACAAAAGAAAAGTAGAGAGAGAAAGCAGTACACAGACCCCTCCAACCCTCCTTACTTTATTAATAAAATAGATGTAGGTTAGAAAGTATGGATAAATGTATGTATGAATGGATTTATTTGCACATCTCAATGCATATAGCGTCTTATACACTATTTGTTTTTATAGACCTAGCTCAAACCATGTACACATTGGTTGGATATTTTATGTGCTACTACAGTTTGCACGACGCAGGTTAGCAAGCAAGTTAACTAATATGTAATCTTTAAGGCGGTTACAAAAAAGGAAGCATGTAAGGCAACTCGGGGAAGGAAAACAATCGTTATGGAGATGAAGCAAGGAAGGAAGGAAGCCCAGCAGCAAGAATAAACATAAAAAGAGAATATTGGATGAAGGAAGTTACTTAAGACATTTATTTAAGTACGTATTTAGAAAAACAAGTGGCGTCTCTCTGTTCCAGGATAGAAATGACCGCGGGGCTCTCCGTAATTGTTCAGTAGAATGTAAGGTAGGATAAAATGAAAGCTGCAGAGTGCCCCGTTAATGCGACTCCGGTAGACTGCTAAAGGACCAGTTTTAGAGCTCTTTAATGGAGTCACTCAGGCGAGACTCCCGTGTAAAGTTCACAGGCAGAAGAAAAGAGAAGGGAGAGAATGGACGAAAGGCCGGAGTAAGCCAACTGGCGTCCCCTAAGTCTGTAATCCAAGGGTAACCTTCAATAATCTATTTTGTGCCCCGAATATAGGAAAGATTCTAGGGTAAGTGGAAGGGGCTTCCAAGGTTAAGGGATGGGACACGGGCGCTCCAGTAGGGAGGCAGAAAAAATAAAGGTATACTATCCCCGTGTCTGATCACCCCGGTAGTGAATATTGCCCCCATCCATTATCAAAATGATATAACATAAGATTAGTTAGTCCTCAAAACGGGAACTTTCAGAGTAAAAGTTTAGGAAAAGGAGAGCATAAGTAAGTCACAACATATCACGAAGAACAGCTTTCCACTGGAAGAGAGAGAGAGAGAGAGGGAGGAAGAAGACAGAGGCGGAAGAAAATTTGCTTTAATTATTTCAAGACCAGAAGGTTAATACGCATTTTAAGTGTTTCAGGTCAGAAGGAGTTAGAAAAACAGAAGCGAGGCAAGATAAACGTGGCACAACCTGCAATAACCAAGGGTGGAAACTAAGGAATCTGTAACCCAAGCTGCGATGGCAGTAAACAGGCAATTTATCGAAAAATAGACATTAATGACACACCCTTACATACTGTATGTAACACCCTTTTTCTTTTATCTAACAGAAATATGTATCGAAATGAAGGACAGAGAAAGCAGAAGCATAAACTTGAAATAATGTTGTAAACAGCATTAAAATGACAATGTATTAACTGTTAGACAAACAAGTGCAGGGGCTTAGTGTATACGTTTACATACCTGAATAGTTGATATATTTCTCCCTCTGTAATTCAAAATTCGAGGGTTTGCAAAACTGGTCGGCAGGAGTACACTTCCTCATAATTTAACTTCCGCTCCTGCCACTAGCCTCACATTCCGGCAAAAATGTGCATTTATCTCCCGAAATACTTCCTTTTTCTTTCCTGAAACATCCTTAAACCTTCGGGTCATAGTAGCAAACCAGCTGAGTACAAAGAAGAGCAAAGGACAGGCTGGAAGGCTCAACAATGTAACGGAGCACAGAACGGGCAGGCGTTACGGCTTGGAAATTGGAATGCTAATATTTGACTATCAGACACAAAAGAATTAGAAAAAGCCGTCGTTGGTGGAAGGAATAACACGCCGAGTCGACAGGAAATTGGGTCAACGCGAGAAATCTGCAACTTCAGTGCAAAGAAGCCAGAGAAACTAAAAGGCCGCTCGACGTCAACGATGCACGGAAAACCGTCGGAGTTGGGTCAACCGACTTTCAAACAAACCGGACCACCTAAACCACAACCGTTTTGGTATTTCCCAACCCGTTGAACGGTTCCCGCAATTTGTGAGTTTTACGCAGGAGAGGCAGGTACAGGCGGTGCTACAGAGGTGATAACTTATTCAAGTCTCTGACTATGCAGAAGCATCCGTGTCGTTCTCCTTAGGTTCACGAGTGGGACACAGAAATTATTCCGTATTGCGATGAGCTCTGGTCAGCGCACCCATTTCGGCCTATTTAAAAGATTCCGGATAAGAACTTTTCCGGCCCTGAGGGGAAAAAACAAACATTCATGGGGCTCGACCCACTGCTAGGGAGTTTCATCATAGTTAATGAAGTGGCGTAATTAGAACAAGTCAACCAACGAGGCAACGCTTTGCTAAGCTAGCTTTAGTAAGAGTATTTATTGACCATGGTAAGTGGATCATCAGGTTAGATTAGATTGCATTATGTGAGTTCACTAGCCACCATAAAGACTTGTGAACATAGGACATGTCAAGGAAATGTACAGAAATTACATATAAACATAAATATTACACAGAATATAAAACATTTGAAATAAAATAGACACATACTATATGCGTGTCAAGGAAATGTACAATATAGTTACATATATACATAAATATTGCATAGAATACAGAACATTTAAAATAAAATAATGACATATTATATACAAAATGGAACAAATCAGTTGTAATTTTGTGTAAAGTCGAATACCTCCCTACCGTTACAAGGTTAACATATGTATAGACAAGAACAGTTATTTTAACATTCACTAGGCTTGTACCTTTGTCCGTCTCATCATTTTGTTCTATTTGATTTGTAATGCATAGCATTTACTGTCAGTTCCTAATATACATACATTTAAATAGCTTCATTAATTCTAGAGCAGGCATCGCATATAACTGGCAATTGTCGATATTTACTAATACTACCTAGAGAGCTATATATGTATTATCATCAGGATAATTTGTCATTCAGATAATCGTATACAGAATAATACGCTTTTGAGCATAGGTTCTCCTTAACAGCAGTTTTAAAGATATTGAAATAATCAACTTTTCTCTTAAGATCATTAGGGAGAGTATTAAAAATATTTATGGTCTCATAATATACACCTTTCTGGAAGCAGGAAAGCTTTGCCCTGGGATGATGGATGTTACCCTTTTGTCTAGTGTTCATCTCATGAATTTCCATGTTTGTAATAAATGTGGTTCCATTGCATACATAGAATTTTAAGATTTAAAATATGTACATGCAAGGTAGGGTTAATATCTTTAGTCTTCTAAAAAGATGTTTGCAAGAGTGTCTGTTATGGGTGTTGGAAATGATTCTTATAACCTTCTTTTGCATGAGGAATATTCGTTTACTTTCTACCGAGTTTCCCCAAAATAATATTCCATATTCAATGATAGAGTTAAAATATGAATAGTAAACTAATTTAAGTGAACCTATAGAACTGACATTTACCAGTGATCTGATAGCATAACAGGCAGAACTGAATTTGGGTAAATATACGTAATGTGAATTTTCCAATATAAGTATTTGTCTACTTTGAGGCACAGAAATTTAACGTTGTCTATTTGTTCTAGTGACATGTCGTTAATCGCAATTTCTATTGGAGTGTGCGGTGATCGATGGGTTATAAATTTAACAACTTTTAATTTGGTTAGATTTACAGATAATTTGTTAGCTTTAAACCAGTGTGACATACAGTTAAAACACAATTCAATTTAATTACACACTAATTTAAGTTTTTACTATTCACCAGAACACTCGTGTCATCAGCAAACAGAATGATACTTGGAATATCCTTTATATAAAATGATAGGTGATTTATATAGATCAAAAATAATAAAGGTCCTAGGACTGAACCTTGGGGCACTCCATGTATTACTGTTTTCCATTTTGATGTAAGTTTTCCAAATTCAATATCATTGACTACTTCAACACTTTGTTTTCTTTCATTTAGATGTGATACGAAGCAACTTACAGTTTCATTTTTTAGTCCATAGAATTTCAACTTTTTTATCAGAATATCATGATTAACACAGTCAAATGCCTTTGCTAAGTCACAGAAAATCCCACCTAAATGCATTTTTTGTTTAATGCAGTTAACACTTCATGAGTAAGTTTATAAGTTGCATTATTGGTTGACATTCCTTTTCTGAACCCGAACTGATCCCTGACGAGTATGTTGTTATATTCAAGGTATTTATAAAGTCTTTTAAACATCTCGTTCTATTATCGATTCACTCTCGACCGTCACGCTGCTACATAGACGACACGCGTCCACGTTAAACTTGAATTAGGAACCCCGATCTCGACATACAGTTTTAATCCAATTCAGTGCTTCAAGCCATGCCAGAATCCTCTTCGGATTCATACATGTAATGTGTACGTAAACCTCTGGCACCGGGAAACCCAAACGCAGCCCGCTGAATACAATGGCTCAATATTTAGCTTCTTATAGAACCTGTTGTATGTATTATTCGCTACCCAGTAGCTTCCCCAATGACATCATCTCACCCCGGGGCTGAACGCTTCTATCATCCGAGACTACTACTCCCCTATTAGCGGCCACGGGGTTACCATCCTGGGGTCCATTACAATATCATATCAGAGATTATTTCCATTAAATGTGGTATACTGCCTTAAACGTGAGTGAGATATTAGAATAGAAATGGGAAAAAGGGGAGGAGCAAATGTAATGTGCAGCTTACTCACACCACTTGGCTCACAGCGGGCGTACCTCTTTCTGGGTTGTTTGTGTTCAAGCCCTATCTACAATGTCCGGTGGCGTAACCCAGCTATGTGTTAGTTGTGTGCTCCTAAACCAATAGGGTGCTTACAACTGCTTATAGAACATAACAGGCGCTTACAGTGTAGTAATTCAAATGTATTTATAGCAATGGAACGAAAATAACTCTGGCTTCATTCGGTAAACAGATCGAATGAGTAATGAACAAAGAATTGAATGTCAATACCTTTATTGCATCAGAGGAATTGATAGATAGCTTAAATACGGCTACTCATATGCTTTACGAAAGACCCAACAATATAATTTCACAAGATGTTGGTGTACCTGTGTCAGATATTTTCTTTTAAATTAATTTTTCTAAGTCAAATGTGAAGGTTTTTTAACCTAATCGTAACACAGATACCAGATGCAATTCCGTTATTTTTGTTTTCTTCTTTGATTTCACAAGGTTCATTTTCGAAAATATTTGTTTACATACATAAATAGATCCATAAAGAGCTACTAATCGATGGTTAGGAAACTAATTTTTGGGTAGTCCTTTAAAGAATTCGGCATTGACCTTCTGTGATCATCGTATACCTCTGTTGTTTTGCAAGTCCGTTATTTCAAACTGCAATGAGGCAGGTGCCTCAATTGCTTGAATGGAGAAAATGTTTAACAATTGCCATTCCAAGTCCACACGCCTTATATTACAAAATCTCTCTTCAAAATTCTTCTATAGAGTGCTTAAAATATTGTATTTTGTACACATTTCCAGAGATGTAATGTGATTTTTTAATTTAGAAAAGTGAACAAAATTATTAATTTAAATTGTTTGTGAAAACAACAGAAGTTTGGACACAATTACTTTACAGTATCCATTAGATCTATGATTGTATGGTTCAACCCCTTTAATGTAGTTTTTAAAATATCTAAATGAGTCGTTATATGTGCCAGAAATGTGAGATTGCATATCCCTTCTTCATTTATTAGTTCTGGTATTCCCATTCCTTCCGATTTAAAAAAATGCATCCATTTCGCCTCTTAAAGCGAAGAAATGCCTCAACATTGCTCCTCTACTCAACTATAGTAGCTGACAATAATAAGGAATACCTGTGAAGTCAGCTCCAAGCTCGCATAAAAATGCCTGAAATTCAGCGATAGCGGAGAGACTACAGTTTAACCGCATTAACTGGTTTTACGACTAACTGCATTATGTGATTTAGAGGTGCATTATTGGCACACAATGCTTCTCGGTAGATGAAACAGTCTCTTCTCCTCTTATTACAGAGCCATCTAGAGCAACACAGACCAATTTTTCCCCAAGGAAATTCCTATTTTGTAACAATATGAAGCACAGCCTCGAAAATTTCTTCCGTCCCGGTGGTGTTTACTAAAGGAACAATATCAAGGAACTCTTCAAATATATTGAGTGAAGAATCTACACTGCGTATAAATCTAGCTAATTGATTTGTATCGTTCATGTAGGTGCTCTCATCAATGACCAAACAATTTCACTACAGCTGTTTTAATTTATATATATATTAACTGATCTTCCACATCATTAGCCATTTCGATAATCCTATCTGTTACAGTTCTACGAGTGATATAAGACGTATATTGATTGGATTGATTCTGTCTTTTCCGAACAAATATACTTGGAAACCATGATCAAACGTTACTTAATAAATTCTACTTCCGTGAAATACCAACATTTCTCTGCTATATATTTTGAGAGCAGATAACTAACTCGTAGTATGTTTTTTGCTAAATAAACCGCAGATAGTTCCTCTCTGGTTTTAAAGCAGTTTTTAATTGCTGCAATTTTAATTGCCGGGATGGCCCTATTCAAAACGAAAAAGGAAGTAAGTTAGTATTTGATCGGTCAAACTACTACAAAACGCATCACATGTCTATAATATCAGGATCACTATTATAATAATGTTACAAAGAACATAAAAATACAAATTAAAAATATTTACCTGCCGTAAACTTTTCGCTACAGTCCTGTTTATGGAGCGCTTTAAAATATTGAGACACACTAAACAAGGTATAGTACAAGTGCTTTGGACACAACAGGCACAATGCTTTGTTATTTCGAGGTACTCAAAAGTATCTACATTTCCATTCGTCTTTGTAAAGGGAACTTTATATACTTTGCTATGGGACAGTATTCCGCCAATCATAGCGTTGCCTCAAACTTATTGTTAAGGAGTGACCTAACTACGGTAGGTGACGGGTATAGGCAAGCAGAGGGCGAGTATGTTATCTAGCAGTGAAAGGGGTTGATCTGCGCAGTCTGTTAATTATCCCCATGCCTGTATTAGAAATTGATATAAGGTTTAGAAATTTTTCGTTGTGTCTCTGTGATGCAACCACTTCTTTATAATTGATGCTACCTAATTACAAAGAGCGTACTGGGAAATTACACCTGTCTGTCGTATGACTCGTTTACTCACTTGAAAGACTTTGCATGAGGACTAATAACCGTGTTCGCATCAACGTACGAGGCGTGTTTTTAAGGTAAGTACCATTTTAATATTTGGAGCTGCAGTCGCGATTTTGAGCATGCGCGATCACTTCTTCCATTCATTAGGGACCCAGCTGAGCTGTGAGCGATCGTACTTTGTTTTCTTTTATGTCTTGTTTTTTTAGTTTTTCGATATGTACAAAACAATTTAACGACCCGCCCACATAGAAGTCAGATTAATGATTCTGTTTTTTTAGAATGCGAGAAATGTTACACCAGCAAACATTCATCGCCAATTGTGTGAGGTTTATGGTGAAACAAATAACATGTGATAGAATGATGAAGAAGTGGGTTAGACAGTTTAATCAAGGTCATGAAAATGTGCATGATGAGCCGCGGAGACCGTCTGTGATCACAGATGATTTGGGGTAAGCTGTAGAAGGAAACGTTTGCGAGGACAGACGTTTCACCATATTGATCTTGTCTTCGCATTTTCCACGAATTTCAAGGTCAGTCTTCTACAACATTGTTATGATAGGATTTAGGAAATTGTGCTCAAGATGGGTGTCCAAAAATCTTAATGATGAACACAAGAACAAGCAATGTGCAAATTCACTGGCTTTTCTCACGCGATATGCTGAGGAAGGTGATGATTTGCAAATGCGCATCGTTATAGCTGATGAGACATAGGTGTCTTCACGTCACTCCTGAAACAAAGCAACAATACATGGACCGGAGGCACACTTCGATTGATTACAATGCCTAGCCATACACAACCAAACAAACTCAAGATCTGATTGCAGCATTTGGTAGGGAACAATTCTACCACCCTCCCTACAGTCCGGATTTGGTACCAAACAATTTTCATCTGTTTCTTTATCTGAAGAAACTCCTTAGTGGAAAACATTTCAACGATGATAATGTTTTGAAACAAGAAGTGCACGACATGCCTTTCATCGCAGGCAGCATTACTCTTTGACGAAAGCATACAAAAACTGGTTTCCCGTTACAAGTGCGTGAATAACGGCGGTGACCATATGGAGAAGTGGGGAAAATTGTAAGGTAATGAATGGTAATAAACTATTGCAAAAATAATTTTGCTATATTTTAAAAAAAAATACTGGTACTTTAAAAACAGACCTCGTATATCCGTAAAAACACGTTTTTCCAAAACAGAACTATGTGAAATCAAGACATAGATGTGCTATGAATAATGAATGAGTCTGGCTGCTATTCGTTCTATAGTCATTTATATCCCTCTATGTTTTTCACTCAAATGTTGGCGGTCCTTCAGTATAAAGTACACGAATTACGATAGATATAAACACCCGCTAATGATGTATAAACTCGTTTACATCTTCCATTCACAACTTACACAGTCTAACTCAGTTTACTATAAATTATGGTGGCTGCTGCTGCATGTCAGGGCGGTCAACGTTGTAATTGAGTCACCAGATATTATAACAGCAGAAATTACCGGAGTACTTATTTACAAAATACATTATATTTCGTTCTGCTACTGGTATTATGAGGCATTATAATATTATATATAGGTACATACTACTGTTTAATACTCTTTTCATCACTACAAAAGTTTGGTCAGTACCTTTTTGCGCCATAATCGCATATTGCTTTTAACCCGGATGCACAATATGTGTTAAATTAAACACTGGACCGTGCTATCGATTTTTTTTTACATATCATGCGTATGTTATTAAGACGTTGCAAATTAGATAACTTAACAGTGTGAAGAACAAATTGTAGTTACGTCTTAATGTGATTTTGGCGTACTTACATAGTCCAAACAATTAAATTTCTTGGTTTTCTTCTACGCAGATCTTCCTCTAAAAATAAAACTCCACACAGACAACGCTTGCACAACAAATTACAAAGCAACTCAATTTTCTACTGAAGCTGCAAAGGTAAGACCTAATCATAATTAATATGACCAATCTAATATATATTAGCAATCGAATTAATACAACATTGATATATTGTGGTATACAGTGTTAATACATTGTCTAGTTTTTCAATTGCCACTCCCCTAAGTTCTCAATGTCACCTCACTGTTTTATCTAGTTCGGCTGTCACTGAGACGGACTTCGCTTCGAGACTCCGCAGAGGTAACATCTCTACGCTTCGCCGAGATCACCGAAATGGGGAAGAGGAGAAAACGTCGAGACGCTGAAGGATCCACCGCTGCTTCCCCGGCTCCAGCCGCGGACACCGCCGTTTCGCCTGCAGCTTCACTGGCATCCGCCGGGAAGGCTGCCTCGCCGCCACCGCTGAACGGGCCCAGCTACGCTTCGGCCGCTGCTTCACCCGGTCGCATTACTGCACCACCACTGCATTAACTTCGACCACCACAGGTTGCCACCAGCCCTGTTTCTCCTACACAGGGCTGTACGACGTCACAGACTGCCGCCGGCCTACCGCCACAGGCGAGTCCACTGTCGCCGCAGACGCACCCTCCTTCAGATGGCCGCCACAGTGTTGTCATCTGTGGAGTGCCGAGAGATCTTCCAGTGCACTTCGTGCTGGATGCTGCAAGGCACCACTGGCGCTCTGCTATTCGGACCTCCAGAATAACCTCAACCAGAGGGCCAACACCGCTGGTACGCCTCCATCTGGGTTCCGCCTCGGACGCTCAGGCGGCCTTGCGATCAAGCCTGCCTCTTCTCGGGCAGTGTTTGCGTGACGAGGCAAGCAGGAGTGAACGTCCGACACCCTACCGCCGCTGTTGTGCCTACGGTCACACAGTGCAGGCATGCAACGCCGCACCTCGGTGCCACTACTGCGGGGCAGGTTGTCTCACGGCAAACTGCACCGCCCACGACCTCCGCTGACGTCGCAGATTCTGCGCCATTTGCTCCGGGAATACGCACTTCACGGGGCAGGCTCAATGCCCCCTGTACCCCGGAGCAAGCCACCAACTGGGTCAGTTACACTGACGACGACCATTAAACCGCCTCCGCCGACGGCCATCCAACAACCTCCGCCGACGACGCCCCGTGTAAGGTACCGATTTAACCAGACCTACGAGACACTCTTTCTGCAATGCAGGCTACTCTCCAGGATTCCACCTCTCGCATGGCTGAGTTACGCTGTGCAACCAACACGCGCCTAGCGGCAGTGGAGGCCAAGCAGCGGACCTCGGCCAGGGCAATCTTCGCACTCTCAAGACAGATCTCAGACTTCCAGGGTGATGACAGGATCCTCGCGTCGGTCCTGCGCAAGCTGGCACGCAGCGAGGGCAACCTCGTCGAACCAGATGACGCTGAAGATGGAAGCGACGACCGACCCACGCGACTGGAAGCCCTTGAGGCCTCAGTTTTGGGGCTTCGAGAGCTCCAGACCGAAGCCAACAACTTCATAACGCAGGAAGTGTCATTTCTCAGTGCGGAGAACCATGGACTCATCGCCGGACTCCGCATCTCAATTGAACGTACAGTCAAAGACGAACTCAGGAAGATTCATCAACCAACAACTGATCCAACCGACTGGTCGAGCGCGACACACAGAGGCCGCGCCAAGCAGCCCAGGCACTATTGAACATCGCACTTCACTTACCACGGCAGCAATTATGGGAGCTGCTGCCATATTTCCCTCTCTTAACTTCCCTCGCACTTCACTCCGAATTCCCAAGGGCGCAAGCAGGGCCTCGGTCATGCTAGCGTCCTGGCGCCTTACCTTCACCTGGCTTAGGCACTAGTGGCCGGCCAATATATCCTACCCTGACTACGCTGGTGCAACAGCGGCACAGCCGCACTATCACACTTGAATTCCTTTTTTTCCTTCTTCCATTTTTCCGTCCGGTGGAGGAGATTTTAGTGGGTATGCCGACTATTGGTGAGTCCCACACTCTCAGTCCTGACTCCCATCGGGGCTGATGTAAGTGATTAAATCATTTTCTCCTCCACTCGAAAAAAACTGAGACTTCACTTAGCTCACATTGTCAGTTCTTTAACGTGGACTGGTTCAGATCCCGTCGTTTTACCTTCTTTGTGACATAACCTCCTCTTTCGGATGGTTCACTCGCTAAGGAGTCAAGCACAAGAATTCTAAAATGTCTCGCTCTCCGGTAACATTCGCTGCACATCATAGCAGTCGTCACAAACTCGTTCGGAGGACGGCACTTTTCGTCGTAGGAAACGCACTCGCTATCTCGCTCACTCCTATCTGACTGACTCTCGCGAGAACGCTGGCTTATATAGCCAGTGGAATCTTCCACAGAATATTCTAGAACTATCTCGACACAGTTTTTGGAGGAGAGAAGGAAGAAACTTTCAGATAAGTCTGGTTATCTGCCGATGCGCTTTCGGTTTTTACGCTGGTCAGTGCCAATTATTGTTTATTTCTGACTACCCGGCGCCGACCTCCTGATAACCTTGGGCCATACAGCTCCCTCCTCAGAGCTGGTCATCCTGAGCAGCTCCGCGATATAGGGCAAGCTGTACAAGATGGACCACCATTAACTTCCCTTGGAGTTGACGCCGAATCCGACATTGGTTGCCAGATGGTCATAGAGTGCCCTTATTCGATCGCTTGCCAGCTTCTGGTATCTTCCGCCAAGGTGATGGTTGTCTCCAAGATTTTCCGTTGGCGATCCGACATGTTCACGTTTCTCTTAGCACCAACTGCATGAAGGAGGCTCCGGGCCTGTCGCGCAGATGTCGCATTATTGGCACCACCTCCCCACGTCACTCCTATGATGCAAACAATAGGAATAGCGACGTGGCTTCTTCAACGTCTTGTTAGCATCCAAGTAAGCCCTCAAAAGCAGTACTGGAATGGGTTTCCTCGAACACTTCCTTCACCATTCTCTTCGGGAGCAAAAGCTATCCCACTTTAGTTCTTCCCTCCGCGCCCACATTCTCTTCAATACACTGTTCCTGACTGCCAGGGAGTTCCACCACGTGCAATAGCTCTTATAGATCGGTCCTATGGGAGAAGGTTCCGTTCATGCGGGTCGTGCACCAGAGTCTTCATTCTTCAGGATCGACCTTAAGTCTCGATAGTTGCTCCTCTCATCCCAACCGACTGTAGGTTCTACCATGATTGGGCGTAGTGTTGCAGCACTCTCCGTCATTTGCTGCTCTAGACACTCGTTCATTGCGGCCTCTATCAACCTCTTGTTTTCTTTTGCATGCCCGTCTGGCAGTTTTTCTTGTCGATCTAGACGCTCTTCCGCCGCCTTAATGTTATCTTCCGTGTCAGATTTAGTTCCTTCTAACTCCTTTGCAATGCCGCCCTTCAGGGCTTTCGCCGTTTTCTTTATCTCAGATCTTACACTGTCAATGACAAAACCTAGTTGGGATTCCATTTCCCTTATTTCATCCTCCATTTCTGTTTTCACACTCTTCAGTTCACTTCTCATCTGCTCCATTCCGGTCATTTCCGTTCTCATCTTGTCCACTCTGGATTCCATTTTATCTCAATCTCCATCACTCCAGATTTCACCGTCTTCATTTTACTCACAATTTTCTCCTCCACTTCGGCCAATAAGTTTAACGAATTTCCTCCATCTTGGCTTTTTAATCCCACTCTTGGCACCAGCGAGACTTTGCCCAGTTTTTCAACTGTCACTCTTCTATCAGAAGAGTTCATACGCGGCGGAGATCGATGGATTTTTTCAGGTGAAAAAATCCTTAGCTTGGCTTCCTTCAGAAGTGTAGTAAAGCCGATGGTCCCATGTCGTAGTATTACGGCACGCAAAAGAACCTCAAGCCTGATAAAGAGGCCTCTGTGCAAAATTTCAGGTCTTTCACCCCAGTATAGAATTGACACTAAGGGCCGGTTGTATAAAGCGTTAACTTAAGTTTAGTAGATGAAATTAACCTTTAGTTACAATTAACTTAGAAATTTTCGTTGTATAAACGATAATCTATAGTTTTTTCGTTTTAACTGAAAGTTAAATCTAACTCGCCAATTTTCGCAAGTTAAATCATACTAACCATAGTTTGGAGAGGTTGAGCAAATATAGCAGCGGAAAAGAAGTGAAATAAATGTTTTTTTTAAAACAAAGTGGTGAGTGTATTGGATTCTACTTAGAAATGGTATCTGTAATATTTAAGTTTTTCATTTTCATGTAATGTAATAACAGGTTACAGATTTACTTGCTGTTTTAGATTATGGTGTTAAAACAGTTTAATCCAAATAGCCATCAATATTTGTATGACCTATTATATAAACACACAATAAACCACCTTTCACTATATTCGGCTTATTTAGCAAAAGGAATTTTATTTTCAGGTTTCGGATTATTGTGATATTTCGTCAGATGATGAAAATGAGTTACATCGTGCTCCTCGAGCATTTCACGAGAGAAATAATCCCTTTCTACTACTCAATGACAAACAATTTAAAACAAGATTTCGGTTACCAAAGTTTGTTATAGAAGAACTAGAGCAGAGGTTGCGTCTCCAGTTACAACAGACAAAAATAATTCATGCTTTGAATTTAATATTTGATGCTACTGTCTTTTAGATTTTATGCCATTGGAGGCTTCCAGATGGTTATTGCAGATATATTTAATATTGGTAAAGAACTGCTAACAGTTACAATTCATAAGTTACCAGAGAAATTGCAGGCTTGAGACATAAGTTCATTAAAATGCTGATTGAAAGCATTGAGGTTAGGAAAGTCATGCTTAATTTTTTCTCTATTCGTAACTTTCCAGAAATTATAGGAGCTATAGACTGTACACACATCATCGTTTCCTCTGGGGCAACAATGCAGAGGCCTTCAGAAATCACCATGGATGGTTTTCATTAAATGATCAAAGTATCTGTGATTTAAAGCTTAAGTTTCGAAATCTTGTACCCAGGTGGCCGGGTTCTGCACATGACAGCATGATTTTTCAAAGCTCCAGAATACACGCACGCTTCGAAGCAGAAGAATTCCTGAATGTCTACTCCTAGGTGACAGTGCTTATCAGTGTTGCCACTGCCTACTAACTCCTATATTACATGAGGTAACTTCCTCAGAGTGAGCATGTAACAGAGCCCACAAGCAATCCAGTTAATAATTGAAAGGTCTTTCGGTGTTGTGAAAAGATTTCCTTGCTTGAGAATCAAATTAAGAGTCAAACTGTGTCGAGTTCCACCAATTATAGTTGCCACCTTTGTACTTCAAAATATGGCAACAGTGTGGAAGGTGACGACCCTGGCATTGACCCTGAGGCCTTCAGAGGAAGAAGGGTGTTCCAGGAACTGCCTATACTGCTGATAATTATGTGAATATAAGGGAGAATTCAGCATTGAGAACTGCAGTAAATAACAACACATTTAAAAAGTATTTATTATGTTACATTAATGTAATAAACACATGTAATAAAAAAGAAAAACTAATTATTGAATATACCTCACTTTGAATAGAAAATGAATACTGAACATAGTAATAAAGTGGTAATTAAATATTAGTGAAAATATGTTTATGATTGAGCTACTTTTTTTTCTCGATTTCCTTCCCTTGCAACTCAATTTTCGAAATTTTTAATTTTATGTTGTGCTCAGTATTTAAACATCCTTGTCTTCTTTTGTGGAACAACGTTCTTATATCCTCTGCTTTCCGTTTTTACAGGAACTGGTGATTTTGATGGACCAGCATCTGATGTGTGCACTTCTGCCTGCAACGATAATTATGTAGAATGATTTTACTGGAAATTGAAGTTGCAGTAGTTATGCATGTTTTCTGTAGTGCCAGTTACGCTGCTATCTAATAGGACTGACAAACTTTACATTTACCAAAGTTTTTCACTATGAAGTTAAGAATAATATTTTATTAAATGTTAAAGCTTTTTCTTATAAAGTTGCTTTATTTTGAAATCTTATCTTGTTATTGTTGTTTCCTCCCGCCCCTTCATCCTTCTTGTCACCTGCAGCATTGTCACGATTGGTACTTAGTCGTACTCCATGATGCAGTGGCTACCTCGTTCCCGAAGTCTCGGGTTCAAACCCGGCGGAGGGCGATGGATTTTTTTTTTGGCGTAAAAATCCTTAACATGGCTTCCTTCGGTAGGAAAGTAAAGCCGGTGGTCCCGTGTCGTAGACTTACGGCACGTTAAAGAGCATCAAGCCTGATAAAGAGGCCTCTGAGAAAAATTACGGTCTTTCACGCCCAATATAGAATGGGACTCTAAGGACCACAGAAGTTACAGAGCGTCCATTAAAAATCTAGGTACTTATAACATCCAGATCTCTCAATGGCGTTACATGCTCTATGTCTGATCTCTACAACAACATCGTGATGGAAATCCACATCATCATCAACATTGTTGAAAATGAGCAGGAACTTAAGTTTTAGTGCTGAGATGAGTTGCTGTACAGTTTCATATACTGATGGTGGTATGTAACTCTCCCTCCAGTTTTGTAGATTTGAACCTGATATTAAAATACGACTTCTGATACTTGTCTAGTTCCGACCTTTCGATTCACAAAAAAATCTGATGTGATACATACACATGACTTTCTCTACTCTTGTACAAACTATTTTTATAAACTTTTATTCTCCTCCTATTTCAAATTAATAGAGAGAAGCATTTGCAGAAACGATCTTTTGACATGCAAAGAGAATACATTTTACAGATAGCGACCAGTTCTAAAAATATTTGAGTATCACTTAAGGCGTACTATGTTCCCCTTGTTTTGTATTTGCAAGGGCAATATAGAAATACAGTAGCCTTTAAGCATAGACATATCTCTTAATAGCTGGTGGCTAGGTTCAGCACCATTCTCTTTGCCACAGATTAATACTCTTTCCATATCCAATACAAAAAATGAATAACGAATTCCCACTTGAGAAAATAAGTATTGAAAATTTAGGGGAATAACGAGCAATATCTCGAAAATGGCTCACACAACAACAAAAAATGTATATTACATAAATTGTTTATTTTAACGCGATCTACACTTTCTGTGTAGTAAAATTTTGTCTGTCTCTTATGGTTTACCAGTTATGCAAAAGTCGTTCACAATGATGAATACTTTTGGAGACATTCCCAAAAAATTCAAGATATACATTTCATTTGTCATGAAAACATCTTAAACATATGATATTTTAATCAAAATTGTTAGAACCATTTTTGAGAAAATTAAAATTTTCGAAAAATGTTCCATGTAAAGGGTAATCTGGGTTGGGGGGAATTTCTTGAAAACCTTCGTATCGCATCTCTGGAAGATACTGAACCTAAATACCAAGTTTGGTATTTATCCGACTGTTCGTTGCTGAGTTATGCTGTTCACAGACAGACAGACATACACACACACCCACACACACACACACACACACACACACACACACGGACATGTTTCCAAAGATGCTTTTTTACTTTCTCTACTACGTATAGTAAGTAGGGGAAGTATTGTATTCCACCCAAAAATTCGATACCGAGATTTCACCGGAAATATATATTTTGAGATCCCCTGAATCCAAAAAAGCAGTTTTGGAACCATGTCCGTGTGTGTATGTGTGTCGGTGTGTCTGTCTGTCTGTGAACAGCATAACTCTGAAACGAACAGTCGGATAAACACCAAACTTGGTATTTAGGTTCAGTATCTTCCAGAGATGCGACACGAACGTTTTCAAGAAAATCCCCCCACCCCCAGATTGCCTTTTACATGGAACATTTTTCGAAAATTTTAATTTTCTCATAAATGGCTCTAACGATTTTGATTAAAATATCATATGTTTAAGATATTTTCATGACAAATAAAATGTAGATCTTAAATTTTCTGGGAATGTCTCCAAAAGTATTCTTCATTGTGAACGACTTTTGCATAACTGGTAAACCATAAGAGATAGACAAAATTTTACTACACAAAAAATGTAGACCGCGTTAAAATACACTATTTATGTCATATACATTTTTTTGTTGAGTGAACCGTTTTCGAGATATTGCTTGTTATTCCCTTAAATTTTTCAATACTTATTTTCTCAAATGGAAATTCGTTATTCATTTTTTTGTCTTGGATATGCAAAGAGTATTAATCTGTGGCAAAGGGAATGGTGCTGCACCTAGCAACAAGCTATTAAGAGATATGTATGTGCTTAAAGGCTACTGAATTTCTATATTGCCCTTGTAAATATATATTCCCCTTACATCTACAAGAAAATTAGCAATAAGACAGAGTCTGCAACTGTTTATCTGGAATAACATGAAGTAGATGGAGAATAAGCGTTTGTAAAAATAGTTTGTACAAGAGTAGAGAAAGTCATGTGAGTGCAACACATCAGAATTTTTTATTGAGGGGGTCTCAAAACATGTATTTCCGATGAATTCTCGGTATCGAATTTATGGGTGGAATACAATACATTCCCTACTTACTGTACGTAGTAAAGAAAGTAAAAAATGAATAACGAATTCCCATTGTTTATTATACTATGTTTATTATACAATTTTGAAAATAAAAGGGTTCAATAAAAGTGAAAAATTGGCTAACATTTGACCGCGGTATATACAAAAAAAATTGATGTGATACACTCACATGACTTTCTCTCTTGCACAAACTATTTTTGCAAACTCTTTTTCTCCATCTATTTCAAATTAATCGAGATAAACATTTGCAGAAACGATCTTTTGACATGGAAACAGAATTACATTTTACAGATAGCGACCAGTTCTAAAAATATTTGACTATCGCTTAAGACGTACTATGCTCGCCTTGTTTTGTATTTGCAAGGGCAATATAGCAATACCTTTAAGGATAGACATATCTCTTAATAGCTGGTTGCTAGGTGCAGCACCATTCTCTTTGCCGTAGTTTATTACTGTTTGCATATCCAAGACAAAAAAAATGAATAACGAATTCTCATTTGAGAAAATAAGTATTGAAACAGTTAAGAAAATAACAAGCAATATCTCGAAAGTGTTCACTCAACAAAAGAATGTTTAGGACATAAATTGTGTATTTTAACGCGATCTACATTTTTTGTGTAGTAACATTTTGTCTATCTCTTATGGTTTACCAGTTATACAAAAGTCGTTCACAATGAAGAATACTTTTGGAGACATTCCTAGAAAATTCAAGATATACACTTTATTTGTCATGAAAATATCTTAAACATATGATATTTTAAACAAAATCGTTAAAGCCATTTTTGAGAAAATTAAAATTTTCGAAAAATGTTCATATGTAAAGGGTAATCTGGAGTGGGGAATTTTCTTGTAAACCTTCGTGTCGCATTTCTACAAGATACTGAACCTAAATACCAAGTTTGGTGTTTCGACAGTTCGTTTCTGAATTATGCTGTTCACAGACACAGACACACACACACACACACACACACACACACACACACACGGATATGTTTCCAAAGATGCTTTTTTTATTCAGGAGGTCTCAAGACATATATTTCCTGTGAAATCTCCGTATCGAATTTTTGGGTGGAACACCTTACTTCCCCTACTTACTGTACGTAGTAGAGAAAGTAAAAAATCCGATGTGTTACACTCACATGACTTTCTCTGCTCTTGTACAAACTATTTTTACAAACGCTTATTCTCCATCTACTTCATGTTAATCGAGTTAAACATTTTCAGGCTCTATCTTATTGCTAATTTTCTTGTAGATGTAAGCGGAATATATATTTACAAGGGCAATATAGAAATACAGTAGCCTTTAAGCACATACATATCTCTTAATAGCTGGTTGCTAGGTGCAGCACCATTCCCTTTGCCACAGATTAATACTCTTTCCATATCCAAGACAAAAAAATAAATAACGAATTCCCATTTGAGATGATAAGTATTGAAAAATTTAAGGGAATAACAAGCAATATCTCGAAAATGTTTCACTCAACAAAAAAAGTGTATATCACATAAATTGTGTATTTTAACACGATCTACATTTTGTGTGTAGTAAAATTTTGTCTATCTCTTATGGTTTACCAGTTATGCAAAAGTCGTTCACAATGAATAATACTTTGGGAGACATTCCCAGGAAATTCAAGATATACATTTTATTTTTCATGAAAATATCTTAAACATGTGATATTTTAATCAAAATCGTTGGAGCCATTTTTGAGAAAATTGAAATTTTCCAAAAATCTTCCATGTAAAGGTTAATGTACGGTGGGGGGATTTTCTTGAAAACCTTCGTGTCGCATCTCCGAAAGATATTGAATCTAAGTACCAAGTTTGGTGTTTTTTCGACTGTTCGTTTCTGAGTTATCGTGTTCACAGCAGACACACAGATATGTTTCCAAAAATGCTTTTTTTGGATTCAGGGGGTCTCCAAACATGTATTTCCGGTGAAATCTGGGTATCGAAATTTTGGTTGGAATAGATTCGGCATCGTGGAACCGTGGAGTGAACATCGTCTCCGAGAGCTTCTCCTATGGTCTTCTTGGGCTACGCAGCACCATCCTTGGCAAGGTCAGCGCTTTCTACCGCCGCTTTGTGGGACACCTCAGCGGCATCTCCTGGAAGTTGCCTTTCCTCCGGCAGTCCTCACCATAGTGGCAAGCAGTGGGCACAGCACCCTCTTCTAGCTTGCCGCTCGGCCGCGAGCCGCCTTCACTTCTCCCACTGGCGGGCAGTGGACTAGCTTCCCCTTTCTAGCCCGCCCGAAAAAGGCGCGGTTGGGCAAATCGTCGAGCGGAGCCGGTCAAGCAGTGGACCTAGCATCCTCTGATAGCTTGTCACTGGTCTCTTGCCAAGATCCAGCGGTATCTTGATAACAGGTTTTCCCACATTTCTTACTACTCTCTAACTATCATCTATTTTTCCAAGACTTGGACACACTGACTGACGGACCACGAGACAGCGGGTTCGCAAGACCACAGCCAAGGGTCAGGACATCCGGTCCGGCACCCAGGGCCGATATGCCTCGAGCAGGCACCTCCCTCGCGGAGGTTCGGTCCTCTACGGGCAGCCGAAGGGCAACCTAGCCGTCCCTCGACCCCAATGACGAGCAAGTACAAGGACCTAGCTCCTTCTCCTCTCCTATACTGGGAACTCCAGTTAAAGGAAGGTCCAAGGGATCTAAGAGGAAGGCTTCGGCCCCTCAAAAGATCACGACCAGTGTAACACCATATATCCCCTCTCTCCCCTCTTTGCCTGAATCGGAGGGGGAGGAGTCCGATTTCGACGGCTTCACTGTCGTCGGGGGAAGGAAAAGGGCACCCCGGGTTCCAAACCCAACTCGGGAGCTAATTTGCAGCCACCACCACAGGTTACCCAACAACCCCCATCCAAAAGGTGGGCCAAGGTACCGCCGATCATAGCGGACTCCTTCAGAGACCATCTAGGAGTTATGCGGCGGTTGGTTTCCAACATCGCAGGCGGCTTTGAAGCCAGAAGAAAGCCACACAATGTCCACTTGCAGACCTTCACGCCCGAGGACTTCGAGGCGGCCAAACAAGTATTGAGGGACCTACAGATCCCCTTTTATTCTTATTCACCACAGCGCCCTTTTGGGGGGGTTATAGGTAAGGATATTCTTCAGGTGTTGAATAGGAGTTAGAAGGAGATAAGGGTAAAGGTAGGGGGAGTACCGCGTTAGCACCTCCGTTAGTAAATTGTTGGTTACTAGCTGCCGGCCGTGCCGGGAGCGGTTTGTCGGACCTGGAGCACAGCCATGGCACAAGTCCCTGGCTGCCACCCGGGGGTTAAGGTGAAGGAAGGTTAGGAGTATTAATTGCTCTATAATCATTGTATACTTGTCTCAGCGATTGCTGCGCCGATAGTTGGGTCTTACAAGTGGCAGATTTGGTAGTTGGGCATGTGACGTGTGCGATTCCATGAATGCTCGGCAAAGGATGTAGCCTTCGTGCAGCTGCTGATGGTTGTTCTGTAGTACTTGAAGCTTCTGTAGAATGGTAGTCTCGCTGTCCCAGTGCTGCTCTCGAAGCCCAGCAACTGAGGCCTCAAGGGCACCCAGCCGCGTGGGTCGGTCGTCGCAGTCGCTGTCCGTGGAGTTGTCTGGTATCGTGAGGTTGTGCTCGATGCGCATCAGCTTGCGCTGGCACGATACGAGCACCTCCGAGCTGTTGTCGTCCTGGACTGTCTGACGAAGTCGCAGGAACTGGGTGGCGAGTGTTGTGAGGTGTCGAATGGTGGTGCGGTGCTTGGCCTCCAATGCCGCAAGGCGCGCACTGGAAGTCCGGTGCAACGCCTCGAGGCGAAGGCCGAGGTCACGCAAGGTGTGCTGTATCTCTTCAAAAGCGCCCTGGAAGTCCGGTGTGCAGGAAGGCCCATTTTGTTGCAATGTGTGTGTGGTTGATGTCCTCGGTTCCTGATAATTCGACGTAGTGGCGTTCTGGGTTGTGGTGATCTGCGCTGCTGGTTCTGGATGGTTGAAAGGCGGTGCACCTCATGTGGAGCGCCGTGTCATACGAGGGCTAGACTCTGAGTTCCACCCAGACGACGTCAGGGCTGCTCTCTCAGAAGAGCACAACATCGCTATATCGGCTGTGGCACAACTCAGAAATACCATCGTCACTGAGGAAGGTCCAGTCAAGGTCCCGATGCCTCTCTACCTCGTCGTTGTGGACAAGGTCCCTGGCGAGAAGACTCAGCCCATTGACGCTGTTCGGGTGCTCTTCCACACGGTCGTAAAGGTTGAACGCTTTTACGGCCAAGGTGGACCAGTGCAGTGCCACAGATGTATGGGATTCCACCACTAGAGCCTGGCGTGTGAGCCTCTCCCACCACCACTACAGCATGTGGAAGCCTGTGCCATTCGGCTTGCAATGGCGGGCTAGACACATTGCTGATAGCGGTTTATGACCCTCCAGATTATCGCTTCTATGAAGCAGATTACCGAACCCTACTTAACCTACACCCAGTGGTTTGCATTGCAGCAGACCTCAACGCGAAGCACGGGCTCTGGCACAGCCGCACGGTTAACCAGAAAGGCCGCAGCCTCTACCGCCTCATCAGCGGAGACCCAAGCCTAATCGAGAACGGACCGAGAGGGCCTACGTTTCATCCGGCTCGCGGCAGGTTGGATATTCTCGACATCATGATAACCAAAAACATTCCATTCCATCTAGAGCTCTCGGCGATAAACGAGCTGGATTCCGACCATGACCCAGTCCTGGTGGATTCCAACGTTTCAAAGCCAGCACTGGTCAGCCCAGACTGCGTAAACGAGGTCGACTGCGATGCAGCCGTCCAAGAACTGACCCGGTCTGTCGACCCGCGGCCACGTATCGATTCCATCGATGCGCTGGAAGCGGCGGCGGCAGACTTCTCCCAACAGATCCTGACTGCGGTACATGCACACACCAACCGCATCCCGTCTGACATCCTCAACCCGAGAACCATTCCTAATGAACTCCGGCAGCTGCTAAAAGCCAAGGCAACTGTACGGACGCTATGGCAGCGTTTCCGCCATCCCAGGATAGGTTCAGTATACCAGCTGTTCAAAACCCTGGCAAGGCGACTGCTCCGTGGATAGGAAGGTGGCCTGGGAAAGAACAATGGAGACTGTAAACCTACAAGAAAAGAAATCATGGTGGATAATAAAATACTTAAGGAAGGATAAAACCCAGTACCAGCATCCTCTGCACGGCACTCGCGGGAGACTCGCTTTCGAGCCCCACGAAAAAGCCAAGGTGTTTGCAGACCATCTGGAACTTCAATTCGAACCGCGGGAGGACCCCCAGGACGAAGACTTAACTGAACTCGTGGAAGCGACTGTGGACTACCTCTATGAGGAACCACAACCGCGCCACCAGGAGATCCATCTTCCCATAGTCATCCCTAAACAGGTGGCTTCCGAAAACTCAACCCGAACAAATCCCCTGGACACGACGGCGTCACGGCGCCCATGTTCCAGCACCTTCCCAAGAAGGTCGTCATCCATTTGACGCGAATTTTCAATGCGTGCCATCGCCTCCGTCACTTTCCAACTAGTTGGAAGGAGGCGCGGGAGGTATGCATTTTAAAGCCCGGCAAGGATCCGGTCTTTCCATGCAGTTACCGCTCCATCAGCTTACTCCCAACCGTCTCAAAGGTCTTTGAACGGTTGCTCCTAGCCCGCCTTACACCTCTCTTTGAGGAAAGGCAGCTCCTCCCGGACCATCAGTTTGTTTTCGCCATGGGCACTCCACAACCCTGCAGCTACTGCGATTGGCCGAGAAGGCCTCCCTGGGCTTCCAGGAGAACTTCAAGACCATTGCAGTGCTGCTGGACGTAGAGAAGGCCTCTGCCACTACGTGGCATCAAGGCCTTTTGTACAAACTCAAGGAGTCAGACACCTCTCCCGCCTATCTCGCCCTGATAAGCAGTTTCCTCCGGGATCGCACTTTCAGGGTGAGAGTGGAGGGGAAAGTTTCCTCAGTCCGTCCCATAGCCGCTGGAGTCCCGGAAGGCAGTGTACTGTTCCCGCTTCTCTTCGCGGCCTAAATGTCGAACTTCCCCACGGAACCCAGGATTTTTACGTGCCAATATGCCGACGATGTCCTCATAATGGCACAGAACAAGAATGCCCGATTCTGTTTCCCTCCATTACAGCGACAGCTCCGAGCCATTGGCAGGTGGAGCGAAAAGTGGAGGATGGCCATCAGCCAGGGGAAGAGCTCTGCGCTTCTCCTGGCGAAGGTCCGTCGGTGGCGGCCCGAGCGGCCTCTGATGTTGCGGCGGAGGAGAATCCCCTGGGTTACCTCTGCCAAATACCTCGGAGTCGCCCTCGACCGCGGCCTCACTTTCGCACCACATGTCAGGGCAAAGGTCAGCCTCGGCTACTCCGCGCTCAGGCAGCTGTACACTGTATTCCGCTCCACAATGCCCACACGCCTCAAACTACGCCTATATCAGGCTATTATCCCGCCCCTGATTCTGTATAGCTGCGAGGTCTGGGGATCGGCGGCAGCGTCCACCATCCGCAGGCTGCAGACCGTCCAGAATCAGGGCGCTTCGGATGATCTATGATCATCCCGTCACACATCCTACACACCCATTCCGGTCTCCCATACATCGTGGTCGTGGTGCGGGAGAGAACCCGTACCATGTACACGAAGCTAACTTACCACACCAACCAGCTGGTGAACTCTTTGGGCCGCTACGACCACAAGGCACCAAAGCGGAGAAAGAGCTACCGGTTGCCGTAGGACGTCTTGGGCCCCCGGGGCTGAGGTCTGCCAAATCTCTCATTCCACAAACTTCCCCAAGTTAAGCAGCATTGGGCAAGGTCGCTGGCTGGATGAGTGAACATCTAGCAGCGACACGCCCTGCTGCCAACTTGAAAACCCCCGTCCCATTACCTAGTAATCCAATCTCGCTTTGCTGCCATGCCGGCCTGCTTAACTTGACGACCACACAAGCGGTCGCCCAAGTTAAGCAGCATTGGGCTTGGTCACCACATGGTCGCTAGTCCGCCCATGTGGGAACACCGAGACCCAGCCAATGGTAGCGCAGAAAGTTAAACCCCGCCCAAGACAGATTGACCAAAAATCAAAAGCTTGTGTAAATTCTTTTGACCTTCTTTATCGCACAGGTAAAGCCGCATACGCGGCTAGGTACTGTGGCGATTACATTCCGCCCAGGTGAACCTGGGCGACCTGTTCTCGATTGCTGGATTGCTGGTGGAATACAATACTTCCCCTACTTACTATACGCAGTAGAGAAAGTAAAAATGAATAACGAATTCCCATTTGAGAAAATAAGTATTGGAAAATTTAAGAGAATAACAAGCAATATCTCGAAAATGGTTCAGTCAACAACAAAAATGTATAAGACACAAATTGTGTATTTTAACGGGATCTACATTTTTTGTTTAGTAAACTTTGTCTATCTCTTATGGTTTACCAGTTATGCAAAAGTCGTTCGCAAGGAAGAATACTTTTGGAGACATTCGCAGAAAATTCAAGATATACATTTTATTTGTCATGAGAATATCTTAAACATATGATATTTTAATCAAAATCATTAGAGCCATTTTTGAGAAAATTAAAATTTTCTAAAATGTTTCACGTAAAGGGTTGAGGGGTTCCTGAAAACTATCGTGTCGCATCTCTGGAAGATACTGAACCTAAATACCAAGTTTGGTGTTTATCCGACTGTTCGTTTCTGAGTTATGCTGTTCACAGACACACATCACTGACACACATACACACACGGACATGTTTCAAAAAAAATATTTTTGGATTCAGGGGGTCTCAAAACATATATTTCCTGTGAAATCTCGGTATGAAATTTTTGGGTGGAATACAACACTTCCCCTACTTACTATACGTAGTAGAGAAAGTAATAATTAACACTTCTGTTGTTATAAAAATGTATTATTGCTATTTATTTATTTCAATCAAATGGTATACACGTTAAACAGTGTTACAGTAGATCATGTCCAAAATATACAATGGTAAAACAATACAGGTAATATCTATCAATCATAGAAAAAATTGTGAGTGTAAAATTATAAATAGTACTCATACATAAGAGTACGAAATGCACATCCTTGTAAGACTATGTTTATTATACAATTTTGAAAATAAAAGGGTTAAATAAAAGTGAAAATTTGGCTAACATTTGACCACGGTATATACAAAAAAAATTGATGTGATACACTCACATGACTTTCTCTACTCTTGCACAAACTATTTTTGCAAACTCCTTTTCTCCATCTATTTCATATTAATCGAGATAAACATTTGCAGAAACGATCTTTTGACATGGAAACAGAATTACATATTACACTTAGCGACCAGTTCTAAAAATATTTGACTATCGCTTAAGACGTACTATGCTCGCCTTGTTTTGTATTTGCAAGGGCAATATAGAAATACCTTTAAGCATAGACATATCTCTTAATAGCTGGTTGCTAGGTGCAGCACCATTCTCTTTGCCACAGATTAATACTCCTTGCATATCCAAGAGAAAAAAATCTGATGTGTTACACTCACATGACTTTCTCAACTGTTGTACAAACTATTATTACAAACGCTTATTCTCCATCTACTTCATGTTAATCGAGATAAACATTTGCAGACTCATTCTTATTGATAATTTTCTTGTAGATGCAAGAGGAATATATATTTACAAGGACAATATAGAAATACAGTAGCCTTTAAGCACATACATATCTCTTAATAGCTGGTTGCTAGGTGCAGCACCATTCCCTTTGCCACAGATTAATGCTCTTTGCATATACAAGATAAAAAAAATGAATAACGAATTCCCATTTGAGAAAATAAGTATTGAAAAATTTAAAGGAATAACAAGCAATAACTCGAAAACGATTCACTCAACAAAAAAAAATGTATATGATATAAGTTGTGTATTTTAACGCGATCTACATTTTTCGTGTAGTAAAATTTTGTCTATCTCTTATGGTTTACCAGTTATGCAAAAGTCGTTCACAATGAAGAATACTTTTGGAGACATTCCCAGAAAATTCGAGATATACATTTCATTTCCCATGACAATATCTTAAACATATATTTTAATCAAAATCGTTAGAGCCATTTTTGAGAAAATTAAAATTTTCTAAAAATCTTCCATGTAAAGGGTAGTCTGGGTTAGGGGGATTTTCTTAAAAACCTTCGTGTCGCATCTCTGGAAGATACTGAACCTAAATACCAAATTTAGTGTTTATCCGACTGTTCGTTTTTTAGTTATGCTGTTCACAGACACATACACACAGACACACACACGGACATGTTTTCAAAAATGATTTTTTTGGATTCAGGGGGTCTCAAAACATGTATTTCCGGTGAAATCTCGGTATCGAATTTTTGGGTGGAATACAATACTTCCCCTACTTACTATACGTAGTAGAGAAAGTAAAAAATGTATAACGAATTCCCATTTGAGAGCATAACTATTGAAAAACTTAAGGGAATAACAAGCAAGATCTTGATAATTGTTTACTCAACAAAAAATGTATATGACATAAATTGTGTATTTTAACGCGATCTACATTTTTGTGTAGTAACATTTTGTCTATCTCTTATGGTTTACCAGTTACGCAACAGTCGTTCACAATGAAGAATACTTTTTGAGACATCCCCAGAACATTCGAGATTTGTCATGAAAATATCTTAAACATATGATATTTTAATCAAAATCGTTAGAGCCGTTTTTGCGAAAATTAAAATTTTTGAAAATGTTTCCATGTAAAGGGTAATCTGGTTTGGAAGGATTTTCTTGAAAAACCTTCGTGTCGCATCTCTGGAAGATACTGAACCTAAATACCAAGTTTAGTGTTTATCCGACTGTTCGTTTTTTAGTTATGCTGTTCACAGACACACATACACACACGGACATGTTTTCAAAAATGATTTTTTTGGATTCAGGGGGTCTCAAAACATGTATTTCCGGTGGAATCTCCAAGTTTGGTGTTTATCCGACTGTTCGTTTCTGAGTTATGCTGTTCACAGACACACACACACACACACACACAGACACTCACACACACGGACATGTTTCCAAAAATGTGTTTTTTTTTATTCAGGGGTTCTCAAAGCATATATTTCCGGTGAAACCTTGGTATGGTATTTTTGAGTGGAATACAATAGTTCCCCTACTTACTATACGTAGTAGAGAAAGTAAAAATTAAATTAATTCAACACTTACCTTATCGTTTGAATTATCTTAATTTTCTTTTGTATGTTTTCGTAACAATTTCAGGTTCTTTCAAATCCTAGGAATTACATTCTGGGTATTATATTCTTCTGAATTGTAGCGCCAGGTCCTCTCTTTTTCTTTGAAACTGAATCTGTTTTTTCTTTGTTTTTTTTTTCAATTATCCCTTTTCTTTTCAACACAAGATCTATTACTATGTCTCCTTCTTTACTGCTGAAATTCGCAGATCACGTTTTCTTCTTTGAATCCATTTTAAAATGAAACAATGGAATAAGTGATACGATAAGCAAAGTATATATCGATTCATGGCCACAGGTATTATAATATCAACAGTAATCGCTGACATTAATTCCTCTGGTTAGTTAAACAGTTGAACATCTATCCATATACACAACCTCTCCCCCCCCATTTCGCGATCTTGCCATTAAAACTAAACTACGATTGGTGATATTTATACAATCGGCCCTAAGAACCATAGCAGTTAAAGAGCGTCCATAAATATAACTCAATTTATTTGTTTTCATTGTGATTTCACAGAGTTCACAGTCACTTCACTAATGTGAACTATTGTGCATTCCAAACCAGAGTTCCCTCTGATGTAAACAGAAGCACGTGCTTCGACTTGTCACGAACCCAAGAATATACTCTTACGCCAACGTAAGGAGTTCCTTAATACATGTATTGTATTATGAAATATTAGAGCAGGAAAGGTATAGAACTGCACATTTTTTGCTGTTATCATAAGAACTCATCGTTAAAGATAATGGATATATACTAGCTGTTAAGAGATTACAAAATATGATTTTCGCCTGCTATTGCGCTGACGCCGAGATCATCTTGCTTGTTAATACCAACCGACATGCACGACTGCCAATCTCTTACATACACAAGAAATGCAGCAATGAATTCCCAGAGGTGCTATCTGAGTACCGAATAAACACTTTGCGTAACACAGGATATATGATAAGCGAACAGTCATTCATAATACACTAACACACATATGCTCAGCTCAGGTCAAATCTTGTGATTTAGTCAGTTGGTATTTGAGTTTACATGGCAGAGGAAGGTGCGTGTAGTGCGAATATACTGTTCAAACACAGAAGCGGGAAACATTTAAAAAGTGGCTAACCACAAACAATACTTCATCTATTCAACTCACTATTAAAAAAATACCCGACACTTGCATTATTGCATATTACGAAACTAATATCGGATTTTACATGCGTTTCAGTGAGAAGTGTAACGAAAGCGAGCAGGGAATATAAACAGACATAATGCAACATTAGAAGAGGATAAAATGTGGGAACTTGTTTTAAGTGCGACAGTGCTGTGGAGTTGTGGATAAGCTTGTCATTATTTTGGAGAGCAGTTCGGATCTGATACGGCAGCTGAGTCATCTTCGGAGGATTCGGATTTGGGTGTTGCACTTTTGCCCGAGGATTGTGATTAACGTAAGTAAAATGTTCATTGCCGCATACTTATAAAATCGATTGTTACCTCAGGTAGCATTTTGAACTATGATTCTCACGCAGGGCGCCTTTTTATAGATTAAATAGTGTTCAACAAGCACGTGGGAGGGAAACAAGCAGACATTATGGGCGCGGATTGCGAACTACTTTCGCGCGGATAATACAAATAGTTTGTTTTCAGTGAAAGGCACTCTGGTTTGGAATGGACTGTAGTCAAAATTTCCGTCATTTCACTTCTTTAGCAACTCGGCTTCTTCTGTTGGACGTTCACTCGGTGGGGAATCGAAAACGAGACCCCTACAATATCTCGCTTCGTAATAGCACTCGCTGCATGTAACAGCAGTCGTCACAAACTCGCTCGGAAGGCGACACTTTTCGTCGCACCGGAAACGCACTGCTTAACCCGCTCGCTTACTAACTGACTGATTCTCGCGAGAACGCTCGCTTATATACCGCACACACTCTATGGGGGAGGAAAAAACTTTCAGAAAATTCTGGTTATGTGCTATGTGCTAATAGTGCTTCCGGTCTTTACGCTGGCGAGCGCCACTTATAGTTGTTTATCTCCTATTGCCCGGTACCCGATAACCTTGGGCCATAGCCGCTGCGTTACAATATAATATAATTAATATTGTAATCAGTGCGTTAATTGGTGACATGAAGGTTGGCGTGCAAGGTATGAACATCTGCGAATTTAAAAAAAGTTACCAACCTAGCCGATACAATATAACTAACATTCTCATTACATGTAACAGGTGTATATTCGCGGATATGTGGACGTCCTCCGTGGTGTAGTGGTTAACATGCTAGCCTCTAGTTCCCGAGGTCGCGGGTTCAAACCCGGCGGAGGGCGAATCCTTAGCATGGCTTCCTTCGGAAGGGAAGTAAAGCAGGTGGTCTCGTGTTGTAGATTTACGGCACGTTAAAGAACCTCAAGCCTGATAAAGAGGCCTCTGAGAAAAATTACCGATCTTTCACGCCCAAAATAGAATCGGACGCTAAGGGCCACAGCAGTTAAAGAGCGTCCATGAATGAAAATTCAATTTAATTCAATTTCACAGATTTGCCGTTTATGAATGTCAACCAGAATATCACCAACTTCAGGTGGATTACGAGGGGCATTCAAAACGTTTTGCAACCAGCCTATCCAATGTTGGGCAATAATAGTAAAACAATTGACAACAATTAACCTTAAGCTATTAAAGTATGCATAAGTGCGAGTTTAAACTTTAATATTCATAGCCGTACAGTTTGTTGTGTTCAGTGCTGTGTCAATAGCTGGTGAAACATCAGGGATATTTCTAAAGAGAGCATTAGATTCTACGTTTTCACACGCTACAAGCTAGGCGAAAGAGAGAGAGAGAGAAAAAGAATATCCAGGAGGACGTAGCGGTTTATCGTGATCAAGTGTGTTCATTCAATATCGCTGTAAGATGGATACGATCATTTGAAGAAGGACGAGAGACTTTGAAAGACAAACCTTGTTCTGGCCGGACTGGGGAAGCTATAAACGAAAGAACAATTCAAAGAGTGTGGAACTTGGTGGAAGAAAATTGTTATATTACTGTTGAAATGCTAAGTATGGAAGTTGGTGTCAATGTTGGAAGCATTGACTGTATACTCCATGAACATTTAAAGAGTTTTCCACGACTGCGAAAAATCTGTGCAACATGGGTTCCGCATTCTCTAATCAATGAAGAGGAGAAAGGAAACTGCTAAGCGTGTTTCCATCTAAACGTTTGACAAATGTATGCACTGGTGATGAAAGTTGGTATTATTATTATATCACTCCAAATAAAGCTCAGAATTGTGTCTGGGTAAATGACAATGATTCAAGACCAGTCGTTCTTCGAGATGATTTTCGTGCTCGGAAGCGAATGTTCACTGTGTTATTCAACTATGAAGGGACATTATGTTTGGTTGACTTGCATCCCAGAAGGTATGACAATGAATGGAGAATACTATGGCTCTTAAACTTTGAATCCTTCATTTGAAGAGCTGAGGCGGCGGAGTACAAAGACAGGAACTTCAAGGCTGTTGCTTTTGAATGACAGTGCGTCTTCTCAAAGAACAACGGCAAATTTGAGGAAACCGGAAGCCGCTGAAGCCCAGTTGCTTGACCATCCACCAGTGGCGGCTCGTGACCTGTTGCAATGGGTGTGCAGTTTGTTACTTGCTCTCTTTCTGATACACACGCATGCACACACATACACATACTCAATGCAAAAAAGAAAAGTTGACTCACTAAAAAGCTCTTACGGCTTCCAATCTCTTTCACTGTTTCACATCAGCTTACAGGACATGGCAATGCATGAAGTCCATTTGGCAAACTTCTTAGTTGCAAACTGGTCTATTACTCTCTCATTGAAGTCTGAAATATCCCTTACAAGGCTTTTCTCTATTGACAACATGGCTAGAGAGCCAGGCGTTCTTCTGACACAGTGGACCGAAGGAAGGTTTTTATGCACTTTAAACTTGAAAAACACCTTTCAGTTTCACTAGTTGACATTGGCACTGTCACAAGTGTTTCAGTAATTTAGAAACTTCACTGAACGTTTTCTCTAGATTATTTTCCACAAGAAATCCTAAACGATCTACAGCACCCGATGCATTTCTGAATGCTCTGCGCATGTACATCAATTGCAACTCCGTTCGTAATCTGGTCGTGTCTATGAATGGATATGCTTCAGTTATGGTATATGTATGTATTTCTCCGGATACGTTTGGTTGTATTCGTCAAGTCTTTCGGAAATGAAGTAATTTGACGCGACAAGGTGATTGTGATATGAAAACCTCTCCTTTGCTTGTAGCAGAATCGCGTCACACACCTCTGTCGCAGCAGCTTTTCTTGACAAGTGGTCAACATTATGTCGTTTTACAGCCTCTCTGAATAACATGGGTTCTCGGCTATATCATCAATGCTTCGTCTAACATCCTTTATTACACTTTCAAATGTTCCAATGGCAGATTTTGCAAATACTGCATCAATGGATCGTCTTTGGAACTGATTAGATAGCATATCCACATGTGGCATTATAATGAAGAATATTTCTAGGCAGAACAAGAAATCTGGCTGTATCAGTTTAAGGCGCAGTCCTCTAGCCTGAACTACTGTGTTGCTTTGTTTACTGCTCCTCTCTATGTTCTCTAAATATTCGGTAATTGATTCCTTATGCTCGAAAACTGTTTGCACTAATCGGGATTTGAAATTCCATCTTATTGTTGAAACTCCAGGTATCCTCCTACCTACAATCTCATCCAAAACACGAACTCGTTGCGGAGAATTAGAAAAAAAAATGCAGGAATTTCATTTAAGTCCGCGAAAAATATTCGAACTTCCGTATTTTGACTTGCTGCTTGCGCCATAATTAAATTCAATTTGTGTGCACAGCAATGAATGTAGTGAGCGAAAGGGTAATCTTTCTTCACCAATGCTTGTACACCAGCATGCTGCCCACTCATGACATTTGCGCCGTCATAACTCTGAGACACGACTTTGTTTTTTTCAGTTTCAGATACGACCATTGAGAGCGCGTTTTTTATACATAGGGAGAGAGCGTTAGCATCTTGTCCATCTGGATTTAAAAATGTCCAGAATCTTTCCGATGGCTTACCATTTGGTAGCAAGTAACGAAACACAACCACCATTTGAAAAAGAGATGAAATATCCGATGTTTCGTCGGCAATTACAGCGGTATAGTCTGCTTTAGAAATTTCTTCTTGACATACGTCAAGCATACTGCAACAGACCATTCTGTATTTCTTTCGACGTTCCTTGAAAAACGCTGGCCTGCTGGAAATGATCTTTCACCGGGGAATCTAATTCAGCGGTGAAGTTTATCAGTCCACGAAACACTCCAGGGTTCAATGAACTTTGACTTTCGTCGTGTCCCATGAGAGCTAACTCGAACGCTCCGCAGAATTTTATGCAATTAATTATCTGCGACAAGACATATCTGTTCTTAGTAACTTCCTCATTGTGCTTTTCCACAATACGTCTAAAAGCACTGTCTAACTGCTGAGATATATTATATTTTCCCAGAACATTTAGTTCTAATTCGCAATTTATATGGGCAATTGAGCTCTCATGTTTTGCCATTTTTTGTTTTAAATTACCAATATCACCACAATCATTATTTGTCCAGGTGCCGTTTCTCTCACTCGCAAACAATAAACACGGAAAACAGAAGAGCCGGTTAGTTGCTTCCCGAGCACATATCCACGAACAACTTTTATACACACTTTCGTTAAACTTTCTTGTAAAAGTCTTCCCTTTACAATTAGTCACTTGAACTAAATCGATTGGTGGCAGCGGTCTGCCTTCGTTTTTAATTTGCAGCTTTTCTTCTAAGGATAAACCTGAAAGGTTTATCTCTTTTAGTTTCGCAACGCTATTCATTTTCACACTTACACAGATTCAAATCTACTGCTATGAACCGACTCAGCCACTAGGAACACAAACTTAACAAATAAAAATGTAAACACCGTAAGAAATTAACTAACTCAAACTGAAATATTTACCTTAGTATATTATGCAGAATAATTATATGCATTTATAATAGTTTAATCTAAATAGATGTAATGTGTTGCAGCATTAACATAACTCTCACGTTAATACAGAAAATGGCTAGATTGTACTTAGAAACGTAAAGTTGGGTAAGTGTGGAGCAGGTTGATCGCCACTTCTGCTAGACAACAGCGAGGGAAATGGTCGTAGCGAAATTGTATGGGAACGCAGTGCGCTTGCGCCATAGCAATCGCATCTCTTGGGCTTGTCGATTACACTGCGTTAACTCGCCGTACTTTCAAATACAAGCGTTGCCCCGCTCCCCGCGACCTCTCGCCCTAAAGTTTCCTTCGCCAGTCGCAAAATCTCGTTTGTGCGTCTCTACAGCTTGTTGACCAAATGCATTGGCGTTTGGCAAAGAAGGCGCGGGGAGTTTAAATAAGCTCTTCATACAGAAGAAAGTTTGACTTTTGCCCTTCTTGTATACATACCTATAGAGGCAAATGCATATTCACATATAGGGAAAAATTAGTGGGTGTGCATTTGCGAGTATGCGATCACCCAAGAACCGCCACTGCCATCCACCCCACAGTCCTGATCTTGCACCGTGCGACTGTTGGCCGTTTCTTCAAGTGAAATCTTGCATTGCTGGAAAACCTTTTAAACGAGTGCAGTACCTTCCCCAGGCTATAAATTCAGCTCTGTTGAGAATACCCAAGTCTGAGTATCTTAAGGCACTCGTCCACGATGCAACTTAAATGGCTTGCAACTTCGAACTGCGCAACAAAAGTAGAGTTGCATCGTGTAAACTGCCAAGCAAGTAGGAAAATTGCACACGCAAATCAAATTCAGCGCAACTTAGGAAGTTGCTTCGTGTACGCAGGGAAAAAAAAGAAAGTTGCGCCATCTGAAAGTGGCTTGAACAGTTTAGAAAACTTTTGTGGCGTATTCCGTGCAACTTTGTTATGTCGTCTGCTGTGATAGTAAATAGCTGTTTGAGAGGTAGGTACAAGGATTATAATTTGTGTTACACTAAATACAGAATTAAGACAGATACGTGCATTTTATTTCCTTAACAATACGAACAATTTATTGTAGTACGGTGACAATTTATTTCTTGATAGCTAATAATGTCCTTAACCATAAATGGACGAGGGAAATGACAAAAAAGTTTATTGAACTGATTGAGACCAAAGATTGCTTGTGGGGAGTAGACACTGCAGATTACAGAAATAAACAAAAGCGGCAAATTGCGTTACATGATATAGAAATAGAGTTCTACATGTCAGCAGAGGAAATTAAAGTAAAAATCCACAGATCGAGAACCCAGTTTACCAACGAAAGGAACAAAATGAAGGCAGGGAAATCTCGAAGTGGTGCAAAAGACAAGTATAAAACAAAATTGGAATTTTACGATGCACTTCAGTTTATGTTTTACCACACCAGTATTACTCGCGCAAAACTTCTGGAATCGTGACCTTGATTGCCAGCCCAGCTGCCGAGCCTAGGAATGGTTTATGTTCAGCTTAATCAACGAAAGCGATATAACACCTTTGCTTACTCACAGTGCGTAACACATACAGTCTGCATAGAAAGTGTCTGCATCTGGTTGTAATTTTAAAGAGACCAGTATCTAAATAGTACTTACTTTATATTTGTTATATTTATAACCATAGCTCCTACGTTTTCAAAGTTGAGTGCTAAGTTGTTACACAGTCAAAGTAGGGAAATAATTGCAAATGTCCTCGACTTCATGAAACAAGAAGCAGAGATGAAGGAAGAAAATATATGTTCGTCCGAGTTCCACAAAAGCCTTAAGAGAGTGAAAGAAAGAGTAGTCAAAGCAACTGGTGTTTCACCGAGTTCCGTTTCCAGAGTTCTCAAAGATAAGAGAAAAAAACATATGGATGAAAGAATGCCATTTGACACGCCTGGGGTCCCTAAACGTATTACAGAAATAGACGATTTCGAATGCGTCATTCGGCGCATGATTCACAATTCCTACGTGGAAGAAAAAACTGTGCTAATAATAAGCAGATTGCTCATCCAGCTGAAACACAGCAGAAACTTTCAAGGTGGTGCTACAAATCTCAGAAAAATTATTAAAGATTTAGGGTTCAAGTGGAAGAAACCGAAATCAAATAAAAGAGTTCTAACAGAAAAGTAAAATAAATAAATAAAATGAAATAATAAAATAAAAAATAGAAATAAAAAGTAAATGTTGCCATGATAGCTTAGTCGGTTAGAGCAACGGCACGGAAAGCCTAAGATCTGTGGTTCAAATCCCGGCTATGGCATTTAATTTTTCATTCTGATTCTACCTTTCCAAATGACTAATTTTATATGTACTTATATCAATGTGTACTTATATCAGCATCAATTTTCAAGGTGGTGCTACAAATTTCAGAAAAATACTATAATGTATGAAGATGAGTCATACATACACAGCAGTCATACAGCATCTAAAAGTTGGAGTGACGATAGCGAATTAGGTTTGCAGGCACCTGTTGCCAAAGGGCAAATACTTATTATCGTTCATCCTGTTGGAAAGATCGGCTTCGTTCCAAATGCCCTTCTTTTACAAGTCGCAACAAACAACAGGAGATTTTCATCAAGAAATGAATACAGAAAATTACATGAAGTGAATCAACGCCATGTTGATACCTAATATGCCTGCTGGGTCTGTTCTGGTCATCGACAATACTTCACAATGCGTCAACACCCAAATTCACAAACCACCTTCCTCAACTTCCTTGAAAGAAGAAATGAGAGCTTGGTTACTTAGACATAATAAAGCTTTAGATGAAAGCATGAGTAAAACAAAGCTATACAACTTAATTAAAGCCAACAAACAGCTTCAGAAGTCATACATTCTTGACCAGATAGTAATACATCGCCATAATGTACTTAGATTGTCATCGTATCGCCCAGTTCTAAACCCAATCGAATTAATCTGGGCTGATGTCAAAAAATGGGTGGCATGCAGAAATATCACTTTTAAATTAAAATATGTGGAGCAGTTATAACGCCAGCAATTTGCTGAAATTGGAAGGCCAGAATGGGAAAATGTATGGCGACATGCTGAATAAATTAAGAATCATTATTCCGAAAAATACGGAATTGCAGAAAATCAAATAGAAATAATTCTCATGCAGGATAATGGTGCAGAAAGTAGTGACAGCAGTGATGACGGCAATAATGTGAGTGATTCCGCAGAAGAGGAAGGGTTGTTAGATGTGGAAGAATTGGAGGCAATGATTGACAGCGTTTTTTATATTAAGCACTTTTTACAGCGTGGATTTTAATATATTGTATATAACTAAGTTTATCTGCGCAACGCAATGCATAACCGGTGAGGATATTTGACGATGACTGTCCCACGCACTCCTGCACACACGACCGGTCACCACCTGATCTGGTAAGCAACTCGCATCATAGCTCTCATTAAGATTTTCACGTGTCTAGAACTGTTGCGCCGATTATACCAATAATGATGCAGCAGATGAGTAGATTCTTTGGTAAGTACCAACACACTCACTTTAAATGTAGCGATATTGCCATGGAACTTCTCCTTCACGGCAAAAAATACTTGAATTCCTAACTTTTTTGCTGCAGTATGAGGATTCATACTTACAGTTCTTTGCAACGGCACAAAGTCTTAGTTCTTGTTGTGCCAAATATAAAAAATAAATACATCTTTGACTGATAGCTGCTGCCTAAAAAAATCACATTGATTATATAGATGACAGCCGAACGTGTTATATATTAAACTCGGTAATGTTGCCGCTCCATTATTTTAAGCCGAAATACCTGTGGCTAGAAATCTCAGTGTCAACACGCTGTTGCTGATATTCACCTTCTCATTATTGTATCTTGCTTTTGTATTACAGGTTTTATTCTTCTAAGCAGATAATTAAAGTCAACCGCTGACATGCGTAGGAAATTCTAAATTTTGATCTCCGTCGTAGAGCTCTTGCAGCAAGTTGTTTACAACCCCACAATATTCACGACTTAAAATCCACTCTCTTACCCAACACTTTCTGGCCGTCCTTTTACGTTTTTCTCTACGTCGGCGAAGTAAAATAAGAGACAGACATGCTACGGATAAAACTTCATTATCAAACGACATATTCGCCATACCAAGCACACAGCTGACTAGAAAGTGGCATGCAGAAAAATTACCGCCACAAATATAGCATCGTGTAAACGCTCGGTGCAACATTTCTGTGGACATGCCACTTTTATAGTGGCGCAACTCGAAATCGAGCAACTTTGCAAGCTGTGTGTAAACAGAACGTGCCACTTTTGTGGCCCGCAAGAAAAGTGGCATGCCATAAAACTGGCATCGTGGACGAGTACCCTTATGCTTTTAAGTGGTTGCACCGTTTACAACTGTGTGTGGAGAGAGATAAAGATTGTGAGGATCAGTTTTTTAATTCCATCCTTAGTTTGGACTTAAGATGTCACTTGCAAATTTTTATGAATGCCCCTCGTATCCCATAATGGTGGGAAAATGTCAAAGTTGCCCTTTGGTAACCTCTTGTATTTTGTAACTTCTGTTCCCTAACCTTATGCTTGACTTGCTCCCAACCCAAAAGGAGATGCACCTACTGATGATGATGATACTAATAACAATAATAATAAATTAATGCATTTTATAACAGATATCGATACGGTCTATAGCCGTAAACAGGGATCGACCTTATCTGCAGGGATATCTTTAAACGGTCATATGCTGTTTTCTCTTCTGAGTGTAGGGACATAGTGCTTCTATTGGTCACACTGTCTTGACAAGCTTGCTTGACAAGATACTTGACAAGCGCTTGCAGATAACTCACCCGAAGTTGCCCGACTAAGAGCGAATGCCGAAAATGAACGAAAGCGAACGATCTTAAGGGTCCATTCCGGCACATTTTGATCCCATTGGCTGTGGCCAAATACGTAACGTGCAACGTTGGCGCGCGTATTTCGACTGGCAATTGAAAGTGAATACATAAAGGCATGGGTTTCAAAGCAGGAATTTGTACATACATAGTACACATCGGTTTAAGTTCAGTACCTTCCAAAGATGTGACACAAAGATTTTCAAGAAAATTCCCCACCCAAAATAACGCTTTACACGGAAGAATTCTCGATTTTTTTTTCTAAAAAATATCTCGATTTTGATTAAAATGTCAATGGGATAGATGGATCTGTTGCATCCCAGTTTTATATGTTATGTTTTATGTATATGCGAACTCCACCATCTTCTAAATGTTTTCTTATACAGGGTGAAAGGTATTGCTTGAACTGTAATAAAATGGCTAATAGATACAGGCACAAAGAACATCACTATGTTTCATTTTTGTAGGTTTAATGACAAAAATTGTATTGGACATATTTGCACTACTCCTTATATAGAATCCATGATTAACGTATGGTTCAAGCAGTACCTTCCACCCTGTATACTGTCCTCCCAAATAATACCCATGCAGTAATAATGAGAATTTCTCGTTTCAAGTGGTCTTTCTCAAACATGTCTTCAAGGTAATAGAAATTACATGGGAAATGAAATTTAAGCATAACATAAGTATAAAGTTATAATTTCAAGGATATTCAAAGTGAATTAATCATCATAATAGTATCAATCTCATGTAAACACTTTATGTAGGGTAGATTGCATGTGATGGTGATTAACACTTATTTGCTATTGTTGTCCTATTGTAATGCATGTCGAGAAGTTTACTGTTGAAATGGTGATGATTTACAAATTTTTCTCTCTTAGATAATGCATGATGGGGAGGGGAGCATCCCCCCCAAAGGCTGTTCTAGGCGTTGGGTATATTCCTACTTACTCTGCATACTTCATAATTGTATGATGTGTTCAATTTCCCTGAGCATTTCTCACAGTGGAGCCAAATGAACAAACACAAACAAACATCACTGTATGGGCTCAATTTGTTTTTTTCCCATATGACCTGTCAATAAATTTAAGGACCTCCACTGTGTTATATCAAATGTTATATATAGAACCTTTCCCAGGAAAAGGAATCAAAGGGTATTTTCTATTCAATAACTGTAAGTTTTATTAACTAGAACTGGCTTTGTGTATGCATAAGTGACTAAGTGCAATTACAATTACCTATAAGATCATTCCAATAGATGTAATAACAGACATTCAAGAGGTTAGAATTTAATGGACATTTTAATTGGGTAGGCCATTCAAATGTATGTTAATGTAGGCACATGTTCCTTAAAATATCATACAAATGTATTATACAGTATTATTAAATATGAATGTGAATGCAATGTCTCTAAATAACAACAATGTCTCTTTGTGTTTAACCATATCACACCCATCCTTCATAATTGTCAATCACTTTAACATGTAGTTTAGTGTGCCAGTATTAATTGTTTTTTCATATGTTGACTGCAGAAAGAATGTAACAGCATTTTGTATGACTTTCATACTATTGTTTTTTAAGCAATTACAAAATTTAAATTTGCTTAAAATGCAATATTTCATTATTACCTACTTACCTAATTTTATTATCACTTAAGTATAGTTATATTGTTGTTTCTGCAGGTTAATGGTCCACATGCTGGTTTATAAAATTTGGGTGGCTGGATGAGACACTCGTTCATTAGTATTGCTCTCTGTCCTCCATAGTATTTTTAATTTTAATGTCCCTTTTAACTTCACAGGTTTACAGAGATTGGAGACTGGCGGGATGGGGGACGACAATGATGAAGATGGTGCAATTGATGGAATTATGGTGGGGAAAACCAGAGAACACTCATTCTAAGTGCCATTTTATCTACCACAAAATCCCACCTCTGATCCCTAGGATTGAATCCAGGCTTTTTTTGTGAGAGACCATAGTGCTGCCCAATTAGAAGTGTGAATATGAGACAACATTTAAAACAGAGATAGTATTACTCAATACTATCAAGTCATGAAACCAAGAAGTTGTTTTACAAGGCAGCTCCCACTATGACTTCACAAATGAGGTGTATGTAAATAAAGCATCTTAGATACTTAAAAAGAATAACTATTTCAGCAGCTATTTTGCCATGCAATACATATTATACATTTATATAATTTAAGTTGGGTGTTTTGTCATAAATATGGTAGCTGACATTTCGATATGTAGAAAATCATTCAGCAATAATGTGGTAATACACAAGTTTTATGTAACTATTTGTGCTTCCAAGGCCAGCGCTTAACCGAGTTACCCAGATTGACAAAAAATTCCCAAAGATACACAGTACAAATGGAGAATTTTCTGTTTATGAAATGCTTTAAGTTATTTTGCAATGAAAAGAGCATTATGTCCTAATTTATTTATTTATTTGATAAAACAGCAGGAAATAGTGTTTGAGCACAACACTAACACACATCCAAAATCAAACTATGGATCCCACACTATTATCATTACATCACATTCAAAATTGAAGTAGGTATCAGACATAACCTTTGAGCATGACTTCTCATGTTCGTTTTACGATATTAGTGTGCAATCCACAAAAACAAACTTTTCCAAATACAGTCCCTAATTCGAACACATTACAACACTAAATAGCACAAACACACATTTTAACACCTTAACATACTAAGTATAGTTTATATTTAAGGTTAGCTTGTTTAAATTCTTCGTTAAACCAAACCAACTAACCTTGTGACTTTCGATTCATAACCTGTCTTCTACCTTACTAGGTGTTCAGGTCATGTTCCAGTTTTAAACATCGAATGCGCGTTATTTGGTACTCAATAAGGTATCACTATAAACTCCAAAATTTACACAATTGCTCGTTGATACAAAATTCAGCTTTATTTTTATATTTTCGGCATTGCTATTTTATCAGCTCACTTTCATCTTAGTTTAGTTTCAAGCCTCAGCAATCAGCATGGCAGAGGTCGCGCTATTCGCTCTGGAAGCGTGCTGTTCGTTTACCTTCGGGTGAGCTATCTGCAAGCGCTTGTAATACTTGCGAATGGAAATTGGACTTGGTGTTCAGTCATGTGTCGTGGACCATGTGGCTTCTGACTGCAATGTTTATTTGAAGTTATAAGTTTGGTTACGTGAGAATAAAATGGCAAAATATTTAAACTTGAGTTTCATCTGCTTCATATACACTTTTGCACTAATTTTGGAATCTGTTGCACAAGATATACTGGGATGTGGTGGATTTGTGAAGACCGATCTAGAAATAAACTTCTCACAAGTTGAAGTAAAATTGTAAGTGCAGTACTCCATTCTGGCTATGTTGGTTATTGTTGCCGCAATGCAAATAGTTCACTTCCGCACCCATATTTTTATATTTTGATAAGTAGTAGTAAAATAAATAATCGTACCCCCAGAATTGCAATTGACAAAGTAAACCGTCCCATATTCTATTCGTAAGTGGGTGTCAGGGATTTCACTTTATTGTTAAATTTACAGTGTCAAAGAAGAACATTTGGACATTTATCGATGATACTACCCAGATAACATGAGCATATATTTACATTAGTTATACTTGCATTGCAATTGGAGTATTGCGGTGCATTATACGGTTTAAGCGAGATAATCTTGAAAATAAAATTTGGCTTCATTAGAAACTAAGCATTATATGACGCATATCCTTAATTGTATTTTGAGTTCTTTGAGGTGATTTTGGGTATACTAATAATTTTGCTAGAAAATACGGCCTCCAATCACAACTTAGAGGGTACGTAAAACCAATGTAGTGAACTATCCGGATCCCGTCGCCTCATTTTCATTCTCACCTCCGACCATGACAATGCGCCCACCATTATTTCCACTCGGACTATGTGACTGCATCCACAAATCTTTTCTCTCCGATCACGTAACTGATCCCACCAGCATTTCCTTTCCCAGCGTCCTTGCCCCATAAAAAAAAATTATATATTCCTTTCACATGCAAAATTCCTTCCTACCTCATTCCTTTAAAATAAATGAATTAAAATGTATTCATTTCACGTGCAAACTCCTTTCACTTACCCTATTCCTTTAAAATGAATAAATTATAGGGTATTCCTTTCGCTTGTAAACTCCTTTCCTTGCCCCATTCCTTTAATATAAGTTAAAATGCATTCCTTTCACATGCAAACTATCCTTTCCTTGCCCCATTCCTTTAAAATAAATGATTTAAAATGTGTTCCTTTCATTGCCTTTTTCTTTTAAAATAAATAAATAAATTAAGATGTGTTCAAAAACGGAAGGGAAAAATGTGAAATAAAGAATATTTAATTCATGAGTACTAAATCTGAGAACTGTCAAACAAACGAATCACATTATTACAAATTTCAGTGGTTACAACATTTTCTGCCTCCAACTGCGCCCCCAACCTCTATTTCCTCTTTGACCACTTAGTTATCCTCACACTACTTACTTTTCCCAGAATGCAGTGCATCAAAACTATGTGTTGGGGACACTGACATGATCAATATTCTTTTAAAGCTGTGTTCTCAAATGTTAACATTAAAAAGTACTCAAATGTAGTTTCGGACCATTCCAGAAAAATGTCAACCAGGACATGGATTCCTAAAAATCAATGTAATTATAAAGTAAAGCTATATTCTTGTAGGGAAAGGATTATATTTTATGGTGATGTTTTATTTTTAAGATATATTTCAAGTAGTGCAGTTGACAGAACATGGAAAATGAATTTCTTATACACCAAGTATGTGATTGAATTTCTCCATCATTGTCATTAATAATTTGGCTTTAAATAAAGATAGGAAGCTTAAAAATTAATCTTAGAATTATTATCTGGCATCCATTAAGATGCATGTTTTTCATATGTTAATTAATACTGGAAGTATCTGTGCATCAGGCATGTAATTCCGTCACAAAATTGGACATTTTTCTTTCTTACTATTTTTAGTAAAACATTACACAACAGATTGATTGCATACTAGGATTTAATGAGAATACTTTACTCAACCTTTCCAACTAAAACTGCCCGCTTGATGCTTTCCCCTGAAACATGTAGTATGGGTTTAGGTAACTCCTTTAATATATCATAAACCTGTACTGCACATACATAATTTTTATTTGGTTTAAATGAGATTCCCCTGTATGATGCTTCCAATCCCAACACATAACTCTTGAATAATACAAAAGAATCTTGTTGCTGCTCCTCACTCAAGAATTTAACAAGTACAAAGTCTGCCGTTTTTAGCTATTCATCTGCTTTGTTTTGAAAATTAATTTCTTCTGCAATTTCACTTTAGTTGGAATGTTTGGTTGATAGGTCATTAAGCCTGTCCCACTTTCTTAATACGATTTGGCAGATTCTGATGCAGTCAACTGAATTTTTTGAGTTTTTCTTCAGTGGTGTTGTCTTTTCGATACAGATTTCCGTCATTGCTCCAGACGCACTTTAGCCTTGGGCTTATTGTGCTACCTGTATTGTTTTAAAGCCAATTCATTATGTCTGCACTCTTTACCAAGGATTACAGTCTCATAACAGATATGGTTTCAAGCTCTTATGGTTCTAAAAACATTTCCCCAAAAGTAGTTCAGTAGTCTAGGTTCATTTTCAATTTTTGCAATTTCTCTTCAACCTTATCTCTTTTTCTTCTTTCCAATTTTCTGACTGAATTCTAATCTACTTTTCAATGTTATGAATGTGGCAGTTTCTCTCCCCTTTATATCCTTTTTATATAGGTGATTCAGTTGGTTTCCAAAAGCAGAACTGATACTCATTGAAAGAACATTGTGTCTAAACACCACCTGTTTTCACATGTCCTGGAATTATGATAGAGGAAACTCCAGAAGAACATGTTGTGTGAACAACTTCATCTTTATTATGTTCTGGAATTAATATAGAAATATTCTGATGTAGAGCAGGGGTTGCCAAACGGGGCGACATTAACTGTCAGAGAATGAGTTGTGGATGAAGCCACATAAGTTTAAGACAGGAACCATAAACTCAGGCACAAGGCGCACAAATCACATTAGTTTTCAGTATTTTATTGTTCTAAACTACACCTATTATTAATAACTGATGTAATAAAATACTTAACAAATGTTTGTTCATTTGGCCCCACTGCAAGCAAGGCTCAGGGACATTGAGCACGTCATACAATTATGAAATGCAGCATAACTAATAACATACCCAACACCAAGAACGTTTCACTCTCCTCACATCATGTATTATTTAAGAGATGAAAATTTGTAAACCATCACCATTTCAAGAGTAAACATCTCAAGGACAACAATAATAAATAAGTGTAAATCACCATCACATTCAATCTGCCCTGTGTATTGACATGTTGCACGACATATTACAAAATTCCTCCTTAGTATATGGGGAGTAAGTATATAAATATTGATTAGGATTGCCTAATAGTTTTAGGTAACATGGGTGGCTATCCTAAATTGTTATTACAGAATAATAACTCCTTTTTGGAGCAGTTTTAAGCTATTTGCTGGTCTATGCAAACAACCTGCATGCCTTGTACTGTGGTCATGTGCAGCAAGGTTTGTTATGAAGTTACCATAATTATCGGTAAGGTAGCTCAAGAGAGAGTGTATATATTCACCAGTAAGAGTAGGAATTTTTTGGATTTTGAATAAGGGCCTACAGGAATGACAGGACCCAAAACCATAAATAATATTATGGCCTTTTCTTATAATATAAATACTTGCTTGCTATGTATCGAATTGTCCCAGAAGATTGTTCAGTATTGTAGCAAGGAGTGAAGATAGGCAAAATATGCTGTTCTTAAGGCAGTTTGGTTGAGCAGATTTTTAAGCTTCTTAAGGCCAAGCAAGCTGAGCTAATTTTTGGTACCATGATTTTTATCTGTTTATTCCAGCTGAGCTCTTCATCTACTAGAAGCCCAAGAAATGTTGTACCAGATATTTATTTATGGTGTAGTTGTTGTGCTTAAGCTTCATTTGAAATTGAATAAAGTCCATTTTATCATAGTTTAATGAAAGCTTATTGGCTTCAAACCAAATGCTGAGTTGTTCGAATATTTTATTGACAGAATCTCTTAATTGCTGATGTCACTTCAGATATAACTACACTGGTATCCTCTGCAAAAAGCACAGCTATTGAATCTTTGCTAAGATGATATGGCAGGTCATTTATAAAGATAAATCTTTAATTCATAGTCTAATGAGAATGTAACACGTACACAATATACCCATATTAACATCTGTTACTGGAAGCACTTTTACATCAATAGCAGTTCATATTCAATGAGAAGAATGAAGTTGTCCTTCGTGGTGTAGTGGTTACCATGCTAGCCTCTAGTTCCTGAGGTTGCAGGTTCAAACCCTGCGGAGGGCGATGGATTTTTTCAGGTGTAAAAATCCTTAGCGTGGCTTCCTTCGGAAGGGAAGTAAAACCGGTGGTCCCATGTCGTAGATTTACCTCAAGCTTGATAAAGAGGCCTCTGAGCAAAATTACTGGTCTTTCACGCCCAATATAGAGTGTGACGCTAAGGACCACAGCAGTTAAAGAGCGTCCATAAATAAAACTGAATTTAATTTTAATTTTAGAGAAGAATGAAACTTACTTTTTTGTGCTATAATTGCAGACATCTGTGGTTCCTATTTTATGCTGCTTATCATTAAAATAGTTTCTAAATATTCATCAGTCATAGCAGAACCTATATTTTGATTTGGCATATTTCATGTTTGAAAATGTCTTTTCACTTATGTATGTTGTTGCAAACACTAATATTACTCCTTATGTAAAGTCTTTCAAGTGAGAAATTGTATTGTTTGGTAGACAGGGGTAAAAATAAACCAAATTAACTTGTATTTGTCCTTTAGTAGGTAATTACATTGTATATTAATTAAAATTCTAAGCACTTAATTTTATTTAATCATTCAAAATTTGTGAATAAATTAATCTAATATAGACGCTTCATTTCTTTCTTTCTTTTTTCTTTTTGTTTACTTTTTTTAAGTTTGTAGGAAGGCCAAACAAAAGCAGCTTGCAGGCTGTACTTGGCAAATCCAGTTGTAGAGGAACAGTTGAGTTAAAAGTTATTTGTATCACTACATACAACTATGGCTGAAGGATCATCCACAGACTCTTCTGTGACTTACTGCCAGTGGTATGGTGAAGTCGCTCCAATGGTTGGCTTCTTTCTCCAGAAAGAACATACTGTGAAGGAATAATTTTTCAAAGTTCTATAGCTTCAGGATCTCTATGCCAGCTTGACATTTCATGTGGAACTCCTCTGCTTGACTTCTTGCCATTGATTCAATGTACAATAAATGCTCATTCCAGAACTTGAAGGTTTCACGAAGGCTTCAGTACCAGTAGCTTCTGAAGGACACTCTTGTTCTGCATGGCAAGCACCTTGTATAGCCAACTGCATCTACATCAGGCAGCCTCAACTCATGGGCAAGGTTGTCATATTCTGTGCTAGCAAGCGGGCATCGTGCCACAGTTGTTTGTTCTAGTGCAGCAGTCTAGTGTGCAGTGTCGTCTCGTGGATTATAGAAATTGCAACTTCTCAAAGTGGCTACCTTATCTAACCCTCGTCCATCATCCCCATATAGCTTTCTCTGTTTGAGAAGAAGGTATCTGTTTATAGGCATAGGTGGTGCAGCAGTGAAATGTTTATTGCGCAGCAAGGCTGTTCAAACAATTAAAAATGTCAGCTTACGACATTATACTACTCATAGCAATGAATACAATGGTTATAAAGGAGTGGAACTTTATGTTATGATAGAGAAGCTCAAAGTCAGCATGACTACTAAAAATGATTAGGATCATAAAATCAGTCATCAGATGATCAGGAAATGGATTTCTTTCTTCACAAAACAAACCTGACTCTCTCTACCTAAAATTTCCTCATTCCAAATTTTGACTATAGACACGCTGCTCACATATTCGGTATATTTGGATCTTCTTACCTGTGAGAAGGGTTTTTCATTAATGGAACACTGTAAACCTGGTCACAGAAACCAATAATCTGACAACAATTTGAAATACAGTACAACAAAGACAACTCCAAATACTCCAATTATTGCTAAGATAATAAGGGGGAAAAGGATACAAAAAGCTTGATGTCTGGATCAGGAATGAATACAATTGTAACTATTAAAATATGTAGTACCGGTATATAAATGGCAGAGGAGCTAAGAACTGGAATATTAATTGGCTCTGTCAAGCACCCAATTGAATGTAACACAAAATTTTATTTCCATTTCTCTTTATAAACACAGCCAGTACTGTTCACAAGAGTTCAAACCTTCTGATATTACAAATCGTACAATTGCGCTGCCACTGCCTTTCTTTCCACCTGTGCTGGCCTTCCTTTAGCCCGCTTCCAGATGCACAGGCATCGGAGCTAAAAGGTCATAGTGCATTGAATTGAGGCTGCCTGATCTACATTAAGTGGGAACAATCCACATTTTCTGAAGCCATTTTGGATAACAATAGGGGTTGCTTTTTCAGTAAATATATTTACATGCAAAACCCCAAATGTTGCTTTTGAGACAACATTACTGCCAATTTTGGTTTCCAGTTGTAAACTGTTTATGCCCAATCAGCTTCCAGTGGCCTGAAAACTTATATATCCGCAGATTACAGAATATTTTTGGCATTTGGTAGCAAACTTCAGAATGGCATTCTCAGGACATTTAGAGACATTGTATGTAACATGATGTAACTGTTAGTTTTTCAACCGTGGAATTAAAACATTTGCAGTTACCTATTATCTAGCCAATTTTTGGTCTGCCAGTTCTCCAAGTTTCATTTAAGTTTGCAGATACAGTTGAACCTCAGTTATGTTTTCTGCAGATATATGTAAATATTTTTAGGCACTGAACTTTGTCCATTAATATTTAGCTCAATTATACGTTTTTCTGTTATACATTTTCACACTAATATGTCACATTTTTCTGGTCCCCATGTATGAAATGTATCAGTGTATTTATTTATATGTTATGTTTATTTTATGTTAAGATATATTATGCATGGCTTTTGTCTACTGTACTTTTGCTGTAGTGGACTGAGCAGGATAGCGTACGCAGTAACGTCTGGGGCCCGCAGGTTCAAACCCTTGGGGCCAACCAATGTGACCGAAGGTTTTTCCGCAGTTTTCCTTGGTCGCTAGGTGAATGCTGGGTTGGATAATTTTATCTGCAAATTTTTCTATCATCCCTTTCATCATAACATTTAATTTCCACCATCTTCACCGCCATACTATGCATTGGGCTGATCACTTATTGGATATGCCACGATCCAGAATTTGCTTGCTCAGCAGGCATCTGACCCAAGGCACTGTAAGTCTTACAACAAGGATGGTAATCCAGTAAAGAAGAAGTATTCTTGCTATCACAACACAAAACATTAGACATGCTGGGCGAAGCATCAATATTTTTGGAACTTATTGTTGTTACCTTAATGTTGGGTAAGGTCATTTTTCCCCAGGTGGTACTTGATGATAGGGGTTAGGCTGAAGTAGGCCTAAATAATAAGTGTTCCCAATTCAAAGTATAGAAATTATATAATGATTTATATTATTGCAAAGCCTAAATGATGACAGCACTTCTGTGATTAATGCATGTAATCAACTATACTTGGCGCCAATCAAGAAGGTGATTGACAGTTACTAACCACGTGGCGGAAAGCTTTAAATGAATGGGAGGAGATGAATACGTCACAGCAGTCGTCATAGCAACCATTAGAAGGACCAATTAGAACTAAGACGTTTCTATAGCACGATAGACACAAATGCGTTGTTGCGATATCGTAACACGGGAATGGCATGACGTGCCGGGTGAGCGACCGTTGTAGTAACATGAACTGAAGCCTTATCTTCTACTGTCGCTGCAGTTATAAACAATTCCTCCTTTTAGCCCCAGCTTGCTTGTGTGTTTGTATCAGTTTAGAGATTGCCTGCGTACTGAAAAGTTCTTTTGCGTCGTCGTATGTGTATGGTATTTGCCATGTATTACGTGTATTTGTGCGTGTGTGTGTGAGCATTTATAATTGTGTTTAAATGATATTTAACAATGTCCAAAAATAGTGACAAAGATAGCGTAGCCAAAGAAAAACTGGGCGCTCTTGGGAACCAAATAAGTCTAACAAGCGAGCAGCAGCAACAACAACGATGCAAGCGATTCGGAAATCAGTGGCATTTTTCCATTAGAATAAGCATCAATATTTCACAGGTATGTTTCTTCTGTTAACGCAAATCTTTACACTGATATATTCATGCATGATCTATCCTCTGCACGTAGATTCATTAATTTACAATTGTCTTCGTATACGAATATAAATAGTATCCGCTCTACAATGCCGGTGCAACCCAGTCTCCTTCGACACGCTCTCCATGTGGTCGCGATGAGCGGCAACCTCGCCTCTCTTGCTCCGCGAAATGTCAATCACGTTCTTGATTGGCACCAGGTATAGTGTATGAGTGAAAATCAAAGAGACAGAGAAATGTTGAAAATTATTTTTACTGATGTGAAGCACCACTATTCTGAATTTTTTTTTTTTAAATTTGAAATATGAATAACATACTTCTATGTAAGTACTCTAAATAGTGTATTATGTTTATTATTTGTTTGTTTCACTTATTGGTTTATTGTATTAAATAATACCTATATTAGTTTGAGTAATAATCTAGAATACAGTTTCAGTTCTATAAGAACTGTGTTTTCTCATTATTTATATATTATTTTATTTGTCCCCCTTTAAAAATGCATATATATCCTTATATTGCAATTTTTTGGGAGTGGGAATCAACCATTTGGTAGGTTTGAATTACGGGCACTGAAAGTGCCCAGAACGGTATAGAACTTTTCCAATACAAGACTTGATTCCATATAAGTTTTTATATGAAACTGGTCTCAATACTTTTCCAGTTTTGTAGAAAGTTTGTTTGAAATCCTGATTCGTCTGCTTTGAATGTTTTTGACGGATGTTCCAAAATATCTGGTGCCTTCTCTTCTTTCAAATAATTGTGCCATATACCGAACCAGTTTCTAATGTTCTTATCTGTCACATACGTTCAAACTGTATGAATACCCTATGCAATATCTTTCTGGCACTTGGATATAACTTATGAATGATTTGAACATCTTCCTGGTTTGTTAACTTTAAAAAGGGATTTTCGTATTTGCATTTACCTATAAATATTCTTATATATCATTTGCAGTTTCTTGTAATGCATGTCCTTTTACTAGCAGGCCCTTCTTTGCAGAAGCAGATATCCAGGAAACTAGCTAATTTCCTCAGTTTCATTTGTTGAGTGCTTTGTTCCATTTTTCTTTTCAAAGGGACATTACACTTTAATTTATTTAACCATGTAGCATGCTGTATGTTCTTGTTGTTTTTGTGATGGTTCCCTTTTTATTTCTAATATTCTGCAGGGCCTTTTCAATGTGTTTGAACAATTCTTTCTTCTCAGTTTTAGTTGTCTTTCTTATCTCAGTCAATCTTCACTCCCAAAATAGGCCCTAAAAAGTGTAAAATGGCTGCAGAATACTACAAATGCGGTATGAGCCTTCTAAACCGAAATACTGCTTGTAAGAAGTCTGTTTACTACTATTATAAGACACCAATCATTGACCACTTATTGGTCAGCTGCTAGATATTTGAGCCTCTTGGAATTTAACTGTCCAGCTTAAAACTAATGGTTAGCAGCAGGCCATTAGCAGTAAATAAAGTATATTTAATCATATGATTAAAAAACAAAATTAATGAATAGTGAGGTCGTCATTTATTTTGGATGTGCATGGATAGCTTACCTCTTAATTAATATGTGAAGCAAGCCATGTAACACCACAAAAGATAGAGCTACAAAAAGGTTGATATTTGGTATAATCAACTTCTGACAAGTGTATGAAATGCGGCAACCTCTACTCTTTCATATAACATATAATTCTATACTCTATGGTTATCTACAACAAGACACTGCCCTTTTTGATGGTGTGGGCAATATCGGTACACCACCCTTGTTTTGAGTGGACATACTAAATTATCAAGTTGTCAATTCTTACTTTTATTTACATTGATGTGGTTTTTCTGTCACTGATGAATGTAATAAAATAGTATTTAGTGATGAACTAGTGGTGGTTTTAGCAACCAAAAACTAAGTGCAATGGTGAATTTAACACATTTTATTTTTAATTCTATAATAATTTACAATGGGAGAGCCAAGAAACTACAAACTGGCTGTATGGTGTTTTTCCACTGGGCATGTGGAAACAAACGCAGTGCATCAATAAACAAGGTCACACTGTTGACATGGTTTTGCTCTGCAGTGTGAAGTGCAGTATTGAGTTGACAGTAATGTGATGTAGTTCAGTTATTAAGAATTATTTATTCTTTTGTCCTGTACTTAGTCACAAAGTATATTATGACTCAGTATATGTTTTCTACTGCACAGCATGTACTTATTTATGATTTGTATGTGTTAACTCAGCTCCCCAAGTGAAAGTATGATTTGCAGAAAGATTTCCAGCCAGTGTAAAAGTTCCAAGCCATACAAGAATCCATGAACTTTACAATAAATTTCAGGCCACAGGAAGTGATCAGGCTAAGAAATCTAAAAGGCAGTATACGGTTCTTACCGAAGAAACATTAGACGACATCAGTCATCGTTTGCAGAATTCCCCCCAAAAATCACTTGGGCATCTTTCACAGCAGGCAGGCATTTTTTATGACTCTGTATGAAGAGCTACCAAATTGCTGAAGTTAAAACCATATAAAGTAACTGTGGCACATGCTCTTCAACCAGGTGATCCTGTAATTAGGTTCACATTTTGTGAGTGGAGTCTCAATAGTGTACACAATGGCAAAATAGATCAATATTTAATATTTTTCATGGACGAGGCTTGGTTCCGCTTTCATGGATATGTGTGTACACAAAATAATCATTATTGGAGCTCTGACAAACCCAATATTGTTCGTGAAGTACCCCTTCATGCCGAAAAAATTGGTGTAGTGTGTGCCATGAGTGGAGAAAGAGTTATAGGGCCAATTTTTTTTGAGTCAACAGTTGATGCCCATACATACGTGAATACAATTGTGCCCCATTTTTTTAGAGAATTAACAGACAGGAAATGTGATTTTGTCTTTTTTCAACAAGACTCTGCAACAGCTCATGGCCAATATTTCGATGAGTACAATTCAAAGTGTGTTTGAGGACAGAACTATTAGTAGAGATTTGTGGCCCCCTCATCGGTCCCCCGACCTAACCCCCTGTGATTTCCTATCTCTGGGGTAACTTAAAACATAAAGTGTACAAGACAAACCCACACACCCTGGAAGAATTAAAACAAAATATCTGCCAGGAAATTGCCAGCATTTCTCAACATGAACTATAGCGAGTGATAGATAGTTTCCTAAAGAGGTGCCAAAGATTTATGGACAATGACGGTGGCCAGTTTCAGCATCTCCTTTCATAAAGTTGGTAAGTAAAGCCCTTAAAAATAGTTTTAAAAAGTATGGTTTCATCCGCGCCTTTCTATGATAGCAGCAGGCTGCAACGAGCGCTGAGGATGTGGACAGGAAAAACACTGCGCGGCAGGTTCGTAGTTTTTTGACTCTCTCTGTACATTTGTGTATATGATTTACAATAATGCACTAAGTTATGTATGAGTGCAGTTCGAAAAGTAACAGCAAACTAATTTTTGCGAAGTATATATTTCAATTTCAGATAAAACAAGATGCCATTTTTCAACACAATTACCCTCCTTTTCGATACATTTCTCAGATCGTTGCACCAACCTTTGTATTCCATCAGAATAAAAGCTTTTCAGTTGTGTGCGCAACCAAGAATGCACCGCTTCTTTAACCTCATCATTTTCAAATCATCCTCTTGAGAGCTTTCTTCTGGGGTCCAAACACATGCTAATCCGAAGGAGCAAGATCAGGACTGTATGGGGGATGCTGTAGGACCTGCAATCTCATTCTCTGAATGACATCAAGTATTGCAGCGGTATTGTTGTGAAGGATAAGAGCACCTCTAGACAGAAGTCCTCTGCAACGGCTCCGTATCACTAGCTTTAGCTCATTCTCCAACTCGTCGCTCTACTGGCCTCTATTCACTGTTTCACCCCTTTGTTGATAGTGCTCCAAAATTAGCTCATTCATATCCCAGAAGAGGCATCAGCACGTTCCCCATTCCCATCATTAATGGCAGAGCTGGGATGATGTCCATTTTTAAAGAAATCTACCCACTCATATACTCTTCTCTCGCTAATGCAGCTATCTCCATACCTTTGCAATATCCTTTTATGGATTTGTCAAGGTTTTACGCCCTCTGACCTCAAAAATCTTATTACTGCTTGCTGTTCTTTTACGATGCACACAGTTAGGGATGCGGCTATTTTGTTTCAACTGTACTTCCTATTCAGCACGTCATTCAATCTGTTGGCATATGTCAGAACTTTCTCGAAGCATGCATCTTCACTTCCTGGGAGCTTCAAATGCCTGGAGTGTTCATTTCATTTAATACTGTTAGTTTGCTGTTACTTTCTGAATCCCCCTCGTATATTTCATCATAGCAGAGACAAGTGTTATGGTTGATACTTCTGTCCCGAATAACATATCATAGAAATAAAAATTATACTTGCACCTCTAATGACATTTTATTCATCATTTATTCAATTTTGCTTGCACTAATAGAGGTCTTAGTAAAATACTTTATAGGATAGTTAAAATCAAGAACAGCCTCTAATGTGCTTCACCGCAATTAAGCTTCACCAATAAATGATATGATGGCTTGTCATTGATGAAAAGCTCAGATATTGCAGAAGTTCTTAGCAGGCATACTCAAACAGATGCCTTAGAAAAATTCATTTTAGCTGTGCTAAAATTCAGAACAGTCTATAACCTGCTTCACTGCAGAAATGGAGGCCATGAAAGTTGTTTTAGGACAGTTAATTCTTAGACGAAAAGTATTAACTAATATCTGTAATCGATTCACAGGCAGCAATGCAAGCTTTTACTTCAGATCAAAGATCATCCAAGATGCTAAAAATCTCATAGACCTGAAAGAAAACTTGGAAAAAAACAATTACACATTCAATGATTCCCTTCCCCTTTCAGGAAAAGACAAGCACACATTCCAGGCTAAAAAGCAGTACCAGACTGCAGCTAAAACAAAACAGTGGTTTTAACTGTAAGATGATTATAGGAGAGATTACTAAACCTTGAGAAAATGTTCTTGGTTCTGTCCGAAACTAGCCATGTTTGTGTCAGGAACTTCATCAGCTGATGGAGATTGTGAAGTTTCTGAGGTTGCAAATTCGGTCTTTTTTAAAATATTTTGGTTTGGGGACACCATATCTGTTGCTCTGTACCCCTGAGATAAACTCTAATGCAGCATCAAAATTCTCAGAAACATGCACACTTATGTGCTGTAGTAGCCTTTCATTGCGCCAGCGAGTTTAGTATATAGGCAGTAGTTTGTGTGTGGAGTGCGAGGAAGAAAAACTTTGTGTCACATCCTTCTCCCTGGCAGTGTTCATGGGCTGAAGGTTTTTCCTGAGAATGTATATATCTAATGTGAGCAGTCTCTACAAAATGTAAAAACCATTTCAGGAACTGGCATGTTTCAATCCAGGCAGTGTTCCTTTCATTAGATGAGGACTACATTTTTTTTTTGAAGATGAATATAGTTAGAATTAAGTTCCTCTTGTGCTCATATACAGAACTATTATTAACAGGGATCCTTGTTCTGCAGATTTCATTGCGGCAATCTGATGCTTGCCCCCCTAAAGCAGCGAGGTTGCCTGTCAACATGGAGCTTTTATCAGGCAACATTTCATACTTAACTTGGTATGCACAAATGCAAAGAGCATTGCTACACCCTCCGTGGTGTAGTGGTTACCATGCCGGCCTCTAGTTTTCAAGGTCGCATCTTCATACTCAGTGGTGGATGATGGATTTTTTCGAGCATAAAAATCCTTAGCATGGCTTCCTTCGGAAGGGAAGTAAAGCCAGTGGTCCTGTATCATAGATTTATGGCATGTAAAAGAACCTCAAGCCTGATAAAGAGGCTTCTAAGCAAAATTACTGGTCTTTTTCGCCCAATATAGAATGGAACACTAAGGACCACAGCAGTTAAAGAGCATTCATAAATAAAACTCCGTTTAATTTCTGGCTCAGTTGCCCAAAGACACTACTGCCACTCCTATATATGTAACCCATTTCACGGCTTTGAAATATGACTTTTCTGGATACCATTTTTTATATACTGATGGTTCTCGAACGGTTCAAGGGGTAGGCTGTGCTGTGGTTATTGCTCCATATGTTGTTCACAAGACTTGCTTCCCCCTTAGCATTTGTGTTTATATTGCTGAACTGTATTCTATATTTAAAGCCACATTTTTCATCCGCTCCTTTTTCCTGCACTCCAGTGTCATTTGTTCTGATTCTCTCAGTGCTTTACTTAGTTTACGGGATATCTATAACCAACACCCACTTGTTCAGAAAATCCATGATCAGTTACACTCTTTCTATCTTGCTGGCTTTCAGGTGGTCTTTGTCTGGTTCCTGGACATTGGGTCTGGGTTCCTGGAACGAACAGGCTGATCAGGCAATGAAGGCTGCAATTCTACACCCTGATGAATGAGTTCTCTGCTGCCTATGTGCATATTTGAAGGGCTTTTTTGTGCAGAAAGATAGTCTCTCAATGGGGTGGTTTACATTTACCGCCAATGGGGTGCTAAGGACCACAGCAGTTAAAGAGCATCCATAAATAAAACTTAATTTAATTTAAACACAGAGAGATCAAGGCTACAATGCTTTCATGGTATTGTTCTTCTCACCTATTATGTTGCGAGGAGACCGTGCTTGCTCGACTTTGTATTGGCCACTGTTATTTTAGCCATGGCTACCTTGTTAGGGGTGAACCCTCACCTCACTGTCTCCACTGCAATGTGCCCTTAACAGTGAAGCATTTCCTCACCCAGTGTCATTACTATTCTACCCTTCATGAATGACTTGGACTCTCTCCTAATTTAATTACGATTTTAGGGGATGACCATGCCTCTATCGCTGAGGTTTTTTGCCATATTGAATTCAGTGGTTTCCTTACAAAAAGTGTAATCATGTAGCTTCTGGTGTTAATAACTTTCGCTCTGTGTCTGTACTGACTTAATTGCTTGTATTTGCTGAAGATTAATTCTGGTATATATTGATTTGCGTTTGTTTTTTTTGTATAACTTATGTATTTTTTGTTTATTTTTTCTACTTTTGTAATCTCAGTTGCTTATGTATTCGACATGAATAAGTCTATAGTTACAGGCTGGCGCTGATGACCATATTAGTTTTGCACCACTCGAACAGCTATTACTATTTGCTACATTGTCTTTGTTGAAGCCTTTTGCTCTGTCCATTGAAGTTGCTGTCAGCTTCTGCATAGATAGCTTCAAGAGCTGTCTCAATAATTGTTTTAGCTAATCTATTGATCCTTGAAAATGAATTAGAAATTCCATTTCTTTAGCATCAAACAATGTACATCAACTTCCATTGAAGGTAGTCCTCCAGTTCTGCTTCTACTCTTTTAGAGAACGCTGGGTTTCTATGTATGTTTCTGCAACTGGAAGAGAGAAATCAGATTTCATAGTTTCCAAAAAGGGATTTTTAGGGATATTAAACGTTTTATCATATCCCATTTCTTTGGACTTATCAAGTGAAGGGTCGTTCTCTGGTACTGGAACAGGTGCAGACAGGATAATTCATGACATATAATATTTATAAAAATATTTTATTTCTTCTATCATTTATGGAACATAGCAACCCTACCCATTAAGTAAGAGGTAAAAAATGCTAAGTGATTAGAACCTAAAAGTGATTAAATAATTAATGTGGACGGCACATGCAGAAACATAATTTTATTTATGTTTCTTTCAATTACAGAACTCTGAAATTAAACAAATGTTTCCAAGTTCAGTTATATGGTCAAGAAGTTAAATGTTTTCTGTAAATACTGTCAGAGCATGAGTAACAAATGTGTGTTATTTATTGATTCAAAGCATTAGAAAACAAAACACAATAAGGTGTAGACAGGACGACGCGGACAGGAAATTATTTCCAAAGCTCTTTATAGTTCAAGTACAACATATGTTATGAATAGTACATTAGAAAACTACAGTTACAGACAGAATATCTGACCTAACCTTTTCATTAAACATTATATTTTACTTATTTTTCATTGACTTCTTCAGTATAACCAAAACGTCCAGCACAATGAGCTAGAAGTGCTGGATCACTTAACGAAAGATAAGATATCCTTTTTTTATAAATTCACCGGAGGTTTTTGGATTATCTTGAATTGTTAACATCTACTGGTTTAAAACTACATTTTACTATCATATCTCCAATTTTTGGAAGTTTCTTTATTTCACCAGGCCAATAAAATTCATCATGACACTGCAACCCAACTATGAAGCTTTGCATCACTTTTGATATGTTGAATGTCTTTAGTAGCAGCCTGCACACCTAATTACCCTGCTTTGCATGGATATTGAGATATGTGAGAATAAATTGTGCACCAGTATAGTGTCTACTTAATTGTTTTATGTTTTTGAGTGTCTGCCAAATTTATAATAAATTTATTAATGTTGGGCACCACTGTGTATAACAATGATAAACAGAAGCTAATAGATTTTATTAGAGTTTATGACCTTAGCATCTGATATTATATATCATTATATGATGAGTGTTCTGGCTAGCAGTGGTTGAGCGCGTATCCCTTACAGGGGGTGGAGCATGAAAGGAAATGAAGTGAAAGTCTGTCGTGATAAATCATAACATATCGGCAAGTCAGTTTCTATGAGTCTTTAATGTATATTGTTCTCTGATTACTGCATGTATATGGGAGTAAGCTGTTATGATTACCCTTAATTGCCTTGCGAAAACAACAAGTTCGTTATCTTCACTTTTACAGAAGTTCACCTGCACATAAAATTTTGTTCAATAGGACCCTATTGACTTCTTCTAACGAGCTGTGATATTTACTTTGCCTTTCATACATAATTACTGGTAATTGTGTATGCACTGTAATCGAACACACCTCACAGCGATCTGATCTCACCCATGTCTAAGCTTGCACTTTCTATATTCCGTTGAGTTTTAGCATGGCTTCACTAGATTACATTTAAGATTTGAACATTTACTGTTACACGTTTCTGGTTGGCTGTCTTAAATAATAATTCAAAGCTACCTCCTAGCTCTACTATTAGCTATTTTGAATATCACATGACTTTGTTACAGTTTCCAAGTGCATTCCTCTTCATCCGTTACTCCTATTTTTTATGGCCTCACACATATTTTCTCTAGGCAATAAAATTTAATGTTTTTCATCTGGCTTCAGACACAGAATCTTCCCCTCGCACAACAGAAAACTCAGAATATACTTCCTTAACAATATACAGTTACAATATTTCTTTCAAATCACATATAAACACTGCTAACTATTACATAAACAATAAGGATGCAAGAAATATTAATTGACATGTAAGTTATTGACGCTTATAATCATTGCTTGGGCTGAGGTGTTGTTTAATTAATGTATATGTATGTCAAAAATACTGCCTTAATTAAATTGAATTGAACCTTGCCATTTTTTGTAGTTTTGAAAATGGAAAAATAAGAGTATTCAAGAGTATTTGAGAAGTTTTATGCAGTGTAAGTTGAATAGTGTTTGGAATAGTCTTACCTGATGCATAGTGCTGTTTGAATATCACAGAGCAGTTGTCAACCTATTCATTTGGTATATTATATATATAACAGGGGTTAATTTAGTATGGAGTTTAGCACCACACTAAAATAAATGTGTATCTGTAGCTGTTTATTTCTCTTCAACATTCGTTTCCAAAAACTTCACTTCACCACCCATGCTATCCACAGCCCCTTTTCCATGGCAGTAGGACAGAGATGATCTGAAAAATTCTATCCCTTCTTGAACCTGCATAATAATGAATGGATTTCAATAATATTACACATTTTAATTCATTAATGAGTACATCATTGAAAACTTTACAGCACAGTTTTCTTTGTGTGATAAATCATCTGACACTATGGCAAAGGACATATGCTGAAGGCAGCTGTCAGTTTTATAATATGCTACAGCAGTGTAAATAGTAACATTTGCAGAAGCCCAATGTGCCTCATCACTCATTTTGCTGTCTTATGGCATAATTCTATGCAAAATCCATATGAAGTTTAGCTTCATTTGACTGCAGTAGAGACTTTAGTCTTCATTTTAGACATGATATGCGAACTTCTCCAGTTGTGTTTCTAACTCCTCCAACATCTTCTCTTAATAGGACCTTTGTAGTAGTATATCCTGACTCATTAGTTACCCACTGATAGTATGTTATTTCTTTGCTGTGGCTGTCATCAGGAACTATTGAAGACAGGTACAGATACTGCAGCTACAAGTAACACGTCTGTGTATGCAAAGGAGGTGATCATCTAAGTCATCAGCAGTCTTAGGGAGTTCTGGGTGTAGCCTGGTCATAGGTATGAGCAGCATTTCTATATTTTCATGGTATATACACAAGCAAGTTCCATTATTGTTGCTGATAGGCTGTTCTTAATTTATTAAATCTTAACATACCTAACTAACTGGACCTAACGAGTTGCTCCTTATTTTATTTTTATTTTGTTGTATTTACAATTATTTCCCCTTTTTCAGGGCTTATTTTATTCAGCACTGAACTTAAGACACAAGCAACGTTTCACCCTCTTGGCCGACTTCCCAATGGCCTGAGGGGAAATTTTAGGTTTGACAGCTGATGTGTGCAATTTCTTCTCTTTGAGCTTCTCTCTGTATGCTTGCTTCCTTTCATACTCTTTCAGTCTTCTTAAAATGTTTTGTTCCTCTGTATAGCTGCTGCTTTATCCAATGACTTTTTTTTTCCTGCCTCGTGTTTAACAAAATTTCACTTTATTTCCTCTCTTCTCTTTCTACTTTTTGACAGTGGAGCCATTTTTATTGACACATTGAGGTGCTGTATGGTTATGTACACTACTTTAAGTAGGAAATTGTTTTACTCCTCACTCACTAAACTAAGTTACAAGAAGCAATAAAAATGTTGACTGGATGTTAGGCACTAAACATTTTTGAAATATGCAGGCATAAAGGCACTAATTGTGAAAATAGGCAGCAAAATAGCATTTGTTTTTACATTCTGTATAGTATCTTTTAAAGTATGTACTTAAATTTTACAACAATATAGGCCTACAGATGCAGTTTGTGTGAAAAAACATAAGTCACATACTACTTAACACACAAACCTTTAAATCATGCTTCATTTAATAAGTCAACATACCTGAGTATATATGGTAAATCCAAATACATAATTGTTTCTTGACACTTTGAATGCCAACACAAAATACTATCAGCACACTATAGTCCTTGGCAGGTCATTAAAAAAACAAAATGTCGTTGATTGCATGACAAGAAGATATTTTTGCAAATTTTCCGCTTTTATATTTTTTCTTCTGTCAGACAACACATTTTTCAGAGGAAAATGATCTCTCCAAATCTACAGACATTACTGGAGCATATTTGAACAGTGTTAGTGTCAATGTCAGCTGAAATATTGTTTTCACTGGAATTAGAGAACATTTCCAGTGTCTTTCACCTCTTTAAAGTCCCGATTGTCAGCAAGAACTTAGTCACATCCTATACAGTTAAGCCTACATCACCTGGAACAGAGTGAATTTTCTGCCAATGTCGTCTACGATATCCAATGCATCCACGAGTATTTTCTTTCTCTCTTCTAGACTCTTGATTGTATCTGGCAATGCAGAGTAGTTGGCAGCAATGAAAATCAAGTAATTTTTTTACAAAGTCCTTCATCAACAACTTTTTTACAATACGTGATACGTATTGACAACAAACATCCTGTATCTTGATAAAGTTGTTAGCATAATGCTCCGGACAGTCTCCATCTAGTCAATACTGGCTGGAGAGGTAAGGGTAGTTCAGGGGCATCTTCTTTGAACAACTGAACCCTGGTTGGAGATTTAAGAAATATGTTGTCAAATTTCTTCACAAATTCTGTACAGCGCATGGTTGAGACATGTAACAGGAAGCATTTGGGAAACAAGACTACTTGAACCTTACCAGCTTTTTTTCATATATTTTGCAGCATCAGAAGTAAACAGAACATTTTCATGTATAACTCCATCTTGCCATAATACATTCAATGAAGAGGTAAACACTTAAGCTACAGTTGTATGTTTGTTTTATCCAATTATTCACATGTAAGGAGATATATTTTAGAGGGTTGACTGTAATTCATTGTACCAATCACAACATTTGCAATGAGCTAACCACAGGGATCTGTAATTTTGTCAACCAATATCCATATTTTCTTCCTACTGACTGCTTCCCTAATCCGATTAATGGTATCACTGTAACAAACATCCCCATGCTTGTTACATAATATACTTTCACTTGGGACTTATTCTTCAGTGTATTTTTGCAAGAAATTCTTTAGAGTTGTATTTTCAATCCTCCACAAAGAAATACCAGGTCAATAAGCGCTTTGCAAAGATCTAATGAAAATTGTGATTGGCACTGGGGGATTGCTTACGAAGAGATCAGAGTTACTTTTGGTTCACCTGCTTTTGTCATTTAACACAGAAGATTTATGTTTCAAGGTTTGTACATGCTGAGAAACGTGACACTTTTTAGCACAGTTCACCAATGTTTCACATACTTTGCAAAACAAAACTGATCCATCTGTCGAAAATACATCACAAATTCTTTTACAAATTTATTTAGTTTTGTTTTTAATCCTGCTGGTTCTTTTGGCATGATGAAATAACTCCCAGTGTATCTCAACAAGAAACTACCTAACACTACCACACTATTTCCATAAAATACCAGTCTTCATTGGATGAGAAAAGTGAACTGAGAATAAGGTCAACAATGTCCTCCATCCTATCCACAACCCAACATTCACACATGTTTACAGTTCGGCAACAACTTAAGAAGGGGATGCGTATGTTAGTAGTGCCGCTTTTCTTTTTGGCTAAAGTGGTGAATGACTGCGCTTGGTCCGTAAACTCCCTCCCACCCAACCCACCACGGTGTACAAAATGGGGAAATGTACCCTTCCAGGAATAAGTTTGGGTCACCATATGCTAAAGAAATTATGGTACAGAGTAAAAGTAAGGTGTAACGTGTTCAGAAAACATTGGACAGCAGCCAGATGTATATTTCCCTTTTGTTTTCATGCAGTACAAAGTTAATTTTAAAAAATCAATAAAATAGGTAAAAATAAACAAAATTATCTTTGCTGTATACAACTACTATCATGATATGAAGTTATTTTAAGTCAGTTTTATGATATCTGTAATAATAAAGTATAGGCATTTTGCCTAACATCCAGTGTATACTAATATGGTTTGCAAAGTGAGTCGCAGCACTTCTTCATTCATTCCTTACAGAGGCATTTCCTTCTATTAATACTGTATTTTAACTTTTGAAACAAAATTTCCTCAATAATTTAAATGTACCTTCTCACCAATGTAAATAGGTGTATAAGGAGCATACCAGGGTGCAGATGGGACAAATTTAAACGATTTATTATGAAAAAACAAATTCCTCTGTAATAATTTTAGGGACAAGACACTTATCATCTAAGCAGAAGTTAACAGTTATAAGTCCTTCACCTAATTCACAAATGTATAATTTTACCAAAGAAAAAAATATATTGCAGTGTTGCATATTTGCACTCAAGTTTTCGTTATTTATTTTTTCTAAATCCATTGGTGAGCTGTGGATTCTTTTCTTCACCCTGTTTATACCAGATAGTGTTAGTTTAAACTAAAAACATGCATGAATTATTTGATATGACCTTCAAACCATTTTATAACTTAATGTTAGTGTGTCTTCTCTGCATCTGCTTTAGGCAACAAAACAAAGGGTGTTTATTTTATAATATCTGTTACTATAATGTTTAAAACTTGAAAATTAGGACAGTTTTATTGCTTTATAGTATTCTGAATGCATTGATGTGCAAAATGTCAAACAAAATCAGCTGGAAGGAGAGAAGTGATAGTAGTTGCAGACTGTTGTGAAGTAATGCTTGAAATAAGGAATTGACTTGTTCTCCAAGAGGAATCCACATGGAGCTAATGTCATAACAGAATATATAGCCTTCATTTTGTGGGATTGGAAGAATTCCATTGCATCTAGTTCATCAGGATACTGGAAAATGTTTTGTAACAAAATATAATACATTTAATTATTTTGCTGTCCTCTGCTGGACTATCATATTGTACTGCAGTTTTAAGGATGCCCTTGCAGTCCAGGTGGTTCTTTTGACAGCATTCCAATGCCATCAGCTCCTTTACCAGGGAATGTGGCAAATCATTTACTTGATACAATTCCTTGAAGAAAGTTAAATTGGCTGACAGCACCATCACTTAAAACTGTAACACATTCTGCTTCTGGGTTAATTTTCCTAACCATCTGCATAATTTTATTCAAGAATGTGTATACAGAATATTTGTTGTGCTCCAGTTCATCACTTACAATTGCACAGAAATAACCATTAATTTCAATGCTCTACATAAATGGCTCATTCCACAGATTTTGAAACCAAGATTCAAATTATTTTTCTTACCTGTGTGGTGAAATTCTCAATTTTCATTAAAAAATGTGTGAACTGTCTTGTAATTAGTCTTATTTTTCCCTCTTTAGTTCAGGAACAGCATAAATTGTATATTTCAAATGTTGTGCAAATATTAAGAATTCTAAATCGTAAATAGGCAGATCAGTTGATGCTATTTTTTACCATTTAATCTTAACTTAATGTGTTATTTGGTGTACTTATTCTTTATTTTGAATATATTCTCAATTACATTGTGGTATACCATGATAATGGGTGCCCGTTTAATAGCATTTAAACGAGAGAATATTGTGCATATGTTTAGAAGTCACAAACATGATCACATATCGATTTTGTTTCTCCCTATACCTTAGAGAGTAAATGAAAACTTACAGATATTGTATGTAAAAGTAAATCATGCTGCCTTCAAAACATACAAAAAAGTAAGTCATAATTTAATGTTACATTTTGAGGTGCTCAGGTCTGTGACAAGTCATATTTGTCACCAAGGAATTATGTTTGTGACACATTGCTTATTTGGATACTATAGAGCAAGGGTGGTGAAAACAACTTCCTTCCATGAGTCACCAAATGTGCAACACGCACTGCATCACTCAGCAGCATGTGAAAAACAAACGGAGGGTTGCAGAGAGGGAACGCGCCTGCGATCCAAAATAACTTGCGAGTCACGTTTTCGCCACCTCTGCTATATAGTATTGTTTTATTAGTCTCTACTACTGTCATTAGGTAACAGTAGTTGTCATTATGTTCTACATGTATTGACCTGTTCATAAGTCAGGCGTGTGCTGCGCCCTTAACGGTGAGTCACGTTTTAACAGAGTGTCAAGTTTTAGCTCCATTGCGCAGTCGTGTGGGCCTGCCTGTTGGCATAGCCAATGTTTTGGCCGACGACACGCATACTGTAGAATGTCTTTTACGTTTTATCAATGACAGTGGTTTTAATCGGCGCATTTGATGCGTTGAGCGTCTTTTAACATTATGATTTTATATTGCCGTTTTAATGGGGGCCCTACCCCCCTGTGGACATAAGATGCTCATGTCCTATGCGTTCTACAGTTCTTGACACGTTTTACTATTTTATTGCATTGTTTCACGTAGCTTTTATAGTGGTTTTAACTATTGATGACTGATTTTAAAGTATTTTTGACTATGCGGTTTTTTACTCGTATTTTATTTTTGGACCTTCAATTTTATACTTTGTAAGGGCACTGATGACCATAGCAGTTTAGCGCCCTTAAACCGCATATCATCATCATCATCATCATCATCATCATAAGTCAGGCATCTTTCAAAAGATGTAAGGTAAAACTTTTTGTGAAATTTCTTTCAATCTCAAGCATCCCTTTTATTTGATTTTCTGAAAAATTACTAATTAATAATTTTTATATATATATTTTAGCAAGAAAAATGGACTGTGTGCTTTGAATTTTATTTCACTACACATAAAAAGCTCTGTTATTTTCTATATAATTTCTAATAGCTAGAAAGCATAAAAAATATTTCAAAAAGTTGCTAATCGAATCATTGTAGTACAGTCGGGTGCAAAAAGGTGCCAATATGAGGAACTGCAGTTTAAGTTGGCAATTAATAATTAACAAGTCTCTGTCTCGCCTGTCATTCGGTTACAGAGGTTAATGCTTGAATGCCGGACTCATTCAGGTGATAGTATGGAGAGTCTTTGGGAGGCATATTGTTTTAACCATTCAGGTGACATATACCAATTCTCCACGCTTTTCATCGCCCAACTAGGTAATGCTAGGCGTATCAGACCAGCTAAAACCAATTAGAGGATGGCTCACCTAAGGCAGGCGTGGAACACAAATATTGAGGAGATTCTACCAACATTCAAGAATGGAAAACACTAAAAGTAAATACAAGCAGCGGCATGTTTTTTGTATTCGACTGTGCATGTTAAAATTTGAAATTAGCTGTATTACTCAGCATTGCCGGGATGAATTCTCTATAATGGGTTGAAAATAAGGGACACAGGTGATTTTTAAAAGTGTGAGAAGCCTATACTTTTCTCATACCTAAAGTATAAGAGTCCAAAGTGTTGTCTAAATTAGTTAAACAGTTTAGATTTGTACATAAGGGACTGAAATTTTCCATTTCTATAGCAATGAAATCTGTACTTTGCAGACTTAAAAATGTTTACATTAGAAAGTACCACACACAATTTCAGCTTTTTCTGTTGCATAGTTTAAAAAGAATTATACTTGCTGCCAAAGAAGAAAGGGATTGACATTTCGTGAAGTGAGAGAGAGGTGACACACGTGGAGAGCGTGTTAGAATTATGTACGAAGGCGACTGGGTTGCATCTGCATTATAGGGCGGGTATTATTTATATTCGTATATGAAGACAATTATAAAATAATGAATCTGCATGCAAAGGATAGAACATGCAAGAATATATCAATGTAAATATTTGCGTTACAAGAGAGACATACCTGTGAAATATTGATAATTATTCTAATGGGGAAAATGCTGCTGATTCTCTCACAGAGCATATTATTTCCCGTACTTGTCCATTAATTGGGGCACCTTTACCAAATACATTTTATTCGGTTACCAAGTATGCTCAGTTTTTTGCTTGGATCGCTGTCTTTTGTCACTATTTTTGGATATTGTTAAATATCCATTAAATGTGTTTAATCAATTGCAAATGCTCACAACAGAACACACAGATACACAGACTCAAACACATGCAAACACAAAGCTAATAACTGTACAAATAGAATGATGCAAAATAACTTGTCAGTACACAGGCAATCTCTTAAACTGATGTAAATATATTAAGCTGTGGCTAAAGGAAGCATATTGCTTATAACTGCAGCAACAGCAGAAGATAAGACGTGTAGTTCATGTTGCTGCAACATTCGCTCGCCAGCCAGGCACGTCATGCTAACCAGGTGTTACAGTATCGGCAACAAGGTTTTTGCATCTATCGATGCTATGGAAACGTCTTAGTTCTAATTGGTCCTTCTAATCGTTTCTATGACGACCACTATGACGAATCCATCCCCTCCCATTCATTTAAAGCTTTCTGCCGTGTGGTCAGTAACCTTCAATCACCTTCTTGATTGGCCAGACTATAATTGTACACAGTTTACTCAAAATGCGAAATTACCTTAATATTCAAATTACTCCATGCGCATCAGCAACTAAGCCATCCAACAATATTATTATTTTATAAATTCTACAAGTTGTAAAAACACCTATAGTATCAGCCTAAAAGGGGAAAAAATTTCTTATAAGGAAATTAATTGTTATGTTTGATGAGCATTGAAAACAATTTTTAAACTACATTTTGCATATAAAATTTTGTTCCCCCTCTTTTTTAGCTGAGCTACATTTGAGGCTTTGGAAACAAAGGCTGAAGTTATAAGGTTTGTTCCCACACAATTCAGAATCGATTCCGAATTATCTGAGTATGCGCAGTAGCTAAGTGGCGTTCCAACACGACAGAGAATCAGTTCAGAACCAATTCTGAATTTCCAGTTTGCTGTTCCAACGTATTTGGGAACTAGTTCGGAACGAGTGAAATCGGTTCGTGATTAAGAATAGGAACTGAAAATTCCAGACATGCGCAGATTGTATGGTCTACAGCGCATACTCAGTTAATTCAGAATCGATTCTAATCACTTGGAACAAACCCGACAGAGAGTATTGAAAAAGCGACATACTCTCTGTATTCAGTAGAAAATAAATTTGAATATGTAATTCATTCCTCCATTCGTGTTTATTTCTCAATACGGAATAGCAAAGGTGTTTGGTAAGCAGTTGCTCGCTGTTGAGTAGTATGGCGACATACTTGAGGAAAAGAACAAACGTCTAACAAAGCCAGGGAGCAAAACAGCGTTCAAAGATTACAAGAATGAGTGATTTAGAAGGTGACAGTAATCTTTTTAATGATGCATCGACTTCCGAAGAAGAGGATTATTTCCATTTAAACATTATTGCATTATTTTGGGACCTTTACCCCTTTTTGGCACCTTTATACCATTTCCCCCCAACCATGCCCATAATCCCCTTTTTTCTTTTAAGTTTCATTCCAATTTATTCTTTAACTTTCAATTAACGTCTCCTCAGCTTGCTGTGTACGTGCGAATAGTAAGTCTACCTCTTTCAGTAAACGCCGCGCGGGAATTGAAAGCACACCCGCAACAATGGAAAATAATTGTGTGTTCGACGAAAATCTCTTTCTCTCACTTTACTGCTATAAAGTAGCCCGCAATAATGCAATTGACAATGAGTGATTCTATCCCACCAGAATCAGTAGCCTGCTGTTCGTGAATGTGAGTTTGTTGCTGTGAGAGGCGTCATCTGTTTACGTGGAGGAGAAGCCTGGGCAGGCAGAGACGACAATAACCTCAACCGCGCAGTTCCGAGAATTATTAAGACTGGGTTATAATTCACAAAACAATTATATATTTTATTTATTTATTTATTTGTGCTAGCAATCTTCCTTAGAATATGGCTATACATCAGCCCAAGCTGTTATTTTGCCATATTCTACCCATATTACACTCTTATTATAACATAAAAATGATGATAATAATACAAATAGTAGTAAAAATAATAGTAATGATACCAAAATAATAATCTTATAGTAATAATATATATAAAAATCATAATAATAATAATAATAATAATAATAATAGTAATAATAATAATAATAATAATAATAATATAATTACATAACTTAACATCACTTAATGAAATTAATTTACATCTCAATTATATATAAAGAAATAAAAATTTCAGCCCAATTGAATGGATAGTTTAGAAAATAGCAATTTCAGTTGTGCATCCCCTTAAATAAACCAGCACCTTATTGTGCCTTTTTCACCTTATTTGAGCACCTTTTCCCTTCCTTTTTTCATCTGAAATTTGCAACTAAAAATCCTAACCCTGATCATAAGCATACATTGGTACCATGTAGTTTTGTATTATTTGCATTACGTTCGGAATAGAATTTATGTGGGGTGTCATTGTCTCAGAGTATTGGAGTTTTAAATTAAACATTGTGTTTAGAAGCTTCTGTAGCAGGAAACCTAATGTTAAATTACTTTTTCCGGGTTCTGGTTTAAATATAATATCTATATATTACAATTGTTATTCGCAATAACTCAGTATCAATGGCTTTAAGCCGATAAACGAACGCGATTTATTTTTGCTCGAATATTAGTACTGGAATCAGTATGAAAGAAACGCTGAGTTTGATTTCATTCATCAACGCTGTAAACGTAGATATTTGATCGTCTTCTGATTGACCGTGCAACGAAGCAGGCCGTGACAGAACGTGAACGGTTCAAGTAGTGCTCCAACCACACAAAATTCCGAATTAGTTCTGTGAGCGTACCGGACTGGCGCATGTGCATTAGCATGTGTTGGAATTAGTTCGGAACCCGTTCAGAACCGTGTGTTGGAACAAACCTATTGTCTCATAAATGAGTCATTCCAAGTCAAGTCGCACAAATTTTCACAAAATCTGATCATAATGTCTCCGATTCACTTAAAATTTTGTCCATGGATTACAAAAACAAAGTGAATTATGTTTTAAATTCTTATTTTTTTTTAAATAGCAATATTTTAAAACATTTTGTGCAATCCAATTTGTGAAACGTGGCACACCTCTCTATCTTTAAATTAGAATATCTCACAGGCGATAAGTGATAAAATTATGTTATAAAGTGCCATGGAAAGCTTAATTGTAATCTTTTACTTAATGTTTATTATAATTGATATAATTAACTATTTACATCAATTTTTAAAATGCAAACATTTAAAAACTGCATATTTCTATTAACCCCCAAGTTTAAATTTCTATAAAAATTATAAATAAATACCATGCAGTCTTTTTGTATATATTTACATAAAACAAAGCTGGGATCCTGTATAGATAATTTAAAATAAAATAACTTAGAAAGCGGTACATAGTGGGATTCCAGCATGGCGTGGCTGGAGAGTAGCAGTCTGTCATTGAATGCCTTGTCAACTGCTCACAGTACTAGTTTGTTCACATGTAACTTAAATTTGGCATACAGTTGAGTAACATTTGAGCTTTCAATGCTATCCTATGGGAGGCAACTTAAATACAATTTAAATGTGTACTTTTTCCCCTTCAGGCTCAATTGAATACCATCTGGTTATTATTGCATTATTGGTTGATGGAATAAATAATTTAGCTCTAAGGTACCTTTTGCATTGCAGTGTCTTGTCTTAAAATAGTCACTATGTTCAAACCACTTCTGGATTATTCATGGCATTGGCATTTGTAGCACACAATCACTGTTATCAGTGGGTGTACTTTAGGAATTTTTTTTCATCACATAGTTTTAGGTTGGTGATAAAGTTAAGTTCTCCATTTTTAAGTTTGTAAGCTGGTTACTAAGCTTAATGATTTGTGCCTTGTGTTATGGTTGGAAACATAAATGGATTGAAGCAATAGTCATAGCTGTTTCTTGAGTTCACTCATTATGTACTTATCACAGAGCTAAGAATGAATTTCTAATGCAAAAAGCTGAATACAAAGTAACATTTAACAGTGAGAGAGACTTTATAGAATATCAGATTCCGCTTGCTAAGTTATACCGAACACTAAGTGATAGCCTATAATCTTCATACTGATAATGCATCAGCTGTCGTGCTGCTGCAGTGTAAAACTCTCAGTCAGCAGTCTATGTTGTAAAACCCTATGCTTTAACACAAACTGTTTAAAAGTGTACTTCTAAGGAAGATCCCATCCTGGTATTAACAGATTTAAAACAAAATATATCATTGATTCCTCCTGTATTTTTTCCAGATTTTAATATTAGGAGGTTAAATATGATATTGTGGTTTAAAATACTAATACTTAAAATAGTGATTCTTTTTTTATTCTTAAAAAATAGTATTTGATATAAGGAAAACCACAACATTTTTATCTGCAAAACCATGTATCGTTCTTATCCCTGACCATTCTGTATTCCAAGAATAAATTACTTTTATGTAATGTTGTGCGCATATAAGAAAAATGTTAAGTACACTGTAAATCCTAAAACAATTTGATTTTCTGCAAAATATAAAATATGTGTCAATTTATTTTATGTGTGGAATTCAGAGAAGGTGGCGTTTTATGTGTGTTCAATTTGATGTGGAATGACTCAAATGGAGAACTTAATGAAAAACGTGTAGTAATGTAGGACAAAAATTACTGTGATGTAGCGGTTGTGTTTCACAGAATGTAAAGTGAAGAAAAATCAAGTTTTCTACAAACATATATCAAGACCAAAATTCAGATCACCTGATTACACTAGAAATGTCCTGCTTCATAGTTCACACCTTCCTTCTTTTGTCTGGCAATCTCACTCATCAATTTCACTACCTTTCCCTTGTGGTAAGCTGCTTTCTTCCTCTATCATGAGACTTGTGTCATTCATAAGTCCTATGTTTGTCTTGCCTGTTCAATTTTTTCTGTAGACTAGATGCTACAATGGTGGTTATTGCTAATTTCAATTCTTTTGTTGAAGAGCAACCCATATAGAATTCTTCAAAAGCATTAGCTGCAATTTCTACTCAATAGTGCAACACAAAAGTAATTTTAGGACAGTATTGCCAGATTGATTTATGCAAAAGCACATTTTGACTTTGCATAACTCTATGCATACACTGGGATGAGAATTCATTGCATACTAATCTCTGGTGGACAGACATTATTTTGCAGACCACCTGTTCTCTGGATTTCATTTTCTTTCTTTCTTTTCCTTCTTTCTTTGCTCTGAGGTAACTCTAGAAAAATCCTGAGGATGGCAGAACTTGCATATACATAAAATAGGATGTTGATGTTTCAAAATTATGTACTGAATGAGACATTGAAATACGCACAATCCAGCTAGATGTTATGAATACTAATATAACTGTTACAGCTTTATACCAGTTACCAGAAACATTTTATTAGGCAGCTTGATAAAATGCTAAATTTAATAAGTAGGCAAGAAAAATAAATAATACTCTGCGGCGATATAAATGTAGATTTCCTAATACTGAGCATGAGGAAAAATTAACTTATTGATTGTTTGGGTACATTTGATATAATGCATACTGTAGACTTCCCCAGAACCTGACAGACAGCATTTGATAACATATTTGTGAGTGCAAGTAGGTTTGAAGTGTCTCCCCTAGTTAAAGGTCTATTTGACCATGATGCTCAAATGATTCCTATAAAGCATAGTTGTCAAACCTAAGATAAATGCATACATAAGGATCAGTGATATTAATGAAGAAATCTGAAAATAATAATAAAATGAGGCATCCACCCCCCCATGCCATTTTCATTTTCTAAATAATTAAATGATAATTCCAAATTATCATATCTCAATGGCACAGTTGTATAATACAGTGCATCAGATCACTTCGCAATGTGCTGCAAATACTTCCATTGATGAGAATAGTCATTATTGCACTCAACACAGGATTTGTTCCCCTTTAGCCAAGTATGGAATTTGGGTGAACCCCTTGTAACTCTGCAGCTGGGAGCACACACATTAGACAATATTTTGAGATAAGATAATTCTCTATTTGTAATGTCTATGGCATTTCCAATATGTAACTGAATGTAAATTCTTGCTTGTTCATAAACCTTTGTAACTTTCTGCAACATAATTACAGTACTTTCATTTAAATTTAGGCCACATTCACAGATTTATGAAGGCGATACTGAAAATGTTTAGAATGCCATGTTTCTGAAAACAAATGAAATTTGTTTATACTTGGCAGCTACTTTCTAATGTTTTGCGAGTTGATTTCTGTGTAGTTTGTTCAATTTGCTCAAGTAATAAACCATCAGTTATCATTTAAACATTTTGTGCGCACCAAAAAATGAATTTGATTAGAGAACATTTCTGGGCTTTGGTTTTTATGATTTTAAATCATCATTAACTCTTAAACAATGTGAAGATCAGCTTAGAAATGCATTTGGTGAAGAAGCCCCATTTAAAGCAGCAATTTATGATTGCTACAGTGAAATCAAGAGAGAGAAGTTTTTCCTTGGTGATGAATTTCGTGAAGGATGTCCAAGAACTGCTGTTGCTGATGAAAATATTGCCACTGTTCGAGCAATGATTGAAGATCGATGGACATCTTATGAATTTATTTGAGCAAAATTGGGCATTGGTATGAATCAAATCCAAAACATTTTACTTCAACAGACATGAGAAAACTTTGTTGTCAATGGATTCCACATAAATGAGTCCCAATCAAAAACAACAATGCATTGATTGGTGCAGAAAAACTCTGGAAAAATTCCAAGGTGGCACTTCAAATTTAGTTTAGAATATTGTTACTGCTGATGAATCTTGGATTTATTGTTTTGATCCTGATAAAAAAAAGTCTGTTGGCTCAATGAGTCTTTCGAACACAACCTAAGCCTACAAAAGTCCGGAGAAATTGTAGTGCTGTTAAGAAGATGGTTGCTAGTTTTTTTCCCTCCTAAATTGGTCCATATTGCTACTATAACATTAGAAGATAGAGGTACCGCTAATGCCGATTGGTGTGCAAATGCCTGTTTGCTGCAAATTTTTTAAAAAGTTTGTGAAAAGTGCCCAAAAAGAAAAGCACTGTTACATCATGACAATGCATCGTCGTATACAGCAAAAATAACAATTGAGTATCTAGATGGTCTATAGATCAGCACCATGCAGCCCTGACCTAGCACCTTGTGATTTTTTTTATTTGTTTTGTTTTGTTTGTTTCCAAAAATGAGAGATAAAGTGCGTGGAATCACTTTTTCACCATCAGATGAAGCAGTGGAATATTGTAGAAACCTGGTTTCTGAAGTGCTTCAGGAAGAGTGGCATCATTACTTTAAGGACTGGTTTCATCGAATGCAAAAATGTATTGATGTTAGAAGAATATTTTGAAAAACAATAAAACCATTTACATTTTTTAAAACTAAACCTAGTTTGATTTTCTAAAAATTTTCAGTGTCACCCTCGTATATGCCCCTCCGATGACTTCCCTGGATGCATACAAAGTGTTTTCTTTTAGTTTTTTATCATATTCAGTGATGTATTCATTTGCTTGATTAAGGTTTTAGAATCCAAGCCAGACTTAACCATACAGCAAATTTTCTAGTTCACTATGTCAACACTTACACCCAGAAAGCCATTTACAATTTTTCTATTTACATTAAAGGGAGCTCTATTAGAGCGTGGCTGGAGTAAGCTATCCCTGGACTGAAACCACATTCACTGCATTTTAAAACTAATTTAACAACAAAGCTATGTTTTTTCTCTGCATTGCACTCACTATGTGTATAAGCTAGGATTTTCCACAAATTCTCCACACTGCTGATAAACTGATTCAAATATATTCACTATATACATCTGCCTTGTCATCTGCAAAACTATATGTGCTATTTACAGTTTCATGACATTTACCCATATGTAAACTGGTGTGTGCACTACTACATTTACACTACTTGCTCTAAGCTCATCAAATCTTGCACATTTTTAAGTTTTACTAATATTTGCAGTTTTAATACGTGTATCATGACCAGCACAGTCCACATGTACATCTGAAGTCTCCTGTTCATTTGTTTCCCATTAGTAGCTCCATATTTCCTAGCTGCCTCTTTTTATCATTTCTATCTAAAGGCTTTTGCCAACAGGAATATATAGCGTACTATATACACAAACTATTACATTCTCATAAAGACAAGCAAAAACTAGAATTTCAAGCTTAAAAAAATGTTCTTCCAAGCAAGCCACAATTCACATAGTGCAGACAATAACAAACGTGCCCATATACCCAAATTTATTATAAATAAAACATAATAACTCCATGTATAATCAAGTATTTTGCTGATCTTACATCAAAGAATAGTAAGATAACCCTGAAATATTTTTATGTTGGAAAAATGTTTGAATATCTTCTGATTAGGGACTTAATATTGAATACATAGTAATAGCTGAATATTGCCACACAGCAGCACTGCAGAACATTTGAACAGCAATGCTTAAACAGATTTTAGCAGGAAAATGACTCAAAACCAATCAGATTAAGTGTAAAGAACCCATAAGACTGGCTAAGCAAAAGGGGAGTGTTAAAATGGCAATGCATGTGGCAATTAAAACACTATGCTAGATCTTTAAAATGGTGGAATCTAAAAAACATATTTTTGGTAACCACTGAACGAAAGTTGGGAAAATATAAATACATAAATCTGAAAATTGTAAATTTGATCTTTTTACTTTCTCTACTACGTATAGTAAGTAGGGGAAGTATTGTATTCCACCCAAAAATTCGATACCAAGATTTCACCGGAAATATATGTTTCGAGACTCCCTGAATCCAAAAAAAGCATTTTTGGAAACATGTCCGTGTGTGTCTGTAAACAGCATAACTCAGAAACGAACAGTTGGATAAACACCAACTGGTATTTAGGTTCAGTATCTTCCAGAGATGCGACACAAAGGTTTTCAAGAAAATCCCCCCCATCCCAGATTATCCTTTACATGGAACATTTTTCGAAAATTTTAATTTTCTCAAAAATGGCTCTTAACGATTTTGATTAAAATATCATATGTTTACGATATTTTCATGACAAATGAAATGTATTATCTCGAATTTTCTGGGAATATCTCCAAAAGTATTCTTCATTGTGAACGACTTTTGCATAACTGGTAAACCATAAGAGATAGACAAAATTTTACTACACAAAAAATGTAAATCGCGTTAAAATACACAATTTATGTCATATACATTTTTTTTGTTGAGTGAACCATTTTCAAGATATTGCTTGTTATACCCTTAAATTTTCCAATACTTTTTCTCAAATGTGAATTCGTTATTCATTTTTTTTATGTCCTGGACATGCAAAGAGAATGGAATGCGCCACATAGCAACCAGCTCTTAAAAGATTTGACTATCGCTTAAAGCCTACCTTGCACCTACAAGAAAATTAGCAATAAGATAGTTTCTGCAAATGTTTATCTCGATTAAATGAAGTAGATGGAGAATAAGCGTTTGTAAAAATAGTTTGTACAAGAGTAGAGAAAGTCATGTGAGTGTAACACATCAGATTTTTTTTAATCATTTTTCAGTTTCAGAGTCCCATAAGTTATTTAAATAAGAATAGGTGTGGTTTTTGGAAGCTGTAAGCTATTTTTTGATTTTTGCCAAGTTCTACAGCTCAAGTGCACAGATTTATGCCCTGATAGGTCAAGCAGTCAATAAGGGATTGTCCCCTTATTGACTGCTTGACTTATCCCTTGTCAATAAAGTATTGAAAATAAAGGGAAAGAGAAGGTTTTAAACTTTTTGAATTTATTGAATTAGTATTTAATTAATTTTTTGAATATAATTGAAAATAAGGATTGGGCAGTTTTTTAAAGTTATAAGATAACCTATCGTTTTTGCCAGGTCATATAGTGCAATTGTGCAGCACTTTGATCAGATGGTTTAAATTAGATTACAGCACAAAGGTTTGAAAATATTGTGGCTTTGTCCAGTTTTCAATGTCACTTCTCTTAGTTCTCACTTTCACTGTTTTGATCTGGTTCAACTTTCACTGGGACTTAACTTAGTTCACACTGTCACTTCACTAAGTGAACTAGTTCAATTTCCCCATCACTTCTCTTTCTTCATGATATAGCCTCTTTTCCAGATGGTTTACTCACTGGGGAGTCGAACACAAGACCTCTGCAACCCCTCACTGCATGTCACAGCAGTTGCTTGTAGAACCGCACATGCAGGTGGGGGAAAGAAACTTACGGAAAATTCTGGTTATCTGCTGATAATGCTTCTGATGTTTATACAGGTGCAACTTAACTTTGTCTCCAACTGCCTGGCGCCGATCTTCCGAATTGTGACTCATAGCCACTGGATCACAATATGGTGGGAGTGATTTTTTATAGTTGTAAGGCAGCATATAATTTTTATTAGGTCCTGTGCAATAAGTGTATAAAATGTTCTCAAAACTGGCCAAAAAGTTTATTTGTAAGTTGGTGGTTGAAAATAAGGCTAACAAGTTTTCGAAAGCTGTAGGGTACTTCATTTTTGCCAGATTCTAAAGCTCGAATGTACCAAGTTTTGTCTTAATACCAAAAATACTCATAAGAAATTTCAGCCAAAATCAGTGGGAAATTTGTGATACAAACACACTACCCTCCCCCCTTCAATAGCTCAGTCCTAAAATATTTTAAGCTTACTAATTTACCTCTCATGGCTGTGAGTCATTAAAAATAGCAATGTTCGCAGTAAAGTGCCAAAAAATATCCTCTGATGTTCATCTTTAATGAGACAGGATTGAAATTGGGTGTCTATGAAAATCCCACTCACCTCCCTGTATCAATATTTTAGTATTTAATAACCTACGTTTGTCTGGAAGAAATAGTGTTTTTTAATGGTGCAAGAATTATAAAAATATGATGGGTTAAATTCACATGGATTTCTCAACCCACAACTCATTTATTTTTTACAAAAGCCATTTTTTTCTATCTACTTCTTGTTAATCAAGACAACATTTGCAAAAATAGCTTCACAATTTCGTTGTAAGCACAAGAGGGCATGTAGGAAATGAATCGATGGTTAGATGTTTAAAAGCAGCTCACTGTATGCTGGCTTTAGCATTCCATACTCTTTCCATGACATGTGAAAAACGAGTCAATGGTGACACCACTTTGAAAAAGTAAGTATTGAAATATTCAAAGAATATTAAGGATATCTCAAATGGCTGATGCCATAAAAAGTTCTTTGAAATGCATTTTAAAGAGTACTACATTTTTTTTGTGTAGTAAGCTTTTGTCTATCTCTTAAGGTTTAAGGTTTACTGTTTAAACAAAATTCCTTCCAAATGAAGAGGGTTTCACAGGTTATTCCTAGAAAATTTAAGACAGCCATTTTATTTGTCATGTAACTATCTTTAATATGTGGTATTTTAATCAAAATCTTTTGAGAAAATCAAAAGTATTTACAATTTTTCCACATAAAGGGTAGTTTTGGGTGGGAGGATTTTCTTGAAAATATTTGTCATATCTTTGGAAGATACTGAACTTAAATATCAAGTTTTGTATTTACTGGTCTTTTCATTTTCAGCTGTGCTGTTCTCGCACACACCACACCACACACATGCACGTACACACACGTCTTCTGTGGTCTATGGGGTACTAGCCTCTGGTTCCCGAGGTCACGAGTGCAAACCCAGCAGAGAGCGATGGATTTCTTTGGGTTTAAAAAATCCTTAGCATGGCTTCCTTTGGAAGGGAAGTAAAGCCAGGGTTCCAAGTTTAGATTTACAACACTGCCTGATACTGATAAAGAGGTATCTGAGCAAAATTTCCGGTCTTTCACGCCCAAGATAGAATGGGATGCTAAGGACCATAGTAGTTGAACATCTATAAAGAAAGCTCAGTTTTAACACATGCATGCACACAGATTCCTAAAAATGCATAATGCATTTTGTATTAAGAGCACCTCAAAACATGTATTTCTGTAGAAATCTGGTAATCATACTTTTGGGTTGAATGCGATATTCCTTTGCCTGCTAAGTACATGTTAGAAAAGTAAAAATCAGTTGTGTGTTTTTCCAGATAATGTTTTCTGAAGTTTTGATTTTTGTGCATTTAAATTTTCTCAGATTGAGTTTCACTTTGTTGCACCAGTCTAACATTGGAAAATGCAAAGTGTTAAATTATGTTTTCTACACTGAACTCTACCATCTCAGCTACATAATAAGCTAGATTTATTTATAATGCATGTATATTGTGAGTTGAGCAGAAAAACAAGGTTTTACGAGGGTGATTCAAATATAAATGGTAATTGAGCCAGCATACCAAGCAAGCAGTGCGGGATGGTGGAGAGGGGGGTTGAAGTTCATTGTGTTAGGGAGGGGAACCAGCTTGGTTAGCTGCTTTGCTCTGTTCTGGCATCAATACTGCTATGAGTGAACAAGTGGTTCCTTCGTCTGTTGTGCAATGCATTATTATAAAGTTATTATAACCAATAAAGAGGTTGAACCTCTGAGATTTAACTTCTTTGAAGTCATAATTTGAGGATGTTACATTGTCCAGAATGGATTGTTTACTTGGACCAGAGAATTTAAGGCTGACCGAGAAATTGTAGAAAATGAATATGATGCTCAAGTCTCACAGATGACAACATCCGTGCTGTTCAAGAGCTTATTGAAGGTGATTGCTGGTGCACTGTTGAAGAAATTGCATCAGAAGCCAGTATCAGCATTGGGAGTGCTCATACCATTGCCAGTGAACATCTTGGCTTTAGAAAAATTAGTGCTCAATGGGTTCTAAAATTGTTTACTGAACATCAAAAACAGGTCAGGTTGCAGATTTATGTGTGTCTTCTGAATCAATTCCGGCAAGAAGAGCAAGATGTTTTTGAGGCGCATCATTGCATGTAATGAGACATGGGTCCATCGTTATACTCCAGAATCCAAAATGGTGAAGAAAGGAGTGGCGAGGAAAGGATGAAGCCTGCCTAGTGAAGGCCAAAATCTGCTTCTCAGCTGGAAAAGTTCACACGATGGTGTTTCTTGACTACAGACGAATTTTACTTGATTTTCTTCATGATCAACGTATGGTGAATGCGCCTTACTATTGCCAGTTGTTAACGTCAGCAAAATTTGCCTACCAAAACAAAAGACATCGGATGTCATCCTTCTGCATGACAAAGCAAAGCCTCACATTGCAAATTTGACATGGGACACATTGAAGGGCATGCGTTGGGAAAACCTTGACCACCCTCCCCCCCCCCCCCCCCCCCGACTACACTTTGTTTGTGCCCATGAAAGAATCACTTAGAGGGCAGCGATTTGAAAATAATGAAGACATCGAGGAGCATGTGCGCAACTGGTTAATATCCCTTAAATTTTTTTTGAACAAGGAATGTTCAAGCTTCCAAATCGTTGGCAAAAGTTTGTAGAGTGAGGAGGAGGCTGTGTAGAGAAAAACTGAAGGTGTCACTTGTGTATATGATTAATCAATAAATGTATAAAAAGAATTGCCATTTATATTTGAATCACCCTCATATAAGTAGCAGAACCTCCAGCATTGCTGGGGGAATTTCAGTTATATAGTGTCTTTCAAAAGTTGCTTCAAACTTTAAAGTGTTATAAATCATATAATATTTGAGTTATGAAGAAAATAAAAGCATCTGTTTTGGGCAAACAGGAGCATTTGGTGTAGACAAAGTATTTTATACAGTAGAGTAGATGCTTGAAAAAAATCTTGAAATTGAGTCGAAATCTTTTAAACACATTAAAACTCCACTTACATGATGAGTTTTCAAGACCAGTTTCAGGAAGCTTCATCCCTATCTTCATGGGCCCAAATGACCTAGCTGTCGACGGGCCCTTAAACTCCACTCCACCACCACAATCCCTATCTTCAGTACTGAGTCTACTGGGCTCCATCGATGGGTTTGATACCAACTGTCTTCTCTATCAAATGGATGATGTTATTTCCATGTCATCAGTAGGCACTACCTAACAATATGACCTCTGTGATCTTTAGAGCTTGATATGAATGAGTATTGCTTGTAAGGATCTGCAATGCTGTGCATTGTGTAACAGAAAAATGGTGTGTGTGAACAAGAGAATGGTAGACATATTCCCAACATTTTGTATATACTAGGCCTCATTGTTTGCGCAATGACCTTTGTTTTCCCCTAATTTAAAGTTATGTTTGAAGTGACTTTGAAAGACACCATAAGATAACACACTATTCAAGCCGAAAACTCTGCTGTTTCGCTTTTTTATAGCCTCAATCTGATAACAAGGGGATTTAAGATCAGATGTATATCATTTTATACCCACAGGATAAATTTAGACATTACACTTTTGCAGATGTCTTTGTAGAAGCCTGACAATGCATGCCTAAACAAAATATCAATATAGGTATTGATTAACTACCTGAAGCCATTTAAGAGGAAGCTATATAACTGATGTTCAGCTCATTGTCATGACTTCAAGAATTTTTGTTAAATCATTTCCCTCTCTGAAGAAAGTGATTTTAATTAAATAATTTCCCTCTAAATAAAGTGACTGAATGCTTACATTTATCTGTCTGAATCCAAAATATTAACCCTTAATTTTTTTCATTGTGAATTATTAATTTTGAATCTAATAACATTGAGAGGAAAAATAAATTTAAACTTTATTTTTGCAAAATTATTGTTTGATGATAAGCTCCTGAATGAGGGTAAAAGCCCTTGAAACATGTACCAGAGACCAAACTTTCATATTTTCATTGTTAACCTAACTAGTGTACTGTATGAAATGCACTTTGTCAATTCATGGTAACTCATATTACAATTTGGCAGTAATTTGTGGATGCGAATGTCAATAACTTCAACATTTTTAACCGATAATGTATCTTTAATGGCACATTAAAACTCTTTTAGTTTCATTCACATGCAGAATGAAAGTTGAATATTCAATACACAGATATAAAACTGTTGTAACTTGGTAACTCAGGTTAAAATCTTTGTGGAATATGTTCCACACACTAATTTAACCTTTTTTTTTTTTTTTTTTTTTTTTTTTAAAGTATTTAATGTATACAGCATCACAGGTGATGGACACTGATGATGCATGACATGAAATATAGTTGGGAAAGGAAATTTGGGAAGAAAACTTTCCAGACCTAAGTTTAGGATACCTTCCTCTGGCATTTGCCAGTTATGAGACTGAGGAAAGCCTCGAAAATACTTCAATCAGGTAGAATGGGCTTGGAGAATTTGAACTGCAGACCTTCTGTGCACGAGTCCATGGCTTAATGGCCTTGGCTAACTGAGCCAGTAAGCAAATTTCTGTTGTATTAAGTGTGAGATAAATATGACTTTCAAGAATGTTGATATACAAGGAAACCTCAAAATATAATTTTACAAAAATAGTTTTAAAAATTAAACAACATTTACAGTAACTGCATTACACAGGGTGAATTTGAGATGTCCTTGAACATAAAATGTATCACCTACTCTTAATAAATGCTCCTGGTTTTAAAAAATATTTCATCTTTTGCTTGAGGCCACTTCCTGAATTACCGTCCCTTAACATCATACTCTGCTGCTACCTGGTCATCAGTTTTGTCTGTGCTATGTTTTACCTGTAGAATTGCTTGATGATGATTAAATTAAATTTTATTTATGGATGCTCTTTTAACTACTATGGTCCTTTAGCATCGCATTCTATATTGGGCGAGAAAGACCGGAAATTTTGCTCAGAGGCCTCTGTCAGGCTTGAGGTTCTTTTACATGTCCCACATCTATGACACGGGACCACCGGCTTTACTTCCCTTCCAAAGAAAGCCATGCTAAGAATTTTTATGCCCAAAAAAATCCATCGCTCTCTGCTGGGTTTGAACCTGCAGCCTTGAGAACTAGAGGCTAATGATGCACCCTGTGTGACCTCTTTTAGAGGTCTGCACTTAGGCTCTTAGAGCCCTGTGTGCCTTCTTAACCTGGGCATTAATCAAGTCAAATGATCCGAATGAAACGGACCATGTCCTCGATAGAAATTGCTTAGTTTTATATATCAACATTTTCATCTACACTTTTAATACAGTGCATGCTTGTAGATAATACCCATTAATATTTCTGCATTCTTCATGATAACTTGGAGATTTATTTTGCTGAGAAATCTCATCTACATTTATTTTCTTGATGGCTTTTTGAGTTTTACAAGCTCTAATGGAATTGGAACAAGTTTTCCTCTCCTCCCTCCTAGATATCTGTTATTATGTGGAATCTCCAGTACCATCTACAGGTTTTTTGGCCATATGATATGACAATTCTATATGATCTTTTTATCCTTTTTTTTCCAGAATTTTGATAGATTCAGCAACATACTTATTTTTAAGATCTTGGACAGACCATATAAGCAATAACAATATTTTTAGTTTTTCAATATTATGTGATTACTAGGACATATGGATGAATACCCTTTGAATGCCAAATGTCAGCAGTGAAAAGGCTAATCTGATTCTAATTCCAGTCGGCTCAATATTTTGTCCTGCATCATGCAAGTATAATTCTCTGAAAAAAAAACTTCTAGAATTAAAGACCTACTGTGGTGAGATGAGGCAGCAGAGAGAAGTTGCATGGAGAGGAAAGGGGTTATGGGTGATGGAATAGGGAGGGGGAGAGTGCCAGTTCCATAGAATTAGCTACATACCTCTTAGGGGCATACTTCATTCTATTCTACAGTTTGAGTATAAAGTAGCAAATCGCATGGAGATACACAAACAATTATATAAGTGTTATATAATTACCACCATTTTTCAAGCTCATCCTATGTAACAAACCCTTCCACAGCATGCACCTTCATCTGTCCTCAACAATGTGAACCTCTCACAAGTACTGTTGAAACTCCAGCACAATACTTTGTGTTATGATCATTTGATGCTCAACACCATTTTAGGGGCTACCAAAAGTTTGCGGTGTGGGAGGCTAATTACCTTTTAACCTGGATTAGATGATCCTTTCTATATAGAATGTTGGTGAACTCAACTTTATCTAGACTCTTCCGATATTTTATTGCACTTCGATCTCTCTATTTGTTCTGCACAGCTTGCCCTCGTTTACAGTGAGATGTGCCAGTCTTCTTTTCCTGTGCATTATTCTTTTATTTCTCGCCATATGCTTCTTCGCGAGTAATCTGAGTGCCAATTGGATTAGGAGGTTTGGAGTCTTCTCTCCAAATTAAATTAAATTGAGTTTTATTTGTGGACACCCTTTAACTACTATGGTCCTTAGCGTCCCATTCTATATTAGGCGTGAAACATCAGGCTTGAGGTTCTTTTACGTGCCGTAAATCTACGACACAGGACCACTGGCTTTACTTCCCTTCCGAAGGAAGCCATGCTAAGGATTTTTACGCCTGAAAAGATCCATCGCCCTCTGCTGGGTTTGAACCTGCGACATCGGGGCAACCGTTGTAATCAACCTTTGACAGTGAGGAATGTTTTACTTGACTGTTAGGTGTGTGTTTCTTAACCTTTGTCAGCCAATATATCTGTTTTACAGGCAGATTATATCAGTGCATTAGAACACATTTTATGTTTCAATGGACATGGTCGTTTATACAGTTACTGCTGTTACTATTATTTCCTCTAGTGTTTCATCGCAATGCTTTTCACCTAGATAAACACATTCTTCACTAAGAATGCATTTTGCTCAATTCCTCTCATTGAACTTGGTTCTTTCTCAACCAAATGCTGTACTTCAAAACCAGTTTAGGACATGAAGGAATATTACTTGAAACTAATGAATTTCACAGATTGAGTTGCTACTATCATAATTGGGGGAATCTATCAACTTGCTACACTCCTCTCCTTCTAAAAAACATCCCTCGGCTACGCTTTGAGGCTGAGTATCTTACCGGCTTCGGTGGCATTATTCATATGTTGGCAGCATTACATTAGAGCAGGCGTAAGAACACTTCAGTCGCTAATGCGGGCGAAAGTGACACAAATGCGGCAAAAGTATGACAATTTACCCTTCTTTTTTATTTATTCTGCTCATAGCAAAAGTCTTAAAGTAGAAGTTAATCAGTTCGTTATTTCTTTACCATTACAAGTTTTCCTTATAACTGATTGACATTTAACATCTGCAAGACATTCGAATCTTACATTAAACGCATTCGCCCATGTTGTCATAAAAATAATGTTAGCACACCGTAAATAATAAACCTAAAAATCATAACTTCGCAGACGTTTCAGCAAGTGTTAATTTTGGAAGCATGTTGTAAAATAATAGCACAGTTTATAAACAAAGATCGCCAGAAGAATTCTGAAAGTATTGGTAAAATAGTGCTCTAAAACTAGTAAGACCACCTTGGCATTTTAAGTTGATGGCACTTTTATGGCAAGAAAAGGGGGGGGATTGTAAGAAGCAATTCATTCAGGCAATTATTTCTACTTGGAAACAAATATATACAAACAAGAGTTGTACTTATAGTTGATTGAGATTTGTTTACAGCAATTATTATTAATAAATGCTGCAATCCCTGACATTTCTTGTGAGGGGAAAATGCGATGTTGACAGCTCTTTAGCGGGAATTTCAAGTAGAGGAATATACCTACGTATTTTAAACATTTCACATATTTGCAGATGCCTTCGCTACTTCGAAATGTATGGGGGTAAAATGTATATACATAATCACAGAATAGTAGCATATGGAGATAATTGTTATACCATTAACCGGAAAAACTAACAGTTATGTTAATTGATATTTGGCTATTAATTTACATTTTAATCAAGTGGGATACGCCGCAATCCTCATAAATATAATTTTTTTCGGATTCATCACTAGTTGCTGCTGTCGTCATCTTGGCTGAATGAAATTGTCAGCTCCTCCACGTGCGTTTCCACTATGCCGTCAACTTCCCTTGCCTGTCTCAGAAGTTTTAGGTGTGATCTATGAGTTATCTACTGTAGCTTGTTGAATTCCTTGCTGCACCAATAGATCAAAATCAGCGATGCGGATCATTGTGTTGTGTTCTGCAACATAACCTTTTACTTGTGCCCAAATTCAGATTCATTAAAGTGACAATGGTAGGGAGGGAGCGAGCCTGATGACAGCAGCAGCTATGGCGTCTATCTCATGAATGCAGAACCGTGGCTTGTACAATTTTAAAATGTGCACGAGTTCTGCTTTTGTTATTTCTGCGCACTCTCCAGGTATGTTGTTCTCTAACCACTACAGAATGATATTTTTCCTGTCGCTCTTTATCGGTGCTTTGTTTAATTGCACCCGAGTGGTATGGCGCATTGTCCGTAATAATAATGGATTTTGTACCTATGTTTAACAGAAGAGATTCTTAGAATCAGTTCTTGAATGTTTCCATTCATTTCTTCAGATAATCGCGAGTACTACTTTGATTTGAACAAGAGCATTGCCCCCCCCCCCAGGGGCAAAACCGTATACGCCACCAGCAGAATCAGTCTACTTCCTTTCCTAACTGGCATTTCACTGTCCCAGCAAGAGTGTCATCTGTTCATGCCTTTGTCTTTGTGACCTGCATTTACTCATGTTGCATCAAGCCATACCACCTTTTCGGGATTGGTTTTTAGAATTTTTAGCAAAAATGGTCACGTCATGCAACAGTGTCATTTTTTTCCATTTTCATAGCTTTCATCCCAGAAAAATTCTTAAACCTAAAACCAAGCTCTTTCAGCAATTTGCTTAGGTTGGTTTTTCTCCGTCGAATAAGCCAGCTTCTCACGAGTAGGGAATTCCTTCCACACATAATGATGATACACATGCTGCCTAATCGCATCCTTTTGAAATGCTTCAAATGAAGCTTAAGGGTTCACTCGGGGTACGCAGAACTGCAGACAAGTATTAAAATCAACTTGGCACTTCTTCGTCACACTCTTCATGGTGGTTTTTTCCACCTTCAATACGTCACAAACTTTATCCACCACTTTGGTAACAGGTAGAGGGGGTCCACCATTGTCCTGCTCCTTTTCAAAGTACTCACGAAGCCGAGATATAAATTCACGGCTTTGGCTCTTTTAAGAGCCAGTTTTTTTTCCTTGGATGCTGACGAATCAATAGCCATAGTGTTCTAATAACAATCATAATTAGACTTTACAGGCACTAAAATCGGAATTCACGCACGCATAAAATAGCAAACAAACTTCACCTGCGCAAACACCATAAGCAACTGAACCCACGCAGTCCTTACAAAACGGAGCTGGCAACTCAGTGTTAGATTTGGAACCCATGCTTAGCAGCAAGACTGGTGATTGATGCTAGCATACGGTTTAACATCTCTCAGTATTGCCAATAGTAACATAAATGTAAAAGTTATATCCGAACAGAATGGTGTTGTAATGAAGACCTTGCATCACAAAGCAGAAAGCTGGATTTCAATGTTTTAAAGTTAATATAGTCATATATTAATCCCATTAATTGACCTAATAGTGGTTGTAACTATAAAGCCCGGGACTTAAAGTACTTACAAAGAATGTAAGTCGCCATTGGGGTATGACATCTCAATACAATTTGAGATCTCCTTGTGGTTTACCGGAAAAAATGCGAATCAGCTGGAGAATTTAATGTCGTGTCGGCATGTTGCCATGGTAGCTCAGTGGTTAGAGCAACCGGACGGAGACCGGGAGATCCGTGGTTCAAATCCCGGCTATGGCATTGAATTTTTCAGTCATCTGATTCTACTGTTCCAACCTTGTCCAACACACGGCTTGTGTGAAAGAACAATTAATCCCATTAATATAGTCATATTGTTAAGATAATTTTCAGGATCTAATTATTACTATATGCTGGTAATGTTAATCTCCCCCCTCCACTTCCCTCTAACCTGAAAACGTGAGGGCCGGAGATGCTGCTGAGGGATTGTACATGCTCTTTATTGAAATTTGACTTTGAGGCTCATTGGCTGCAGTATTCACTTTAGAAGCAACTTGTTTTAGCCATGCAGCATACAAAATGAATTGCAGTTATTGCCCTGTTAGCTGTTCTGGACAGTCCACATTTACTGCTGTCAGTGTTTATTCTATTTTGTGCTTGCATGCATATAAATGTATGTTTTGTTGTTTCAGGTATACAAAGCAGGGCACTCTGAAGGATCACACTGATTGTGCTCCAAACAATGGTTATTATTTTTTACCATTGTATGATAAGGGAGAATACATCCTTAAAGTAAGTAAATGTTACGGCTAGTTTATTAGTTAAGCAGTGCTGTTTGCCTGGCTGATTGCAATTCATTTTGTGCAAATAGAGAAAATCATAATTTTCAGATTATGTTAGTCATGACGTAACACAAATTGGTGTACGACGGCGATAACGAAAAGAAGCAAATAAATGTTTAGGTTAAAAAAAGGAAGACGTTAAAGAAGTTTATTTACCTATATAAGGCACTTTGATTTCCCCTGTTTACTTGTTAATACGGCGAGTGCTTTTTTATTTCATCGCATTTGAATATATTCCAGTCAAGACAAATTGATGTACAATGCCGTTTTTACCCACACGTCCTGAAATGAAGATAATGTAAGCTTCATTTGCGAACATTAACGTCATGCAAATAAGGTGTGTGGTATATATTCTTCGAAAACAGAACTTCATAGTTTTAAATAAAAATGGAATCTGGAATTAATCAGTTTAAATTCGGGTACTAGATAAAGCTAATATAGAAAATCGTTACGATATTGTTCGGAGTGTGGATGGAGTAAAGAAATGATTGAGTGGCCTTGGAAATATAAAGAAATACATGTATTGATTTCATTTTTGCCACATATAAAGACTGCAAAAGTGTCTCAACTGTGCATTCGTCTCTCTTTGCTCTGTTGGATGATTTTTGTGTTGTACTTTGAACAGGAATAATAAATGACTTCGCAGGCCAATTTTGTCCAATTTCATTACCAGTCACCCATATCGTTTGTCAGCATGGGATTACGACTTCCATTTCATCAATCTTATCCCGCAAAATGTTAACTCCCCTAGCAATGCAATCGAAAAGGCAATGTCATCTTGCGACTTTAGTTCTTACACTCTTTGATGAGAGGGTATAAAGCACGGAGCAAATTACGAGATTCTCTGAAGGGAATGTTGCTCTTCGACTCCATTGTATTGTCTGTTAGGATTTGATTACGTCAAAAATACTAGATCTAAAACCAAGCGGCTTTAATGTATTTTAAAAGCGCATTTTACCATGTGTTGATCTGGCCAAAACTATTGATGATTTCAGTAATGATTACATCTTGATTTCATTATAGTTTGAATGTTACCTGTATGCATTTATTGTATTCAAAGCTGCGAAAAGTTAAAAACACTCATAACTTGCAAAATTCTTGTACAGAATGAAGCATTGTGCAGAGATAAAATTCGCTCTAGCGAAGTCCACTTTAAGACCGTACTACAGGACTTGGACATTTTTAACCCTCTCCGCATCTGTGAAACTTTACTTTTTTGATGTTTGTAATTCTGAAACAAAACAGGGCTTGAACAATTTTGGAAATTTCATCAATCGCTAATCGTCAGATGATGTGTCAGCAAGTGACATCTGAACATAACAAATATCGAATAGCGCAATAAAAAATATACGTATTACTACTAGTGCAGTTTTTCGTCTGGAACATTTCAACTATAAGCTTGTCCATTGCGGTTTTGAACTTTATACGTTCTAAAACATTTTTGATTTCATTACATCCATAATCGCTTATCTGTCGGGAAGGAAATGTCAAAGTTGCAGCTCGTCTAACATAACTATTGCTTTTTAAACTTTTAGCATTTTTTAAAATATTTAAGCGGGAAGCACGAGGTTGCTGAACTTGGTATTTATGATGTTAACTTTGGTGGGTGAAATGACACACACGAGCGTGCGCACGCACCACACATATTTATTGTTAATTTCACAGACAAACAATGAAAGCTGGCCTTAATTATTTCAAAGGCCTCACAGTATTTAAAAGGAATCAAATTAAAAATAATTATGCTGCTAATACAGTTTATACTTATATTTTTTTTACAAAATGATCACACTAAAAGTCTGTTTAAAACCAATCTAATTGTGCACTCCACTCTTGGGTATGGTGTCTTAAGTTGGCAAGGAATCAAAGTGAAAAAGTACAACTTATTCATCAGGGATCGCAAAACAGGTAGTCTTAGTTGTAAGCTGACATGTAAAGCTGTTTTGGAGAAATATTTTCTGGAAAATATGGCGGGTTTTGCTGCAAAGGCTGATCCAAATGCGTTTCTGGAGGAAAAAAGGGGGGCATATGGGCCATTTCAAGCAAAACATGGGTAAAAACACTTCAACATCTCAGATTTGTTTTATTTTTATGTAATTAGTTTCTGCTCCTGTGAATACTGACTGAATGTAATATTACGTCCATGAAAGCTACCATTTCCTTGTTATGAAGGGTTGAAATGTAAACGTTCTTAGGCACATGACTATATTCAATATTTTTTGGTCACAAGAATAATCACAAAGAATGTCCTAAATAGATTATTGGGGAGCGAAAAATGGGTTTATAAATGCAATAAAATTTTGTGTTTACTGAACAAATTTTTCTTACAGAAAATAAAACATTTTCTAAAATAAAGTAAATATTATTTGCATCCTCCCCTATGTTAATAATTTTTCTCGCCAAAACATATTACACATTGTCTTAAAGCTCTCGAAGTTTTATTTTGGATTGTTAGAAATTAATGTAGCCATAAAATAATAAAGCACTCGCCGCGAAGCGAAGTAGCATGGCTCATCCTCCTCACAGCTCCAGCTTCACCTCTGCCGGCTCTTTAGCGTCACGCACCGAATTTCAACTTCTTCATCCACTTGTGGCGTACGGAATATGTTTTAACGGCAATTTTTCTACTGACAGGAATAATACAACGAACACTACGTGTTCCAGCTACTGTTTTTAGACCATCAAACCTTGTACAATTTAAAAAAAACTTTGTCCTATTTCCATGTTCTTCTTTAGATATAATCGTAATCCCATTTTTTTGATTTTGCCCAATCATAAAGTTCGATGGGAGTTATTATCATTGTTCCTTGCAAGCTAACCTTAGTGGCTAATTGCTTTACTGCGCCCCCTACGCCGTCAGAAGGACGTTTGCCATGACTAGTCTCAAAGAAATGTCATTCAGTGGAGACTTGAAAATCTTGTTGATGGTGTAGCAGATTGAAAAAGTTCTTCCGTTTTTGTATTGTCCGCCCGCTTCGTTACTGAAGTAATATATACCTTTTGAACTTTAGGATGTGTTTGTTTTAGCGATGATATGAGTTACCTAATTTTGAAAAAGATAAACTCCTGCACTGTCATGAGTTAAATAATCAGAAATGAATGCAAAGTAAATGTGTTGCAAATCATCGTTTTCACTTCTGTAATAAATAACAAATGTGTGTATAGTTGCTTGTGAATTGCTCCAGTGACAACCCTGTATACCATTCTGAATGATGAAAGAATAATTTTCTGAATAATCTTCAATGACAATAAATTCTCCTAGTTGTATTTAATGTTTTAACTGTTTCAGATAGTTACACTGAGCTTTTGCAAAACAAAAAAAAAAAAAACAAAAAAAAACTGCGTTTTGAACTTTTTCAGACAAATCATAAAATTATGGCTGAAGTTCATTGAAGTTGTTTTCACAGAAGTTATTTCAGCTCTATCTGTAGTACCTCATTTCTTATAGATCATTTGTTCAATTAGATTATGGTCTAAAAACGATTTTAGTCTTTCTGCTAGGACTACAGGTCCAGGGCATTGTTTGCATTTTGTAAGATAACAGTTTGGTGATGGATCATTACATAGTAATTTCTGTATCAGATCATTAAGACTTTGTCGATCATTTTCGCTTTCATATTTGAGATTCTGTATAGCTATGATCATTTGTTTTGTGTTTTCCTATATCATACACATACAGACATTGTGTATTCGAGGTGCACCTGCTAAAATGCAGTGCTTAGGTCTTAATGATGCAAATCTTGAAAATCCTATCTTATGATTAAGGTGCTTAATTTTAAATTCAATATCCTGTTTTTTAGGTTAGATAAGAAAAGTCTCTCTTGCTTTTTAATCTTTTGCCTCCTTCTATTACAGATCTTGTATCTCTCATTCCAGCCGTTATCTTAATGATAAAGTTTCTTCATAGAAACTTGTCAGCAGTTTAACAATATCAATAGGGATGTTTCGTTAAGACTTTCTATCCGTAACCGACATTATACCTTTATTCGTTTGATTGTGTTTGTTCCCCTATGCGTGCTATATAAGAGGACACTCCAAATTAAGAAATAATTTTGTGCCCAGTCCAACTTTTAGAACATAATTTAAAATCATTTGTTTTTCGTTTGCAGTTTTGACGATTGCAAATTTTTCTTTAAATTGATGAGTCATTTCCTGTCCATCGTCTGTTTCAACAGTAACATTAACTATACCTCCACATATTACTTGAGTTACTATGCTGGCTTTCTTAATTGCATAAGGTTTCACGTGTGAAAGTTTAGGTTTGGAGACAGGGAATTCACCTAATTGCTCACATTAGCTTCTTCTATAGTTTCAGATAGTACATATTCTTCCTCCCTTGTTGATCTGCCTGGTTCAGTTTGTACACACTCTCCTGGCCTCAGCTGCAGACCCATCACCATCATTACGAATATTAGTACTAAGGTTTGAAAATGTCAGCTGGCAGCTGTGACAAATTGAATCACCTACAACTAAACCAGGGATCTTTCGACGCATACGTAAAGTTTTCTCTTGCCAACTCGTTTAGGAAATTTTTCTAGTCCGAAAGGATTGCAGCACCACAATACATTCCATCTTGATTTCCTTTTTTTGGGCATACTGAGTTTAAACACTTGAAGGAACTTTTCAATACCGATCACACACTACTAACTTTAATCCAAACACCTGGGATGTCTCAACTCACTGAGTCAGAGCGTTCGACCTTGAGCAACACTGGAGTTCAAATGATTCTAATCTTTATGCGCAAAATTCCCCCTATTTTGATATTATTATAATTCCTAAGCCACTAACATTTCCACATTTAAATTTAGAATGTGCATAAACCACATATTGAACTTTTTGCAAAGGAAACTGTATAGCAATGAATACTTTGCAACCAGAGGTAAATAATTTTTGTAATTAAATATTTATTTTTACATGATTAGCAAGAATTATTATCCCAATGATCAACAATTTAAACATTGTTTATTAGTAATTACGGGGATATTTTGTTTGGGTTTTTGAAACTATTTTGACTCTCATGACTGATTTTCTAAAACTAATGTACTCAAGCGGAACCCGTTAATAAATATAATCACCAAAGCCATAATACAGGGTTATTCTAAATTAGTTACCTGATAATAAAGCTAAATTATACATAGTTATCTTACGTAGTTTATTTCCATTTCCATTACATACATTGACATTAACATTAAGTTTCATTTGCAATGTTTACAAATGTTCAATGTAACTCCCTTTTGTCACTCGGCAGTTATCCCACCTGTACGACAATTCATCCCAGATACACGTGATCATGTCCGCATCTACCCGAGCTACCACTACGTTAATTCGTTGACGAAGCTCATCGAGATTGGTCGGCAGTGGAGGGTTGTACACGTTATCTTTAATGTAACCCCACAGACTAAAATCCAGTGGTGTTAAATCGGGAGATCGTGGAAGCCAAGCTATGTTCCCGCCACGTCCAATCCAAGCGAGAGTGGTGAGGGATAGGTACGTAGTGACCTCATGGTGGTAATGACGATGTGCTCCATCTTGTTGAAAAATGAAATTATTTCTCATATCTTCTTGCAGCTGTGGCATCAGGTAGTTTTCTAACATATCTACATATGTGATGCCAGTCACACAGTCTTCTCATAAAAAGAGAATGGTCCATATACTTCCACGGAACTCAGCGCACAAAACACATTCAGTTTTGGTGAGTCACGTTTATGTTCCAGGCGTTCCGTCGGTTTCTGTGTATCTCATATCCTTACATTATACCACTAAGGTAAAAAGTTGCCTCGTCATTGAACTATCATCTTCTTCCATCCTGTTCAGCATGTCCGCACAGAACTCTAACGTTTAAGCTTGTCATTAGCACTCAATGCCTGAACCAGTTGCAACTTGTACCCCTTACACTGCAGTCGTCGTCCTAAAATTCTGCATACCGTAGGTTGTGGAATGATCAGCTCCAAACTTGCTCTAGTTATACACTTCTTTGGACTTCGTGCATAAGTTCTTCTCACGGCTTCCACAACGTGGCCTGTTACAGGAGGGCGTCCCTGTCCTTTCTCTCGGTGTCCCACACAACCTGTTTCTACGAATCGATCATACCATGTTTTGATAGTTTTCACCTGCGGGGGAGTTTTTTGATACTTTGTACGAAAACGTCTATGTGGTAATTTGCGATGTAGTTTCATGAAACCACAGACAACACTGCGCGGGCTCCGCACCGCTGTAAGACTCCATGGCGACTGCTTACTAGGCTCCAGGTTTTGCGAGTGCTTCGCATTTTCCCCGCAGACGAGCGAGCGCATGTATCGAAGTCTGCCGTCCAGTTTAAAACTTGATGATTTGACATAAGGTTTGATGAACATCGGAATAAATTTCCGTCAACAGTTTCGAAATAATTCATTCATACTTTCAGGTAACTAATTTAGAATAACCCTTTATAAGTGATTTTGTTGCCATATGTTGCATTTCGTAATAGGGCTAAACATATACTAAGATTAGGAAATCGTTGAGGATGTTGACTTCCAAACATCAACATTTTTCATGGAATGACCCATACACAAAATCAGATTTATTAATAATTAAATATTAACCGGAGATTAGAAAGTGATGCAAAATCGGAGCTTTAAATCTATTTTAATAGGGAAAGAGTGTAAATAGTACAATATTTGAAACTCTTAATGAAATATGAGAAATTTACCAAAAGTGTTGTGTGTTTTATGTGTTCCACAAGTCCATGTATAATACGAGAAGGGAGTGTCGTTGGGATCGCATCCTTGATACGTTTGTTGATCACCTACGGTTCACAACAGCGCAATACTACCCTCCTCGAAATGAAGACTGATAAACAGATCGCCTTGCTTATATCGCTGAAATCTTTAGCCGGCATTTGCTACAATAACTGCTTAAACCCCCCCCCATAAATTTATGTAGAGATGTGAGCCAATACCTCTTGCTTGGATGTTTGAATTAACGACAATTCTCCCGCTGGATGGCGATAGTGTCAGCAAGATGGTGCTCAAAAGCTCGCGGCAAAATTATGCGTTGACCCAAACGTCCATGGAGGGTATGTTTTGGTCTATATTGCCATGAAATATAAAGGTGTTAAAGGAACAGAACCAAATGTTCAGCGTTAAAGGGTTAAATCTATCTTTCTGCCCTAGAGAGCAGCAGACCTATCTTTGATGTCCTCATAAAACGGTTGTTTCTTCAGAAACTCGGATAGTTATTGCTGAGATGTTTGCTAACTCTTGACACTCTTGCTTGTGAAATTGTGAGATATTTAATTCTCTCCAAACATGAACATCTTCCTTCCATTGATGAACTCGTAGAAGGAATTATCAAAACTAAAGCAAGTAGTTCATATGATTCTTCAATTGCGGTTTTATTTTCGTGGCATAATTTAAGCCTTCCTCTGCAGTATATATCATCCCCGTATAGAAGACGCAATTTTTAAAGGTCAGTTCTACTAAACATTTTTAGGTAGGAGTGTTGTAAATTTTGAAGCGCTTCGCAAGGAAATTCCATTTCATATTGCGCAAATGAATTACAATCCGCAAGAGTGAGAAATTGCAAATTTCGTTAAAGAGAATTATGAATTGTTGGAAAAATCTCACTATCAAGTTTATATATTCTCTTTGAGTAACGGCTTTCTCTTTTCAAACAATTCTGAAAAAAATACTGTTCATTTCTTTTGTTGCTAATTAGAACACGCGTACTTTTAACTTACGTATGCAATAAGCAATATCGAGTGATTTCTTCTGAACATCAAAGAGAATGTCGGTTAAAGAACAATTGTCATGAAATACTATATCCAGGAATGTAAACTCAAAACTGTTCATTTCGTACAAAACTCCCTTACTCAGCTGAACTGGTTTCTTGTCAGAGTTCTTGTTTTCATTATCTCAAGCAAGCTTCAGTTTATCCCTTTCTTCTACATTACAGTAAATGGTTTTGAGTGAGAGCGCTAATGAGTTTCAGCAAGGGCTAGAATACGCCTAGCTGAAAGGTATCTGTAGCACGAGTTCTTGCAGAATGGCGAAAAAAGTTGTGGTATTCCACGGAGATTTGCAAGAAATATCCGGAATTTATAAATGGAATTTAAACTTTTTTGCAGTACCAAATTTAGTCGAGCTAAGAAATGCACAAAAACAGATTAGGATGCTTTGTCCTTAACTCTCCTATGGAGTCTGTTTAAATGACCTGTCATGATGCGATCCATAAGTTTCCGGCTGAACCATTTTCTACGTATGATAAAGGTAAAAACTATACTTCACTTTTCAGTATGGTCACCCTTTATTGCAATGCACTTCTCACATCTTTAAATTAACATTTCTATCCCCCTCCCCCAAATAGTCGGAAGTCTTGTCTGCAAAATGAGCATAAACGGCATTCATCACTTCTTCACACTTAAATTTCTTCCCTCGAAGGTTCTTCTTGAATTTTGAGAAGAGGAAATAGTCACTGGGAGGTAGACCTGGGCTTTTAGTGGATAGTCGATCTCCTTAAAGCCACATTTCTTCACAGCTTGCTTTGCAACAAGAGCTGTGTGCATTGGCGCGTTTTCGTAAAGAAGGTGCACACCCCCATTCAGCTTTCCTCGCTTTCCTCTTTGGTGGAAGTACGTAGTCTGTGTAGTAGGCCAGCATTTACTGTGTTCCTTTCCTTGAAGTCAATGAAGAGTATTCCTTCTCAGTCCCAAAAGATTGTGGACATGATCTTGGTTGACTGAGTGACCTTGGCCTTTAGAGACGGTGCTTCGCCAGGTTTACGCCACTCCATCGGTTCTCTTTTGGATAAGGGTTCATAGTAGAGGACAATGGTTTCATCTCCTGTAACAATGGTTTGAAGAACTTCTCTTTCGTTGCCATGGCAGAGCTCCAAAAATACATGACAACAGATGACTCACTGCTTTTGGACTGATAAACGTATTCTAGGCACCCATCTTGCACTAACCTTATTCATGTTTAAATGTCCATGAATAATTCAAAGGACTTTTGTTTTAGAAAAATCCCCAAACTTGCTGCTATGTCTTCAACTTTGAGCCGCCGGTGTTCAATAATTTCTCCTTACACAAGAGCGATGTTTTCAGGAGTGAGCACCTCTAAGTGCCGACCTGCACACTCTTCGTCTTCAATGCTTTCTCGACCCATTCGAAAAAGTTTGGCCCATTCTTTTACGGTAGAATACGAGGGGGATGCTTCTCCATATCACCGTCCATTTGGAGTAAATCCTTTTGTGAACTTAATAACAGCTCGATACTCAGTTTTGAACATGCCACAATATTCTACACATAGCCTTCTTTATGCAACTACATCTGAGCGGAAATTGCAGCTGCAGTTATTTAGTTAACAGATAGATGACACCGCAACAGGACTTTGTGAAGGCGATAATCCTTGTCGGCGAGGCCGGAAACTTACGGACCTACCTACGTACTTGCACCATCATAGCGTTGAGCTCCTAGTTTGTCTTCATAGGCGAATTATGACATGGCTCCATCCAGAAGATTAAACAGTGCTTCGGCAGATCTGTCAGCACTCATATCACGAAACCTTAGATAACGTTCAACAGGAACTTCGAAATAACATATCTTATTATGGAACTTTATGTCTTGAATAATGTCTGTGGTGTCATCGATCTCAACGAAATACAAATCAGTTTCATGAATCCAACTTTTAACTTGGAATGAATGTGCACTGTATCACTTCATTTTGTATTATCTTGGAATCGCTCTTAGATGCACCTTTAATTTTGTGAAGGTGATTTTGAATTTCTAATGAACTTCTTGGTGTCAATAATGTCAGCAAATCTTTGAATTTCCTGTTTATACCAGGGAAATATTTTCATTGTGGCCCATAAACGCTAATTCGTTTTTGCTTAGAAAAAGTGCCGTTTCAATTGCCAGAGAAACAACCCATTTAAACGAACCTTTTCATTGTACTAAATAACCAATAACTTTGGTTTTTCCTTAAGGGCATCAGCAATTGCATTTCTATTCTACACATGTGTTCAACTGCAATTGTTATTTCAAACGTTGTGGAATCTTTGTGTTTATTCAGAGCTCGCGTTATATTCTTGAAATCTGAGAATCCTTTCCTGTTCCATTTCTTAACAGTTTTTCTAAATAGGTACTGCTGCACAGCCATGAAAATTCTGAAAATCAAGATAGTTTGAAATGAACATAATAAGACTTGCCGCATTTTTCCTTCTTCACTTTAATATTTAGTGGTGTGGTACGTCGCCCAGTTGTGAGAATGGCTCTTGTCATCTCTCATCGAGAAAATGGTGTCTGCGATACTTTACAGTTACTGTCATTAATTGGATTCGTTTCACTGGCATTTAACACTAGCAGTAATACGCACACGTCTTCAAAAGCAATGCTGGTGCGTGGTAACGAGGGGTGAAAACAGGTCTTTTGTTCGGTATAAGGATTCTGATCTTGTAGAACAGCTGACCGGGTAGCAAGTTGCTGGACATTTCCCTTCACTAATGTAATAAAGGCACAGATTTCTGTAAGGAAACCACTGTTTGAGGAGTTCGAACAGTGCTATCTCTTTGTTTTCCACCTTCTAGTATAAATGCAAGAGTCCTTCCTCGTTTCTCTCTCTCTCCATTCGGTAGGCATGCTTCATGACTACCACCGCAAACAGTAATCTTACTAAAGATTAGTTCTTAGAGCGTGTAAAAACAACTTCAAATTGGATAAAAAAAATCTGATGTGTTACACTCACATGACTTTCTCTACTCTTGTACAGACTATTTTTACAAACGCTTATTCTCCATCTATTTCATATTCATTCATTCATTCATTATCTGTTTACCCTCCTCTTATGTAGGACTTACACCCCCCAGGACTTACAAGCGGGTGCCTGGGGTCAGAGGCCCGTCGAGGAGCAGACACTCATGGATCAGACAGAGCATCCAGGATGGGTGATCAGCCCGATGCCTGGTATGGGATGAAGGAAGTAGATGAAACGAAATGTTGGTGAAATGGATGAAAGGAAAGGTGATGACGGAGCAGTTGGTGGAATGAATGGCGGGGGAAACCGGAGAACCCGGAGAAAACCCGCCCAGACGCCGCTTCGATCTATTTCATATTAATCGAGATAAACATTTGCAGAAACGATCCTTTGACATGCAAAGAGATATACATTTTACACATAGCGACTGGTTCTAAAAATATTTAACCATCGCTTAAGGCCTAATACGTTCCCCTTGTTTTGTATTTGCAAGGGCAATATAAGCACATACATATCTCTTAATAACTGGTTGCTAGGTGCAGCACCATTCTCTGTGCCACAGATTAATACTCTTTGCATATCCAAGACAAAAAAATGAATAACGAATTCCCATTTAGAAAATAAGTATTGAAAAAATAAGGGAATAACAAGCAATATCTCGGAAATGGTACACTCAACAAAAAAATGTATAGATATGACATAAATTGTGTATTTTAACGCGATCTACATTTTTTGTGTAGTAAAATTTTGTCTATCTCTAATGGTTTACCAGTTATGCAAAAGTCGTTCACAATGAAGAATACTTTTGTAGACATTCCCAGAAAATTCAAGATATACATTTTATTTGTCATAAAAATATCTTAAACATATGATATTTTAATCAAAATCGTTAGAGCCATTTTTGAGAAAATTAAAATTTTCGAAAAATCTTCCATGTAAAGGGTAATCTGGGCTGGGGGGATTTTCTTGAAAACCTTCGTGTCTCATCCTTGGAAGATACTGAACCTAAATACCAAGTTTGGTGTTTATCCGACTGTTCGTTTCTGAGTTAAGCTGTTCACAGACACACACACGGACATGTTTCCAAAAAAAAATTTTGGGCTCAGGGGGTCTCAAAACATGTATTTCCGGTGAAATCTCGGTATCAAATTTTTGGGTGGAATACAATACTTCCCCTACTTAGTATACGTAGTAGAGAAAGTAATAAAGTATTATATTTTATTAAAATTTACAATTCGCTTGCAACTTTGAGTAAAAAAACTTGCTCCACTCCCTTTACCTGGGGAACCACATCAGATTTTGCATAATGAAGTACGGCATGCAAATGATTGGGTGATGTGAATAAAAACGGAATACATCTCACGAGATCGATATCTTTAAGATCTTAATCGCAATTGAATTGTGTCTCTAATTCAGTTGGATAAAATTAGTTTTCTACGAGCGAGACACATCTCACTAGCATGAGATCTTAGACTTCGCAATACCTTGAATTGATTATTGGAACAAAAGCCTTTTGTTGCATTAAATATGTGAGATAAGCTTCATATTCGGTATTTGCAATGGCGGTTAAGTTACGCGATTACTTAATTTATTGTGCATGCGAAGAAAACATTGTTGTAAAAGAACCAGTGTCTCCAAAACCCATTAATCTGTGGATATTGAAAACCAACGCAAATATGGAACAAACAGGTAATTAAACGTCTCCCAATAGCTTGGGGAGGCAAGTGAGGTAATTCGTAACGTAATTATTCATGACTACATAATGGGAGTTTCATCTCGGTTTCTAATTGTAAAATTCCAATGAACGTTTTGTATATTAATTTGCTTGTCTATTATCTTGAACACACACAAGAACAGTACATTGGAGAGCAAAAAGAAAGCGCGTAGGAAGTGTTATACTTAGAGCTGAAATAGCTTCCTGGTCATGTGAGGTTTGGCTATTTAAAATATTAATTTAGAGATATTGGTGTAAAATCATAAGTGCAATAAATTCTTTTATTTATTAAAGCTCAAGTCTGTCATACGACTGTTGCTGCCAACGATTTTAGTATTAATGATTTTAAGCTTTCTCGGCGTTAGGTATGTATAATGTTTAGCAGTGCCATTTTATGTAACTTTGTTTAGTTTTTGTGTTGTAACTGTCGGCAATAGCTATGGGTAAATGAACTAGAATGATAAAAGTATTAACAAAATTGATAAAAATAAATAATGCTTCAACCACATTGTAATGCTTTGCTTTCCCGCTTAGTTTCAGTAGAGATAAATGTTGAGTAATTAGAACAATAAATGTGTCACGAGGCGAATGATTTTACAAATGATGACATACAAATGCTCATTTTTAGCATTTTCTTTAAAGAATCTCAGAAGAAAGAGAAATAAATCCTGTCATATCGATGAACAAAATTTACTAATTTTAAAGTAGTTTGTCATATATTGGAACGTAAAAGGAGGCGTTTTCATTTATTGCAAGGGTATTTCGTTTAACCGTTTGCGTTTTCGAGCAATGGATGAGGTGATATATTCTTTGCTATTTGGTAGACCTACGTCTACAGGATAGATTGTAATTTGCTGTTTCGAAGCTGAAGAGTGAAATATGCAAAAAGTTTCAAATTAAGAATTTTACAGATGGTAATAACCGTTTTGCAGATAAAAGAAATATACCTGAATGACACTTTGTTAAATTATTTTAGTGGGTTTTATGCGAATTAGAAAACAATAAAATATTTGACTATGAATTTTATATCAGAGTTGAACACAACCGAAGGAAGGAACACCAAGTTTCTTTAAATTAAACATGTCGGAATGTAAAAAATACTGAAAACTTCAGGAAATGCTGTAGATGAACATTAGCAACACCCAAATAAGTATACTTATTTTTTGCCTTTACAGTGAGGTGGATATAGAATTGTTGATTCCCAGATTAAAAAAAAGAGGGTCGTATAAGCAACCTCTTTAATCTTTTGAGTCTGACCACGGCTTCTGTGTGTCCAGAGTACGAAAGTTCAATCTGCAGGTTTCTGAAAATCCCCAAGTTTACACAATGCCTATTGATCTTCGAAACTCGAGGGTTTGCCAAATCACCTTGATTTTTGTTTTGTCCACATCAGTTACCCAGCTGGATATTCTTATTGTGCAGTCTCCCCCAGGGGCCTACTACGGAAGGTACGGGTTTGGCGCTCTCGGGGTCCCGAGACACACTCGATTGGGTTTCTCTAAGAGGTGAGGACTTATGCCAAACGTCTAATCAACTTTGGCCCACAAGGTATTTGACCAACTACCAGTTACGTCCTGGATACAGTCTGACCGATACCGCTGCGCGAGACGGAGGAGGGGAGCCGCAAGTGGTGGCTGGTAACGCGTAATTCCCAGCCCCTGACAAACATTTAGGACTTTGTTCGTATCCGTTGATAAAGGTGAGCCCGGGGATGGGCCATTACATGAGTTGTTTCACTCCTGAAGGCGATTGGGTCCCTCTATCTATAAACTGGGAGGCGAGACCCTAAGGTGAGCAAGGTCCAAGGCAGTACTCATAGCTAAGCTGGGGTGTGAGCATGCCATCGGGGACATTTATAATGGTGGAGAAATATTTCACCATGGAAAAATCCAAGCTAAAAAAGCAACCAAAAGAGAATGGTAAAGTAGTAGTCGAGTCTTGTGGTCTTTACTACTTGGTTATCTATAGAACAGAGGAAGGTGGGGAATTTACATCGGTGAACCCTTTTACAGTTCAAAAGGGTCTCGATAAGATTGCTGGTCCTGTAAATTCGTGCATTAGAAGTCGCAATGGCACGCTCCTGTTTGAAGCACATTCAGCATCTCATTCGGTATAATAATACCGAGTGCACAAATGGTAGTCAGTTAACCAATACGTGTCGAGATGCGCAAGATCTTCAACTCCTGCGGTGTCGTGAACATCCGTACAGATTAAAGAAATCTTGAAGTACAAGGCGTAACCTCCGCATGTCGGGTTCAGCGGAAAGAAAGCGTGAATTAGTGCGTACTCGTACCCTGTTCTTTACCTTGATCAGATAGATCTCAAAAGATTAAGGCATAGTATGAAGTCATTGAAGTTAGGCCATATATCCCCAACCCGCTGAGATGTCATAAGTGTCAGTGCTTTGGATACAGAAGTGATTTCTATAACGGTGAAGCTACCTGCGTTAACTGTGGAGAACTCTTGCATGAGGGAGCATGTATATCAGCTCCAACGTGCGTTAACTGTAGCGGTGATCATCCATCTAGTTCCCAAGAATGCCCCCGTTTTACATGGAAAGGGCGATCCAAGAAATTCGGGTTAGAGAGGTGTCCTCGGAAGCCCAGAAACTCCTGCGTATTCGCCAACCCTCTGATCCGAAGTCCGGTGCCTATAACTCAGTTGCGGCCTAAACCGGTACCGAGTGGGGAAGTCGCAACTGAAACCAGTGATATTAACGGGTCCACAATTTCAGAAAGGATTCTCGTAACCAGATTACTTCCAAAGTCCACGAAATCAGCATCTACAACTGCATCAACTTCTGCCAAATCGGTTACTGGCAAGATCCCTTCAATAAAGTCACCATCAAGATCATTGAACTCAACAAATAAGATTGACACGCCCGTAACGTATAATGCACCACAGTAAAGTCAAAGACCGGCTATGACAGAACAGACTTCCTAAAGGAAAAAGTCTGTCTCGAAAACATCTAAGGGAAACAAAAGTCCTCGATTATCTCGGAGATCCTCTTCTACGGAATCTTCTGGGAAGGACTCAGATCGGCGATCTACATCTTCGCTGATTTCAACTTCCAATCGATTCGACGTTCTCGAACCGAAGCTTTCAAGTGGAAAAGGGTCCTCCCCTGTGGAGGAGGATTCTGCCCACACTGCCAGAACGACACTGAAAGAGAGACAGAATAAACCCTCCGCTAAAAGTGTTAGCCCAACACCAAAGAAAAAGGTAAATTGATTCCACCACCGCTTTCCTCAATGTAGACTATGGCGATTGAGAACTTATTACAATTTCCATGGCCATCCTACAATGGAGCATACGTGTAATTATAATATATTGACCACAGCTTGAGCTTTTGCTCAACAATAATGAGCTTTTGGCCATATGTTTACAAGCACTTAAGTTCCGTCCGCAAGATAGCTCTCAAATCAGGCGGTATACACCAGTACTGTGTGATTTTACACCTCAAGGGGGTGTTCCTGCGCACAGGGGCACTATGATGCTCATGGGGAGGTGATACATTCGTGGAATCTGTATCCATACAGTCTGATATCCAGTCAGTCTCTGTAAGGATTAAACTGCAACCCATCCGACTTAGGATTTGTAACACTTATCTGCCTCCATCTGACGACCTCAATATCAAGCATCTGCTTCTAAACCAAAATGATAATTTGATGTAAAACGTGAATTAGATCTAGTTTCCCAGTTACCAACACCTGTTCTGTTGGTGGGAGACGTCAATGTCCATCACCCTCTTTGCGGCTCACCTCGAACTTGTTCGAGATGCTAATTAATTGCCGATTTTTGGACAACTATAATGTACCTGTTCTGAACACTGGAGAGCCTACATTTCATTCAGACTCCTTCAATACTTTTTCACACCTTGATATATCAGTTTGTTCACTACACTTAGCCGATTCCTTACAAGGGATTCCAGCTCTGATATACACTCTAGTGACTACTTTCCATGTATTATTAGTCTCTTAACATTAGATATACGAGGTGTGGGAATGAAGAAATCGTAAATATGCTCTAACTGTTTATTGAAAAAGCTTACACAACTGAAATGTTTTCCCCTTCAATGTAGTCTCCTCTCCAATCCCTCCACCGCTCCATGCGAATTTTTCACTGTTGGTAACAGCGCTGCAAGTCTTTTTCTGTTATGCTGTTGAGGAGTCTCGTCGCTTTTTCCTTCACTGCATCCACGGACTCGAACCTGGTTCCTTTGAGTGAAGACTTCACTTTTGGGAAGAGAAAAAAGTCGCATGGGGCTAGGTCAGGCGAATACGATGAATGTTCTATCACTGGAATGTTGCTTTTCGCCAGAAACCTCTTCACAGACATCGCGTTATGGGTCGGCGTGTTATCCTGATGAATCCAAGAGCGATTCTTCCACAGATTCTCCGTCGCACACATTCACGGGGTGTCGTCAGAACAGTTGTATAATATACTTGATTGACAGTCTGACCTTCAGGTGGTCTTCTCGAACAATTCTACCGACCTTCTCCACATTCTCTTCAGTTTTCGAAGTGGAAGGACGGCCCGATTTCGGATCGTCTTCGACGTCTTCCCTACCTTCTTTGAACCTCTTAACCCACTCGAAAACTTGCGTACGAGATAGTCACTGATCACCATAAACCTGTTTCAACAAATCGCAAATTTCTGTGGCGGGATTTCCAAGCTTTGTGAGGAATTTTATGTTAACGCGTTGTTCTACTTTGGAGCGTAGCATAATTTCGACGGAGCTCATATTCGACAGCTTCTAAGAAGGCTCAAAGCCAGATTAACCACCACAGCGACATGAAAAGTTGTACACGTGTCGTGGAGAGTCTCAAGGCCAATCCCCCACTCTTTCTTTGTCATCGACGAAGTCGGAAATGCGCAGAACTACTCCGGTTTTTTTATTGCCACACCTCGTATCTTCCACATGTTTGTCTTAATGGCGCTTAAAGTTTTACTTCCAATTGGCTGTGTTTAATTACAATGAGCACGACTCTGTGAATGGTTTACTCGAACAACTCACAGACGATTCTTTCTGTCGCAGATCAATGTATTCCTCAGTGTACTACCCACCCCTGTGGATTTCCGATCCCTTGGTGGACGAATGGATGCCAGAATACCATTCGTGCAAGCAGGCGTGCTCTTGGGGTTTTTCAGCGTCGCCTTGTACTGGATAACGTGCTGGGCATCAAGCAAATGCGTGCCAAGTCTATACAGGTCATTAAGGATAGCATAGACACACAATGGAGCAAGTTTGTAGCTTCATTTAATCGACATACAAGTTCATCTGTCTTATGGGATAAGTTAAGGCGTGTGCCCGGAAAATTTACCCACATGGAAATTGCCGGTCTAAAAACATCTGCAAGAGCTGTTATTGGCAGTTGACGTGGCCAACACATTTGGTCATACTTTCGCTCAAGTGTCTAGCTCAGATAACTATTCGCCCAAGTTCCTTCCTGTTGAGACTCAGGTGCAATCTCAAGGTTTCTGGTTTCGTTCTGGAAACCATAAAGACTACAATCGCCTTTTCACAATTGCAGAGTTAGAACACACTCTTGCATCTTCGCGACTATTAGCTCCAGGACCAGATGGTATCCACGTACAGATGTTGCAAAAGCTCTCTCCTGAAGGTAAAGGTTTCCTGCTGGAGCTTTATAATCGTGTTTGAGTTGACGGGGCACCGTTATACACATTTTGAAAGCCGGAAAAGAACGTCATTTTCTGTTCCGCTACCGTCCTATTTCCCTCACGTTTGCAAGATGATGGAACACATGATCAGTGGACGGTTGGTATGGTGACTGGAAACTCGCAACCTCCTGCGGTTTTCGACGGCGCCGTTCTAACAATGGACAAGAACCTTGTGTCATCGACGCAGATCATGAACGGATTCATGAAGAATTGTCAAACCGTTGAGATATTTTTTGACGTTGAGAAGGCTTATGATATGTGTTGAGAAACAGGAATCCTACGTTCCCTACACACCTGGAACATTCGTGGAGGCTTACCACTGTTTATGAATGACCGCGTTTTCCAAGTAAGGGTTGCCTCGGTCTTTTCGAACCTTTTCGTTCAGGAGAACGGAGTGCCTCAAGGATCGGTACTAAGCGTTACAGTGTTTTCTCTAGCAATTCTATCTCGAACTGTGTTCCTCCTGGGGTATCTTAATGTTTATTCCTTTAGGTCGTCTATTGTGCTCAGCGTACGCCTTCTTGGAGCGCCGTATGCATTAATATTTAGAAAATCTTCAAGAATGGAGTTCTAAAAACGGTTTTCGTTTCTCAACTAAAGTTCAACCTGCGTTAACGTCTGGCGCCGTCGGAGATGATTATCCCCTTCGCTCCAGATGTACTGCCATTCGCAGATGAGACGAGATTCACGGTGCTGATGTAACTTAGCTGGTCATCGCACATAGCACCGTTGAAAGCGCGATGTGACCGTTCTCTGAATATCTTGCGGGTATTAAGTGGCAAAACTTGGGGAGCGGATGTGACAGTTTTGTTGTAACTGTATCGCGCACTGATTCAATCCAAGGTAGACTATGGGTGTATTGTTTATTCCTCAGCACGACCATGTGTGCTGAGAATATTAGACGCAGTCCATAATCGGGGCGCTCGAGTGCTTTTCCAACCAGCCTGGTTATGAACCTTTACGCCGAATCGGCAGAACCTCCTCTCTGATATCGGCGTGATCTCCAGTTAGGAAATTATGTTTGTGCGCTTAAATCTGTCAATACGTCCAGCGTTCGCTTCTTTTCTCCACACCACGCTGTACGAACGTTATAGGAACAGCTCCATAATCCAAGGTATTAGTCTCCGGGAGCTGTTTAGAAAGCACAATAATGCTAATGCAGGTTTCTTAAGGGGGAGAGGGTGTGACCCCCTTGGTTATGTGCGAGATCTCACCTGGATCTTGGGATGATGGCATACCGGAAGTTTAAGATGCCGGAGTTCATATCCGCACTTGTGTTTTAGAATTTTTGTCAGGTTACAATGACCGAATTTTGATCTACACCGATGGATATAAATACACCAACGGTGTTGGTTGTGCTATGTTCATGGAACCGAACCACATAATTCGGTATTCATGGTGGCACTTCCATTTATAGTGCAAAGCTGTATGCCATATACCCAGCCATTGTGTATGTGCACCTTCGAAAATTGAGTGACTGTCTCATTTTGAGTGATTCCCTTAGTGCACTTACGAGCTTTCATGAGCTCTACAACTGTCATCCCAGTATATAGCGCATCCAGGATGCCCTCCATGTTTTACGCGCCTCTGGTACTAATATGGATTGTGCTTGGATTCCTGGTCACGTTGGCTTGCCGAGGAATGAACTGGCGGATTTTGCAGCTAAGGCGGCGACTACAGAACCCAGTATTTTAATATCTCGTTTAACGTCGGAAGACTTTAGGCTTGTGCGGAGAACGGTACTATCGTGTGGCGCGAGGAGTCGTTAGCTCTCCGCGGAAATAAGCTTAGAGTATTGCAGGACATTCCGATAAAGTGGGTAACTTCCTCTCGTGTATCTCGTCATGAGGAGGTGATTTTGGCTCGGTTGCATATTGGCCACTGCAATTTCACGCACGATCACTTATTTAAGGCGGGGCCTGCTCTTTGTCCTATGTGTAGCGAAAATCTGTCGGTCCGTCATGTGTTGCTAGAATGTATTCCTCTAGCACATCTTCGGGACTCTGCAGCTGCCGGCCAGTCTTACAGAGGTCTTAGCGGATGATAACCAAATGATTGAAAAGGTTTTTGAGTTTGTGTCCGGATTTAGTCGCAGTGGTTACACGTTTCTCGTACCTCTAAGCTCAATTTTCTATACTTGTGTTTATTTCTGACTTTTACTATGATTTTATATTGATCTTCATCTCTGGCCTTTGCCATGATTTTTTCAATTGATCTTTATCTCTGGCGTTGACATGATGTTTTTCTAAGGGCGCTAATGAACTTGAAGTTGAGCGCCCTTAAACACAAATCATCATCATCTAAGTGTGCAGCCGATTGCTGGGTAAAGACGTCATCTCCAGCATCTGGATCGTCCTTTATGGCTGCGTCTGTATCCGCTGTTCAGCTGTAGTCCTCAGGAGCAACCATTGCATTAGCTACTATCTCCCGATGGCCACCGCCATAGAGACGTCTTTCTCCAACGCCCCAACCAAGCACCGTAGGGTATTTAACAGGGAACTAACACCACCATCAGAGGGTTATTAGTGATTGATTATACATACGGAAGAGGTTATATCTTTTATTAAGGTGAACTCGTATATTCAGAAGTGCATAGACGGAATCGGCAGGAGCCGTTAAATCATGCAGGCGTTTGTGGAATGCTTGTCTTTGGTGGAGAATAACTGTGATTAACAAATAAGACCTTGCTACAGACCACTGTTCTCCACGGCTACCTAGTCCGTGTAGACAAAACATCGTACACCAAATTCTTCTAGGGACATGGTCAATACCAGTCTTCTTAACATGTCGAAGCGCTTCTCGGTTATCGTGTGCCGGCCAATGAGTTACATCTTATGCATCTTATCCTGGCGAAACCTGATGTTATGTTAGTAACAAACACTTTGCTCCTCACATTTGGGTCGTCTTCCGTGGACTAGTGGTACCGTGCTAGCCTCTAGTTCCCAAGGTCGCTGGTTCAAACCCGGCGGAGGGCGACGGATTTTTTCGGGCGTAAAAATCCTTAGCATGGCTTCCTTCGGAAGGGAAGTAAAGCCAGTGGTCCCGTGTCGTAGATTTACGGCACGTAAAAAAACCTCAAGCCTGATCAAGAGGCCTCTGAGTAAAATTACCGATCTTTCACACCCACAATAGTTAACGAGCGTCCATAAATAAATAAAAAAAAGAAACTCACATTTGGGTGTACCAATCTGCCCAAGAGGATTAAGGCGGAGTGCGATTGTGTGCATACACGGCCTTAAACACTACCTGCATTCCAGTACTTTAAGTGATGGGTTTGGTTACATGAACCGAATCGGAGCGAAGGTGATAATCGTCTCCTACGGCGCAAGAAGTTCACGGAGACTGGCTTCTCAAACCAAAGCCGTTTTTAGAACTCCAATCTTGGAGATTATCTAAGCATTACTGCATAGGGCGTTCCAAAAGCGGCGTACGCAGAGAAGTACAATAAACGACAAAGTCGTCGACGAATAAGCATGGCGATACCCCTGGAAGAACAGAATTAATTGCTATAGCAAACAGTGTAACGCTTAGTACCGATCCTTGAGGTACTCTGTTCATCTGAACAAAAAGGTTCGAAAAATCCGAGCCGACCCTTACTCGGAAAACGCGGTTCTTCATAAACTCCTGAATGAACAATCGTAAGCGTCCACCTATATTCCAGTCGAATAGGGAACGTAGTATCCCTGCTCCCCAAAACGTATCATAAGCCTTCTCGAGGTAAAAAAAATATCGCTACGGTTTGACAATTTTTCATGAATCCGTTCATGATCTGTGTCGTCAATGACACACGGTGGTCCATTGCTGAACGGCGCCTCCGAAAACCGTACTGGTTGTTGCTCAGCAGGTTGTGAGTTTCCAACAACTATACCAACCTTTATTGATCATGCGTTCCATCACCTTGCAAACACAACTGGTGAGGGAAATGGGATGGTAGCAGGACGGGAGATGACGGTCCTTTCCAGCTATCAAAATGGGTATTTCATGATTATAGACCTCGAGTAGGAAAGCCTTATCTCGAGGAGTGAACTGTTGGAGCATGTGCACGTGGCTAGGATCAGGTCCTACTGCTGATAGTCGCGAAGATGTAAGAGCGTGTTCTAACTCCGCCATCGTGAAGAAGCGATTGTAATCTTCAAGATTTCCTGAACGAAAAAGGAAACCTTGAGGTTCAACGTGAGTCTTAACAGGAAGGAACTCGGGCGAATAGTTATTTGAGCTAGACACTTGAGCGAAAGCACGACCAAATGTGTTAACCACATCAAATGCATTAACAACAGCTCCAGCAGTCGATTCCCATTCCCTTGATGGACGAAAGAATGCCGAAGTGCCGTTCGTGCTCGCAGGAGTACTCTTAGGGTTTTTTCAGCTTCGTTCCACACTGGAGAACCTATTCGAATATAAGAAAAAGCGTGCCAAGCCTAGACTTATCATAAATGATAGAAAAAACACATCATGGGCCAAGTTTGTAGCTTCATTTAATCGGCATACACTTTACTCTGTCGTTTGGGTTAAGTTAAGGCGTGATGCCGAAAAATCGACCCTATGTGCGACATCTCACGTAGGTCTTGGGATGACGGTATACCGGAAGTCTACGATGCCTATGTTTAGTATCCGCGCCTGTTTCTTTGTTTTAGAATTTCTGTCCGGTTACAGTGCCCGAATTTTAATCTACACCGCTGGATCTAAGTGCACCAACGGTGTTGGATGTGCTTAGGTTCATGGAACCGAACCCTATACATTCGGTTTCCATAATAGCATATCGATTTATAGTACATATTTGTATAATATATACCGAACCATATTGTATGTGCGCGGTTGAAACTTTGGAGACTGTCTCATTTTGAGTGATTCTCTTAGTGCACTTCAGAGCCTTCGTACGCTGTACAACTACCACCCCATTGTTCAGCGAATCCAGGTTGCCCTCCACGTTTTATACGCTTCTGGCATTGCTGTGGAATGTGCTTGGATACCTGGTCACGTTGGCTTGCCTGGAAATGAACTTGATTTACCAGCTAAGACGGTAACCACAGAACCCAGTGTTACAATACCTCGTGTAACGTCGGAAGACTTAAAGCTTGTGTTGCGGAGAGCGGCTCTGTCGTGCTGGCGCGAGGACTGGTTAGCTCTTCGCGAAAATAAGCTTGGAGTAGTGAAGGACATTCCAAATAGCTGGGTAACTTCCTCTCGCGTATCTCGTCGTGAGGAGGTGATTTTCCAAATGCGGAGGTTTTTCATACTGATCGGTTAGTTTTATATATTAATTTATTTATGACTTTTCCTATGTTTTATATTGATATTTATCTCTTGCTTTTGCTATGATTTTATATTGATATTCGTTTATCGCCTTTGCTTTGACTTTTACATTCAAGTTTATCTGTGGCCTTTCCTGTGATATTTTGTACTGATCTTTATCTCCGGCCTTTACCATGATCCGTTTTACAAGGGCGCTAATGACCTAGCAGTTGAGCGCCCTTAAAACAAAAGAAACCCAAAGGAGGCAATTCCGTACGCCTACCAAGTTGATCTCTCGGTTTCGAAACAAGGAGTCGTGGCTGGCAGCACTGGTATTGATGTCTGTTAACACGAGATTATGATCTGAATGTAGTGCGTTGATTGATGTGAGGGTGAGATGGTATGGCTAATGCTTTCTGATCGCGAAGTCGATGACTGAGGATAGTCCTCCACCATGAGGATGTGTGGGGTACCGGGAACCCTGATGTTGAAGCAGTGTGTCCGCGTCTGTAAGGCGAATTATTGCTTTACCTCGAGCGTCCGCCCATTACTGCAATGCGAACGCGGATGTTTGGTATTGAAGTCGTTGGCCAGAATTGACTGGGATGTAGGGCCAGGATTGTGAGATAGTCATTGGGCACAACCTGCCTCGCGGGAGGATGATTCACAGAGACCACCAAAACCATATCCCATCTAGATTCATACATACTGCCGTTACCTCTAGAGTTTGAAGGTGTGGAGGTTGGATTGGGCGATGGACGACGCTCTGTCGCACAAGGACTGCCGTGCCGCCTCCTGGACGACCCTGACGGTCCGTCCTGTGGCAGATGTAGCCTGGAAGATGGAAGCGGTTGCCGGGACGGATAAGTGTTACGGCGACTAAAATAACGTGTAGTGCATGGGTACGGGCAAAATGCTGCAACTCGCCACCCTGACTGGCCAGAACGTGAAGAAAAATCAGGTACGAGGCCTATTTCGATGCGCAATACTGGGCAAGGAAGATGACGGTGTTCAGGAGGGCAAGCCCTTTCATGGATACCAGCATTATGACAGCTGGGTCGTTGGCGGTAAAGAATTTGACTAAGAGTTTGCAGATCTTACGACCGTGGTTCAGCAGCAACTGCTGTAGCCACCTCAGCTCAACGCGAGGTCCAAGCCCGGGGTAGGAGTGGAGTTTGATGTAGGTGGGTTGATAGGAACTGTCCGAGAGAGAGCACTTGGTCCCTGCTGACGCGGGGAAGTGGGAGCACCACTCCTCGTAGTCTCTGGTGCCAAGTCAGGCTCCTGGTCGTTCCTGCTTCTTGGTCTTGAGGAGTTAGAAAGGTTTGTTCTCAGGGGAGCTGGAATAGGTGTTGGTTGAAGTGTTGTATGGTGTATGTGCATTGCGCAGGACACCCGTGGGCCACTCGACGTTGCCGCACAACCTGGGCGAGAGTGAGCCTTGTAGTCCCCTCCTTGTGTGGCGTGTGCTGCTGGATAGTTGCCTGGTGTCGTCTCAGGAAGGCTAGGCCAGGACTGGACGTTCTTAAAGTAGGGGCGCCCTTCAAGCTGGCTGAGTGTCCTGATGTACCTCTGTGGAGGTGGCTGACGACGTCTGGTCGCAATGACGGCGTTCCTCGACGGGCATTCGCCATAGCAGGCGTCATGTCGCCCTTATAGTTTGCGCAAGCGGGCACATCCTCGAGGGTATGCGGGGGCCCCCTTTGTAGTGGGCTTCACCGCACCGAGGGCAGCATAAGTCGTGACAAAAGATGTTGGAGTGGTTAAATTCCAGGCATTTGTAACATTGGGGAGAACGGCCAGAGCTTCGGGAGGCCTCTATTTTTACCCTGAGGTAACAGAGGCTTGTGACGGTATCTTCGCCTCCGGGTCCTTGGCCCGCTTCACAACTAAAAAGAGGGAAACGGAGATTTTGGCTGCATGGCCATCTGGAGCGGGCACGGTGAGCGGCTTCACCACGCGGGGTTGAATACTCTGGCTCTGCCTTGGTATAGCTCACAGGTGTGTCCACAGGAAGTCCCCGTATTACACGTCCAATGTCCTTGGCCTTGTCCAGGCCGAAGGTGAAGTAGCGTATTTGTTTTCTGTCTAGGAAGTCGAGGAGCTGGTACTCTTCCACTTCTTCGCCTGGAGGACAAGAGCGGCTCTTTCGCCTAGTCACAGTGCACGCCGCAACCGGGCGGCATGACTTCCTTGAGGAAGCCCACCGAACCCCGAAGTCATCCACAATGATGACTGGCTCCTGCTGAGGAGAGGGCGCGCCCTCAGTGTGCAGGTAGGAAGTCTTCCGCCTCCTTCGGCGGTTCTCTACCACCTGAAAACCAGCTTCGGCGGCATTTATGGAGATGTCGAAGGAGCTGGCCTCATCGGCGTCCATATCGGAGTTGCCGGCCGGGGGCGGAGCTCGCGTAGCGAGACGAAATCCAGTGACGTAACTGTTATCACAGTCACAGTCCGAAAGCTCGGAATCGGAAGTTTGGCCTAGTCGCATAGGTGTTGGTGCACGAGAAGAGCCCTGATCAGATGAGTGATTCGCCGTAGCCAAATGTTTCGCTAGCCCTGACCGCGCTTCCTATGGCGTTTTCAGGAAGGCTGGTTGGTAGAATGGGCGGCCTGAGCAGAGCTCAAGGCTGTCACGTTGGGAGCTCCAGTGCTGCTGCTATGTACTGCTGCATGCTGGATAACAAGTCAGGGCCTGCCCACAGGATCAGGGATTTGGTTTAGGATGGAGGGGGGGTTGGGGTGAGCATCTTGCCCTGCATCCGAGGGTGCAGCGCAACCCAAATACACTAAGCTAACCCCTAGCCTGCAGCAATGGGTGTAATAAGCAGGACCAACAAAGGACCTGACACCTAAGTGCACCTAAAACCAACAGAGGCGTTGGTCGCTCACTGTGCATAGATCTACTGTTGATGTTCTGGCCGTCTGCTTTTACAAAAGTAGAGCGGTGTTTTTGAAGAAAGCAGGATTTCTTTCTCCTAAGTATGCTGCTATTGAGCTCGGTCCCGATTTACTTCCAATGGCAGATGAGATGAGGTTCCTGGGGTTGACCTTTGATAGGAAACTGCAGCTGAAAGCACAGGTGAGCGTTCTCAGTATCTTGTGCAAATCTTAGGGAGCGGACCGGACAGTTTTGTTGTGAGTGTATCCGCACTGATTCGATAAAGTTAGAGTATGGGTGTATCGTTTATTTTTTAGCATGACCATCTGTGCTGAGATCAGACAGAAGATCAGAAAATGCACTCTGCATCTTCAATGCATTTGAAGACTTTTTTTCCCCATTTTCTGGTTGCTGTTTCTTGGCATTTTCAATTGTATTTTTGTGTGAACTATTCATGAGTATTGTAGAATGAACCACTGTTCATGTGGAAAGCTTCCTTGAACCTTTAGCTGGAATAGGAATCAAGTCTCGTAATGTTGGGGAGCATTGTGAATTTAAGCATTTCTTTGTATGTTCCTGGTTTGGGTGAAGATGATCCTAGTGTAGAGACATTGGAGTTTTCCAGGGATGACAGTTGCATGAAGAGTTGGGCTATTTTTGCATTCTGGATTAGCTGTGAGTTCTGTGGCAATGAAATCCTGTTCTCATAATGCATGCGGATTGAAGGGATGTAAGCCGGCCTCCTTGAAACCCATCTGTGCTTTCTGTATTGTACCACATTTTCCATAAGCAATGACAAATAATTCAGGAATTCCCTTTTCTCTAACAATTCTACCAGGATGCTGAGACAACCAAGTTGACACGCCTTGATCATAGAAGCTACTAATGCTCTTGAAAACTGATAAATCAAGGGACTGGAACATATGCGTGCAATGCGAAGAAAGAAAGAGAGGCCTTACATTATTCACCAGTGCCTCCAGTCTCACGGGCCAATAATTGGTGAGGGAGGTGTGACCATTTATGACTAATCATGTCTGTGACTTAACAATATTTTGGTTGTACATTATCCAAGAAGTGGTCAAACTATACTTGTAATGATTCCTGTAATATCCATCCAGAGGGTGATGCAATTTCAATACTTGCGGTTGGCGCTCTGTCCAGGAAATCTAGTGTCATCCGCACAAATAACAGTGGTATGTACTGTCACTGGCACTTGCACAGCATAAAAGTGTAACAATTTACTTTTCTCTTTTAATTGCTGCAACTGCTTTCATACCTTTCTGAGCTAATAGTTTACCAGGTTTTTGTACAGTCTTGTAGCAGCTCTCGTCTGCGCGGAAAATTTATTTCAGGGGTTATCTTTCTAATATTATTTTCATAAAATATTATATTCTCTAGGATGTCAAAATATATCATGACTTAACTTCAGTGAATCCTACTCCCCTATGGATAGATGTTGCTTCTGGTTTGCACACTGAAAGTTGTGGGGTTTCATTGCAGAAACCTGTCAGCCCAGTCCCTTCCAGCTGTTCTTTGGCTACATTGAATGGCTGTTATTCCATTAATTTCGCAGTACTGGAAAAATATCTCAAATTGGTTATATTCACTCCAAAAAGTCTTCTTTCCATGTCTCATAGTACCCTGACAAATTCCTTTTCTTCATCCTTGCTGACATTGGTTTTCTGCCCAGGCATTTATTCACCTTTCCCATTCATAGAATAGCGGGTCTTCAAAGCATTTGACATGCTGCATTCTTTTTACTTTTGCTGTCCTATTGAACTTGCCAAAAATCAGTTGGCATGCTCAGCTCATCTCACTCACTACACCTAGGTTTTGCCAGTGCCACTTAAGAAAAGAATGTATAAATTATTATTATTGCAAAGCTAAATTAGATACATTTTAATCCTTAATAGTTATATTGTGTCTTTATTGTATGGGTATTTCTGTATTATTATTATTATTGTTATTATTATTATCATTATCATTATCATTATCATCGTCATCGTGTTATTTAAAATGGATTTTCTGTGTACAGATTGAGCCCCCAGCTGGATGGAGTTTTGAACCAAAGGAAGTCCTCTTGAACGTGGATGGCTCTACTGACCCTTGCAGCAAAGGAAAAGATATTAATTTTAGTTTTAAAGGATTTGCAGTAACTGGCAAAGTGAGTATGTATTTTCATTTAAGAGAAACTTTAAGGTCTCATCTCAGCTTATAAGTAAATAGATAAAATTAAGATATATTAACCAAAGTAGATGATATTTACTTAAATTAAACACTTTTATTATTTGGACTTTCTTTTCCTGGTCTGTTCCTTCCTTGAATGAAAATGAAGGTTACAAAATAGTGCAATTTTTTGCACTTTGCTTGAGCGCATTGCATAATATTTCTGAAATGAAGCATTAATTGCCTCGGATAGCTGATGTTGGTGTGTTATATTATTTCTCACAACAATTATAAATTGCAGTCAGGCTATTCCTTAATCACGGAACACATTAGAAACTTTACTTGATAATATTCATTAATTGGTTTCCTTAAAATTAAATGTTACATATAATAGTTTTCCTGAGTAAGAACTCATGATTTGTATTCAAATGTAAGCTTGTAATATTTGAGTTAATGTATGTATCATAGACACAGTGTAAATATTTTATAACGCTTTTAAATAATGTAGGTTTTCTGTGAACCGAACACATAATTGATTTATTAATATTATGACTATAGAGTAAACAATAAAGTAATAATGCACATTAAGCATACAACTCAAAATAATCCTTGTTCAATGCGATTTATTAATATAAATTGTCACGGACAATTCACTGTGATAAGTTAACTGCTTATTACAATCTATAATGTAGCTGAATACAATACTATTAATTACGCTAGGTAATTATAGTGCAGAGCTGTATGCTATATACTGCTGCCATTTTGTATGTGCGCCGTCAAAAATTGAGAGATTGTCTGTTTTACGCATCATTACCTTTTTAAGGGTGACCCTGCTCCTCTTTGTCTGCTGTGTAGTGAAAATCTGTCGTTCTGTCATGTGCTGCTAGACTGTGTTGCTCTAGCACCTATTCAGTCCTCTCTGTAACTGCTGTTCAGCTTGCAGAGGTCTTAGCGGTCGATAATCAAGCAATTGAAAAGGTTTTTAAGCTTTAATCAAAGATAAACTTTCAGTTGAGGATTTAGGTACAGTGATTAGTTTATCGTACCCCTCAGTTTAGTTTTTTCTCTTGACATCTTTTCTGTCTTTTGCTATGCTTTGTATATTTCTGTCTATCTCTGGTCTTTGCTACGATTTTCCATAATTGATTTTTATCTCTGGCCTCTGCCATGGTTTTTATATTGCTGTTTCTCTCTGGTCTGTGACCATGATTTTTCTTTATTGCTTTATCTCTGGCCTGTGCCATAATCTGTTTTTGAGAGTGCGTTAATGACCTTTGTCAAGTTTTCAGTAGAATTCGACCAGTGCGTCTGGGCATGAATAGTTGAATTTCCCTTTAAGGTGACGATTACATTATAATTCTATCAGCTTCAGCTGAACTGCTGCATCATTTACTTGATCTCCTGCAAGAAAATTGAATATCAAATGCAGAAAACTGGTTTATGATTTTGCAACATCATTGAAGCGGTTGTTGAACTCCCTCATAAAATTTAGCAAATGTAAAGTGTAATTCTGAAGTTCAGCCATTTCAATGCCCTGAAGAGACATAAGACTATGAAAGCGTAGAAGATTTTTTACTCTTAACTAATCAGTCCAAAGAACCAACAGTCTTAAAGCTGCAAATTAAATCCCACAATTCTGTAATCAATTAATTTTTGTCTTGTAATTTAAAAAGGTGTTTTAAATGTCCTGTTAAATCTGTCAGAAATGCAAGTTCTGCATTCCACTGTGGATTCTGTAAATCGATTGCTGCCTTATACTTTTTTTTCAGAAACTTGGATATAACTTGCCTTAGCTCAAAAAATGATGCAGTACTTTTCCTCGGCTTAGCCATCTGGGGCCTATTTCATAAAGTTACAAGTATACAACTTACAAATAAAATATCCTACTGTTTGTAGTAAAATTGAAATTCCTGTTCCATAAAAATGCTTGTAGTTACATGTAAATTTGTTCGAGTTACAAGTGCTTTCTACAAGTAAAAAATAGGTTTCTATTTCGTAAAGACACTTGTAGATTAAAGTTACTTGTTCCGGGTTTTTCCTACAGGCTATTGGAAACCGGAGCTGAATAGAAGTCTACTTAATCAAATATCGATGTTTAAGAAGTAATTAGGATCTGTGTGTTTGTTATTTCTGCCTCAACCATGGATTTGATTTCTAGTAGCAGTGATAATGATGAGTTTATTGTGAATAGACCTAGATGTAGAAGAACATTCAGAAACAGGGTTAATATGAATTTTGCATTTTATGAATACAATGAAAGATTTCTAATGAGTTTAGAGAAACTGGAACTGCTCTTGCAAGATATAGGAAACCAACTTCAACATAATACTAATAGAAATTGTGCCTTATCTCCATAGCAACTATTGAGTATAGCGTTACATTGGTTAGGATTGTATTGTATTGTATTTATTTTGTCCTTTAGGTACAATAAACATTTTTCGGATACGCCAGTATAAAGTATTTACAATAATTTTACACATATGTACAACAACAATACATAGTTAAAAACATAAATACAATAAGTAATAATCAATTATACTTAGTGTGTCAAGTTATTAAGAGCTAGTAGTTCATTTTATATTCAAACACACACACTAACAAATAATAACTGATTAACTATCATTTGTACAACACTCTACATACTCATTTATAGAATAAAATGTATGCAATAGTAGGAAAGACTGTTGTTTTTTAAAATGATGAATTTTTAGTAAGTTTTTGAATATTCTGAGGCAATATGTTAAATAATTTAATACCCAAGTTTTTTACGTTATTTTTAACTCTATTAGTTCTACAGAACTGAATATGTAGGGCATTCTTTTGTCGAGTGTTATATTGATGAAGATTTGATTTGTTTCAAGTTCATTATACATTTTTTTAATATGGGTTAATGTCTCCAATATGAATACACCAGCAAGAGGCAATATTTTTTACTCTTTGAAGAGAATTCTGCAGGAAAACCGACTGTCTTTATTACTTATTACTCTAATTGCCCTTTTCTGCAGTTTAAATATTTGCTCACTTTCATAAGATGTTCCCCAAAAGATTATGCCATAGTGCATAAGGCTGTGGAAATTGACATAATAAACATATCTTTGAATGTTTAAGTTTACTTCATTTTTAATGGATCTTAATAAGTAACATGCTGAACACAATTTAGAAGCTAACTTTTCAATATAGTTCTTCTATTTTAAATTCTCATTTTTAATAATTCCCCAAAATGTTGTTTCTTTCTCATATTTAATGTTGAGGTTGTCATAATGAATGTGAGATACAAGATGTGCTTTATTTTGATAGGTATAAACAGATATATCAGTAGTTTTACATTAGCTTGAAACCAAGAATATAATTCAGCCATTACCTGTCTTACTGTTGTTTATAAACTCTGTTGATTGTTAGCACATTTGTGTCGACTGGGAAAGGAATCACATGTGCTAGTTTAACAGATAATGGCATATCGTTTATATACACTAAAAATAATAAAGGTCGAAGATTTGAGCTTAGTAGCACTTCTATATTAATTTCGCTGTCTTTTGACATATACCTGCTTAATGTGTTACCTTTGAGGAAATATAATTCTACAATTTGTTTTCTCTTTGTTAGATATTATTTTATCAGATCATTGACTTTTCCATGAAATCCATATTTTTTTAGTTTGGATAACAATATATTATGGTCCAAAACATCATAAGCTTAAGATAAATCCAAGAAGGCACCTATACTTGAAAGTTTTCTATCGACCTACTCTTCTACTAGGTCTAATAAATGATAAATTGCTGATTCTGTTGATCTATTTTGTCTAAAACCAAACTATGCATGTGTTTAGACAGAAAAGCGACTAGATGCCTACATATTAACCTCTCAAAAATCTTAGAGAAAATTGATAATAATGAAATAGGTCTATAATTTTCCATGTCTAACTTAAGCAATTTTTAACTTTTGAGGAAATTTTGCTGATTCCATTGATAAATTGTAGATATTTGCTAATGTATTCTTTATATATTCAATGCATTGTTTAATAATCCAGTCTGGAATGTCATCCATTCCCAATGACTGTTTATTTTTCATTTCTCTCACACTTTTATTATTTCTATTTCAGTGATTGGATCTAAAAACATAGTCCTATTTACTCATATATTATCAATTGCATTTCCATGATTTGTAAGGTCTGTATTGGTTTGAATTACTTTCTTGCTATTTCTGAAAAATGTACATTAAAGGAGTCTACAATTAATTGTGACTGTGTTTTTTCCCTTTTATACTCTTTATTTCCAGTATTTGCTCTTTGTCATTACTTTTTCCAATTCCTTTATTAACTATATGCCAAGCAGCCCTAACTTTATTATTGGACCTTGCTATAAATTTTTCATTTTCCATTTTCTTTGCCTGTCTTATGACTTGTCTGTATATCGTTTTGTATTGGTTCATATATTCCTGTTTAACTAATCCTTGTTTTTGAAGACCATTTAGTAATTGTAGTTTCCTGCTTGATATGATTATTCCTTGAGTTATCCGGATTTTCTTATTATATTGTCTAAGGCCATTATTCCTTAATGGGAAGGCTACATTAAACCAATACAAAAAATACTTTGAAAAGAGTTAAACCTACTATCTACATCAGTTCCTTGATATACACTTTCCCATTTTTCAGTTTTCAATAAATTCCTAAAATTAGTCATATCCTCCTCTCCAAATTCTGTTTTTAAAACTCAGAGATTTCTAATTTGTGTTGGTTTTTGTATTTTAAGTTTTAGTGTTTGTGCGTAATGATCCGAAAACCCTGTGTCAATTACTTTTGCTAGGTCCTGCAGTGTTGTTTCTACAATTAATACATCTAATAAAGATGACTTTTTCTTGATAAAATTCTGGTAGTCGTGATAACTGTATTTATAAACCCATATAAAGTTAACAGATTCTGTAGTCTGGCCAAAAAATCAATATTCCAATCCCCACATAATAAGAGTAATTTCTTTTTCATTACATAGAATTCCATTACCCTCTAGTTTTCCTAAACATATATCAAAATCTGGGTATCTATAAATACTTGCAATTATTACATTTATACTCTGTATTTTGGTTATTGACAATTCAAAATTTTTATCCTCTCTTAAGGAGTCAAATATGTTAATGTTTTTTGGTTTGTATATGCGCTCGCGCAAATATGCTTGATCCGCCACATTGATACGAGTATCTTAAGAGTATGCACTAACTAATTTGAAATGACTGATATTGCACAATTGTATCTGTGATTCTAATAACCAGTGTTCAGTAATACACAGCATATCAACATACGCAAGATCTCCATTTAATATTACTTGAAGTTCTAGTAAACTTTGCACATTTTGGTGAAATATATATAATTTACCTGCCATTGAGTCTACTATTGCATACCTTGGATTTCACAGCACTTTGATGGCCTCTGTCCATAAAAAATGATCTTATTTTGTTGATAGTTTATGGATTCTCTTCTCTAGACGTGTATTTTCAGGTCCTAAAACTTGCATATCAATTTTCGGCCTAAGTCTATATTACTCCTCTTGCCTTCCATGTCTATCTCGATTATTTCTTCTTTTGCATTTCCTTCTTCATTCTCAACTTACTGCTATTGGTCCATGCTGATCCATATCTACCCTTAACGTTTCACGAACCATTTGCAATTTTCTTATTAATCTTTATTTTCCCAATATTGTTCATGTAAAGTCTGTGTCTTGTAAAATCACTTCTTTTCAACACTATATCCATTACTTTTACATAACTGTGTTTGCTCCTATATTCCTTTGTCTATTGAAGACGTGGACTTCCTTATTAACACACCAATATTCAGTAAATCATATCGTTTTGGAGCAGCTATAATGATAACATTTGTATTTCTCTTTTGCTCTGCAAAGTTGATGATATGTTTTAATTCTACCTTGGTGTTGTTCCTTGCCACATCGTTTGTTTCTCCCCACACAATTACCACATCAGTCTTCTTTATTTCTTGAATTTCTTTATTTGCTATTTCTAGGCCCACTCTGGGTCTAACATAACCGCATACCTCAGCATCCTCTACCAAGATGTCTGCTAACTCAGCCGCTGAGCCTCTCGCATGGGTATCCCCTATTGCTATTATGTTATGCCTCTTCTTCGGTTTTCATGCATTTCACTGGCGTTAGTTTGTTGATAAAACAGGTGAGGTGACTGATCTCCTTCTCTTTCTTCTATTATAAGTTGCAATGGAATTTTGAGTCTTTCTTGTTGTGAGATGATTACATTTTACTACTTTAATCCACTCGCCGTGTGTTTTATTTACATAGCATTCTGCTTCAGCTAACCTCTCATTTTGCATGACACGAATTATCTCCCACACAGATTTTAATTCTGAGATTACTTCCTGGAGTTTTCTCTCCAACTATATATACAAACAACACTCAACACTAGTTTCTCCTTGCTTTTCATTACAATTTACACAGGAGCCATGGCCACCATCTTGAAAACATGGCATGGACGATACTATCATTCTATTGGTGATATGTATGGTGTGTCCGAAGCCAATGTATGTAGGGTTGTTCATTCAGTTGTGGGTGCAGTGAATGGTGTTAAGTTTCATGCTGTCATTGACTGGCCACCTAGCATTGAGCAGATAGTACAATAATGTCGTGCTATAGCTGAAATGCCATATGTATATGGCTGTGTAGATGGGACTCTCAGTAATTAATGAAAATGATTATATAGACAGCATTCGGTTGTGAGTGCAGTGAATGCTGTTAAGTTTCCCACTGTCATTGACTGGCTAACTAACATTGAGCAGATAGCACAAGAGTTTCATGCCTTAAAGTGTATGGCTGTATAGGGGACTCCCATAAACATTGATGCTCCAGTTGTAAATGAACATGATTTTGTAAACAGGTATGGAAACCATTACATTAACTGCATGGTAGTATGCAGGCCTGATTTGAAATTTTATTACACTACTGTGCATGATCCCCGAGTACTACAAAGTACTCGTACTCTGTCTCAATGCTTTGATAATGGATGGCGTCCAATTCCATATGCAATAATCCTGGGGGATTCTGGTTAACCACTGAAATAACGCCTAATACCCCTGCCTTGAGCAATGTGAATGAGCCAAGAATTATGTGTTTTAATAAAGCATATAAGTCAACATGACATGTAATTGAAAATTCCATTGAAATCTTAAAAGAAAAGTTTCCATGCCTGAACCATCTTAGAGTAAACCCTGTAAACCCTGTCTTCGCAGCTAACATTTTTAAATCTTGTGTTACAGTTTGTAATATAGCAAGAGATCCTCAGAAGCATTATAGATTGAATGTGAAACTCAGTGAAAATGAAAGAGAAAATTACGAGGCGCATTCCAAAACTAAGGTCCGGTGAACAATATTTAATGGATGGTAGGCCTGAATGACGTTTTATGCCTGCAGCGCTGTCTACCGACTCCTGAGGAACCTACCGAGTATTGGTGTGACGCAGTAGGCATTTGGAGTCGGTGAGAGTAGATCCCGCCAGTTGTGAAGTGCGTGGTGTGATTAGATTTTTGCTGGCAAAAGGATTGTCAGCTGCGGACATCCATCGAGAGTTATGCCTCGTGTATGGACCGGACATAGTGAGTGACAAACAGGTTCGACATTGGTGTCGAGAATTTCGAAATGGCCGCACAAATGTGCACGATGAACAGCGGAGTGGTAGGCCCAGTATTCGGACCGACGACATCGTTGAGCGGGGTGAATCAAAAACTTCGAAGTGATCAGCGTTTGACGATTAGTGGTCTGGCTGATGAACTCCAAAATGTTGCTCGAACCTCACTTTACAGAATTGTCCCTGAACAGCTGGGATATCCGAAACTTTGTGCGAGGTGGGTGCCAAAACTGCTCACTGGACAGCACAAAGACAGCGTAGTGCACAAGTTTTTTGGAGCGCTATAGACAAAATGGAGATAGTTTGTTTTCCCACGTTGTTACGGGCGATGAGACATTGATAGTGTAACACCAGCGCAGAATCGAAACAACAGTCAAAGCAGTGGCGCCGCTCCGGTTCATCCAAACCAAAAAGTGTAAGCAATCGTCGTACATGAATCGCTAAATGATGGCTACCGTGTTTTGGGACAAAAAGGGCGGATGGACCGTGGGTCAACAGTTATAGCTGACATGTACTGTGCAACGCTTACCAAACTGAAACTTGCGAAAAATCGATGCTGCGGGAAACTTGTCGGCATCATCCTCCTGCGCGACAATGCACGCCCGCACACTGCTGCCAAAACCAAAGAGAATATTCAAGAGTTTCATTGAGAACTCTGACCACCCTCCGTACAGTCCCGACCTGGTACCAAGCGACTATTTCCTCTTCTTGTATTTGAAACTGTGGCTGGGTGGACAATGATTTCAAACCGATGATGACTCAAGATGAACATTACCAAATGGTTCAAGTCCCAGGCGGCAGGCTTCTATGCCGAGGGGTTAAAAAAGCTGGTGCAGCATTACAGCAAGTGTATAGATGTGAATGGCGATTATGTGGAAAAGTAAAGTATATATGTAGGCACATATTACTGCCAATAAAAACCTTGTCTCATGAGCGATGTTATGATCAAACGGACCTCAGTTTGGGAATACACCTCGTATTATATAGGTTTTGATCAACCACTTCCAGCTGCACAAAGGCGTCTACAGCAACTCATTAACCATTTTGCTGAAATAAAAAAGTATTAATTAGATCATGCCTTGGTTGCAGTAGAATATCATTTGAGAGGAGAAGAAATAGAAACTTCTATTTCATTTTCCCTAAATAAAACCACACACACAATTTTTGAAACTTAAGTTAAAATATTTTTTTCAGTAACCACATTTTCATTATTATATAACACATAATATACTGTTCCTCTGCAATACTTGTACTGAAAACATTTTCCAGTCCCATTGTGAATTCAAATCTTTTAACCCCAACTCTTTTCTAAAGCAGTATAGCTTCTAGTTTGGTTTTATAGATCTGCATATGTAGCAGTTCTTTTTTAAGGGCTGCCTTTTTTTCCCTAACTCATCAGGCCCTACTTAGTTTGAAGTTGTTTCACTGAAAACTCATCTTCTATTCTCTGAAACTGCAATATCAGTTTTTCAAGTAAATAATACATCTGTAAAGCGATTGAAACTGAAAGACAACAAATTGGTTTACCTCTGTTTATAGGTCTGTAGAATGTATTATCATTAGTTACTGGTAGAGAATTCACTATAGCATCTTTATTTGCATTTTCTCGATTTTCTTTTTCCCATGTTTCACTTACTCCTAAACTAGTAACCACACAACAATCTTTCCCAGTAACTACACTATCCACCTCTGTCAGCCTGGCATTTTTACCACCATCAGTACCATTTTTCCCACATTATCCAGTTTGGCCTGAAGGGAAAATCATATATGAATTTGCATATGGTGGTTAATTTTATATAATTAAAATGTTATAATTAAAATGTATAAGATCTCATAAATTACTATTCACTGGTTTCTCAGATTTCCTATGTTATGTATTATTTCTACACATCACTACCTATTTAACAGGTATGAACTTAACCATTCTAGTGAGGTGCCTCTTATCCCATAGTTTTCTAATTTCTCTAATAGATTTTTAATGTCCACACAGTCGAAAGCTTTGGAGAGATCAAGAAAAATTGCTACCACTGTCTCCTTTCTGTCTATTGCTCTAACAATTCTTTGCTAATTTCCTGTATTGTAGATTCATTCTTTTGGAAGCCAAACTGATTTTCCGAAATTATATTCAATTTATTACAAAAACTCTGCAGCTGTTCTAAGAAACGGCCCTCCGTGACTTGAAAATACTGAACAGAGTGAACAGTTTTCCACTAGTTGTTTGGAGCCTTTCCTTTTGGAAATTTGTCTAAGTATTACTTGCTTAAATTTATTGGGAAACTTCTTGAGTTAAAACTCTCATTTATTATGTGAGGAAAGGTATTCACTATCTCATCTTTACAATATTTTATCATCTGATTTGAATATTTGCCCAACCCACTAGATTTTTTACATTTTAGTGTGTTTATCTGTTTAATGACCTGCTCCTTTGTAATTTCTCTCACTACCATGGAGTTACATACACTTTTTTCATTGTTTTTTTGGTAATTGCTTTTCTTTATTCCCATATTTGATACAAAATTTATATAATAATCATTAAATGCATTATGTATATTTATTGGGTCTAGGATTTGACAGTTATGTTTTACAATTCGTAAATTTTCTACCCATTTTTATGTGTTTTCTTTGTGTACATTGTTAACAATATTCCACGTCTTTTTTATTCTATGTTCAGCATTTTGTAATAGTCTTTTGTTGTGAAGCTGTTTTGCTTCATTGATCACTGTATTTAAAATAGTCTTATAGTTTTCTATATACATGTAAGACTCATTTAGTTTGTAAGCCTTTAAACTATTTAAGAATGTCATTCTTTTTGTGGATTTGTTTATCCCTTCTGTAGACCAATTTATCTGTTTATGCTTGTCACACACTACTTTGTGCAATGGTGCTGACTGCTCTAGGCACGTAGTTAAGGTATTCATAAAGAATTCAAATTTATCGTCTATTCTTTTAGCTTCATGCACATTTCTGAATACTCTTGTTTATGTTTGTCTTTTAATGATTTTAATTTAACTTTATTTATTATTCTTTTTACTTCTGTTACCAGTTTTAATTTTACTGTCAGTGTGTTTAATGGTTTACTCTGTAGTAATTGTCCAAATGGTCACTAAGCCCTCCCTTTGTTAGTGAGATATTGATATCTTCTCCCTTTACGTTGGTATAGCCGTGATCGATATAGGTTGATGTGTGTTGTGTTACTCTGGTTGGCCCTGTTTCTATTAGCTTCAAATTACGTCTTTCCATTAATTCTAATAAGAACTTTTTCTTTTTGCTTTCTGTTAACATATCTATAATTAGGTCTATTATTACAATGATTATTACAATTATTTTTTACAATGTCGCTTAGGCAAGTTTCAAGTTTTTGTAAGAAACTGTTTTTGTGAGCTGTTGGTGGACTGTAAATACCTAGTATGATAAGCTTTGTTATTTTTTAAAGTGATTTCGATTGCAGACAGCCCACAACTCATTTCCTCACAGTTCTCCTTGCAGTCAATTTGATTAAATTTTGTATCCTTCTGCGTGTATATTGCCACCCCTCCCCCAATTTTATGAGCTTCTCTATAGTAACTAGGGGCTAGAGCATAATTTTCATAGCAATTTGAATTAATTTAATTATCTTTTAACCCATGTTCTGAAAATACTATGATGCTCGGTTGTACAACAAGAATTGTTTGCTCGATTGCTGCTCTTTTGTTTTAATGTACTGGATGTTTTGATGAAAGACGCTAAAGCATTTTTGTTTATACCAATTTGCTTTACCCTGACCCTTGTCTGCTCTCTGTTTGCTGCCTGTACATACATTTATACAATTGTTTACCTTACCTGTATGTATTGGTATCCCCTGTGTGTTTTCTGCCTCTCCCCTTGATGATGGTTTCTCTGTGTTTGTTAAATCTTCACTGTGTACAGGATTTCTGGAGCTTTGACTTTCCACTGGTACAGCACCCACCATTTGCTTTACCAGTTTCCCTGGCATTTCTTGATGGTATCGCAGAATAGCACTTCGAATTTTGCAACTCCTCTTCTGTTTAGGTGTACACCAGCTTTGTCCTCGTCTCTTGTCCACCAATTTCCGTCCAGCATCATACACTTTCGTTTTAAACACAGCCAGTCCAACTCTTCGTGTATTCTCACTTTTTGTTTCATTTCGTCCCTTCTGCATAGTATTCCACTTATCGCGATTTTATTTGATTGACTAGGTCCGTGGTATCCCCCATAATTTCTTCTGCCATTACACCTCTCCGTATGTTATTACTCCCGACATGTATGGCCACAGCATCTTGTTTTATTTCATTTAGTTTTGCTTTTCTCAGTACACGGCCTAGCTCTTGCGCTGGAATTTTTTGATAACACCGCACCTCTAAACTGGCTTGTCTACATGTCTCCCCGGCAAATTTTAGGAATGAGTCCCCAAATACCATCACTTTGTTACCATTTTCGTTATTCGTTCTCTGCAGTTCTTTTTCCGACCGATTTCTCTTTTCCTCGTGGCTTCCGTCATTTTGATCACCCAGAACGCTGAATCAATTTGTTGTTTCGATTTCGTACCCACGTGGCTCTGTTGTTCTTGCAGATTTGTTTGGTTTGCTTCCGTAATAAGTGTACGATTCTTTCTCTTGGTGATGCTTTATTGCTTCCTTTCCCAATTTTTCATTTTCTTGTTTTAATTATGTAATTTCTTCCTGAGCTAGTTTTAAACCCTTGTTGAGTATGCCATGATGACTTGAAGCAGCACAATCATCTCGGCTTCACGCGACGCTATGTACCTACCGTTTGTTCGCGTTATAGATTCATTTCTATTTTTAGCAAATTCAAGATTTCCATTTGCGCTGCATTTATTTCCCTCACATACTTTTTCACCGATTTCTAAGCCAGTTCTTTCATTTAGCGCTTTTTCACTATTTTAACCTCTATATTCATAATTTTTTTGCATCCTGCTTCGCGTTACAACTCCACATGCCGTCATTGTTTCTTTATATGTATGACTGTGTCATAACATTTTTTCAATTCATGCTCTTAGTACACAGAGTTTCTTGGTGGAGAAGACAATGAATAGGAATATACTCGATATGTTCATATCACTGAATTTTAATTAAATCTCCCAATAAAACCTTTCTTTTCGCCGCACCATCCATCGTGACTGATATTTGCCTGTCCCTTTGCCTCTTTACATTCTACAGTGAAATCAAAAATGCATTGCCCTTTTGTGGTTCCATGCGTTGGTAGAAGGTCAAATTCCTCTGATTTGCAGCTGATGGTTTATTCCTGGAATATATACAACCATTTTTGCTGTGTCACTGATGTTGCTCTCGTCCAACGCAAACCACAGAAAATTGCCACATTCCTTTATAAGTTGCAGTTTCAAGTCACAGCAAGTTCCTGAGCCCATTGGCTACAGAATGTTTTACAGGCTGATTGTTGCACATCTCTCGATTCTCCAAGTTGAAGATAATGGAGGAAATTAAACACAGTTATGGTTGTTGCATATATATCAGAATGATAATATTTAATAGCATTTAGCAAATTAAATTAAGTACTACGAGTTTGCTCTGGCCTAAAGTACCACTATCCGATTCCTCAGTTGCTAAGTTCTCGACAAAAATAAAGAAAAGCAAAGAAACAGCTGCCTGACCACCACTGACTTCTCATCTACCTACATGCCTATGTGGGTTGAAAACATTACTTTTCAAAAATACTAATGCGCTGAAAATATTCTAACATTTTCAGTGAGCTGATTTAAATCTTGCAGATCTGCAACTCATTGACGCGATTAAAATCTTAAAGATATTGTTAATAAAAACGCATGCTTAAGTTACCTTTTAGAATACCTAATTATAATTTATGAAATCATTTCCCAAATAACTGATAATTTGTGAATATAATAATTAATTATTTGCATTAAACCTCTTGAGTGTAGTTAAATTTGAGTACCTGCTTCAGAGGAGTTGGCAAAGAAGTCATGAACAATCTGTATTCTATCAGTAGCCAATTTTAACCAGATTATGATAGTCTTTAGATATACTGCTGTACAAAATTTGAAGTATGCGTGTCAAATAGTGTTTTAGTTGTAAATTTTTAATTGACTTTAAAAATATCTGTGTAAAAAAATACTCCTTGCGTCGCAAATTTTGAAATGTTTGACATGAAAGTTGGTACTCTGATATTTCATACATGCAATTCATTAATGCACTGGATTATAATTTTATACTAGTATTTCACATATGGTAAACTGCGATCATTTACAGATTTAAATTCTTCTACAAATTTCATCGGCATTTGAATGTGAAAATTTGTAATGTTACTAAACAGATATAAAAATCCACGAATTTTAGATGCTTATATAAATAGGAGCATATCCTGCAATTTTCAAAAGAATCAAGATATATGTTGCAAGGAGTATTTTATAGGTATGAAAATGCTGAGAGAAAAGAAAGCGTGAAAAATAGCATTAAGGTTTTAGAACATCGTAACCTCATTAGAATTACTTTGCAGCATAGGTTTCATCAGGCCTTTAAAGATGGCACTAGCATAACATCAGTTGCACATTTCAATAGACTAAAGGTGAACAATTTTTGAACTTGAAATCCAAATCATTGATTTGTTTGCGACAAAATCGGCCAAATCTCGCCCCTAAAAAAAAATGGATATTTTTAAATAAGTAATAATTTTATTCTAATTGCGGTTCTAGGTTCTTAGCTTGATCAGATTCAACCAATTTAGCAGTTCATAATGTGTATGTTTCAATTACTAGGGAAACTGTCAATTGCCACTGCAATTGGTGACAGTAATAATGTGAATGTCAAAATAATATCAATTTAAATAAAGTCACTTTAAAGATTAGACATTTCTTCTCGCAAGCATAGAAACTTTTGTATATTTGTGATATACATACTAGAATACATTTCATAGCAGCATAATTTTTCTATGTATTTACTACTCGTAATCTAACTCCTTAATTAAATGTTTCTACGACTTTCTTGTACTTATGTCCATGTCTGTATGTCATATTTTTTATGACTACATACTGATTGCATACTGGGCACTGTATAGTACTGCCAACAACTTTGCATAGGAATTGTTTTTCCCATTCAGATTTAAAATACCTACGTGGAATAAGCAAGTCCGGGTGACTCATTCTTGCAGTCTCCAACGCAGACATTGCTCTGTGTGTATCACGCGAAAACCTGCACTAAACTGGTTTTTAACGTATTGGCACGCCATGCACTGGGCACGGCAAGTGGGCCCCTGCAGTGCATATGACACTTAGGGCCATGATTGACACCATTGCAGTATAGGATAATAGTTATCTCCAGGCTCTTAGGTCTAGAGAATTTCCCTCTTTTTGACAGCATGTTGCGAAACAGAGAAATATCTCCACATCATTGAATGTTATCCCATTTCATAAAATGATTCTTTTTCCAGATATTTCCAAATTTTTACACCTAGTCTTGTCGTAAATACTTTTACAAACGTTGAGCTGTACTGTACAGCCGGTTTTTATTGCGATTGTTTCCTTTCCCTGTCATCAGTCACCCTTGGCATTGACAGTCCAGGTATATAAGTGAGAAGTTGTTTTTCTAAAGTGTTTGTGATGGAGTATGGAGAATATAAGACCCGTGTTGCTATAATGGCCCTTCACAAGATAGGGGAATGTACATATGATATTTTAGAGACATTGACAATTAGTAGAATGTTACTGTATTGCACTATCAAGGGATTTCTCGAGACTGCGAATGGACAGGAAGACCACACACCGTTACTACTCCAGCACATGTGAAAGCAGTGGCGCAGGAATACAGTGCGGAGACAACAATGGCTTGTGAGCTAAATGTCTTGGGCGGGGGGGGGAGTACTGCGTGTTATGTGGTGTCCTTGGGTTGAAAGCTTACAGGCGCAGCACAGGACACTTTCTCACAGCCCAGCTGAAGATGCAGAGGAAGCTAAAATCAAAACTCCTCACGCAGAGGTGCGGTCGAAATGGGCACAGGACAATTCTTTTTACAGGCGAAAAGATGTTCACTCTTGAAGAATCTTTTAATGTCCAAAATAACAAGGTGTATGCCTCATCTCGTGAAGCCCGTAGAAGAGCTCTGCGTACCCAGAGAATTCATAATCCTGCTTCAATAATGGTTTAGAGGGATGTGAGCTATTCTGGCACCATTGAGCTCCATTTCTGCGAGCAAAGGGTGAAAACATAAGCGAAGGTCTACAGTGAGACATTGTTAAAGCCAGTAGTAAAGCCTTAAGCAACACATTCTTTAAAAATCAAGAATGGAGTTCCCAGTAAGATTCAGTGCCAGCACACAAAGTCAAGACCACCCAGGAGTGACTTCAAGCCTATGTTCCCGACTTCGTATCTCCAGATAATTCGCCTTCCTCCAGCCCGGACCTCAATTCCTTGGAACACCGAGTGTGGTCAGCAAGAAGAGAGACCCTGGTATTGACAGCCTGAAGCGCTTCCTGGTGAAAGTGTATGTGCTCCATAGATGACTGGGCTAAGATACTTGCCACCTTGTAAAGGCAAACGGCGATCATTTTGAGAAATTGTTGGTGCTTTGCATTCACAATAAATGTAAATAAATATATTACAAGGAGAATAAAATATCTTTAAGTATATTTATATTTTCCTTTAAAAACCTTGTAACAGTGTTTACGACAATAGTAGGTGTGTTCAATATACAGGTGAAAGTATTGCATATTTTAAACTTGTAGTACAATTAAGTGGATTTTACGGTTCTTTATATAAAACAAATTGCCCAGTGGTAAATGATGGGGAAAAAAATGAAGCATTACTTAATGGATGTTTTAAAACAAAACTGATTAATGTATTTATGAGTAATGGTTTAGTTTTCATAATAAGCAATAAAATGTAACTTTACACGTCTTGAACCTTATTAACATTTTATGACTTAACCCTTTCAGTACACCATTTACTGAACATGATAAGTTTGACACTCAGGATGTAGAACAATTTCACGTTTTTCACATTTGAACAGTGTTCTGGTCCACAATACTTGCATCTTGAATTTGGCTGCTTACTTCTGACCAACCAATAATCCATGCCATCATATTTCATGGCACTGTGAACCTTGAATTTAAGGTCCAGTAATTTTCCTGGGAATTCTGTTGCTAGAAGTATTTGGAGGGAAAGATCCGTTGTGAAGTTCAGAGGAGTGTTATCCTGTACAACCGCCATGCATTCAGAGCCCATTTGAAGAAATACCACTGCCAATTCTCTGGCCTTATCTTTACATGTTATGCAGCTGTATACCTGTCATGTGCATCAACACCTCACATATGTTTATTATAATCAGCAATCCGTGGTAGTTGTACTTTTATTTTCCTTTTTTTCTGTCTGCTCCAATAGGCTGAGTTACTTTCATCATGGCTGACAGCTTTGTTGTCATTCCATCTGACAAGCATAATATCGTCTGTAAGTATTTTATGAAATGAACACCTTTGTCTTTTCAAGCTCTTTTTTCGTGTCGCAAATGGGATGCCATTCATTCTGTTCTAATGGGGCGTATAGCTTCTATGCCTCTGCTTGAAAGTTCCTGCATTGGTGGAAGAGAGGTAAAGAAATGGTCAAAAAAAAATCTGATGTGTTACACTCACATGACTTTCTCTATACTTGTACAAACTATTTTTACAAACGCTTATTCTCCATCTACTTCATGTTAATCGAGATAAACATTTGCAGACTCTTATCTTATTGCTAATTTTCTTGTAGATGTAAGGGGAATATATATTTACAAGGGCAATATAGAAATACAGTAGCCTTTAAGCACATACATATCTCTTAATAGCTGGTTGCTAGGTGCAGCACTATTTCCTTTGCCACAGATTAATACTCTTTGCATATCCAAGACAAAATAATGAATAACAAAATCCCATTTGAGAAAATAAGTATTGAAAAATTTAAGGGAATAACAAGCAATATCTCAAAAATGGTTCACTCAACAACAAAAATGTATATGACACAAATTGTGTATTTTAACGCGATCTACATCTTTTGTGTAGTAAAATGTTGTCTATCTCTTATGGTTTACCAGTTATGCAAAAGTCGTTCACAATGAAGAATAATTTTGGAGACATTCCCAGAAAATTCAAGATATACATTTTATTTGTCATGAAAATATCTTAAACATATGATATTTTAATCAAAATCGTTAGAGCCATTTTTGAGAAAATTAAAATTTTCGAAAAATCTTCCATGTAAAGGGTACTCTGGGGTGGGGGGGATTTTCTTGAAAACCTTCGTGTCGCATGTCTTGAAGATACTGAACCTAAATACCAAGTTTGGTGTTTATCCGACTGTTCGTTTCTGAGTTATGCTGTTCACAGACAGACACACACACAGACACACACACGGACATGTTTCCAAAAATGCTTTTTTTGGATTCAGGGGGTCTCAAAACATGTATTTCCGGTGAAATCTCGGTATCGAATTTTTTTGTGGAATACAATACTTCCCCTACTTACTATATGTAGTAGAGAAAGTAATACATTATTGGCTTTTTCAAGTAATCCCTGACTGCATCATACCTAGGCCATTTCCGCTGATAGGTGGCTTGGCATTTGAACCACAGTATGGCTCACTGGAACACAAGGATGACAATTTAAAGCCAAAATTCACGCGCTTCCCCTTATGAATTGCTTGCTCCGATGTCTTCCAATGTTGGGAATCAAAAGTTTCACCTATTGACAAATTTGGAGGCACTCGCAAATTTTAAATTATTTATTGATCATATCAAAGAGCGGGCAAATCTTTAAAAATGGCTTTTTATTTATTTGTGTGTACTCAGCAAGATACAGTCATCCAATAATGTATAAGCAACTTAAAGTTAGTCGCCTCATAGCACTGGATGTCAACTAATTATGCATATCCTGTGAAGTGCTGCAATATAAGTGACGATGTGGTACATTGTTGTATCCTGATAGCCAACTACGCTTTCTCTTGTCAACATGTCATTAGAAAGGTTGCATAACACTTACTATTGCCTATGAGGAGATCTATTAATTCCATTGAAAATATTTGGAAAAGTTGGTTTGAAGCCGTTTTCAAATATCCTTTGATGAAGTCTGCAGACTTTGGAGTAAGACAAATATGAAGGAATTTCACTTCCAACATTGCTTTCATTTTTACAGCATTTTCTCTTTTTGTTTGAGACAGCAAAATGTTTAGATTTCAGTTTTACTGTATTTACTCGTGATGCTGAGTATAGGGGGACTTGAGCCCAGAAAAATTGGTAATACATGGGGAAAGATAGGGCGCTAGGCTAGCCGGGGTTGAGGGCCAGAAAATGTTAATACAGGGGAGAGTTAGGGAAATCGAGGACAGGTGCTAGAGGGGCTACGCGTCAAAGCTGTTTGAGTTTGGTTCGGTGGCCAGTTTAGCATTCATAGAAGATGGAGGAAAGGAAGTATGCGCTCATGCACATCCGTTGTCTGGAATGATGTATAACTTAGAGCTTTCTTCAACAAATGTATGTAAGAGGGTCTCAATACAAGTTTAAGTTTTTTTATGGATGCTCTTTAACTGCTGTGGTCCTTAGCATCCAATTCTATATTGGGCGTGAAAGACCGGTAATTTCGCTCAGGGACCTCTGTATCAGGCTTGGGGTTCTTTTACGTGCCATAAATCTATGACACGGGTCCACCAGCTTTACTTCCCATCCAAAGGAAGCCCCATGCTAAGGATTTTTACGCCCGAAAAAAATCCATTGCCCTCCGCTGCGTTTGAACCCGTGACTTCGGGAACTAGAGGCTAGCACGGTAACCACTACACCACGGAAGACGACGTCTCAATCCAAGGCTACTCTATACCAGGGTATTTTCCATTTTACACTGATTTGCTGAGTTGCGTTACTTGATCTTGAAGTCTGAGCACCCAACATAACAAATCTTGGCTTCTCCATTTTCGATGTCATTCCAACATTCCAGGTGAATGATTTAGTTTGCGGCACAGCCGGTTGAGTATGCAGATCCATTATAGGCGAGGTGTAGTGTCTTCTGCAACTTGACAATCTTGAGGATTTCAACGTTTTCACCACCAGAAGGGCGAATCACAGGCATTCACCACTCGATTTGCACAATTTAGCGTTAGCATTCTCTTCCACCTGGGTGCTAGAGTGCTGTTTTTAGACTCCTTGGATCGAATCAGCACTATTTCAAGCTTGCTATTGAGTATGATTTCCTTGTGGTCGTCTGCAAATCCCAGAAGCATCGACAGCGGCACTACAGCATTGAAGGCTCCGTTTGCTACATGTACAATGTCCACGTCTTCTGCAAGATAGCAGCATTCAGCAAGCGAACAGATTCCATGGGGTTGAGCGCAGCATAATTGGGCTGATTCTGCAGGAAGTTCAGTTAGTATCGTAGGTATTTAGCATAATTCAGGTAGTATCAGAGGTATTTTGGGTAATTTAGGGCAGTGGTTCAGGTGGTATCACAGGTATTTACGATAATCAAGAGATTAATGTAATACTTTATAAACATTTCTTATCCAGTGTTACAGTACATTTATATACCTTTAAAGTCTTTTTCTCTAAATCTTATAAACTTCTATCTGTTAGCATGTGAGATGGAGAGAGAGGAACTGTGTTTAGGGTATATAAAAGTAGTCTAAACTAACCGATCAGCATGTTTGATGAGATATTATAACGCTTTATTTGACTTAATTGTTTTATATGGTTACACTTTTGTCTAAGTGTACTAGCTTTATGAGTTAACCATTGCTTCATTAGATAAGGATTGTAAGGGTAGACCTCTCTCCTCTTCCATTTGGCTTGCGACCAGCACTAGAATTGCGCTTAAATTCTCCCAGCACCTTTTTGTTTTGAGTGGAGTGGCATATCTATATGGTTGGCAGAGTAATCAACTGTATCTTGATGCTCATGAAAACGTAGCTTGTCCTGGTGCACATCATAAGATGTCACCTGATGAATGAATGAATCAGTGTGCATGTACATAAGCATCAGGTTTTTAGCTCCATAATATGGCAACAACACATCATAATTTAATATTATAACACACTCGTATAAATGACTAGAAGAACACTGGTGTCATCTGCAAATACATATATACCAGCAATGTGTTTAATGTACAACTGGAGATCATTTATGTAAATTAAAAATAACGGAGGTCCCAATATTAATCCTTGGGAAACTCCTTATTTTATTAATTTTCATTCTGAAGTGTTGTTATGGTACTGATTGATGATGTTAATTTCTACCCTTTGTTTTCTATCTCTTAGATGGCAGATAAACCCGTTTAAATTTTCATTTTTTATTCCATGGTACTGTAGTTTTGCTACCAAAATCTGGTGATTTATGCAGTGAAATGTCTTTCCTAGGTCACAAAAGATATTTCCCACATGCAAATTTTCATTTAATGCTGTTAACACTTCATGCATAAGTTTGTAAGTTGCATTATTTGTTGATATTGCTTTTCTAAAGCCGAACTGTTCGCTGATAAGTAGATTGTTATTTTCCATGTAATTATACAGTCTGTTAAGCCGCTTGTACACAATCAAATATTTGTCAAACTCAATACTTTAGAAGACTTTTCAAGAGTTGTCACAACTTCACAACTTTTCTTGTCAAATTGTTCCCAATGCTTTTAATGTCTTTGAAAGTCTTGAAAGAAAATAAAGACATGCTCTAAACGGTCAAAAATTTCACAATGATTTAATGGCTTTGGCCAATGAAATGCGAATATTCACAGTGTGTCATGGAATCTGCAACATGGCTGAAAGTGAAAAGTAAACAGAAATGGCTACCGGGCCAAGGTATGTCGTATGCGAAATGATTAGATTATACATAAGCTGGACATGTCTGTACATCAACAGCTCCGTGGATTATCACAAGATGGAGCAGATGAAGTCGATTATGAAGAAATAATTGCCATGCAGTTTCCTGATCTAAGTATACATTAATGCAATGTTATATACTGTGGTTAACCTGTTGATTGGTGTTATTTTATTGTATTCCACACTCATAATGTGATTTCATTGGATATAATACGTGAAAGTACTGCATAATATTAATAAAGAGCAATTTTCATTGTGAATTGTTATACTGCGACGCAAATGCTAAATTGCTTTGTGCGTGATAAATTATCCATTGTGTTCTGAAGGATTTAAGTTTGGCGAAGAGAACTTGTAAATACACATCTTTGACATTGTCAAGTCTTGCCAAGTCTTTTCCAATCTTGTCACATATTGAAAAATATTTCACAATTTTTCTTGTAAACTCTTGAATTGAAAAAAAAAAGTTTGATCGTGTACAAGGGGCCCTAAACATTACATTCTAGAATACTGACAAGAGAGATATCGGTCTATAATTTGAAATATTGTCCGGTTTGCATCTTTTGAAGAGGAGTTTGACAGTTGAGTATTTCATTCTATCAGGAAATATTCCAGCCTTTAATGATTTGTAGCATAAATAGCTAAGAAGAGTGCTTATTTGGCTTGAATATCCTTTTAGGACTTTCTTTGTTATTTCGGCTTAACCAGAAGAATTTTTGATCTTAAGAGAATTTATTATACTATATCAGATGGTGGCATCATATTTCTTATCTGACCCTTGCAATCATCACTAATTAAGAACAGCTTCTTGACTCTGTCATTTATTTCACTGTTGAGATATTCATAAAGGAATTAAGTAAAGCCATTCATGCCTTTATGATGAATTTCTTTGTGGTAAACATACATCTTTCAAGAATTGTCTTTAGATTTGTAATGTAAACCACATTGCCAGTCAGTCTACGATAGTAAAACAAATGTCTTGGGCTGGACATTTTGACAACTGAACACACATTATGAAATCAAAACAGAACCCAGCAATAGAATCTCAGATTGACATTTGCTTCGAACTTTGTGGTACATTTTTTACTTTTCCTCTTATGCATAATGAACTTAGCAATAGCAGAACATCAAGCTGTTTCATTTAAGGCTTTTAATTTTTGAGTTGAGTGCAGTAATGCAATTGTCTACTGGAGGTCTTACAAATTAAACTGTTTTGAAAATTTGGTTGTAGAACCAGGAGTTAACTTTACTTCCTTATGTTTTCCTTGAAACAAAAGTTGATGCATTTTCTTTATTGTTAAGTCACCGAGGGGCAAGTAGTGTCTTTGGGCGAAATGATTTGATGTGTTCTTCAATGAACCTACAAGTTTTCACAGGAATAGCAAGTTTTGATGGGGCTCACCCTCTTTAATCTATAGGTACCTTATTAACTTTAAAAAGATTACAGATTCTTCTGACACCATCTGGAGTAACTCCATGTAATTGTAAAATGTAATGTAACTTTATTACAAAATGCAGCCTTACAAACCTTTAATAAGGAACCTGATACTTTTACATGATGGCAAAAAAATATGGAAAGTTTATCACACATGGCCTCTTTGTTCTTGATTGTGTGCCTGTTTACACATTCCATATTGATATGGTTCTGGAAATGAATATCCTGTGTGGTTTTTTTTATTCCAGGTCCCAAAACAAGGAAAGTATTGTAATTCTTTCCATCTCAGAAATCCTTGCATAACATTTCTTTGCACACCTAGAGAACATAAGACCCTATATTAGCTTATTACTTATGATGTTTAATCTATCAATAATAATAATAATAATAATAATAATAATAATAATAATAATAATAATAATAATAATAATAGTAGTAAACCTCTTGCAATCTGCACCAATCTAAACTTTAGGTACAAGTTTTTCACTATGGCTAGTGTAGGATTGTCTACATAAACATGCGTTTTTGATTAAATTTCTACTATATATTGTTCATCATTTCTACTTGTTATTTGATTTAGTCCATTCATTTCACTTGAATTAGACATTTTACTTGCAACCTTTAGCTTACAAAACAAGCACAAACATATTGCTTTTGCAGTGCTGTCGGTCCATGTGTACCAAAAGTTTGATGTAAAAATCACATAAATGCATAATTGAGAGAATTCCAATAATAAACCAGATATTCAATATGTAATTCAATATTTGTTAGTTGTAGATGTGGATATTTACGCTAAAGCATTTGTTCACAATGAAGAGTAGCAATTTATAAAAAAGCATTTTTTCTAAAAATGTCACTTAAAGGTTTTTACAATAAACGAGTCAATTGAGGAATGACCCTCATATTTTATCAAGCTTTTAAAAACATCCTTTAAAGCAACTGTTGGGATGATTAAAGAGAGTAGAATTTCTAAGAATGTAAATCAAACTTAATGAGATAGTTTTTATTTTCTTTCTATTCATGTGAAATATTTACTGCATTTATTACGTTTTACTTTCTCTGCAACATACTAATAAAAGGTGGAATAATATTGTATTCCACCAAAAAATTAGACATCAGGATTTCATCAGAGGTCCTCCGAAACCCCCACCCCTAAAAATAAATTTTATTTACAGAAAGATCAGTTCGTAATCATCTATCTCTGTGTATGTGAACAGTATAACTCGAAAATGAAATCTGAGACAAATACCAAATTTGGTTGTCTAAGTTCAGTATTTTTCAAAGATATGACAGGAAGATTTTCAAGAAAATCCCCCCTGCCCACCACCGCTAACTCTACATGGAAGATATTTTGGCCATAATGATTCTGATTAAGGCACCAAATGTTTAAGATACTTGCATGACTAATAAACAAAATATAATTTATATGCCTATTCCAACACATCCTCTTTATTTTAAATGAATCCAGTATAACTGTTAAACCATGAAAGGTAGCATGAGACATAACAGCAATGAGAGATATAATAAAAAAGCTTGCTTCAATAATGCCATTCTTGTGAAAAAGGCTGTGTTTGTTTTTGTAAAATTTGATGAGTAAAATGAACAACAGATGGACTAATGGCTCTTTTCTCCAAAGTTGCTATTTATATGCTGATTGAAAAATGACAGTTTTGGACAATGGTGCTTTTGTAGAAAACATCCCAGTTCTTCTTGCACCCTCCTGAAGGTTCATAGTATTTAATAATAATAATAATAATAATAATAATAATAATAATAATAATAATAATAATAATAATAATAATTCTTTATTGCTTGTGTACTTGGAGATACAGGTTAAAAGCATGGTCAAGACAACATTAACACTACGGTTTCCAAAATTTCCTTCACATTCCCACAATACAGTTATCTTATCTTTAAGTGTGCATAATTTGTAAAACAAAGGAACAGCTTCTTCTTCTAAGGCAGTAATTGGGGTAAACTTGGAATCATTAACGCTAACAAGTAAATTTTAACATTCAATAATTAAATAGTTTTATGCAGCATTTTTCAAGAAATGGCATGAAAGTATTCTGTTATGTGTATTTGCAAAACGTTTTAGCTTTGTCATATGTGTAAAGTTGTAATTGTGCTTTGTGTTAAAACAACATAATGAAACTTTATATGGGTTTGTACAATGTTGAAGAAAATTTATGTTTGTTCATTGAATTTATAGGTGGTGAGTGCAGGTGATGAAAACATGGGCCCTAGTGGTGTGAGAGTTACTCTCCGTCGTCAAGGTAGTGAAGATATCGTACATGAAGGGCTTACAGGAGAGGGAGGCACCTTTCAGTTTACTCCAGTTCCACCTGGATTTTACATTATTAGGGCATCACATCTTAGATGGAGGTTGCACAAAGATTCTACATCTATCCATTTAAGCAAAAATAATGCTGCAGTATCTCCTGGCAGTCTAGTTATAGCAGGATATGATGTATCGGGATCTGTCACAAGTGATGCTGAGCCAATCAAGGGCGTCAGCTTTGTTCTTTTCTCTGCACAGGTTTGTTGTTTTTCACTTACTTTCATATCAGTCTAATTTTGTAAAGACTTTTGTGTGTTACTTTTTTTTTTCTCTTTTAAAGTAGAACTGTATGTTTAACATATGCATGGTATGTAATATTTATGATGTAGAAGATATGAGAATGTAAAACTTTGCAGTTTATCTTCTGTTTTTATCTTCTGTTTTGTAAACTTCTAGACTTGTGCCTGTACAGTTTTTTTAACATATGACTTCTAGGCTTTTATGGTTTTATGTTTTGACCTCAGGCTTGTATAGTATTTTAGCTTCCTATATGACTTTTAGGTTTTAATGGTTTTAAGCTTTGACTTCGGGCCCTAATGACCTAGTTGTTGACGGGCCCTTAATCCCCACTCACTCACGATTTACATTCACGAAACTTATATTTAAATTAAAGCTCCCACACATAGAAAAGTATTATTCTATAAAAATCTATGCATAAACAAACTGTAATTTTTTACTACAATAGCTTTTCATCTATAATGATGAAAAAGTTAAAAACAGTTTGGCTATTTATCTTTTAATGGATTTCATTTTTATTCCACAAGTATTTATTTTTATTTACAGATTGTTTTTATTGTAAGCTACTTATTTTTAAATGTGTCTTGCATCTGTGATAATTTCACGCCTGGTGCCCATTCTGTTGGAGTTATCTTCCGAGCTTTAGTGCCGTAGTTGAGGGTTAAAATTTTGATCTCAGGCTTCACAGAATCCTGTAATGTAGAGTTGGCACTTGAAACATTAGCATCAATAGAATTTTTCACTTACTTGAAAATGTTTCAGAGACAGCTTATTATCTTCAGAAACTGTGCGACTGTTATGAGTTGTTTGTTGTGGTTGAGAGCTAGCTGTTGGTAGCCTCTTGATGTAGAGCAGGGTTGCCAAACTTTTCATCACGGGACCACATTGAACGTCAGGAAATGAATCGGGGGGCAAAGTCACATCAGTTTTAGATAGGGACTATAAATTCACAGGCATGAGGCGAACAGTTTTTAAAGACAGTATGTTGTTCAACTACAAATCTACACTTACATATTAATAAGTGATGCAATGAAATAATTAAATGATCAGTCCTTCATTCATAGTCTCATTACAATGTAACACGCATGTGCGCGTACACACACATACATAATTACATGCAGTATTTTTTACGGTAATGACAGTTCATATTCAATGAGAAGAATGAAACTGACTTTTCTGTGTTATAATTGCAGACATTTTTGGTTCTAATTTTGTTCTGCCTATCAAAACAGACTTAAAATGTTCATCAGTTATAGCAGACCTATATTTTGATTTCACATATTGCATTTTTAAAACCATCTTTCCAATATGAGATCCCCTAGGGGCCTGCAACTGCAGGTACAGGTTTGGCGCACCCGGAGTACCGAGTCACCCTGGCTTCCTGGGTGTGGGTTCCTCTTTGTGGTGAGGGAGTCAGTCAAAACGCCCATCCACGTGTCGGCCGTGTGTGGAGACCCTGGTTTGTTGAGGGATGTGCATCTGAGCCTGGTTTGTTCTGTCTACATGTTTTGGGTTGGATGCACGTTTTCGCTTTGGTTTCTGCTTCACCTAAACGGGAGACTGGAAGCTAACCCACCACTAACCAATCGGCCAGGACTAGGTTTTCAACAGAACTCCAGGGTGAGTGGGATGGCGCACCTGGTTTATCCCCTGTGTAGCCTTATCATCCCAGTGGGATCTTGTTGGGCTCCGTGGTGAGTGGGGAGCACTGGGGGATGAAATTAATATAGTATTTTCATGGCTAACATAACCCCCCAAAAACGACACATTCAGGACGACAAAGAGGTACATCCGCTCGTTACCTGTTGATTACCCGGTTCGAAGAGGCTCAGTCCTTTCTGAAGGTCAATCAAGTTTATCATTTAGTCGGATCTTAGAACAGGTCTCTTCTTGGAATCTACAGTGTTGCACAGTTTGACAAGTTGCTAAAGGCTAAATTCCTTCACAGATATCCAATCCGTGTCGAGAAACACCACACCCTAAACTCCTCAAAGGGTGTCGTTAACACCCACTTGTTAGATGGTATGCCAGAGGAAGAGATCCGGGTTACCTGTCGGACCGGGTGTAACATCTCTATCGTGTGCGAGCAAAGCGTGATGATGTCCAGGTATAAATTGGCATAATTTTATTTTTTAAACTTTTTCTGTAATAATAGTAGTTTATAATGAACACAAAATAAAGGGTTTTCCTTCTAACTTCATGAAGTACATAGAAGATTAATATATGTAAGCAATATGAAAGATAGTTGAACTAATTTTATATGAAGAGAACTACAAAAACATAACATTAAAAAAAAAAAAAACATGACATTAAAAAAAAAAACCTGTATGTGTTAATAGTGAAAACTATTAGGAAATCTGTGTGAATAATTTGCACAACCTTGATAAATATCCACGTAGACCACAAATTACCGTTGAACTCTCACCCTCAGTTGTTGTAACTGGGGGACACAAGGAGGACTGATGCATTCTATACCTTTTGGTCTCACGTTCTGCCTCTCATCATCATCACTTTTTCTTGCCCAAAATAACGTCTCGCTGTAATTTTTATTCTTCCCTTGCCAGCCTTATTTGAGTGCAGAATGCTCACACATAGGTCTATGTCCATCAGTGCTTGATCCTTTTCAGTTTCTTTTGTCTTTTTTCTTTCATTTTAATCTGCAGCTGGTGGTTTGGTATAACACCATCTCCAGCACATAGGTAGCCATGTTGGTTTGCAACACTGTTCAACTGCAGACCCATGGAGGGGCCATTGCATTAGCTGCTAACTGCCAATGGTGATTAAACTCCTCAGTCAATATATCAGAAGGTGTGACTCCAGGTGACATTGGTATATATAGGCCACTCACTCTAGCCAGGGTAATGCCTGAAGAGCCCGAGGTGGTAGAGGACATTGCCCGTCATATAGACATCTTTTTCTAACACATAGAACAGGTGATGACGAGTATTTGACAAGGAAGTAACACCACTGCTGTGTGGTTGTTACTTAGTAATTACACGTACTTAAGGGGACCAGTTGTTTTAAAAGCGAACTCGTTTATTATACAGATAGGCTTTCATGGAATGGAATTACTGGATCTGTAAATTCATGCACACATTTGGAGAATGGAGAGCACTACAAATAAGCAGACAAAGAGACTGTAGTTACTCCACAGATAGGATTTGATTTCAGGTTAGGTTATGTATAATAAATAAACCTTACAGTAGAACCACAAAGTTCTGGTTTCTTTATTTCCATGATGCTTTTTAACTAGTGTTGCTGTAACACCTCTCGTGAGAAAAGCATCTTGAACATTCCGTTCTTCTGGTAGTTGAATGTTGTAATAAAGAATTTATATATTTACGTCTGCATCTGTGAAAATATATAAATTATTAGATAAGAAATATTTTACAGCTTATTTTATAATATAGATGCACAAGTATGTGAAAGTCACCTGAAATTAACTGTAAATTATCTAATAAAACTTGCGAATATTTCTTACCTCTTTCTGGAACAGTTTTGGCCATTATATTTACCAGTTGTCGTAATTTTTTTTTTAATTCCATTTAATACAAAACCAACAACATGCTTAGAAAATGCATCACCAGCAAACAAACACAAGCAGACACACACAACCGAACAAGAATATGCAAACTCAAATGCTAAGATTGCTCAAACTATTGGCCAAGCAGGAAGAGAATTCAACATAGGATATGAAGTACATATAACTACTACACATTATATGGGGTTGGGGAAGAAATTAAACATCACGGAACTATTTAAAATTTACAGGACCCCCCCCCCCCTCTACAAAAAAATGTACAGGATCCATACTGAATTTAAAATAGAGAGTTGAGGGTTGTTACACTACATCACTATGATAATCTTACTTGAACGCGTTTCGGGAGACGGCTTGTCCCCATCGTCAGCATTCTCTCTCAACTCTCTATTTTAAATTATGACACATCACTGTTACAAGCTTCTAAATCTTCAAAAATTGAGTCCATACTGAATGTCCATCTCAGCTTCAAATCCCACAGTCTATTTTTATTTTATACCATAATATCCCCTCCACCACAACGTAACTACCATAAAATGAGTCCAAGATCTGATTTGACCAGGAACTGCTAAAAATGCGGATAACCCTGCAAAATAGCCATCCAGGCTTTACCAAAGGTAACTAACAATGTGCTTATGTAAAGTTTGTTTCTCTAGTGCTTTTTTTGTGAAACGTGACAAGCAAGTTGCAGATAAGTTATTACCAAAAAGTGTGCTGTAGCTCAGAATCACATTTGGCAGCTGACCAGTTGCATATGCATAAACTTGTGCTATACATGTAATGTAATCATTTAGTGCAACATTTCTTTACATGTGGCAATTTTCAAGTGTCACTGGCCACAGCAAAGACAACTTAAAATTGTGTGCTGTGATAGGCAACACATACTTCTGTTAATAGCTATGAAATGTTGATGTTTTAATAATCGGTAAACCCATCACTAACTGAAATTAATTGTGCTGATGAACCTTGGACAAGTATATTCAACCATCATTTCTGTCATTAGCTTGGTGTATACAATTTGCAAGAAACTGACACACTGTCACTTTACAGCCAAGTGGTATTACCAGAGAAGTATACGGATGTGATAAAAGTCCATTGGCTGGATTTAAGATGAGTGGTGCACTGTGCCATGTGAGTTCGGATGAGCAAGGACATTTTGTATTCCCTACTGTACCTCCAGGCCGCTATAGAGTTATTCCTCACTACAAGGGACCGCACAGCATAAAGTTTGATGTTAGACCAGCCCAAGTAGAGTTCACTGTTGCTCATCAATCTTTTGTAATTGAGACAGAATTTAAGGTAAGTCAAATAACTTATTATTTAATACCATTCATTCAAGTAGTACATAAAAAGCACCTTAAGTGAAATGTTGTTTAACCTTATTCTGTGTATCAACATAGGCATTTGTGTAAGAATACAATTTGATACTAATGGCTTATTCCATAATAAAGTGTACTAGTGGCTAATTGCAGCTCTAGCTGCAAATTAAAAACCATAATTGTTGAAAGAAAAATGATGTTTATCAAGAATGTTCATAAAAATTAAAGCACAATATTGTGAGTAAATTTGCACTCTGCAAGTTTTCATTTTGAATAGTGTTGCAGCCTAATGGCTTAATCTATTTCATGAAATTTTGTGCCAGACATTCATATTCTGGCTATGCTGTTGAAGAATCCCCAAGCACTGTGGATGTCCTCTTATATGATGACTCACAGAGTGACTCATGATAATATATACTGAATAAACCACCTAGTCCAGAATAAAATAATACCATATATATAAATCTAATGCACACCCCAAATTTGAAACTTAAAATAATACAAAAAAGTTGTTTGGTGAATGTAATGCGAATCAATGGTAGGATAAGTTAATTTAAATTTATTTTATACAACAGAAAAGATATGTGTATAACTTCCAGAACATACATATTTAGTAAGTATTTGTAAGTAGCCTACAATCAGTTTTACAGGAATTATCGCTTCCTAGATAGTAAAGTGAACATAAAATACCTATACCGCATAAACATTTTAAATGGACAGTTGTTGGATTCATGGAATGTTAAATAAATATCTAGGGATGTATAGCTGCAAATATGGACTTGTTTAGTCCCCATCACCATAACTATAATATTGAAGAATGGGAATCAATAAAAAAGAACATAGAATCTTCTTCTCTCTCTTTCCCTTCTGCCTTTACAACTTAGGGATGGCTTCGTCAATTCATTCCTATCCCTCATCATTCTGCTCATTTCTCCCACTTCCTTCGTCTCCCAAATATTTCCATTCTGTTGTTTTCGCACATTATCCAGGATCTTCCTTTCCTTCTCCTTCCTTGTACCCTCACTTCTATCTAGTATTTAACTTTTCTATCCTCTGCCATTCAGAATACATCCCCACCTCTTCAGTTGTCTTATCTGCTCCAGTGACCTACTTCTTTCTAATCAAGAACATAAAATAACAAGTGAAACCTACGGTTGCTAACTTAGATTTACACTAGATTACAAACAAACATGCATGCATTTCAACACCTTCACTTAAATTGGTGCAAGTTGCCAGTGTTATCTTTTCTTAATCTACAAGACCTAGACATTTTTAACAATAGCCATGTTTGTTTCCATCGACAGGTTTTGTCAGGAAGTCAGCATCTGGCCGGTATTTTACACTAAAAATATTTTGTTTGATCCAATGCTGATTTGATGGAATCTAATATCAATGTGCTTACTTCTTTCCTCCAATACATGATTTTCACAGAGAAAATTAGCAATGGCTCTGAACAGTAATACAGTTCAGAAATATGCCTTCTTTACCATATTCACGTATTGCTACATACTCAGCAAAAGTAGTACTGTCAGGCGAAGTTATGGTGCACTGTTTTGTTTTTTATCTTCGGGTGACAGCAGCACAACAAAATATGAATACAAATCCTGTATACTACATTTGATGAATTACACAATTTCCAAAATAAGCATCTGCATAACTCACAAGGGTACTTTCTTCCTTTGTGGAGCAAAAGAACCTCAAGCATGATAAAGAGGCCTTTAGGCAAATTTCCAGGCTTTCACACCCAATATACGAGGGTAAGTCAGTAAGTATTCGCACATAATTTTTTAAATCTAGTATAACAACAATAGAAACTTACAATTACCTCATTTTTCAACATAGGCCCCTTGCTTTTCAATGCATATGGTCCGTCGTTCACAAGCCTTCTGATGGCCTCAAAAAAAAAGTTTTTTTTGTCTGAGTAGCAAGCCATGTATGCAGCACTTCCTTCACTTATTAGTCTGTGGTGAATTGACAGCCCCTTAAGGCATTTTTAAGTGGACCAAAAAGATATGGTTTGTCACTTTATTTATCGACAGTCAATCTTTCGTGGATTTGCTCAATGTTGGCGTCAATAGTGGATATGGATGGGCGTCCTGATCTTTCCTCGTCCTTCACAGTTGTCCGACCATTTTTGAACTTTTCAATCCATGAACTTTTCAATCCATTCGTACACATTTCGCCGAGATAAAAGATTGCTCCCATATTGTGCGAAAAGTCTTCGATAGATTTCGTCTCCTGGTACACCTTTAGTCTGCAAAAAAAAAAAAAAAAAAAAAAAAGGTTAACCGCACTAGGTTCTTTGGTGCATGCGGTGAGGGGTGCAGCAATGCTTATTATGCAACACTCACTGTAATAATGGCCATTGGGCCCCTCTGTCTTTGTTCTGGGAGGTGTGACCCTGGGGTGACACTGGTATAGATAGGCCACTCACCCAAGCCGGGGTAACGCCCGGAAGTCAGAGCCCGAGGTGGAGACGGTTGTAATGGTGGAGGATTTCTTTCGCTATGGAGCTCTCTTTCTCCATTATTAATAACAAGCGCCGAAAAATCATTGTAACAGAATTAGCACCACCGACATCTAGTTATTACTTGATCATTACACGAACAGAGGAAGGACAAAGTTATGAGAAGGTGAACCATTTTATCATCCAGAAGGGCATTGACTCTATTGCTGGTTTGGTTCATACCTGCACTCGACTTCGGAACGGTTCTTTGTTAGTTCAAAGCAACTCCGAGCAGCAAAGTAAGACCTTATTGCGCGCGTCGCTTCTCAACCGTTATTCCATCCGTGTTGAGAAGCACCGCACCTTGAATTCCTGTCGAGGCGTCGTCACTACCCATAGTCTCGATGGTACGTCTGACGATGAACTGGTCGAATATGTTTCCGACCAAAAGCTAACGGCAGTTCATCGAGTGCAGGCTAAACGCGACGGACTGTTGGTACCCACTCGTACCCTGTTTATCATTTTCGATGGCGTTGATCTGTCCACGAGTATTTCAGCAGGGTACGAACGAATTGCGGTGAGGCCCTATATTCCTAGACCTCTGCATTGTTTTAAATGCCAACGTTTTGGGCATACGCAAGTCTTGCAAGAGTGCCGTTTCCATCTGTGCCTCTTGTAGTCAGACCCCACACAATGGTACCTGTTCATCAGCCCCCGTCTGCGTTAATTACAAAGGGTCTCATTCTGCGTCATTTGCCGACTGTCCGCGGTACTTGGACGAGAAAGCGATCCAGGAGGTCCGAGTAAAGGAGAAACTCTCCTTCGCTGAAGCCCGGAGGCGTTTCCATAACCGCCAACGTGCGCTTCTGCGATCGCGTACGTTCAGCTCTCTTATTGCCTCGCCAGTACCCCGGAAGGATGCCGAAACACAGATCTGGACCATGACTGCCTTGACCGCAACTACCATCCGGCCGTCCATCTCTGGCACACTTATCAAGCCATCTACAGCTGGTCCTAAGGTCCTGAATGTCTCAAGGCATTGAGAAGAAATCCAAGCAGAAACTTCGTAAGGAAGATTTGCTTAAATACCCTATGCTTGCGCGCGGTAAGAAAAGTCCACCTTCTCCTCGGATGTCGCAGTCCCAGGACGCTCCTGGGACAAGCCGCGCTCAGCGGCACCCGTCACTTATTGTTACCCAGAACCGATTCTCGCCGCTTGAATCGATTTCCGGCAGAGAGCGCGTGGGCCCTTTCTTCTAGGAGCCTATGGAGTCTGACCAACTCCATACCAAAAGCACGAACCCACAGGTGAAGCAGAGAGTTGTTTTGAGTCGCCCTACTAATTAGAAAGTTTCCCCTTTTATTCATGGCTATCCTGACCTGTAATTTACGTGGTGTATGATCGCATAGAGCGAAACTGCAAATTTTATTGCGTTCCCATTCACCTTTGATTGTGTTTGCTGGAGACCAAGCTTCGCCCTCACGATCCTTTTGAACTCTGAGGGTATACGACGGTTTGCTACGATCTTGCACCGGATGAGGTACTCCTGCTCATGAAGGCGTCATGCTATTAGTGCGTAACGACGTTCATTTTCAGACTCTCACACATACGTCCGACTTGCAAGCTCTTGCCGTTAGACTCCAATTACCCGGATTTCTCTTTTCTATTTGCTCCGTCTACTCCCCTCCTCGTCTCCTCTCGCTAACGCGGCATCTGCTGTCCGCTTTCTCAGCACCGTATCTTCTGTTGGGAGACTTTAATGCCCATCACTCCATGTGGGGTTCGCCAAGAGCTTGTCCAAAGGGAACGCTTCTTTCCGACCTTTTTACTCAGTTCGACCTCTCCATCCTCAATGCAGGTGAGCCTACTTTTCTTTCTGATTCTTCTGGTACATTTCCTCATTGGACCTTGCCGTTTGCTCCATGCAGCTTGCTTGTCGTTTGCAGTGGAACGTCGTCGCTGACCCCTACTCCAGCGATCATTACCCCTGCATCATGTCTCTTCTGTCTCACCACGTCCAGCATTCCAGAGCACCTACCTGGTAATTCTTTAAAGCCGACTGGAGACTATTCCAGCCTCGTGTCTTTTGTGGACCAGCCCTTTACTGACGTTAATCAAATGGTGCAGCACCTTACGTTAACAATCCTATCTGCCGCCGAACGCACAATTCCTCGTTCGTCCTCCCACCCTTGGCGTATTTCTGTCCCGTGGTCGGCCGAGGACTGTCGGGAAGCCGTTCGTGCCCGTAGAGCTGCGCTCAGGGTGTTTCGGTGACACTCTACACTTGATAATTTGGTTACTTTTAAACAATCGCGCGCCAGGGCTCGTCGCATTACTCAGGATAGCAAGACTTGGACTCATTTTGTCGAGTCTTTTAATCGCTTCACGCCTTCCTCTGTTGTTTGGGATAAACTTCGTCGCGTCTCCAGTAAAGGTCGCATTGCACTGTGTGGCCTTCAGGTTTCCAATACCACCATAGTGGATCCGGCTGTCATTGCTAACGCTCTGGGTGCTACCTTTGAGGCGGTTTCCGGTTCTAACCATTATTCCGCCGGCTTTCGCTCTCCCAAAGACCGGCTGGATTCCGTGACCTATAGTTTTCGGTCTCCTAATTTAGGAATGTTATAATGAATTTTTCACAATGAGGGAGCTGGAGCACGCCCTCCTTTTATCTAGGCACTCCGCTCCTGGGCCGGATGGCATTCATGTCCTGATGTTAAAGTACCTTTCAGCCGACAATAAGCTCTTTCTCTTACAGGTCTATAACCGTATTTGGCAAGACGGCGTTTTCCTTCAGTTTGGCGCGAAGCCACCATCGTCCCTATACTTAAGTCTGGGAAGGATCGCCAACTACCTTCCAGCTACCTCCCTATCTCCCTCACCAGTTGCAGTTACAAGGTGATGGAGCGCATGATCAATGGGTGGTTGACATGTTAACTTGAGTCTCAGAAACTTCTAGCGAACGTTCAGTGCGGATTTCGTCGCCATCGCTTTACCGTAGACCATCTGTTGTGTCTGTCGACGCATATTATGAATGGATTTCTGATAAAGTGTCAAACAGTGGCTGTGTTTTTTGACCTGGAGAAACCTTATGACACTTTTGGAGGGGCGGCATTTTACGTACACTCCATAGCATGGAATATTCCACCTGGTATTTTATCGTCCCTTTTCGTTGACGATGTTGCTATTTATTGCAGTTCAAGGCAGACCCGTCTCCAGAGCTGTATCGACCGTCTCTACGCCTGGAGTAACACCAACGGCTTTACTTTCTCCGCCGAGAAATCCGTCTGTGAATTTCTTGCGCTGGAAGGCTTTCCCTTCGCCCTCTCTCCATCTTGGGCCGGATAGTCTTCCATTTGCAGACGAGGCGAAATGTTTGGGTTTGATCTTAGTTCGAAAGCTGAGCAGGACTTCGCACATTTCGTTTTTAAGAGCCAAGTGTACCATTCTCTTAGTCTTTTATGCGTTTTAAGTGGCACATCCTGGGGAGCTGCTTGGACCTCCTTCTGCGTCTTTATCGCTCTTTGGTGCGATCCAGGCTTGATTACGGGTGCATTGTCTATTCATCGGCACTTTCATCTGTGTTACGTCGATTGAATGCCATTCACCATCGTGGTATGAATCGCTACAGGGGACTTTCTAACTAGCCCTGTACCCAGTCTATATGCTGAAGCTGCAGAGCCTCCGCTGTCTTCAGGTGTGAAGTGCTTTCGCGCAGCTATGCCTGTCGACGATCAAACTTGCCTGACCACCCGTCATTCTTCGGCATTTGTACGTTACGCCAGTGCCGATCCTTCCCAGGGGGAAAAAAGCGGCTTCTTCCTTGGTTGCGCGCTGAGGGCCACTACCACCTTGGGTTAATATGGATACCGAAGAATGAGACCCCTTCTTTAGTCCTTAGATTAGCGTTTTTAGAACTTCAGGCAAAATTCGGGGAATTTCATTTTATATATACTGAGGGGTCTAACACTGATGTTGGAGTAGGGTGGGCCTTTATTGTTGGTCATAATGGTTTTACCTTTCGTTTACCGGGGCAATGTTCGATTTTTACCGCCGAACTTTTAATATTTATCAATCTCTTTTATACATTGAGCGGCACGACTTACAGCACTGTGTTTGTTGTACTGATTCTCTGAGTGCTCTTCAGAGTATTCGTGTGCTGTACACCTAGCGCCCGCTCGTACAGCGCATTCGTGACCTGCTCCACTCGCTTCGTGCTTCTGGCATCAGCGTCTCCTTCGGTTGGATTCCAGGTCATACGGGCATCTCAGGAAACGAGTCTGCGGATGCCGCTGCCAAATCGGCAATCTTATCGCCCAGATGTTTTACCTCTGTTGTTCCCTCCACAAATTTGTTTGTGCTTTTACGTCACTGCATCCTCTCACGTTGGCGCTATGAGTGGAGGGCCCTCCGGGGGAACAAGTTTTAAATACATGCGGGGCCACAACAGGCATCGTGGAGTTTGGTGTTCAATGCTGGCCATTCTGTCTTCCAGTTTTCTATAACCTAGGGTTGCCAACATTTTACAGAGAATATAAGGGATGGAGGAGGAAGGCTACAAAATCAACATTTCAAATAGTGTTTTCTACAAACAACAGTAGATATATATTTAAATGTGTATGTATGTTTTATTTTACATTATTGCTTGTATTCATTCGCAGAGTTCGCTTCTTTTTGCAAAGACCCATTTGATTTTACATATATAAAGAATCCTCTATAATTAAAATTAAAATTCTTTGCTACTCACAGTTCTGTTTTAATAAGCTCGGTTGTACATTTGTTACGTAGTTCTGTCCATTTATTGTTCATTAGGAAAAAAATTCTTTCTGCCTCAGCATTTGAACCAGGAATGCTTAACACAAACCCAACTCTTTCGGCAAATTGGGAACCTAAGCATTTTTTACTGTGAAGGTACAGAAAACCTTAACCCACATTCTATTTGCATTGACTTCCATAGATATACCTTGCTTCAAAATATCCTTTGCATTACAAAAGCTATCATATGGACAATCTTCATCTACATCATCTATCTGAACTGAGTAAATTATTTCTTGAAGATGCTTCAATTTAAGCTAGGAACTTAGACAAAGAGGCATCCAGGACCTTATTGGGAATTTATCTTCCAATTTGAAATTCTTGACTAAATATGTTTTCAATGACACTTAAATTCCATAAGATTATCAATGCGCTTTCTGGAACACGTTAACTTATTATAAACTTTATTTGTGCCACTACAAAAATATCTATCATTCATTCTTTGCTCAATATTACTAATCAGATTCTTGGCTTGCTCAAAAGCTTCCAATTACTAATATCAGAACGTTCTAAAAACTTAGAAGAATCTAAAACAACTCCAGCAACACAAAAAAAGAAAAGTTAAATAAATCTCCATAGTTAACTCTCTTTCAATGTTGTTAGAAGAATTTCAAAGTGCCGTTAAAGCTTTGGGACAATCATCACTACTTTCCATGTAACTTTAATGAGTTCCCAAATTGTAATGCTTTTATCAATTGCTCTTGTTAAAGAAAGCCCTCTAGTTGGTATATATCGAAGAATTTCACTCCATCTACATCTGTAAATTTAAAAGAGGATTTTAAAACTTCCCTTCGCTTTGCGAAATGGATAAGTGTCCGTGTACCAAATTTTCAAGATCAATATCGAAGGTATTACAGGCATGTTTCATCGCATTGTGCAAAATGTGATATGAACTACTTGCCTTGGAAGATTTGTTTATTATCATTTAACAGTTTGAATCCTGAATTATGCTTTCCAAAATTAACATTAGCGTTGCTAGCACTACAACTGTTAATATCAAGTTTGTGGGATTCTACAGAATATTTAAACAAATTGAGAGATATTGCTGTTTTACTGATTTCTTCTATAAAATTTAGAAGTTAATTTTGAATTCTGATTTCGGGATCAAAATATCTCAAAACGATCGGAAATATCTTCCTATTTTTGTGGTCAGAGGAACCACTTGCTATAGAGAAGAATTTACTCGACCTATTGGAATTGTTTAAAATTGTAACAAAATCTGGAACACTTTTTGGAGCTAAAACTTCTTTCACTACTGCTTCAGCAGTTGTGCGTCCGCAATGCATTTTTTTTCGTAACAATAGAATCACTGAATACATCCTTCACTGCTTTGTCACTGCAGTCCAAGCTATTGTAATTGAGGTTATATTTCACTGTGTGATATCAAATGCCAATTCTGCTGCAACAGCTGTGCTTAATTCACTTGTGGTTGAAAAATTTAAATTGAGTTTTATTTATGGATGCTCTTTAACTGCTGTGGTCTTTAGCATCCCATTCTATACTTATGGTGGTTGAGCTACCTCTAGCAGAAAGGAAGCTGGAAATCTTGGAGTGCTCCTTTATATCCTTCTCCTTGTTTGTATGACCTAATGATGTTAAAAATATTTATTACTAAACTAAATTCATTAAACATAATATGTAATGCAAGCAAAATAAAATAATGGTTCTACAAAATTAACTTATGACTTACGTGTAGTTTGTGCATGCTGAGCACAGTCGGTGTTGCCGCCGCGTCCCAAAATAACTTCCTGTTTTCAGATAGAACAGAAGGCTTTGAAACAATTAGTTTCACAGGAATGGTTTCCTCCCAACATGAACGGTAAAACATGTTTTCAGTTTTTTTTCCTCTTCTTCGCTACTCATAAGGTTTGTTCCAACATACGGTTCTGAACGGGTTCCGAACTAATTCCAACACATGCTAATGCACATGCGCCAGTCCGGTACGCTCACGGAACTAATTCGGAATTTTGTGTGGTTGGAACACTACTTGAACCGTTCGCGTTCTGTCACGGCCTTCTTCGTTGCACGGTCAATCAGAAGACGATCAAATATCTACGTTTACAGCGTTCATGAATGAAATCAAACTCCGCCGATGTACGTATGTGTATATATATACACACATACGTACATCGTAAGCGTTTCTTTTATACTGATTCCAGTCCTAATATTCGAGCAAAAATAAATCGCGTTCGTTTATCGGCTTAAAGCCATTGATACTGAGTTATTGCAAATAACAATTGTAATATATAGATATTATATTTAAACCAGAACCCGAAAAAAGTAATTTAACACAATTCCAATTTAACATTAGGTTTCCTGCTACAGAAGCTTCTAAACACAATGTTTAATTTAAAACTCCAATACTCTGAGACAATGACATCCCACATAAATTCTATTCCGAACGTAATGCAAATAATACAAAACTACATGGTACCGATGTATGCTTATGATCAGGGTTAGGATTTTTAGTTGCAAATTTCAGATGAAAAAAGGAAAGGAAAAGGTGCTCAAATAAGGTGAAAAAGGCACAATAAGGTGCTGGTTTATTTAAGGGGATGCACAACTGAAATTGCTATTTTCTAAACTATCCATTCAATTGGGCTGAAATTTTTATTTCTTTATATATAATTGTTTTGTGAATTATAGCCCAGTCTTAATAATTCTCGGAACTGCGTGGTTGAGGTTATTGTCGTCTCTGCCTGCCCAGGCTTCGTCTCCACATAAACAGATGACGTCTCTCACAGCAACAAACTCACATTCACGAACAGCAGGCTACTAATTCTGGTGGGATAGAATCACTCATTGTCAATTGCATTATTGCGGGCTACTTTATAGCAGTAAAGTGAGAGAAAGAGGTTATCGTCGAACACACAATTATTTTCCATTGTTGCGGGTGTGCTTTCAATTCCCGCGCGGCATTTACTGAAAGAGGTAGACTTACTATTCGCACGTACACAGCAAGCTGAGGAGACGTTAATTGAAAGTTAAAGAATAAATTTGAATGAAACTTAAAAGAAAAAAGGGGATTATGGGCATGGTTGGGGGGAAATGGTATAAAGGTGCCAAAAAGGGGTAAAGGTCCCAAAATAACGGAATAATGTTTAAATGGAAATAATCCTCTTCTTTGGAAGTCGATGCATCATTAAAAAGATCACTGTCACCTTCTAAATCACTCTTTATTGTTATCTTTGAACGCTGTTTTGCTCACTGGCTTTGTTAGACGTTTGTTCTTTTCCTCAAGTATGTCGCCATACTACTCAACAGCGAGCAACTGCTTACCAAACACCTTTGCTATTCCGTATTGAGAAATAAACACGAATGGAGGAATAAATTACATATTCAAATTTATTTTCTACTGAATACAGAGAGTATGTCGCTTTTTCAATACTCTCTGTCGGGTTTGTTCCAAGCGATTAGAATCGATTCTGAATTAACTGAGTATGCGCTGTAGACCATACAATCTGCGCATGTCTGGAATTTTCAGTTCCTATTCTTAATCACGAACCGATTTCACTCGTTCCGAACTAGTTCCCAAATACGTTGGAACAGCAAACTGGAAATTCAGAATTGGTTCTGAACTGATTCTCTGTCGTGTTGGAACGCCACTTAGCTACTGCGCACACTCAGATAATTCAGAATCGATTCTGAATCGTGTGGGAACAAACCTATATTAAAACACCAAATCTGACCAGAACAATGCTCTAGCTTAGTGTAATGTAACCCAGCTGGCAGTAAACTCTTTACGCACTGTTGCTGGTTTGCTTGTTCACCACAGGATCAGAGATTGTAGGGAAAGTCTTGGCATGTCAGGCGATATGTATTATTTTGTCTACCACTGCAAAAGTTAGAAAAATATGGGATAAATTTGAAATAATATAGGACACAGGCTCTGGTCAAAAAATAGCCAAAATACAGGATTTCCAAGGAAATACGGGATAGTTGACAACCCTACCAGAAGCCTACTTTTAGTATGTTATGACATCTTGATGTGGGGTCGCTAGGAGAATGTTTAGTGCCTGTATGTGAAAACACCCATGTTAGAATGACATGTTTTACAGACTTATGTATTTTTGTATAAACAGAGCATATGAAATTAATTAATTTTTTTGCCTCAGCTAGAAGTTAATAACATTCAGTACGTTTGTGAAATGTAAAAGGTTTCTTACACAACAAAGGAAAGTGAGAGGACCATAATTTGATATAGAGAAAACATTACTGGGACACCCAATAGTATCCTTCTATTTTGCTGTATAACTGAAAATCATAATTTTGCTTTCTATAAGCCCAGTAATCTCGATAAATGGACTTATAATTGTTATAAATCTTATTGTATTAACTGTAACAACTGTATATTCACATATTTTTAGACAAAGTACATACTGGAACACTTCATTTTGTATGCCCTATTATACGTTTCAAATACTCACTGGGGGAGGCACAAGAGGTCTAGCTATGGGTAGTAAACAGTCTTACCTATGTAATCAAAACAAACACTTCAGTTACACAAAAATGGGGCGTAGAGGTGGTCATCTTTCGTTATGATTAAGGTAGGAGTTACAGAATGATTGCCGATATGTTAAAAATGAAGAAAAGTACAATTGGAAATATAATTAAAAATATGTAAATGAGAACAGAATTGACTTGATACCTCAAACTGATCGTCCAAAACTATTTACTGACCGAGAGGAAACAAATATTGTTAGGAGTGTGAAAAAATATCCTAAATTGAATGGCCACAACCTGTGTGCCGAGGTAGGCTTTACTACTGGCAAGAAAGTAACCCCCCAAACGATTAGGAATGTACTGAAAAGGAAGGGATGTATGGTGGTGTGGCCAGGAAGAAGCCCTATGTAAATGAAAAAAAAAAAAAAAAAATCCTAAAATATGCAGAGAAGTTCATAAAGAAGAAAACTGGTGGGAGAGCATTGTTTTTGCAGATGAAAGCAAAGTTAATGTTTGCAGATCAGATGGAAGAACAATGGTCTGGAGGAAACCTAATACGGAAATAGAAAAACATAATTTTTGACCTACCGTAAAACATGCTGGTGGGAGTTAATGGTCTGAGGTTGCATGGCGGCATCTGGAGTTGGAGAATTTGTTTTCATCGAGGGAAAAATGGATAAAATGAAATGCTTGAACCTTCTGAAGGAGAACCTATGCAGGAGTGCAGAGAAAATTGGTATCAGTGCTACTTTTAAGTTCTACGAAGATGATGACCCCAAAAATACTTCTGGGGTTCTGCAAGAATGGCTACTCTACAACTGTCCACATATCCTTCTCCACCTCCACAATCACTGGACTTAAATTCAATTAAGGATTTATGGGATGAATTGGATACTAGAGTCTGCAGTCAGTCAATATTTTCAAAGGAGCACTTGAAAAGGAGACTCAGTGAAAACTGGACAAAAACTTCAGCTGCATATACTGGTAAACTTGTAAGCAGCATGCCCAATCGTCTGAGAGGAGTCATAAAATGCAGAAGAAATCCAACAAGGTATTGAAACTTCTGGTTTGGTGCACAAGATGGACTATTTTTCTTCAGGTGTCCCAATATTTGCGGCCTTAAAGATATCAAAATAAATGTTATTTTGTATTTTCATTATTTGTAAATAGCTTGATATGGATTATAAATAATTTGTATGATTTCAGATTATAAATGATGATGTTATTGAGTAGATAACTTAGAATTGTGAGTTGTCTCAATAGTGTTTTTACTCGCTGTAAATAAATAGAAAATGTTTGTGCTGGAAATATTAAAATTTATTTATTCCTTAAGTACAGCAGCATTAGATCCTTGGAGATCTTCTGTGACACGCCTTGAGATTCAAGAAGAGAATACTCATCACTCATTGCTGAGGCATCTAAAAACAAATTAATTTACATTTTATATTTATAGCGATTGACCATCCATTCTGATTCTGATATAATTAGTATCATTTATTATTTCTGCCACATGTTGATATTAGCTGAATATACATGACTCTGTGAGCAGTTATTGAGTACATATTACATGAGTTTTCTGACACACCTGGTAAGTTCTTCCTACTGGTGGTGATAGTATGTAAAGCTATACTGCCTTCTTGAAATTGCTTCATTGATAGTCCTGCGTTTAATGTCCTGCATTTTTGACACGATTTTGACTTAGTAGTGCTGTCTGCTTGTTGTAGTCTAGTGAATAAAAGTCCTAAAAGAGGAGCTTTTTTTCATCCTTCGATAATTTGCCACAAATGAAAGAACAGTGACAAACACTAGCCTAAAAAGCAGAATTTTAAAACTTAGCCCATAATATCATAACTGTATACATAAAAAACATCCAAAATGTATGCATATATTTTAAATTGCATAGTAATGCTTTTATCTGTATGCTATATGACACATATGGAGAAAAAAATGTCATCAGTACTAAATAAGAGGTTAGGTTTAAGAAACAGTTGCCAAATTAAGCATTATATCTGTATAAACGCTAAAGGTAAATGATAAAGGGTGTATTACACATTAGCTTTAAATATCTTTAAGTTCTGTTTAAATAAAAGTAATATAATAGGTAAAGATATATATAAAAATAATGTAGCTTATTTACAGTTGGTGAGAAAGCAACTTGTGCTTCATATACTCGTGAATCAGCTGCCTGGGATTTGTTCATATCACTGTCAATAAACATGTCTAATGTGTAGATACAAGGGCTATTTTTTTTTACTTTCTCTACTATGTATAGTAAGTAGGGGAAGTATTGTATTCCACCCAAAAATTCGATACCGATATTTCACCGGAAATATATGTTTTGAGACCCCCTGAATCCAGAAAAAGCATTTTTGGAAACATGTACATGTGTGTGTGTGTCTGTGAACAGCATAACTCAGAAACGAACAGTCGGATAAACACCAAACTTGGTATTTAGGTTCAGTATCTTCCAGAGATGCGACATGAAGGTTTTCAAGAAAATCCTTCCAACCCAGACTACCCTTTACATGGAACATGTTTCGAAAATTTTAATTTTCTCAAAAATGGCTCTAACGATTTTGATTAAAATATATGTTTAAGATATTGTCATGAGAAATGAAATGTATATCCTGAATTTTCTGGGAATGTCTCCAAAAGTATTCTTTATTGTGAACGACTTTTGCATAACTGGTAAACCATAAGAGATAGACAAAATGTTACTACACAAAAAATGTAGATCATGTTCAAATACACAATTTATGTCATATACATTTTTTTTGTTGAGTGAACCATTTTCCAGATATTGCTTGTTATTCCTTTAAATTTTCCAATACTTATACCTTTTCTCAAATTCGTTATTCATTTTTTTTATGTCCTGGACATGCAAAGAGATTGGAATGCGCCACATAGCAACCAGTGCTTAAAAATTTGACTATCACTTAAAACCTACCATATTCCCCTTGCATCTACAAGAAAATTAGCAATAAGATTGACATCTCGATATCTCGATTAACATGAAGCATATGGAGAATAAGCGTTTATAAAAATAGTTTGTGCAAGAGTAGAGAAAGTCATGTGAGTGTAACACATCAGATTTTTTCAACCTCCGATTGCGCAGGAGCGCAACCACGAGCGGTGGAAACTGTGCGTGGAGGGCGGCTGCGCATGTCCCTCACTCTATCCTCAGTCACAGTCAACTTCACCATGCCATTGTGACCCTAGCTTTTGGCACGGAAACATGGCCGCTACAATTGACTCTCCTGCCAAATGTAAGTTGCGTAGTGTGATTGGGTTCCTTCAAGCAGAAGGGAATAGTGCAGCTGATATTCACCGACGAATGAGTCGGATACACGTTGGAACTGTATCAGTGATGGTATTGTGCGTGAATGGTGCAGGAAATTTAATGAAGACCGGGCCGATGTTCACGATGGAGGTCAATGACGCAAGTCTCTCGTTACAGATGACATTGTTCAGCAAATTGACCAAGAAGTTCGGAACTACCGAAGTTTTACCTTAAGCGTGTTGAGTGAGAAATTTCCTGCACTTTCAAGATCATCTGTTTACAAGATCGTAACAGAGCACCTGCACTATAGAAATTGTGCGCTCGATGGGTTCTGAGGACCACAAAAGCCGCCGGATGGCAGCAGCATTGACGTTTCTCACCCGTTATGAGGTTCAAGGTGGTGATTTGTTGATGAAAATTATTGGCGATGAGACCTGGGTTCATTATGCAATCCCTGAAACAAAAGAAATCTCGTCAATGGGTGCACACACACTCGCCAAACAAACCCAAAAGGTTTAAGCAAACCTTCATCGACAAGAAGATGATGGCTACAGTATTTTGGGTCCAAGAAGGTGTGTTGCTGGTGGAGTTTCTGGAACGGGTGTCTACGATCAATGCAATTGTTTATTGCGAGACATTACGACGACTGCAGAGAGTCATACAGAACAAACGAAGAGGCAAGCTGTCGTCTGGAGTAGCCTTGATTCACGACAATGCCCGCCCTCACAGTGCTCGTGCCACCCAACAAATTCTTCAGGAATTTCGATGGGACGTTTTCGCTGTACAGCCCTGATTTGGCGCCGAGTGATTTTCACCTCTTCCTTGGACTGAAAAAGTGGCTGTTTGAGAATGATGAAGTCCTTCGAAAAGTTTGTCCACAGGTATGACAAATGCCTCAACCTTAATGGCAATTATGTTGAAAAGTAAACACATTTGTACCTAACATTTGGTAATAAATTTATTTGGCTGTGTACTCTTGTCTTTTTAATTATTACACTTCGAAGGTTGAAAAAACAATTACCCTCGTATTATATAATATGATTGCACAAGTGCTCAATCTCAAGGTAATTTCTCATCAACAGCTGTAATTGAAGTTATAACTTGTTCTACGCACCTCATTTGGATGATGCTTTTCGGACACAGATACACCTCTTTTGGCCAGCATCCTTTAACCGTTTTCTCTTCATATCACACCATCACTAACGTTTATTTTCCTGCTCCTCCTCTCTTTATTGACATGTTTGTGGACACTTGATGTGAAATTTACTGAGTTAGAATCTGTCATTCTGCAACAGTTACAACCTTTTTCTCTGGAGGGCCAACATTAACTAGTAAAAGGAAAGGTAAGAAAAATTTCCCGCAGTGAGCAAACTTAATGCCAACATAAAGAGGACTTCATATATAACCTCCCTATGTGAATAATTCAACACAGCAAAAAAATGAGGGTTATGACAACCTTGTTGTGGCCAACCATTCAATTATTGACCACTTTTGAAGTTGTTTGGGTACACAGAATGTTCTTACCCGTGCAGTACATACTTAAGTTGTCAGCAAACAAAGAGCATTTCTCCGGAAGAATCAGGAATGTTACAACATTGTTGATTGCTATAGGAAACAGTGTCATACGAGCACAATCTTTGAGGTAATGCCATATTATGTTTTTATTGTTTAGATATGGTACCGTTGGATTTGACCCGAATACTGTGGACTTGGAGGACATTCCTTATAAAGGAAAACATTATTTCCTCTCACATTGTGTTTGAAGTAAATGCTGCAGCCGGAGCATATCATAGGGTTTTTCTTTATCTACCGTCCGCATAGAAACCTGCGACATTGAGAAGGTATTTAAGATATCAGTTTCTAGTGCAGTTAAAGAGTGTCAGCTGCAGAGTGAAAAAGGCGAAAGCTGCTTTGATCTTCAATGAACAAGCTATGCTGTTCAAGCAACCACCTTAGGCGCCAATTTACTATTTTTTCTAACTTAGTAAAAACTAAGGGAGATTGGGCAAACTTGTAAGGTAAAGAATGGTCCTTCGGTTTAGGAATGGGAATTACAAGAGCTTCGATGCACTTGTTTAGGAAATACTTGATTTTTCCAAATAAAATAGTATATCTCATTAAGGTATGTAAGGTCGTCCTCCGTGGTGTAGTGGTTACCATGCTAGCCTCTAGTTTCAGAGGTCGCGGGTTCATACCCGGTGGAGGGTGATGCATTTTTTTCGGGCGTAAAAATCCTTAGCATGGCTTCCTTCAGAAGGGGATTAAAGTCGATGATCCCATGTCGTAGATTTACAGCACGTAAAAGAACCTCAAGCCTGATAAAGAGGCCTTTGAGCAAAATTACCGGGCCTTCACGCCCAATATAGGATGGGACCTGAGGACCACGGCAGTTGCAGAGCATCCATACAAAAGGTATGTAAGTCCCTCTGGTGGTAGTTGCTTAATTTATACGGGATATTATCTGATCCCGGACCATTCGACTTCCATAAATTTAGTTCGGAGAGAAGCTCTTCCCTAGTTGGTTTTTCATTGTAAATTTGTTGTTTATGAAGTATAGTATTAATTAAGTGATTTTTATTTATGGATGCTCTTTAAGTACTATGGTTCTTAGTGTCCCGTTCGATATGGGGCGTGGAAGACCGGAGATTTTGCTCAGAGGCCTTTTTATCAGGCTTGTGGTTCTTTTACGTGCCGTAAATCTACAACGTGGGACCACCAGCTTTACTTCCCTTCGAAGAAATCCATGCTAAGGATTTTTACACCTGAAAAAAATACATCGCCCTCCTCCGAGTTTCCGATCGAAGTGGGTTCGTCCGCGTCTTGGCCGGGGGACGCAAGGTAGGCTCTCGGGCTTTCTTTACATTTCGTTCCCTGTCGCACTCTCGCCATCATTTCTTTCTTCTCTGGTCTCCGTTTCCAAACATTTTGAACCACGTCCATTCGCACTGTCATTTCTTTTACTTCCTTGCCAGCCTAGCTTCCGTGCCCACATGTTGGTCCGCGAATGTGTTTGACCCTTTTTGTTTCTTTTCTCCTTTTTCTTTCACTTCTCCGTGGATACAGCCTGACGGATACCGACGCATTGCTGCGCAGCTGGGTGAGTGGGTAATGGAGTTATCCCAACACCCGGAGTCGTCATGTAGGGAATGTCCGTATCCGCTGTTCAACTGCCGTCGCGCGGAGGGGCCATTGTATGCGCTGCTGACTCCCCATAGCCATTGGGTACCTCTGTCTTTGTCCTGGGAAGTGTGACCTTGGGGTGATAGGCCACTCACGAGTCAGGGTAACACCCGGGGAGTGAGAGCCCGAGATCGGAGACGGTTGCAATGGTGGAGGATTTCATCCGTCTGGAGAGCTCTTTCTCCAATATTTCTACCAAGTTTTTCTACCAAGCCGCAGAGTTTTTGCAAAGGAAGTAACGTCACCGTCATTTGGATGTCACTTGATTATTACACGTACTGAGGAAGGGCAGTCGTTAGCGAAGGTGAATCCTATTCTCATTTAAAAGGTCCTCGACTCCACTGCTGTTGCATTCGGCTTCGTAATTCTTCCTTGTTGGTAGAGAACAAGTCCTAGCTGCAGACTAAGACCTTGTTGCGAGCCACTTCTCCACGAGTATCCCACCCATATGGAGAAGCACCGCACCGATGGTCCCCTGTAGGACCATCGTCGCCACCTATAGTCTTGATGGTATGTTGATAGTCCAGTACCTATCCGACCAAGGAGTAATGGCCGTACATAGGGTGCAAGCTAAACGGGATGGTGTGTTGGTCCCCACCCGTACCTTATTTCTTACTTTTGATGCCGTAGAACTGCCCGCGAGTATTGCTGCAGTGTACGAACGCATTACTGTGAGGCCCTACTAACGCAGGCCTCTCCATTGTTTCAAATGCCAACGTTTTGGACATACGCAAGTTTCTTGTAAGGGCGCCGTTTCTATGTGTGCCTCATGTAATCAGAGCTCACACGATGGAGACTTCATCTCCCGTCTGTGTGAATTGTAAACGGCCCCATTCTGCATCATATTCTATCTGTCCACGGTACTTTGACGAGAAGGCGATCCAGGAGCTCCGGGTCAGGGAGAAACTTTCCTTCGCTGAGGCCCGGAGGTGTTAACAAGACGGACAGCCTACGCTTCTGAGATCGGGCACCTTTGGTTCCGTTGTTGCCTCGCCAATCCAACGGAAGAATGCCGCAACGCAGTACTGGACCATGACTGCCACGAACGACGCTACCATCCGGTCCTCCATTTCTTGCACTAGCTCCAAGACTTCTAAACCTCGTCCAAAAGGCATAAAATGTCAAGCGACCGAGAAGCAGTTCAAGCAGAAATATCGCAAGGAAGATGTTCTTAAAAACCCACCTCAGCGTACGCGAGCTATCAAGAATTCACCTCGGAGGTCGAAATCCCGGAACAACCCTGGAACGAGCCACGTTCAGCGACATTTTTCACCCGTTGCCACAGAACCTATTCTCGGCGCTTGAATCGGTTTGTGGCATTGGGCGTGAGGCCCCTCCCCCTCCGAGGAGCCTATGGAGCCTGACCAGCCCCATAGTTAAGAAAAATGTTACTCTGAATTCCCTTCCAAATAGGAAGTTTATCCCCTGTAATCATAGCTATCCTGACATAGAATTTACGTGGTGTAGGTTCGCGTAGGGTGGAACTACACCTTTAGTTGCGTTCCCATTCACCTACGGCCGTATGTTTGCAGGAAACTAAGTTTCTCTCTCAAGATTTTTTGATACACGGCAGTATACAGCGGTACGCTGTGATCTTGCACCGGAAGAGGGCACTCCTGCTTGACATGATGTTGGTCCGTAACGACGCTCATTATCAGCCCCTCACACTTACGTCTGACCTTCAAGCTGTTGCCATTGGACTACATCTACCCGGTTTTTTCCTTTCTAGTTGCTCCGTCTATTTGCTTCCGTCGTCTCCCCTCGCCAGTACGGACATTTGGGATTTATTATCCACTCTCCGAACGCCGTTTCTTCTGTTGGGAGATTTTAATGCCCAACACCCCTGTGGGGTTCGCCAAGGGCCTGCGCGAGGGAAGCCGTTCTTTCTGACCTTTTCGATCAGTCCAGCCTGTCTATTCTCAACACCGGTGAAACTTTTGTTGCAGATTCTTCTGGAATCTTATCCCGCTTGGACCCAGCCGTTTGCTCCTCACAGCTTGCCTCTCATCTGCAATGGAACGTTGTCGCTGACACCTACTCCAGTGATCATTTCCCTTCCGTCGTTTCAATGCTTTCTCACCACGTCCAACCTTTCAGGGCACCTATCTGGCAATTCAATAAAGCAAAATGGAGGCTCTATTCCAGGCTCGTGGCTTTTGAGGACCAACACTTCGTTGACGTCGACCAAGTGGTGCAGCACCTTATTTCTACAATTCTTTCTGCCAGCGAACGCGCAATTCCCCGTTCGTCCTCTCCTTGACGCATTCCGGTTCCATGGCGGACCGCGGAATGTCGGGACGCCGTTCTTGCCCGTAGAACTGTCCTTCAGGTGTTTCGACTCCACCCTATTCTTGAAAATCTGGTTTCCTTTAAACAAACGCGCGCTAGCGCTCGACGCATTATTCAGGATAGCGTGAAGGCGTCTTGGACTCCTTTTGCAGAGTTTTAATCGCTTCACGCCTTCTTCTGTAGTTTGGGATAAACTTCGCCACTTCTCTGGTAAAGTGTCTCATTGTACTACGTCTGGACTTCAGGTTAATAATGTCACCATTGTGGACCGAGCTGCAGTTGCTAATACTCTGGTTGCTGCCTTTGCCGCAGTTTCCAGTTCCGACTATTATTCCGCCATTGTTTCCAGCATCAAAGAGCGGGTGGATTCAGAGGCTTCCAATTTTCGATCTGCTAACAAGAAGTGTTACAATGCGTTTTTAACTATAAGGGAGTCGGAGCACGCCCTTCGTTTGTCTAAGCACTCCGCTGCTGGGCGAATGGTGTTCATGTTCTAATGTTACAGAACCTTTCGGCCAACAGTAAGCACTTTCTTTTGCTGCTCTATAATCGTATTTGACAGGACGGTCAGTTTCAATCAGTTTGGCGCAAAGCCACCATCGTCCCAATACTTAAGTCTGGGAAGGATCGCCAACTACCTTCCAGCTACCGCCCTATCTCCCTTGCCAGTTGTATTTGCAAGGCGATGGAAAGGGCGGTTGACATGGTGGCTTGAGTCTCAGAACCTTCTTGCGAAGGCCCAGCGCAGATTTCGACGCAATCGTTCCACTGTCGACCATTTGGTGTCCTTGTCTAGCATCTTATGAATGGATTTCTGCGAAATTGTCAAACTGTAGCTGTGTTTTTTGATCCGGAGAAGGCATACGACACTTGCTGGAGGGGTGGTATTCTACGTACCCTCCATGCATGGAATATTCGTAGTCGCCTCCCCATATTTTGTTTCGGTAGTTCATGACGGATCGAGTCTTTCGTGTGCGTGTGGGCTCGTTTTTATCTCGCCCTTTTACTCAAGAGAATGGTGTACCGCAGGGCTCTGTCCTCAGTGTGCAACTTGTTGCCATTGCTATCCTATTTTGCATTGTGTTCCAGCCGGGATTTCATCGTCTCTGTTCGTAGATTATTTTGATATCTACTGTAGTTCTCGGCAGACCTGTCGTTTAGAACGCCGCCTCCAGAGCTGTATCGACCGTCTGGACGCTTGGAGTATCGACAACGGCTTTAATTTCTCCGTTGGGAAAGACGTCTGAGCAAATTTCTGGTCCCGGAAGGACTTTCCTACGCACTCTCTTACGTCTTGGGCTGTATCGTCTTCCGTTCGCAGACGAGGCAAATTTTTGGAATTGATATTTGATCGCAACCTGAGTTTTAATTCGCATATTTCCTTTTTAAAGGCAAAGTGTGGCCGTTCTCTTAATCCTGGGGAGCTGACGATACGTACTTCTACGCCTTAATCTCTCATTGTTCGTTCGAAACTTTATTACGGGTGTATTGTATATTCCTCGGCGCGTCCATCTGTGTTACGTCGCTTGAATGTCATTCATCGTCATGGCATAAGTCGCTACAGGAACCTTTCCTACTAGCCCTATACCCAATATTTATGCTGAAGCTGCAGAACCTCCGTTATCCTTAAGGCGTGAGATACCTTTATGCACCTTTGCATGTCGACTCTCAAGCTTGCTGGCCACCCGTCTTTCGAAGATTCACTCGATCGGCAGTATTATCTGGCTCCTCTGCACTAGTCCCTTTAGGGTTTCGATTTCGCCAGCTTCTTCGGCGATTGGACATGGCGCTTGCGGCACCTTTCCCAGTTGGGAAACCGGTTTTCCTCCTTGGCTGTGCGCTGAGGCCCACTGCCGCCTTGGGCTAACCTCCATGCTGAAGTATGTCACCCCTTCTTTTGTATTTGGATCCGCCTTTTTAGAACCAGTTAGTATATGCAACATTTTGACAGATGACGCACATTCTGTAGAACGTTTTTTAAGTTTTATCCATCAAAGTGGTTTTAATGAGCACGTTTGATGCATCTATGCATATTTTAGTTTTGTGATTTTATATTGTTGGTTTTCCTGGGGGTTTCACATCCCTCCAAGTATTTGGCATGCTTCTCTCTTGACTTCTACAGTCCCTGGCACATCCTTTTAATCTATTAGTGTTTCATGCTTAGCGTGTTTGTCTCCATTGTCGTTTTTAGCTTTTATGTGCTCTAAGGGCACTAATAACCCTTGCTGTTGAACACCCTTAACCCCACCTCATCATCCTCTGCCGAGTTTGATTCTGCGAGCCCGGCAGCTAGAAGGCCGAAGCATGGTACCCCTATCCTACACAGGAGACTACAAAGCATAGTACTGAGGTTGACTTAAAATCAAGATGTTTTGGATTCTTGTAACTTCATCGTGTTTGGAGCTGCTGGAAGTTTGGATGAAAGTGTCAGCAAAGGCATCTATTATTGCTTTAGATGAGGTTACAATGTTATTTTCTGCTTCTATTCATAGGCAAGCAATAAATATGGGCCTATAAGTACCGTTTAATGTGTTAATTTTATTTCAAGCTGCAGAGGAAGGAATTTTAAAATTTAAAGGGGATGCATAAGATATCTAGCAATTGAGTTTAATGTCTTTGATTAATTGCAAGGTTGAGCACGGATCTTTTGGAAAATCACTTTGTTTTCCAAGCATATTTTAAAATGGTAGAACGCATTGTGCTTTTTATGGTATCTTTAAGCTGTCATTCCACTATGGAATAGCATTACGATGGCAGTTATTAGTTTTCGAAATACTTGCTTACACAGATGACATCACTAGGTCAGTCAGTTCTGAGATGATATCAATTTTTTCTGTATTGTGGCTGTTGATAGCTCTTTATCCTTAAATGCTTTGCTTTTTTATCTAGGTTTAAAATTTTTCTTTTAAAGGCTTTAATGAGTAATGAAAAAGCTAATACGGGAGTTAAACAGTAATTTTTGAATACCTTCAAAAATGTGTTTTTGATATATTGACTAATCAACTAGCTTTGTTGAGCTTCCATTTTAGGGTCGAAAAGTGGTAAGCAGTAGGATTTATCTATGGAAATTGAAAGTGATCACTTCTTTGAGAAGAGGAGTGCGCTGACCAATTTATCTTGGGTGCTATTGCAGGACAAAGAGATTGTTAAGTTCCTTTTGCTGTGGTATAGTAAGTTGTAGAGAATTCAGAAATCACTTTGAATTATGGGTTTATATGTTATCTTGCCTCTAACATTTGTGTTGGAACATCCCCATAAGTTGTTAAGGGTATTAAAGTTGCGTAACAGAAGAAAGGACTGAGGAAGCTGCTTAGTAGTTGTTGAAGATTAGTATAGTCTTAATTCATCACTATTAGGAAGATAAATGTTGCACACACACACAGTGTAAATGATAAAAGTAACTTCGCCGCTACAGCTTCTAGCTAGGTGTAAAGGGGAAACTCCTTATGAGGAATGCTATCTTTATGCGTTACTACCAGCCGCTAGCTTGTTGTCCTATAAGGCAGTTTTTACTGTATGTGGAATAGTGACATAAGTTAGCTGCATATTCATCACGAGAATTGGTTTCTTGTAAGTAAATTGCTATTAGATTGTGTGTGCTGGAGAGCATTTTAAGGTACTCATATTGGTTGTAAAATCCCCGAAGTTTCCACTATAAAATTGTATTATCCATTTGGATGTAGAAAAAATGTTTGTCAGAGATTTGTCTTACACGAAATTAGCAGCAGTCGTAAAGGTGCACTTTTTCTTTGAGAGCAGCAACCAGGTTTTTCTCCAGTCGCATGCTTTGGTTTTTTATATTTCTGTGAGTATGAGGGTAGAGATTGTCTTTGGCAGAAACTCAAGGTTATCAGTGTACTCAAGTGTAATAGAAGTGACGTCATTAACACCCTTACAGCATTCAAAAAGACTTTGAAGCTGGAGAAAGTTAAATGCAAATTTGTGAGGTTTGACCTCTAGCAAAGGCTTTACTGGTGACATATCAAGTACTGTCAGTGATTCAGAGTCTTTGAAGCTATCAAAGTCTGTCTACTCTTGAAAAAATGCGTTGTCAAGGGACAGAGCTCCTAATGATACACAAGTTCTTTTGGCTAATTGGTACAGCCTCGGGTAAAATGGTGTTTTTCCTACCACCTTTTGTAGGGATCTGTTTTCTATTTAGTAATGGCGCATATATATCATATTCAATTATTGCAACTGCCATTGGTATCATAGAGTTTTATGCTGAGTAGAAGTCATCCCCTATTAAGTACTCGTCTTCAATTTTAGTGTTAATGTCCAGGAGGAGGTCAGAAGATGGGTTCACCTTCATTAGCAATTCTGACATACTGGCTGTTTAGGCTGGTGCAAATCAGGGTGAATGTAGGGTCCAGCAAAGTGGCCTCTGCAAGAAGACACCTTTCCTCAGTATCTCTGAACCTCTTTACAATTTGTATTTTTCGAACAACAGAGATGATTTCTGCAGTCATATGTTAAATATGTTTAAATACGTTTTATGTTTAAAATATTCTGTTAGACTCCTTGCAAACAAAATTATTTTTGAAATCGTCACTTGTTTTTCTGAACTCACTTCATCCGTTATAGCCGAAAATGGTTTCATTAGCTTGTACATTTCCTCAAAAATTACAAAATCTTCTCTTGAGAGCATTGTGCTAGGATTCATTAATGCCAATGTTGACACAACAGCCTTGCAATTTTTCATCACACTGTCAAACATGACTAGTGTGGAATTCCTGCAAGTGGCATCTTGTTTTAGTTTCTGACAGTCCTATCTGCTTCTGAATTCCCTTGAGTTTGTAAAGAGCTTCTGAGTTGCATTTCAAATATTCCTCTACGGCCTTCACACTCGTATGCAGATCCTTTTATTTCCTATATAGCATTCTCCACTATTAAATGTAAGGTGTGCACAAAGCAAGGAGCGCATTTCCACCATTACAGTTTTCACAGTGGCAAACACATTTGAGGAGTTGTCGGAAACTAATGCGACAACTTTGTAGGATATATCCCTTTCTTGGCACACCTGTTTTATTTCTGAGCCAGTGTTTTTCGTGGTGGTGCCTTTCTTCCAAAGAAAAGCACTCAAGCAGACCTCTGCTTTACAGATCAACTTCGTCCAAATAATGGGCAGTTACTTTGATATAGCTCCCATTTAAGGCAGAAGTCGAACTGTCTGTAGATAGAGAGTAGGCCACAATCCCTGCTAAGGCTACTTTTACATTGTTTTCACACTGTTGACTGTAACATCCAATAGAGAACATTAGAAAGCATCTTCCTTGCTAGAACAACATAACTTTTATTTAAGTTGTGCACCAGTTCTGGCCAGAAGGTGTGAAATGATGTTTACAATGATTTTCAGTGAGAGGCAATCCAGAAGTTTGCTTCTGGATGCTGATAGTGGTTTACAAATAAAATCACTGATTCTGCTCTGACCAATGTTCTGCTTTTTTCACAATGGCTCTGATGCTGAAGAAGTAGATGGTGTGGAAGATACTGCAGAGGCAGACACAGAAGATGTTGAGGGTGTAGGTTCGAGATGATCTGTATCGTATTGTTCATATGCTGGTTCCTCCGGTCTTATTGCAGCTGTTGCATGCCTCAGTTTTAAGTGCCGTGCCAAATTTGAAGTTATCCCAGCTTTAAAAAAATACACATCGGAATACACATTGCACGACTAGGACTTACTTCTTGGAAGTATTTCCAAATAAAACCCTTCTTTTTAAACTCCATTGCAGTTTAAAGCAAACACAGAAATCTGTTGGTCATTATTGCTAGCACAACAAAGAACTGAGTTATGACTGGAACCAATAGAATCCTTGTACCTCGCTTTACCATTGAAGGAAAGGGGTGGTGGTAGTGACATAAGGATTGGTTAATTGAAAAAAATTCTTTCATATTCGTTTCTACATTGGTTAGAAGTTTTGTTCATCGGCAGAGTTTAAATGATAACATCTGTTGCTTTCTCTTACAACAGAAAAATCTGGTCGTAAGTAATAAGCGCATAAATATTTTCTTTGAAAGATTATCAAAAGTAGTCCTACGTATGTTATCCTTTACCTGAAGTTCGCAGATGCGTAAGCGCAATTGCTTTAGGCAGGAAGTCTAGTGAATATCAGTTTCGAAAGAGGAATAGGTTCAGCTTTGGTTGCCTTTAATGCCTTTATTTGTTGCTAACTGCGCTCAACAAGTTAAATGCTGATGTAAGAAAATAAAGTTATATAAACTTTATGCCGTGCACATATTTAGTTTTCATCACTTCCACGTATCAGCTTGTGTTGGGGGAAAAAATGTTGTGTTTTCTTAAGTTTCTAGACATTTTACAACTCTTTGTTTATGATTTAGATTACATGGGATTCTGGGAAAAGAGAGATTAAGAAATAGGGTGTAAAACATTGAAAACAGTAGGTTGTAAAACACTTTTAACAGTAAAAGACTGAAATAGCTGCAATTCACAATATCTTGACTTTTTTTTTAGCAGGTGAAGGAAGAACGATTTGTAAATATAGTAAAGTATCCCCTACCATTAATCAGATTTACATCATTGTTTCAATTGCAACTATGCACACTTAGTAAACTTAGGAAGAGTAGGATCAGTTATAGCCTTTTTAGCTGGTTCATTAGCTTAACAAGAAACCTATCACTATGCTCATATCAAGAAGTACCTCAAACATTTTACTGTATCATCTAAGTCCTATAAAAAGCCCATGTTCGAAAACCTGGCTGCTGTTTTCAACTGCAAGCACCCAAGATCGAGGCAGGAAAATATCGGATCAAAGCAGAGGAAAAATAGGAGTTGGACATCCCTTAGCTGAAGCCTGGTGTTCCGGATGCGTGTAGATGATCTAGTTAGTGTCTTGGAGGTACGAAAGAAAAACAAAAGTGACTGGTGTTGATGAGTTGATCAAAACACAAGTTCTTTTGGCACCTTCACAGCAAATAATCACGTCATTTTTGCATGCTACTTCACATATTCTTACACTTAATTGTACAGAATTTAACAGATAAAGTTGTGTAAATAAAATAGCTCTGTTGTACATTTGATTGCGAACAATGAACATTTAATCAAGTTTCGAGCCACAAGGAAGAAATTTGAAAATGAATAAATGACTGCATTCTTAAAATACTATCCCACTGAAAAATCTCAAAATGCCATTAGCTGTCAAAATTGCAGTCACACGATGATGAAAAGATTTCCATTGCCGGAAGAAAAGCTTATTCAAAGGTTGAAGTTGCCTCGTGGTTCCAGGAGGAATCTGCAGGAGTTCAGTAGTTTTTTTCTGGGAGAAATATCTTGAAGACAAGTAGTTCACCATAACTCATCCACAAATCAAACAGTAGAACACAGTTATTTTTAGAGTCAGGGAAAAGGCCTTCATTAAACCAGGATCTTAACCCTTTTTCCCGCATTTCTCCCATTTCATTGCTTTCACAATTAGATTTTTTTGCCTTAAGCATCTATCTTGAAACTTTGGGCCCAAAACTCCTGTATTTTCCTGCTGTACAATAAATAATTTAGGGAAAATAGACCCATCCGCACTAAAAGTGGGCATAATGGTGTATGAATGGGTCAGTGCAGTAATAGATTGTGTAACAGCTTGTACATGTTTGTCCTCACCAACAAAAGATAAAGGCCTCTTTGATATCATTTCTCGCTCGAAACCACTCTTGATCGCTGTTATAAATACAGGAAGGGGGAGCATTTGACAATCGCTTTCTAGCTGTTTTCAAAAACCTTTCTGCCGCTTTGTCTTTTCTTCCTCTTCCTTTACGAAGCCCTGTGAAACAAATTTTGTTATCTTCCTGCTTTTAATTTTATGAATGCATTTGAAACAAGAGACCGAAGCAGAAGATGCACTAAAGTCCATTCCTCTAAATAAAGGTTTTGTTGAAATTTCCAAGGCCCAGAGCTTCAGATCTTTGCTCTTCTTGCTTCTACAAAGTGAGCAAATAATTTATTATATATATATATTTTTTATGCTCCTTGAGATTTAGGGCATGGTTTCTACTTTATTTTTCCAAGAAAATAATTGCCTCAGTGACATCGCCAAATGAAATCTGCTGCGAACACTGAACAATGAAAAACGCTTCTTCCCACCATCGTTAAATCAGAAGATACAGCGTTTCTGTTATATTTTTTGGTAGATAATATTTTCCTCCTCTTTGTTCTATGGACTGCAAACAAAACTACAACTAGTTGAATTCTTTGGAGACCGATCACTATATTCCAACACAGAGTTAGAACCTGGTTACACCACTTCTGCTTGGAGGGTTAATTTCACATGCTGAGAATAAAGCTGAATTGTCACATCATCTTCTGCATCTATAGTTTTTCCGAAGTAACACAAACACCTGTAGAATCTTTTCTAACAAATTAATAACATGCTGGCTAATTTCCATTTCTTCTGATTTTATTACTCTAAACTGACTTTGGCTCAGTTTTTATATAAAACTAAGGACATCCTTCATAAATTTTATTATTAAGACTTTGATTTTTTAAATATATAATCATACAAGTATTGCTCACAAGATACACCCAGAATTTTATCTTATCTTCAAAAACAATAATTTACAATCTGAGGTCAGTTTGTGTTACAAACTTTTATTGATTTCCTCCATGTTAATCTGTTCTGGCAGTCACCCACAAATATTTATTACTTTGACCCTTCTAATACTTACAGTGGGGAACTGGAATAGGTAAATAAGTAGAAGTTTGTAACGGGTACCTATATAATTAAATTCTAAATTGAATCGGAACATAAAAATAAAGAAAGGTTACATTGTCTTGAAATAATTACCCACAAACAGTTCTGTTGGGTACAATTCTAGTTTATTTCTTAACACGATATTTGTTAGTCTTTAGAATACCATACAGTGCCTCTTTGTTCAAAAGGCATGGTCTCCATGAGGATACCAAAGGATGTCTGTTGGTTTTGGGCATTTCCATCCAGAAATGCTTGCCATTGCCATTACACTTACCTGACTAGGATTTCAGAACAATACCAGGGAAGAACTCACCACTTTTCACAGTTGGGTTTTTCACAGATTACGTATTTTGCACTGGTTGTGGAATGTCCTCCTCTGGTTCTGTGTAATCTTCATCATCATGGTCACTTGAGAAACTCTCTTCCTCTTACTGTTAACTTTCTTTTTATCCCTCTTAACCCTAGAGAGGTGGCGTGGGGTATTTTCTGACCCCAGTCGGTTTTATTTGCAAGTTATATATAATGATTTTCGATATCTGAACCCTGCCTTTCCCTTACCTTTCACTGCATTCCTTGGCTTTTGTTAGAGGTCATTAGCATTGAAATACAGGTCATACATTCCTAGAATATAGGCTATTTGTGTTCTTCAGCTGAAATGAGGGCAGGAAATACCCCACGCCACCTCTCCCGTTGCCTGTTATGTGTCTCGTCTGCATATTGTTTCTGTAGTTACAGTGTGTTTTCAGCTGAACCTTCGAGAAGTTGTGGTTATAATATTTACGTATTTTTTAGTCTTAAATGTAGTGCTGTTTTTATATCAATATGTGTAATGAGGAACATCAGGCAAGGTTATTAGCCCTAATAAGGGAAGTGGAAGAAGAGGAAGCATTAGGTGGTGAAGGCAGCGAAACCGAAGATGAACTTGAAATACTGAGTTCAAATAGTGAAAGTGAGCAAAGTGCAGAAGAGGATCGATTTACGGCATGGAAAATGGTTCAGCCTCCTCAAAATTAACGTACTTTCTCCCACAAGATAGTGACTCACTTACCAGGTGTAAAATCTGCAGCTAAAAATGCAAAATCTCCTACAGAATTATTGCTTGAGAAAATACAGCATTTTATTGCAGCACAACCAGAAAATCAAGAACAGGAATTGCCAGTGAAGAAAAGAATGAGGTGTAATATGTGTCCGAGAACGCAGACAGAAAGACAAAACTTTCGTGTGTAAAAAGCAAGCAGCAGGTGTGCAAAGACCATAGTGTAGTCTTGTGTAGGAGCTGTGTGTGAATTATAATATGAGCATCAACATATGTTCTTACTGTCGAGATGAAAAAAAAACACATTAACTGTGATACTTTATGATTATGAGTGAAGTGAACATTTAAATATATTTTTTGTGCTGCGCATCAGTCCAAATTGCAAGGAATTATCAATTCAAAGTTTTTGTTTTATTTTTTAAAGTAGGTTTCTACAACCAACAGTTATTTCAATACATAATGTATTACTCGGTATATGTAAGCAATAATTAGATAAATTTATTAATTCGGTCCATTTACAACAATCGTTTTATTCCTGGGGTCGCAAGTGACCCCGCGCCACCACTAAAGTAAGACTACATGCGCCACCTGTCTAGGGTTAATACTGGTACCTGGTGTTGGTCTCAATAGGCACCAAATCTTCTGTGATACTCCTTCCAGAGGCTACATTTACTTTCTTCCAGGAGCTGACATGCCTCTCATATTGGAAAGGAATTCCAAAACTGCATTACTGACATGCTGGTACTCTTGGCTTCATTGTCTACAGGGGGAATGCGTTTCAGAACTTCCATCTTATTAAATGGAACCAGTCCTGCTTTCCTGAAACCACTTTTGAGGTTTTTAGCAGAATTTATCTTTAAGGCATATATGAGATTCCTTAAAAGTGCTGAAAAAATTGATTTTGGAACTGCACTGCTGTTAAGATTTTTCTTCTTGTAATCTTCCAGTATCTTCCTCCATGCAATTTTCATAGGCCGAAAATATGCTATGTCAAGCAGCTGTGTCAGCGTGTGGAGTTTGGTGGCAAACATACAAATTTGATATTGTCTTTACACAGTTTTAACACCCGAGGTGAAATGTGAAATGATAAATTATCGCGTATCAATATCTTGCAGCCATTAAGTTTATTAGTTTTGGAAGAACATGGCTGTCAAACCAACCACTTTTCGTCCTGTTATGATGACATCCTTTTGGACCATTATGAGACCAAGTGTCCCACATGCAGTCAGCTTTATACACAACATATGAGAGTAGAATTTCCCCTGCAGCACTGCCACAGAGCATTACTGAAGTTACTGACTTCGTGCAGTTCATGGCCCTTTCAGGATATTTTTAATCTCTCTTTTGGCCAGGGTTGTCGACAAGATTTGTCTCGTCATACTTCCAAATATGTGAATTAAGAATCCCGAGTTCAACCTATTATATGTCTCAAAACCAAACCAAGACTGCAAGCATGTTCACTATATAACATGTGTATGAACAAAATATTAATTAAAATGACTGTTCTACTTTCATAAATTTTACCTACCAATTAAATGCTATTGCTGTCGGCTGAAAACACAGTGAGACAGTCACCTTAAACTCCATATGTAATGGGGACACTTATACATTTCACCAACAGGAACAAACTGATCTAGATACCAGGAAACTAAACATACGACTGGAGACAGACCAGATGTGTAATGCCTACTAGTTCCACCTAGAGAAAATACCCATAACTAAATGGCAGTGCTCTGCACTAGCAGGAATTTATGAAAATACTTCATCCATAAGATTCATGCGACATTATGCTCTAGTTGTGGCCCGCACAGCGATGACGATGTATATTACCAACAGATGTCCCTCTATGCAAAACACTAGCTCAACAGATGTCACTCTGTCACACGCTTGACTAACACAATACTGCCAACATATGAATAATTGATGCCACCAAAGCACCGCAACTTCGACCACAGGGCGTAGCCGAGGGATATTATATAACCTTAGGTTTATGAATTCACGGAAGATTACGTTTAGGTTACGTTTTTTTATTTATGTAACCTTACGTTTCTGAATTCACGAAGTTTAGGTTACTTTTCTTTTAATATAAGCTTAGGCTTCTGATATACTTTTATAGGTTAGGTTAGGTTTAGTTTTTTTTTATATAAGCTCGTTTTAATTAGTTACCAGTGGTTACATCAAAACACACAAGCGAAGCAAGCGTGCGTTCCTAAGCTTACGTTTCTGGTTCACGGTAGGTTAGGTTAGGATTACTTGTTTTTATATAAGCTTACGTTTCTGAATTCAGGAAAGGTTAGCCTTAGGTTGCGGTTTTTTTTTTATGTAAGCTTGCGTTAACTATCTACCACTGTTACGGTAAAGCAACTTCTTTATTACACTGTTATTACAATCGAAATAACCTCTTAATAAAATATAATTTGACAAAAACTATTACAAACTTAAAACTTTGGTGCATATTCTTTTGCTGCTTTCAATTAGTGCATGGTGCAGCCAGTCTTTGAATGCGTTACGTTTTCTCAGCGGGAATAACACACGAAGAAAAACAAGAAGAAGAAGAAGAAAAAACACTACTAACAACTGCGCATCGCATTTCTGGTGGATTTTCATTTATGTTGGCAGTTCCCACTATACCTCTTCTTCAACGAAAAAATGGCTACGTTTATTTTGCTTCGTACGCGATTCGCCTATATAATTAAAACACCGTCGAGGAGCGGGTAGGTGGGCACAAGCTATTGAACAGACCACATCTACTTCTTAACTCACTCACAAGGTAAATTATTCGCTTTTCTTTGGCTAATTTAACCTACTTCGACGGGCCATAACTACAGTAGGTTAGCCGATTCATGCCATAATGGAGTTGATTTAAAATGGCATTTCAGATCTATAGGTTTGCAATTAAAATAAAACCGTAACCCAAAAAATTGTCTAGTATTTTTCAATTTTGGATGAATAATTGATACTAAAGTGTATGATGGGATACCCTGAACCCAAAAATTGCATTTTTAATAGGGGTTCTAATGAGGTGCAAAATAAAAAAAATTAAGTGTACACTCATGCAACTTTCTCTACTGATTACAAATTCAAGTTATACTCCTTATACATGATGATAATCGTATAAACCGTGATTCTTTTATCCACATTATGCTATTTGTGATTCTATAAATTAATACAAAATAAGCATAAGTGCAACATGTGCAAACTTCATTCAAATGTTTGTTTCAGAACCATAGGTATAAACTGTTACAAAAGAGAAGGTAACAGCTCTTCACTGTATGTGGGTAACTTTGAAATTAGATTAATACCATACTATGTATGATATCACAATAAACAAAACACTTTTCGGTTGCTTCACTACTCCCTTTTCTACAAGCTGTTCCTACAAAAACTTATTCTTCTTCTACTTCTTGTTAATAGATAAACTTTCATTATACATTTTCACATTTCGTTGCAGGTATAAGAAGAATGCAGAAGGCTAAAGCAATAATCAAATCTATTGGTCGCTATGTGAAGGCTTTGAAGTTTTGTTCTCTTTGCATGAACATGGGGGGGGGGGATGAATAATGATTTGCAGTTTATAAAGGTATAAAGATTTGAGCATTGAAACCAATAACAAAGAATATCTCGGAAATGGTTAATACCACAAAAAAATTATTTGACCTGAATTGTGTGTTTTAGCAAGATTAGGTTTTCTATGTAATAATATTTTGCGTATCTCTTTTGGTTTACCAATTACAAAATCATTCAGAATGGAGAGGACTTCACAGGCCATTCCCAGAAAATTCAGGATATACATTTTATTTGTCATGTAAAGAACTTAAGCATATAGTATATGAATGAGAATCATTACAGCCATTTTTGAGAAAATAAAAAATAATGACATTTTTTCTACATAAGGGGTGGTATGGGTTGGTGGGATTTTCTTGAAAATCTTTGTGTTGAATACTTGCAACTTAAATATGAGGTTTGCTATTTAACAGACTTTTCATTTTTGAGTTACACTGTTCTCTCTCTCTCCCTCTCTCTCCCTCCCTCTCCCTCTCTCTCCCTCCCTCTCCCTCTCTCTCCCTCTCTCTCTCTCTCTCTCACACCCGGAAATCTTTGTGTCGAATACTTGGAACTTAAATATTAAGTTTGGTATTTATTGGACTTTTCGTTTTTGAGTTATGCTGTTCTTTCTCTCTCACAAACACCGTAGAAGCATTAGAGCTTCTAGAAATGAGCACCAACAGCAGCAATCAACATGGATAGCAGAATAAGTTCAGATTCACCATAAAAACCAACAAAACCTAATAGTATCAATTAGAGGCAAAACAAAAATATTGGAAATGCAGAACTGTAAGATTCACTACACCTGAGTCAAGGCAAACAACGGCAACGAGAGAGCGGACAGACTGGTGAGACAAGCAATAGGGAACAGAGAACTTGCAGTTTCTTATGACCATTAAGCAGCCAGCATCACCGTAAGTGAACTGCAATCAATAAGTGGGAAAACAAATGGGAAAATACCACAAAAGGTGCAATGATAAAAACTTTTCTACCCAGTGTGAAGATAGATTGAAATTAAACTTACCTTTAACCGGGAAGATAAATAGCTATTAGGACTGTTTTCAAATAAAAAGATAGCCCCTTGTGTACATATGAAAATGCAGAAAAAGCCATAGACCACCTATTATTTGAATGTGTAAAATTAGAAAACGAAAGACAGTTATTTAAAAACATTATGATTAACAAATAAGGAAAATAGACATTCAGTAAAATAAAACTAGTACAGGGCCATACACAGTAATTAGTCTTGTACATTAACTCCAAAGATTTGGATAGATTCTAGAGTAAAAGTGAGCTAATCCGGTGAAATATTTAGTGTTATTTAATGTCATATAAGTAGAACAAATAAGCCATAAGACTACAGTGAGCCATAGAATTTTAATAATACACTTTACTGTACATAACTTTGCATAATTAATGCATGTAACATTACTTTTTTTGTAATGGAGCATGCTGTAAATAAATTTAAAAAGAACACACACACACACACACACATTTTTCTAAAAACATTTTTTTATTCAGGGAGTCTCAAAACATGTATTTCTGGTGAAATCTTGATATCAAATATTTCTGTGGAATACAGTACTTCCTCTATATACCATGAATAAATATAGATAAAGTAAACATTTAGATATCTTGCTTATCAAGTTTTGGGGAAAAAAATTGCAGAGCAAAAGTTTATAAGTGTAATATTTCTGACAGGTTTCAGTTGAGAGAAAATCCTGACGATGGGAACAAGCCGTCTCCCGAAACGCGTTCAAGTAAGAATATTATAGTGATGTAGTGTAACAACCCTCAACTCTCTATTTTAAAATATAAAATTTCTGACAGGTGTTGTTATCCAAAATTCTTCAACAGATGAATAAGCAGTTAGGCCAATTTTCAATGCTGTTTGTATGTAAACAAGTAATTACAGAAATCTAGTTCTGATAGCATATCAAGTATAAGGAAGAGTCACAAGTTTGTACATTATTAAATCTTTTACTTATGTTTACTTTAAAGTTTATTAACATGTAAAAAATTCAATTTAAAAGCAAGCTTTTAAAAGTCTTATGACTATGTGCTGCATAGTTAGAGGCAGAAAGGATGAAGGGAGAAGAGTGGGATAGAAAGGAAGAAAGTTTGAGTTATAATGAGAGAGAAAGTGGCAAAGAAGGCGTGAGGAAGGGGGGAGTGTGGAGGAGCAACAGAAGAAGAGCTTGTGCTACTGCAGAAACACAAGTAGGGCTATGGGCTCTGCTAGTACCTATATAATGAAACTGTAACATAATTTTCTGTCAATTTTGAAGGAATAATTGATAGTAAGGTTATTGTGAAGCAAAAAGTGGCAGTTTTAAAAATGTTTCCTTGTGTAAAACATTTTATCTTTTCATACAATAATGGCGAAAACTGATATGCAACATACCTTAGGTACTGATCAGAAAAAGGGCTATTTTGTTTCCCCCAAAGGGAGGGGTTCTGGTGGGGAGCAAAATAATTCAAAATTGTTTAATTAATGTAATAAACATTGGTGTCAAATACACACATAAATGCATATAAACATTGTAACTTACCATAATTAATATTGTAGTACCTTTCCTACTTCACCAGCTCATCCTGATATGATTTGCTTTTCTTTTCTTTTTTTTTAAGTGCTACGTAACAAAATTACCTACATAAAGATAATGTTTCTAACAAGTTGTATTACTTAATTTCAATTGGACAAATATTTAAGACGTTAAAGCAGTTTTTGGTTAGTATCATTTGTGTATGTAAACTGATTAGCGCGAGAAACCGCATATTTCTTATTGCATTGCAAGCCTAAGGAAAAGGCATAAGTTTTGTGTACTGTTGAACCTTTTACTTGTATTTTAATTTATTATTAATACCACAGAAAAAGAAATTTGTTATCGGTTTTCAAAACATCAAGACATGTAAGTTGCACAGAGAGAGGGAGATGGAGGGACGTGTTTTATCAATTACATTGTCTATATGTGTGCACACCATGGGCTGTACCGGAAATGTGGCTTGGTTTACTGAAACACATAGATAATAAACTTTCGAGTTTACAGTAATTTTAGATTCACATTCTGAACAAAAACTTGTAATTAAAGATAATGAATTTCAAATTACATTTGATTTTGGTTTTTGGATTGCTTTAATACAAAATTTAAGGGATTGAGAAAATCTCTGAATTAATAACAGTTTCAAATTATTAAAGTTTGAGTGTAGTAATTACTGAATGCATTGAAACACAAACCATCGTGTATATTTTAAGTACCTTGAATGGTGACATTTGTCCCATCCTTGGCAAGCATTAACTAGTTCTTGTAGATGTGATTGAATTGGAGGCATATGAAGTAGTGTCATCTGATGTTATTTTTCCCCAAAAGATAAAAAAAGAAAGAAAGAAATTTCTGATAATGTTGCAGGTGAAAGGATTCAGCGTTAGTGGAAGAGTGTTTTTGAAGGAGGGAGGAAAAGGAGTTTCTGGTGCAGTGGTGTTTCTTGACAACAAGGAAAGTGGTGTAACAGGATCAGATGGAACATACCATCTAGAAAACATGCAGGCAGGGACATATCAGCTTCACATTAAAGCATGTTAGTATAATTGATTGTTCCTCTTTAAGGAGACAAATTTGCTCTTAATTGTAACTCTCAATACAAAGGGATCTCCATTTCCAAGATTTATTTTCTATCCCTTATGTGCAAATGTGCAAAGCTTGATCAGTATGAACATAAGAGTTTCTAGGCTGAGTAGTTAAGCATTTGATTTGTGTAGGATTCAGAAAATAATAACCAGCAAATGTTAACTGACTATACATTGATTGTGTGTGTGCATACAGCATAAAAATAAAGGGTAAAGATAACTTCCTTTATTAAAATATTGTATAATTTGATTGCTTTTCAGCCAATAAATTTAACAAAAATATCTACTTATAAATATAACTACTCCAAATAAAACAAGAGTGTGTATTACATGTTCATGTGTGCACATGTTAAATAATTGTTATATAACTACAAAACTTAAACATAAATAAATGACAAGACATGCTTAAGCTTTGTTTTATATTACGTTTATACCAAAACAGTTCACATTTCTGCCTCTTCTCTCAGTATTCACCAGTTGGAAAAACCAGAATTTCAATGCAAAATTAAAGTAGTCTATCTCTACAACAAATTATGTACACCAAGAAATTTAACAAAGCAGTAATACTAATAGATTCAAGAATTTTATTTCTCATCATTACACATCACATAATTACCAACAAATGACATAAGCATGTGGTTAATGAACGGCACTATCCAAACTTTTAGTAGCATACAGAATCCAAGCTAAATAATTGTGATAGAAAATTATAGGACATGCATTCAAAATTCCAAGTTTCTGTTTGAGTTTGAAAGGAAGCTAAGTAATAAGTGGGAGAAATTGAAAAATATTCTCTTTAGCATAATGTCCTCAGAAGGGAATGGCATAAAGGAAAAACTTATTTGTGTCCTATTGACATGTTTCTTGCTTTATAATTTTTTAAATTGATAGAAGAAAGTTATTTTTATTATTTTAACCAAGGCATCAGGTTTTTAATTTTTAATTGTTATTTGCATCTTCATGACCAAGAAATTACAACATAAATCACTAAAATCAAATATGCTAATGTTCATAAAACTACTTTCTGAGTACAAGCATAGCACTTATGAAAATTTAAATTATTGAGCTTAAAACATAAGCAGTTATTGCCTCACTGGAAAGTAAATTAATGTTGCAATATTACACTATAGGAATAAACTTCTTAGTTCAGATTCTAAAGAAAAATTAGTTAGGTAGTAGAAAAAAGCCACACCCATCTGTTATGTGTATTTCTTGCTTTTGCAGTTAACACTATATTGCATGAGATGTTTGGATTGAAGTGCAAATAGATTTGATTTTATACTTTAACACTGATTTGATCATTCTTGGATTTAAAGATGGGGGATGGATGATATACAAACAAAGTTCATAAATTGAAATGTTTGTTAAAACTATTTTGGGAATTACACTGAAGTTTATACAGGGTGAGCCAAAAGACTCCGAACCACCTGTCCATGTCCTCGGCGCTCATTGCCGCCTGCTGCTATCATAGAAAGGCGCGGATGAAACCATACAACATTTTTAAACTACTTTTAAAGGCTTTAATTACCAACTTTATGAAAGGAAATGGTGAAACTGGCCACTGTCGTTGTCCATACATTTTTGGCATCTCTTTAGGTAACTATCCATCATGGAATTTTTGCGGGGGGATTTTCCAAACGATGCAATGTCGTCTAATGTTTATTCGGTAAGAACCAAACGCCGTCTTTTAGATTTCTTAGCCTGAACACTTCTGTGGCCTGAAATTTACTGTAAAGTTCTTGGATTGTTATAGGGACTGGAACTTTTACACCTGAAAATCTTTCTGCAAATCGTACTTTCACCGAGTAAACACATACGAATCATAAATAAATACACACTGTGCAGTAGAAAATATATACTGAGCCATAATATACTTTGTGACTAAGTGCAGGACAAAATAATAAATAACTCGTAATAACTGAACTACATCACATCACCATCAACTCAAAACTGCACTTCACACTGCACATCAAAGCCACAACAGCGTGACTCTGTTTATAGCTGCAGTGCGTTATCTATCATATTTCCACATGCCCAGTGGAAAAAATACAGCGCAGCCGGTAATATTGTGTTCATAAAATACCCCTCCAGGATAACTTAAAACATAAACTCACACACCCTGGAAGAATTAAAACAAAATATCCACCAGGAAATTTCTCAGCATGAACTACGGCGAGTGATGGATAGTTTCCTATAGAGGTGCCAAAAATGCATGGACAACGACAGCGGCCAGTTTCAGCATCTCCTTTCGTAAAGTTGGTAAGTAAAGCCTTTAAAAGTAGTTTTAAAAATATTGTATGGTTTCATCCGCGCCTTTCTATGATAGTGGCAGATGGCAATGAGTGCCGAGGACGCGTACAGGAAAAACGCCGCACAGGCGGTTCGGAGTCTTTTGGCTCACTCTGTATAAATGCACAAATTAAGATTTTTATGTTCTAGCTTCTTTTTTTCACCAGAACTTATTGGGACATGTTTCAGAGACTGTTGCCTCCATCATCAGTCTGGATTCACAGTGACTAGTAGATGGTATTGTCGGTTTGGATGTACTGTGTAATGAGATCCTTTAGACATGGGATAATCAAAGTTTAATATATTGTGCTTGTTATGAATGAAAACTTTTCCCAAATGGAGAGATTTGCTGCTGTTTTAAGGGACTGTAAAAGCTTTGGTTTCTCTTCTAGCTGATGATCTGTGGACCAAAAATCTTCTGCAACCACTGATTTTTACATTTGTTTATATTTCACATTTCTCATCTGTTTTTTAAACATTGTGTCCATATTTCTCTTTGTCTTCCCTATGTACACTTTCTTGCATACCAGAAGTTTTTCGCACTGGAATTTTGTCCTTTGTATTGGTCCTGAGTATGTATTTTAATGAATGTTTGTAAACTGGGGCTAAGGTTATACCATATTCTTTGAATATTTTTGCAAATTTTGGAAAGATCCATGGATGGAAAGTGAATTTTTTGAATGTTTTAGTTCCTTTAATGTTGCTTAGTGTGGTGATTTCCTTTATTTGTTTCTTCTTTTAGAATTTTTTATGTTCCTGTCTACTATCTCTTTGGTGAAGCCATTTTTATGTACGATTTCCAAGATCTTGTTGTATTCCTTTTTGCACTCTTGTGTGTTCATTGGTATGTTTATCATCTGAAGGTAAGGCTGTTTATTGTTGCATATTTGTGTTCCCTGGAGTTGTAGCTGTCAGTTTTAATGTAATTAAGTGTGTGTGCGTGCGTGTGCGTGTGCATGCGTGTGCATTTTTTTTAATTGGTTTCTGTTTATGTTGCAAATTTTACTGATGTATCTTGTAAGTTCAGAAGAGATGTTGCATTCTTCATGAACTTCTTATCTATTATGGCAAAAATGTTCCAGTAAAGATTAAAAACAGAAGCATTATTAACAGTGAAGTATTCATCATGATGTAGATTGAGTCACACCCTTAGTCACCCAGTTGCTGACGATGAGGACGAATGCCCTCGAAAACGTTTCCTGTTTTATGTAACTTTAACTAGTGAAGGTGAGTGTAAAAAAGTGTGACTCAATCTACATCATGTTCCAGTAAGTTCGTGTGAAAAAGTGAAGCTAGAATAATAAAAATCTTAATTTGTACATGTAAAATGTTTGTGTTTGGTTGTAATGTAGGTCATTTTAAATGATACTAATATCACAAGCATTTTTAGTAAGTTTTATTACTACATATTATACAGTAGGTTTGCATAAACGTCTGGTCAGCAAGAGGACTTACAGTTCCCACTAGGGCCCAGCAGGCTTTATGAAACCCAGTATTACAGGCTGAAATATGGTACAAGGGTGTATATAATTTCTGTTACTCACCTTTCACATAGAAGATACTGTAAGTGTTGTCCATCTTCTCTTATGCATACTTTACACCGTGTTATGAAATTATCATTTACACCTATCATTTCTTCTACACTAATGGTCTAACTTGTGTTAGATCCAAGTTTTGTTTCAGTTCCTCAAGCATGTGAGAATTAGTAGCATATACTTTATTTTTCATGTTTCCTAGAAATCAAAATCACATGTTAGATCTGGGAATTGAGGAGGCCACAAGCTATTGCTTATAACTCTTCAGCCAAATAAGCAGTACAGTTCCTGCATGGATTCAATAGCAGTATGGGTTGTGAAGTTATTCTGCAAGATATTCCCGTATGTTAGTTCATCTCATAATGTTTCCAAAAAGGATTATATACCTAGTACTGTTAATGGTTTCTTTGTAGAAAAAGGAATTGGTAATTCTTTCAGCACTAATAGCACAACCAAACTCCTACTTCTTTCGTTATATAGTGGGGTCTCATCAACAATTGTGAGTAGCTGATGACCAGTATCTATTATTACACGAAGCTACATGAACATTCAGATGAAACCACATCTCATTGGAGAAGAAAGTTTTCCGGGGATAATTTCCCCGCTTCTTCTAACATCCAATTACAAAATGAACTCTTTTGTTGTAATTGTAGGCCATAATCAGTAAGCTATTATGTAGGACTTTAATTTGAGTAACTGTGTGGGTTTATGTGCTAATGTTTTCAAAATTCCCATGTGCTGTTCTTAGATGCTGCAAAGATTTTCTAGGATTATGTTCCAAAGCAGCTATGATGTCATCAAATTTGTCTGCAGCAATCAGAGGTTCTCAATCACTTTTTTGATTATCCACAGAACCTGTGTTGGTAAAACTATTCACCACGTTTAATATCATATTTCTAGATCAAAGTGATCCATTGGGCAATCTACGTCTAAATTTTGCCTAGTCTTCCCATATGAATTTTTCTTTCCTAAATACTTTTTCGATATATACATACTTTCATATGCAAGTATTCAACCATAGTATGAATGTACAAGTGCACTTAACTCGGTCGATACACATGCTCTAAATTCCAACCTTATTCTGACTGTGATAGCTATGGAATTTAGTTTAAGCTGCAGATCCATATTACCTGCCAAGGGCACATGGCAGTGGGAACTGCAATCTGCTCGTTTTAGGCAAACTTACTGTATTTTACCATTATCATATTGCCAGAAGTACAGGAAGTTATTAACTGGAATGCTTAATGCTTTTGATATTGTATTTCATTTGTTTTCTGTAAATTGATCAGTAACACTGTGCTTATATTTCATTATCTGTTGCAGATGATATGGAATTTTCAGATAGAACTGTGAAAATTACCCCAAACACTCCGCAACTTGCAGATTCTTTCCCATCAGCATTTAAAGTGTGTGGTCATGTGGCACCCCATCATCTTGTATCTGGTTCATCAGGATCTACTTATGTCCTTCTGTCAAGAGCAGGTCAATCACCAGTGGTGGTAGAAATACAAGCAGACAGTGGATTGTTTTGTGTGTTTTTGGAACCTGGCCGATATGAGGCAAGAGTGAGGATTTCAGATATGGAAAGAAATAGAGGTTTGCAGTGAGTAAACATTAATTACTAATCCACATAGTGTGGGACATTGATCTTTGTTTTACCTGCTGTTCTGTTCTTCAGGGTTGTCTTTATTCTCAATCTCTCTTTAGTAATGTAGTGGTAGTGGTACCATGCTAGCCTCTAGTTGCCAAAATTGCGGGTTCAAACCCGATTCTTTCGGGCATAAACATCCTTAGCATGACTTACTTTGGAAGGGAAGTGAAGCCAGTGGTCCTGTCATAAATTTATAGCACGTAAAAGAACCTCAAGCCTGATAAAGAGGCCTCTGAGCAAAAATACTGGTGTTTCATGGCCGATACAGAATGGGACACTAAGAACGTTAAAGCATGTCCATAAATAAAATTGAATTTTTCTCTTTAGTAGAATTTTACCATAATCTGTGGTGAATATATTCTCAATAATGAAAATAAGAACCCAGTAAAATATAAAATTGATTCTGCACTATCCCTGCTAGAGGTAAGAGATTAAGGATGTTTAAATCATCACAGCTAATTTTGGGAAAAGATTTAATATTTTATAAGCATTCTCATATTGTCTCATATTTTGTGCAAGATTTTGAATAAGTATGTTCCTTTTTGGTTTTGCTTTTTTATATTTTTTGTAACTACACTAGCTACCCTTTCACAGGCATAAATTATTCTAAAGGGCAAGTAAGAAATTCTTCAATTCCAAGCATTTTTAATCTTGCCAAGCCTATAGTATAAAAGTGAAATAACCTTAGATTTGTAGCGAACAGTAACTTACAACAATAGGAGTGAAATATTTACTGAGAACCCCGTATATTACCCTTCTATGCTTACCACTTGTGAAATCAAGGAAAAAGTAAAATAAACCAGAGAAAAGTTCCACATATGTAGTTTTAATATGTCTAGTAGAAGAGGGTTCTTGTGCCCCCTCTATACCATTCCATTTCATGTTCCTCTCTTGACATTCATCATGTTTTCTTGTCTAGTCCTTTCCTGACCATGTTGTTCATGCACACTTTCACGGCATCAATTTTATTCTTCTCCTGAAGAATTGTGTGTGGAATGCCCACATATTGATCTAATTGCGTATTTCATCCTTTTCTTTTTTGTTATTCTTTTTCCTTTGCTCAACATCTGTTGTGCGCAATGTGAAGGACACCTGCAGTCGTTGACTGGGTAAAGGCATCATCCCTAGATCTTGGGTCGTTATGTAGAGCTGCGTACATATTGCTGTTCAGGTGCTCCCACAGACATGCAATTCCATGAGCTACTAACTTCTGATGGCAATTGAGGGGTTTACAACAAAAACAGCATTTGTCACATTTTATGAATTTTTCAGGAGAACAAAAAAATGGCTGGCACTGTTATTTTCATTCAATGGATTTCATTTTTTTCACCAAATATTAAGGACATAACATAATAATTTTTGGAGTTTTCTATACATGTATCACAGAGCAATGCTATCAAAATCAATCATGAAGTTTGCTACATCATGACAAAGGCTGTTTTTGATAGAAAACAATTGAGGCTGGGAAATGGAAAAGGTTGAATTTGGCAACATAACAAGGTTAAGCCTGTATTATTAGCACTGATATACAGAGTGAGCCAAAAGACTCCAAACCGCTTGCGCTGTGTTTTTCCTGTCCACGTCCTTGGCGCTTGCTGCCATCTGCCGCTATTAAAGAAAGGCGTGGATGAAACCATACAACATTTTTAAAACTACTTTTAAATGCTTTACTTACCAACTTTACGAAAGGAGATGCTGAAACTGGCCCCCGTCGTTATCCATACATTTTTGACACCTATTAGGAAACTATCCATCATGAGCGATGTTGTCTAATGTTTTTTCGGTAAGAATTGAATGCCGTCTTTTAGATTTCTTAGCCTGAACACTTCCTGTAGCCTGAAATTTATTGTAAAGTTCATGGATTGTTGTACGGCCTGGAACTTTTACACCTGGAAATCTTTCTGCAGATCGTACTTTCACTTTGCGAGCTGACCGAGTTAACACATACGAAACATAAATAAATACACGCTATATGTATAGTATAAACTCTACGTATGTATTGTAATGAAAAGAAGCTAGAAACAGTGATGTGTATTGAATTTATTTAAAGGTGAGTCGAAATTGTTACACTAACATCACTTAAGTTTACTCACTTAACATGTTTCGGGAAACCGTTGTTCCCATCCTCAGAAGGTTAACTCAACTGGCCCGTGTTGTTGGTGTTTCCGTTTTTTGGACTGGATCCTGTGGTGGCATCTTGTGGTGGAGAAATGTACTTCCAGAGAGGATTTGGTGGCGGCAAATCAAAATTCATTAGATGTGTGTTGTGTTTTAGAATGGTGATCTTCTCCCATGCATCTAATTCAGCTGCAAATTTGGCTGGTTTGACTAATGTAATATTGGGTTTGATGTTGTGATTAGTGATCCAAAAATGGTGTGAAACTGCAGATTTGTCCATTTGTTTGTATTTAATACATCTCATGTGCTCCTTTAGCCTAGTTTCTAAGTTTCTTTTTGTCTTACCAATGTATACTTTATTGCAATCTGAACAATTGATTTTATAGATTCCAGCTTTTTTGTCTTGTGGAATGGGGTCTTTTAACTTGTTACAAAGTAATTTCTCTATGTTAAATTTGTTCTGTGGAGCTAGGCTGATGTTATGTTTCATGAAAATCTTCTTAAATTTGTGAAATGTTCCTGGGTGGTATGTGAATTTCTTGAACTTTAGTTCTTTATCTTGCTGGCTGAGATTAGTTGTGTTTCTGATGTGCATCTGTCGTTTGAATTTTGCAATTTTTTTGTCAATAGTTGCTTTGTTGTACCCATTATGTATTGCTGTGTCTACTATATGCTGGTATTCTAACTGGTATTCTTTTTTATTTAAGGGGGTATATACCAGTCTATGTGTTAGGCTGTTTAGTACTGCATGTTTGTGTATGGTTGGATTGAAACTCTTATTTTTTATGTAATTAGTAGAGTGTGTTGGTTTCCTGTATATGCCAAAGGTTAGGTTCTTTTGTTCTCTGATGATTTTTAGGTCTAAAAATGGTAGCATGCCTTCTTTTTCTATTTCTATGGTGAATTTTATTGATTGGTTCTGTAGGTTTAGTAAGGCTAAGGAGTCTTGTATGAACCTATTAGGGACAACAGCGAAGATGTCGTCAACATATCTGTGCCAAACTTTAAACATGTATGGAAAGGAAGTTGTTATGTGTATTTCTAAGTAGCTCATAAATAAATCTGCCAAGAAGGGTGAAGTGGGTTGCCCATGGTTAGACCAGTTGGTTGTTGATAGAACTTCTTATTGAAACTAAAACAATTTTGTCCAATGCATAAATTGGTAAGTTGTATGAGGTCTTCTATTTCTTCTTCAAGTAGGTTAGTCTGCTGTAGCCATTTCTTTAATTGACGCAGGAGTTGATCTGTAGGGACACTTGGAAATAGTGCAGTGACATCAAAGGAAACTAATCTGTCTTCTGGTTCGAGTTCCAGGGATTTTATCTTCTGTATTAAATCTTCTGAATTCATTATGTTTTTGCTGTTGAATTTTGGTAGTGAAGAGAATCTCTGTACTAACCATTTTGCCAGTTTGTAGGTAGGAGAATCAATATTGCTGACGATTGGTCTCATCTTATTACCCGGTTTGTGTATTTTAGGTAGAGCATACATTCTTGGTAAAATGGGGTGGTCTGGTTTTAATCTAGATTTATCAGTGTCTGTTATAGTTTTGCTTTCCTGGATGGTTTGATTGAAGGCTTTTAAATGTGATTTTAATGGGTCTTCTTGAATTTGTATGTAATTTTCTTGTTGCAGCATATTTTCTACTCTGGTAATATAATCATCTTTTTGAAGTACAACTAGTTTATTTCCCTTGTCAGCTTTTGTGTATACTACTGGTTTTGATTTTAATGTTTTGATCACATGTTTGGTTGGGAAATTGTTATGTTTATCTGCTTGTATTTCTTGGAGAACTATTTCACATTCTTTTTTTATAGTGGTTTTACTATTTTCATTTAGGTTGTAAGTAGCAATCTCAATGTCTGCGACTATTTCATCGGTTGTTTTTGTGTAGCCAACACATGTTTTTAGGCCAAGGTTTAATACCGATAATTCTGCTTTGGTGAAAGTTACATTTGAAAGATTAATTACGTCAGAGTATGGCGTCGTTTTTTCATTTTTTAGGTTAGGTTTATATGAATGTTGCTTCCGGCGTAGTATGTCTAGTTTTTTCTTTAATTTCAGCGTTTTTGTTTTCATCCTGTAGCTAAGAATAGTGAGGAATTTTGATTGCATGTTTTGCCAAAGTGGATAGCCGAGTGTGTCTGTTAATTTAAGGTGAAGAGCATATAATTCCAGTTCCAATTTTTGTAATTTTGCGTAGTGGTTGTTTCTCTCAATTATTATTACTTTTTTATCGGCTGATGTTTGGTGTTTGCTGTTTTTGTCGTATTTTACAATTCTCCTTACAAACTTTGGTGTGACTTTGTTTTGTATGCATAACCTATTGAGATTGCTACTTACAACCTAAATGAAAATAGTAAAACCACTATAAAAAAAGAATGTGAAATAGTTCTCCAAGAAATACAAGCAGATAAACATAACAATTTCCCAACCAAACATGTGATCAAAACATTAAAATCAAAACCAGTAGTATACACAAAAGCTGACAAGGGAAATAAACTAGTTGTACTTCAAAAAGATGATTATATTACCAGAGTAGAAAATATGCTGCAACAAGAAAATTACATACAAATTCAAGAAGACCCATTAAAATCACATTTAAAAGCCTTCAATCAAACCATCCAGGAAAGCAAAACTATAACAGACACTGATAAATCTAGATTAAAACCAGACCACCCCATTTTACCAAGAATGTATGCTCTACCTAAAATACACAAACCGGGTAATAAGATGAGACCAATCGTCAGCAATATTGATTCTCCTACCTACAAACTGGCAAAATGGTTAGTACAGAGATTCTCTTCACTACCAAAATTCAACAGCAAAAACATAATGAATTCAGAAGATTTAATACAGAAGATAAAATCCCTGGAACTCGAACCAGAAGACAGATTAGTTTCCTTTGATGTCACTGCACTATTTCCAAGTGTCCCTACAGATCAACTCCTGCGTCAATTAAAGAAATGGCTACAGCAGACTAACCTACTTGAAGAAGAAATAGAAGACCTCATACAACTTACCAATTTATGCATTGGACAAAATTGTTTTAGTTTCAATAAGAAGTTCTATCAACAACCAACTGGTCTAACCATGGGCAACCCACTTCACCCTTCTTGGCAGATTTATTTATGAGCTACTTAGAAATACACATAACAACTTCCTTTCCATACATGTTTAAAGTTTGGCACAGATATGTTGACGACATCTTCGCTGTTGTCCCTAATAGGTTCATACAAGACTCCTTAGCCTTACTAAACCTACAGAACCAATCAATAAAATTCACCATAGAAATAGAAAAAGAAGGCATGCTACCATTTTTAGACCTAAAAATCATCAGAGAACAAAAGAACCTAACCTTTGGCATATACAGGAAACCAACACACTCTACTAATTACATAAAAAATAAGAGTTTCAATCCAACCATACACAAACATGCAGTACTAAACAGCCTAACACATAGACTGGTATATACCCCCTTAAATAAAAAAGAATACCAGTTAGAATACCAGCATATAGTAGACACAGCAATACATAATGGGTACAACAAAGCAACTATTGACAAAAAAATTGCAAAATTCAAACGACAGATGCACATCAGAAACACAACTAATCTCAGCCAGCAAGATAAAGAACTAAAGTTCAAGAAATTCACATACCACCCAGGAACATTTCACAAATTTAAGAAGATTTTCATGAAACATAACATCAGCCTAGCTCCACAGAACAAATTTAACATAGAGAAATTACTTTGTAACAAGTTAAAAGACCCCATTCCACAAGACAAAAAAGCTGGAATCTATAAAATCAATTGTTCAGATTGCAATAAAGTATACATTGGTAAGACAAAAAGAAACTTAGAAACTAGGCTAAAGGAGCACATGAGATGTATTAAATACAAACAAATGGACAAATCTGCAGTTTCACACCATTTTTGGATCACTAATCACAACATCAAACCCAATATTACATTAGTCAAACCAGCCAAATTTGCAGCTGAATTAGATGCATGGGAGAAGATCACCATTCTAAAACACAACACACATCTAATGAATTTTGATTTGCCGCCACCAAATCCTCTCTGGAAGTACATTTCTCCACCACAAGATGCCACCACAGGATCCAGTCCAAAAAACGGAAACACCAACAACACGGGCCAGTTGAGTTAACCTTCTGAGGATGGGAACAACGGTTTCCCGAAACATGTTAAGTGAGTAAACTTAAGTGATGTTAGTGTAACAATTTCGACTCACCTTTAAATAAAAAAAAAAGTATAAACTCTGTTTATAGCAGCAGTGCATTATCATGTTTTTATCATATTTCCACACGCCAAGTGGAAAAACACTGCGCAGCGGTAATATTGTTCATAAAATACCCCTCCGGGGTAGCTTAAAACATAAAGCGTACAAGACAAACCCACACACCCTGGAAGAATTAAAACAAAATATCCGCTAGGAAATTTCTCAATGTGAACTACAGCAAGTGATGGATAGTTTCCTAAAGAGGTGCCAAAAATGTATGGACAATGACAGTGACCAGTTTCGCATCTCCTTTCATAAAATTGGTAAGCAAAGCCTTTAAAAGTAGTATTAAAAATGTTGTAAGGTTTCATCCGCGCCTTTCTATGATAGCAGCAGACGGCAACGAGTGACAAGGATGCGGACAGGAAAAACACAGCGCAGGTGGTTCAGAGTCTTTTGGCTCACTCTGTATTTTTGTCTTTTCATTAAAAAAAGAGTGAATGTGCTTTTATATGACACACCATTTTTAACTTTCATGTATCATTTCCAAATAAGCACATCACAGTAAACAACATTATTGGTCACTCATTCAATGAATGAAATAGATCACTGGAGTGCTTAACATCTCACTATATCAGATTGGATCAGCTCAACCTCTGCTTCCGGCTTGTCTTCTGTAATGGCAAGATTATTATAAAATGCCTGACTCTCTAGCATCAAATAAGGGAAAAGCGTCCTTAAATCTTTCATTTTTTCAGGACTGATGTGAATATCCCAGCAAAGTGGTTTGAAAGTCACTTCATTGGACATCTTTGTTTTATTGTGAACCACAACTGTTCTCCAAGGACCTGAGTATGTATCGCAGACAGAAAATAATGGGCTGTATGCCTGTATCTTGTGCATTCAAACTTTCTTCAATTGGATGAGAGAGTTAAGTATGGTTTAACTGCCTGTTTAACATTAAAAAGCATACCAGTCTGTTCAACTCTGGCAAGTTTGAAAGTTGCAGGAGAGCTCTGACAGTTTCTTATGATTGCATCCCATTCTTCTGGTGTCTCAACTATTGCTTTTCTTTTCTTTTTTTCAATCAAGGGGAAATCCTGATCTTTCCTCTTCATCTCATAAAATGCCTCTGCCCTTCACAAGTGCAGCTTCTTTTCTGTAGAAAGCCTATTCTTTCCATTTTCATCTGAAATTGCTGCTTAACTTTTGTTGATAAACATCACAAAATGAACATATGTCTGATCAAGGACATCCAAAGGAGATGTTGAAAGTATCAAAAGATTTTCCAGTATGATCTTATATGGAATGTTAATTTGGGAATAGCTAGGAACATTTTGTGCATCTCCTTAACAGAGAAAAATGCTGGAAGGTGTCTCTTATGAGGGCAATCTTGAACAGAATGTGACTGCCTGCGCTGGAACATCTGTATAAGATGTTCATTTAAAGATATCAGAGGTTTAGGTACTGCACTTGTTCTGTTTTCATGTCTACCTCAGTTATCTTTAGGTGAACTTTGATTGTTCAGAATTGACCTCTGAACAGGACGCAATCGGCCTCTTGTGATTCCACGAATGCTTAAGAATGCATTATGATATACTGCAAATTCACTAGGACTGCATAGCCCTCTGTCAAACAAAGTTTATAATAAAGTGATACATTACGCATATAGTGGCTACTTGGTTCTGAAGAGTCACTGCAGTTAACAGTAGCTTTATGTGATCTTTGCTTGACAGGTTGTAAAAGTTGATGAAAATTTTATTTCATTGCCCTTCATTCACTGCTTCAAAACTTCTATATTGCTTGCTTCTGAAATCAAGGCTAGGTCCACTATAAATAACCATGATACAAACAGAACAGTAATTACTTCAACGTGTATGCAAAAAATAATAATTACTGGAGAAGAAGCTATCCTCAGAAATGTAACTGTAAATTCAACTCGCCCGCAATCGTCACCAACACATTTAGTTTCAACTTGCTTTCCAATGTGATTCACGTGTTCCAGTCCAGTTTGATTGCTTTATCACAATTTTTTTTCTGTGTTTTCTTTCTCTTTTTTGTACAGTCAAAACTACAAGTATCACTGCTGAATTATTATTCTTAGCCATTTTCTCATTAGTATTCGCTAAGCAACAGTTTCAGGATAACACAACAATACTAATGCTGCATAGCCATGTTGCAGTCCACATTAACAATGTTGCCAATTGGCCTTAGTCATTTGACAAAGGTTATTTTTGTGAGAAACAGTCGTGACAAGA